>JARPTA010000002.1:3213106-3855727 GCA_029582065.1 Strongyloides stercoralis
TTTTTTGAAACTTTTGAGCATTGCTTATGGTATATAGAAATACCTGCTTCATATATTATTATACATTTTAGTAACATTCTTCAAAGTTATGTATAAAAAGGTATATTTAAAAATGGTTGCTAATTTAGGGGTATGAAAATGGAATGATAAATTATGTAATTATAAATTAAAATTAAAAAAAAAAAGATATTTTAACTCATATTTATATTTATTTGCTATTTTTATTAACAAATTAATTAGAGTAAAATTTATTTTATTAAATATTAAATTATTTAAAATATTTCAATCTAAAATATTATTTATATTTATATTTATTATTATAATTTAATATAATTAATAAATATCATAAAATTTTAAAGTCATTGTTATCATTATTTATTATAATTTTTTTTTTCATCATATTTTTTATATTATCATTTTCTTTTTAAAGTAACATCTTTAAAAAATTTTTGAATGTCTTTGTTTTATCTTTTAATGATCTTTTTGGATTAAATATTTTGTCAAATGACTTAAGAAACTATATGTTTTTACTATCTTTATTTTGTTTACTTTTTAATTTCTTTTCAATAACAATGCCTTTTCCCATTTTAAAATTAATATAAAAGTCTATGATTTGTTCTTTAGTTAATGTTTAGCTACCTCTTCTTCTTCTTTTACTTTATTTATTTATCTTTATGGAGTTTAAGTGAATCCTACATTACTATATGATCTTCTCCATCTTTTTGTATTTTAAAATATAATACCTTTAAAACTTTATTTTCATTAGAAATTATATTGCAAGACTAAATTTTCACTTTCTTTTGTGATGAGAGGATCGAGTTTTAATATATTTATATATATATATATATATTTACTCCGAGTGTCAATGTGATTGACTTGAGGATAATGGTCATTGTTAAAATATAAGATCATCTTTTACTTATTTTGACAAAATAAAAATGAAAGTGAACCCTTTAGTATGTATAGATGAATTTTTAAATTTAATATAAAATTTTTTGATTAAATAATAAAAAAAAAAGGATTATATTATTATTTTGTGGAAAAAAATAAGAAATAATTTTTTTATATATTATATGATATCAAAATATCCATATTAGTTTTGTTTTGTTTAGTATTAACTTTTATAATATACTACAAATAATATTATCCACTATTTGTTTGCTACATCTAATCTTATATTTTCAAAAAAAAAAAAAAATAATTTCCCCATCCATCTTTTAAACCATTTCCACTTCCATTTATTTACATAGACTGGAATATCTTATTTAAGCATACCTCAAGATTTAAACCAATCACCATAACGATAAGTATTTCTATTTGGTTGTTCCATTTTAAAATGTTCTCCTTATTTTCCAAAAATATAAACTTTTTCTCTCTTCTTGATCTATCTTTAATTAACATATAATAATTATTATATCTTCCCTCTTCTTGTATTCTTTTTTGTGTACACACCTTAAAACTGTTATATTTGCACACCATCATCTTATCTCTTGACCGTTTCTATTTAAGTATTATATATATAAATTTTAGATGAACTAGTGATTAGGTTTATGCTTTTATATATGTATATATTTGGCATTCCTTTAAAGAACTTTTTATTTATTTATTATCACTCATTTTTTTCTTCTACTATAATATTATAATATATATATATATATATATGAATATAATTTTTTATCCTAAAAATAAGGTAATAATAATAAGAAGATGAGAAATAAAATAATATTATTGTCCTTTTATAAAATTTATAAATATATATATTTTTATATATAAAAAATGGATAGTATTTCATTTACCAAACAATTAAATCTTCAAAACATACATAGTTTTTTAAAAAAAATTATATACAAATATTTTTTTTAGACAAAAAATACTTAGAGATAATTCTTTAAATATCCTTATCATTTAATGGTTCCTTGTTTTTAGATAAAATTTCCATTAGTAAAATCTCATATTTTACAATCCTAAAATCATTTTAATTATTTTTTTCCTTTTATAATATATAAATAGATATATATAAAATATAACCTTGCCAAAATCCTTTCTTCATTACATTCCTATTCTTAAAACAGTTAATGGACAAGAGATTTTTGTGACGTTTAACTATAAGATTGAGATAGTATCATTTCCTATTACATCTTTATATATATATATATATATAATATAAAAGATATATGAAGATTCATGATAGCCTTTTTAATTTTAACCATTTAATTAATAGTAGAGGTCTCCAGTAACTATAAATGATGGCATACATTAAGATATTGTTTAGTTTTTTTAATTATACAACCATACTTATCTCTTTTTATTTGAGTAATAATATAAAAATATTCATAGTTTTTATATGATCGAGATTTATATCTAATTTTTACTCATTTTTTTGGTACATTTATCTTACTTTCTTCTCATTATCATAATTTATTATTATTATACTATTTATTTTAAATATATCTATATTATTATATAATTGAATTTATTTACCATAATTTAAAAAAATAATAAAATTTTTTTTTATTATTTATAAATGAATTTTCTTACAAATTTTACCTTTGTCCTTTATTTTTTCAATTTAGTATCTGTGAAATTAAATTTAAAATGTCGCAAATGACAATGAAATCATTTTATTGTCCTGTAATGTCTTTATAACTATTTAAATAAATTCCTTGTAAAACTATTCTTTAACGTTCTCTCCTGTCAATTGTTTATTTTTAATGGAATTCCTTACCTTTATTCAAATAAAAAGCTTTTTATTTATTGGGGTCTTATTGACCCTTATCTCTTCTAACATTACTCTTTCTTCCTTTCCCTTTCTAAGATACTAATCTACCAAAATATCACAATCACCAGAATAAGAAAAGAAATATGGAGTTGAACTTGATTGAGGTAGACAAATAAGCAAAAATTTTTATAAATCTAGTAATATCTAATACAAAACTTCTTTTCTTACCCTATGTATATTATTTACGCAAACCAAACTTTACCTGCTTTAATAGGTTTATGTGGACACTGTCCATCATTAAACTGATTTTTTGACTAGTAACTTAAGGAGCCTAGTAACGAAGCACGACTTTGATCTATGGAGACAAGTTAATAATATATTTTATAACTAAACTATTTTGAGTGTCCACGAATTTAATATTTTCACTCTTTAATTAAGGTATGTCATTTCAACGATAATATTAATATTATTCTATTTTCTCAAAATATATTTAGTTTTTAAGATAATCATTCTTCTTTTTTGTTATGTTTATGAATAAAAAAAAATTTTATAGTAATATTATTATTTATCTATTATAAATCATTTAATATATTCACTATTTTATAAAAAAAAAAATAATTTTTTTCTCTTTTTTTTTGTATATATAAAAGATAGTTTATTGAAAATCAAATTAAGATATCTATATATATACATATACATATACATATATATCAATTATTTAAAAATTATTTTATCAAATATTTAATGATTAATATTAAAATATTTTATTTATATATTATATTAAATATTCATTATAATCTTTAATAAGTAAGCAATTTCGATAATCCAAAATACCAAAATGTTAAGAGCTGTGATACCTGGAATCTTGAAAGTTAAGATTTGTTTGCAATCTTTGTTGTAGTGTTATATTACGCTTACTTTTGTGAATGAAATACCGTTAAATATTTTGATTATGTACTATTGATAATATCGTTAAGTTAAAAAGTACATTTTATCATTATATTGTAATTATATTTTATTATCTTTACATTATTAAGGTGCTTTTTTACTCTTTTATTATGTTTTTTTTATTTAAAATAAATTTTTTTAATAAAAGTAATATAGATATTAAATATTATTATTAGTCATTTATTATAATATTGAAATGTTACATTTTATTGTACATTATAATACATTTTTAAAAATTTATTATGTTATAGTTTTCCTCACATATCTATTAACTATTATCACGTCAATAGAGACAACCTCCATATATTTATACATATATATATATATATAAATGATGATGATGTATTTCCTTGGACGACCTCCAAACGTTTGGATAAAATTTTTACAAAAGCAGATGTGAATGTATAGTATAAAAGATAGGAATATATTTAAGCACTTTTCATTTATCCACAAATCGTGTTCTCCTTCTTCCTTAAATTTACTTTCTCTTTATTACCACCGACATAGGATGATTAAAACAAACAAACACTATTTTGTTAGCTTTACCAATAGATTCATTTTCAATCTCACACAGCGTACATGATTTCACTAGCTTAAGACAAAGTACTAGTTGGAGGTGAACATAAACGGCAGATGTCTGATTTTGTAAGAGGTATTTTCTCTAATATCTCTCTCTAATAATTTTTTTTTTGTATATATAAAACTTTATATATTTTATTATTAAAAAAAAAACAATTTTATTATCTTATAACTATCTTTAGAGAAAATTTTATTCACAATAGATAAGAATTTTTTTTAATTTTTGATTTTAATTTTTATAAGTTATAGATTAATATCTTCTATCATATCATCTTTTTTTTTCCTTTCACTTTTATTTATGTATACATTAAAATTAGGCCCGTATTTAAAGAGTAATCATCTAACTAGTATGCTGTACCATATCAGTACAAACTATTAAGTTATTGAATTATTCTATAGACAATCACATTATTTATAACACTTATTAACAGTTTTCTTTCTTTTCACCTTATTTATCATGTAAAACTTTATTCATTTTTTATAAAACTTAAAAAAATTTTTACATTTAAATATTTCAAATAATTTATTCTTTAATTTGATAATATTAGATAATATCTATTAACAAACTTTAAAATTTCAATTATTTGAAAAAAAAAAAACATTTTTTTTTTATAAATTTGTATGTTTAAAATTTATTCATTTTTCTTACTTTATTTAAATAATATTCATTTATAACAACATATATATTGATAGTTCTGTATATTAAAATTAGTTAGATTTATTTATAAGATAGGGAAAAAGTCAAGATCATAATGTGTTAGGACATTTTAGTTAACCTTTATCATTTTTCCACATTACTTTATAAAATATCACTATGGACAATTCCATTTTAATATATATAATGATAGTTTTAGATTGTGTTAAATGTCATAGATGTAGCGTTAAAGAGTGATTATAAGTGATTACGTATACATATAGTGAAAGTGTTCATGACCATGAAGAATATAGATGTAGATCAGGAGATTTAATATTTTGTAATATATTCTTATTGTTTTTATACTTCTTTCCTGATACCTTTTGTCAATCACATAAAAATTATTATCAAAAGAATACCGAGATCATTCTTGAGATTCAATTATAATAGTTTTCCTAGTATTAAATGTATCACTTGAAGGACATTTATATCTTCCTTTTTTTTTGAAAAGTAATTTAACATACAATATCCTACCATTTTAAATATAATTCTCTTTATCTATTTGATAAGTATTTAATTGAATATATTTTTTCTAACCTTCAAAAATGTCATTATCAATGTTATCATCCATAGCTAAACAAATTTTTAATAAAAATTTCCACTAAATCTTTCCTAAAAATTAGAGTACAATCTATCCGAGCAACCTTCACACTGGATGATCAGACGTAATCATTTTAAATGTGTATTTTACATCCTACTACATTTTAATAATTTCCATGATTTAGAATGATAAATTTTACCAAGGCTAATACCCGTATACAGAATATTATATACAATTTATGTAAATGAGATTTACTGTCGTCAACTGAAACAAATTATCTTCCAATATATTTTACAATCCAACATTTGTTTTAACTACTATTACAAATATATATATATAAATATGTATATATTTGTTATAAAGTTTATCATTTATATTATATAATAATTATATACTCAATTATTTATTTTTTTTATATTTTTTTAAAAATTTTTTTTTTAAAATATATTTAATTTTAGGTAATTTTTTATAAATTATATTATCTCAAAAAACTGGCATTAACATCATAACCAGAGACTATTTTTTTTTAAATAAAAATATAGCATTTCTGATTTTTTTTATCAAGTGTAAAACAAGAAAACTAGCTTAAATTAAACTTATCGCACAAATTTTTTTATTTGTATTTTTATATAATATTCTCCTTCATTCCTCAATAACTTTTCGATACTTTTTTTTTCTTAAGAATATATAAATATATAAGAAATGGGAGATCAAAATGCTTGTGGTGAATGCGGTTTTACAACCTCTAATTTTGAAGCATTTACTGAACATATTACAAAACACGAGGAAGGTACCGAAAAAATGACAAAATCAGAAAAAATATCATCGGAAAAGAAGGTTAATGAATGGAATGTTAAAAATGAACAGGATTCAAATACAATAAATTCTATAAATTGTGATATGAATATTTTACCATTATCACCTAATACAAGTTCTGATGGATCAATTTGTCAACAATCACCACCATCTGGTGAAAATCAAGGAAATCCAGATTTTATAAGAATACTTCCACCAGCAAGAAATTCAAATATTAAAGGAGAGAAGCAGCTGTTAACATGTCCACACTGTAAATTCCAGACTTTTATGTCGCAACATATGAAAAGTCATTTGGTAAGTAAAATAATAATAAATTTTTTTAAATTACTATTCAATGACACATTTTGAAGGAAATATCCTTGGTAATAATTCTTTTTTTATAATATTCTATAACTAAAAATTTTAATTTAAAAAAATAGTATTACTCTTATGTAACATTGATTTTACTATTTAATGGTTTCAAGATGTACTTTTAATGATTTTATTATAACTTTATAGTTCTATTTTTTTTTACACATAGATATAAATAGAAATAAAAAGGTTTAAATATGTATCATAAAATCTTTAAAATCTTTTGTTTATGTTATATAATCTTCATCATTAATAATTTATTTTTTTTACTTTCTAGGATGCTCATGAAAGACATCAAGGTCAGATGTATCAATGTGATATTTGTCATATGCAATTTAGTCAAAAAGCTAATATGCATAGACATCGAATGCGTCATACTGGAGTTAAACCATATCCATGTAAATATTGTGATAAAAAATTTTTTAGAAAAGACCAAATGCAAGAGCATTCAATGACACATATCAAAACTGGAGTTGATTTTGATTGTCCAGTGACGGGATGTGATGTTGTTTGTTCACAACATTCAATGCTTAGAACACATCTTGATGATGTACATCAAATTAGTTCCTTTAAATCGGCTAGTTGTAAAAGATGTACCTTAATTTTTACTAATTCAAGACGTTTACTCCTTCATTATCAAACTAAACATGAAGATGTAAGAAAAACTTGTTTTATTTTTTTATTTTTATTATTTATTATAAAATATTTTAGGGTGGAAAATATTCAATTGGAAAAGGATCAGGTAAATCACCCAATGAAAATAATAAGAAAAATTTGGAACAAGAAAGTAAAGATACCTCAACACCAGCATTAGATAATCTTTTTGGTGATATAAGATTAAAAGCATTACTTGAAAGTTCTTCCATTCCTGTAACACCAACAAAAAAAAGAGGTACAAAAAGAGGAAAATCATCAGTAAATGATGTAAAAAATGATAATTTTAATGTTCAAAAGGAAATACAAGATAATATGTTATCAATGTTAACGGAAGCAGCTTTAAATGCTGCTGAGACAAATCAAAATCAATTTGATTCACTATTAAAACATGAAAATTTTACTGATAATTTTGCTTTACAAGTTAAAGATCTTTTAGGAAATTTTACACAAGACGATACTAGCAAAACAACATTGTTTAACTTAAGCACACCACCATCAACCATATCAAATGATGTACAAAGTCATAGCTCCTCAGATGATAGTACTATTTCAATGGATTTAGATGAGCCAACAAACAAACTAGCTAAAGTAAATCTTAAAAATGTTAGAACATGTGATATTTGTAATATAATTTTTATTGATCCTTGTGTATATTTATTACACAAAGGCCTTCATGATGAAATGGATCCATACAAGTGTAATTTATGTGGAGTGAAATGTAAAGATGTGTATACATTTAGTTGTCATATTATTAATGCTCCGCATTAATATTTTTTCTTTGTTTGTAATAACAAATAATTAGTTGAAACAAAAAAGAAAGAAATAATTAAAATAGTACTAACAAAAGTATTTAAATAATATCTGTACAGATTTGATTAAGCATAATATGTAGAAAAAAAGTTTTTTTTTTATATTTCTTTAACAAATTTTTTTTTATTATTATTTTAATGATATTTTGCATATGTTGATTCTCAAATAATATTGTAACAACAAAAATATATATATATCGACAAAGAGATAAAGTAGTAACAAAAACTTTTTATTAATCATATGACAAAAAAAAGAATAAAGTTAAATTTTTTTTAACATTTAACTTTTGAATCTCTAAAGTCCCAAGTTATGCCTCATTCATATACAATAAATTAAAAAATTAAACAATGTTTTTTTTTTTTGTATAGCTAGTTGAATCTTTTATAATTTCTTATATGTAATTTATACAAAATTTTATTAAAAAAATTTTTTTAATATTTTTTTTTAAATAAGAAATTTTGTTTTTTATCATATTAATTATTTTTTTTTAATATTTTTTTTATATTGATCTTATACAATTATTGTTTTTTTATTTTTAAATCTACCCATTCTATTGTATGTCTAGTAAATGGACGGGATTAATATTTTTGTGCATTTAAAACTTTTAATTATTAAAAAATAATGAATAATATTATTGTATAATTATTTTAAAATTAACTATCATAACATTTTTCTTCTTTAAAAAGAAATAAAAAGATATAAAAGTCTGTGTAAATATTTTTTTTGCAATTATTAAAAAGTTTTTATTCTATTGATGATAAAAAAAAATATATAATTATTTTTATAATTGTTTTTAAATACAATTTTATATACTATAAATCATAGTTTAAATGTGATGTAGTTCCGAAATGATAAAAAAATATAAGAAATAATCATAGATAAACTTTTTTTATAAGCGTAATAATAAAAAAATAATGGTATGATAATCATTCTTCTAATTTATTTATCATACAATTTAATAATATTTTTTATTTTATTTCAAAAAAAAAAAATTAAAAATGAATTACTATTAAAGTATGATAAGAATGAAATAATTTTTTTTAATCAAAATTTACTGATATTTAAAAATTATTTATAAAAAATAAATTTATACTTTTATACATTTTGTTCTTGTTGCAAGATTGTAGGTTTTGTTAACAGTTTGAATCTCCACAATATTATATCCAAACAATTTTTTTATTGGACTTATTATTGCATTTCTTAATTGCTTACTAAAATTATAATTAAAATGTAGTATAATTAAAGTTTACCTAATAAATAATACAAAGTAAAAGTCTCCATACGTACCAATTTCACCAGTAAATGAAAGTAAAATATTTGCTATAATAGCAAAATTGTAATTTCCTGAAAAACTTCCAATAACTCTAAGAATAAAATAAAGTTCATGTAAACATGTGATAATAAATGTAAAGAAACAATAAGCAGCATATATTATATTAGTACTTTTTTTTGCCTTCCATTCATGACGTTTTTTATAGATTAATATCCAATTAGCAATATTAAAAAATAATGAAAAAATTATTGTTAAATTGTACAAGACAATGCCATAGGCAAATGTATATATTGAGACTCTCTTATCTAAATATACTGCAGAGATAACATTTGTCACATTATTATATATATAACGTGATTTAAAAAATAATGTTCCAGAACCAATAATTGTTCCATAACAAATCATTCCAATAATTATGAGTATAATACGTTTTTGTGAAAATATTTCTCGATATTTTGTAGGATATTTTATAGCTATAAATCTAATAACCAAAACAACTAAAGAATGTATGAAAAATCCGCTAACAAGAAACGATCCAATTGAATACATAATAGCAGCAAGGATATCATTATTTAAATACACTTCAGGCCATATATTCCATAATGGAAATTTAAGAAAAAAATAAGATAAAAAATTATAAAGAATATCAGTAAAAATTCGATAAGCCACAAATGGATAAAATTCATTTAAAAAAACAGAACTTTTATTTTTAAATTTAATAATTAAGATACAAAGTGTATAAACCATTAAAATAAATGTTGGTATAAATGGAAGAATTAAGATAATATCAATGAATTCTATTAAATTCATTTTTACAACCAAATTCAACTTTTTTTTAGATAGTAAAAATTTTCAGACTGCTTTTCAAGTAAATTAGTATAATTAAATAAATTTATGATAAATAAATTATATATATTTATATCTAAATAAAAAAATATTTAAAAAAGAGTACGTTTAATCTTTTATTATAATTAAATTCGTCATAGTGTTTAAGTTGCTAATATTATAGTATAGTAACTGAGGTAAATTAATGAATAATTAAACTGTTTTTTTTTTTAAAAAAATTTTTTTTTTTAATTTAATTTTTAATATAAAATAAAATTTTGAATAAATTTTTTTAAAATAATTTAGTTTATTTAGTTTGCTGTAAAGTTATTAACTTTTTAAAACTTTAAGTAATTTAGAAAAATTGTATAATTTATTTAATATTTTTTGTAATACCAATTTATAAAAATAAAGTTATATATTTTTATTAAATAATAATATAATTTGTACTGTTACAATTATACTTTTTTATTAGGGAATACTAAGGTTATTTAAAATAAAAAATTAATTTAAATATAAGCCTGTGATTATAAATTAATTTTTATTTTATTTCAATGATTATGTAAAAAAATAAGTTGGACTGACAGAAATATTTTAATTTTTCATAAAGGAAACTATAAAAAATAATTAGGTAAATTATTTAATGAATTAAATAACAAAATATTTTTATTTTTGAAAAAATTTGATATTTTTTTTAATTAGTGTTTATTTAATTAATGAAAAATAAAATTAAAAGAAATTCAAATTAATTTTATATATTTTTAACTATATGTTATATTATTTTTTGTATAGTAATTTTTTTTTATTTAACATAATGTATAAAATAAAAGTAATATTCTTCAATTTTCGTAAACATTATTTTAAAATATGTAAAACTTTTTCAAAGTACATTTGTTTTATAAAGCTCATCTCTAGTAACATCTTACCTTTCTTTAAACAATATTTTTGATTTAATTTGTTTGTAAAAAAATTGTTTTTCATTGTTCCATAGCAATTAAGATCTTTTGAATTTTATCTTTTACATGTTATTTTTTTTTTATTTTTAAATGTTATATTTACGCAAAGTTTTAAAACAAATATATAATTTTAATTTTATAATTAATAAAAAAAAAATAATAAAATTATATCTACAATTAAATTGTTACTCTGATAAATTATTAATTATATATAAATAAACACTCTATTTAATTAGAGCAAAAATTAATTATAAAATAAAAAAAGTTATTATTTAAAAATACTTTAAGTATAGAATAAAGTCCCGGATCTAATTTTACAATAAATATGTCAATGATATTTTGATAAAATTAATTGTTCAAAAAATTGATAAACAACATAAAGAAAAGAAAAAAAAGTAAAGATTTTTAATTTACACATATTTACAAGTTATTAAAAACACCTTGTGAATAAATATATTGATATATATGTATTTTTAGAAAAAATAAAAATATGTTTTTTAGTGTTTCATTTTAAAATATTTAATTAATACTTTAATGGCAATTGATAAGTTTGTTGACAGTTTTAAATGTGAAAATATTTCAAATATTAAAAACAACATTTCTTTCTTTTTTTTATTGTCCACAAATCATTTTAAACGATAAATAGAAAATCAACATAAAGTTAGAAACACATAGTTAACTATTAATTTACTGTTCATTTTTTTTTTATTTTAACAATAACATCATCAATTACTCCTTTTAATATCATTATCGTCATTCATAATAATGTTTGATAGTTAAAAATGTTAATAAAATATATACGAGGTATCTTAAAACATTATAACAATTTTTTACCCTTATTAACCCTTCCGATAATGTTATCTAACAATTTTTTTTTATATTTTATACTTAAATATAAACAAAATATTAACTGATCACATTGAAATTTGTGTTTTTTTAATACATTAAAAATATTCATAGTATAAAAATAAAAAGAAGTCGATAAAAAATTATAGAACTTATACACATCTAAATAGATTATATACAACTACTAGCATTGCGACTGGTTAAGATGATTGTAAAAAAAAAAGAAGTACAGTTTGAAATTTGTTATTGTTAATTTTTTTTTTTATTAGAATTGCTTCATGAGAAATAGTCTTGTGATAAAAAACAATTTTATACATTTGAGTAAATGAAGGTTTAAAGAATAAAAATAAATTATTATATTTATAGAATAAAAAAAAAAGTTGTGAATGAATTTTTATTATTATTTTTATCATTGTAAGAAAAAATATAATTTAGTCTTTTATAAAGATTATTTTTTTTATTAAAATTTGTATTATTAAACTAGACAAAATAATTTAACTAATTCATACACCATTTAAACTTTTATTTATTAATTTTTTATCAAATAAAATATGGTTAAAAATAACAATTTATTAAATGAAGATATTTTTGTATTAAAAAAAAGAGTAGAAGGTCAAATGGTAAATTATCTAAGAAATTCATGTAAAGTGTTAATATAAAAAAAATTCTTATATTTCTATTATTAGTGGCAAGAAAAATTAAAACTGTACAATTTGCTATCTTCATATTTATATAATATAATTGTATTTTCTAAAAAAATAAATGATTAATTTAAAAGTTGTCAAAATATTTAGATATTTTTCTTTTTCTTATTATTAATAAAATTTTTCTAATATTTGATGGAAAAAAAAACTGTTTTTTTTTACAATAAGCAAACTTTATAGAGATCAACAAGTATAAATGTTGATTTGCTGATATATTCAAAAATGAAAGCTTAAATTGGAGATTTTCCACTACTACTTGAAGGTGTTCCAGGTCCATGAAATATACCCTCTTCATCACTAAAACAATGAGGTGATGAACCAACTGATTCTTCTGAACAACTTGTATCACAAATATGAACAGTAATTTTATGTTTTTCTAATTCAGATAATGTTGTGAAAGACGTATTACATAAAACACATATATTTGAATTATTATTTTCATGAGTTTTAATATGATCAAAAAGAACTTTTTGTTTATCAAACATCTCATCACACTTTGGACATTTTATTTTTTTTCCATTTTTCATACCTTCAGGGACGTGTCTTGCAATATGTTTTTCAAGCATTGCTGGTGACTTTGATACATGTCTACAAAAAGGACACTTTCTAGATTCCAAATCAATTGATTGTGGAAGTGGAATACCATGACGATAATATTTATGAAAATGAATATATCTTGCCTCTCTTGTACTAAATGAGCAGCCCTCTTCTGAACATTGAATAGGTGGATTTCTATGATATATTGTTACATGATATGATACAGAGTTATATCTTCCATATATTTTTTTACACACTATACACATATATCCGCTATCTACTTTTTGTATATATTTTTTGTTTCTACACCATCCTTAAAAAAAAAGATAACAAAAAGAAAATATTAGTTAAAGGAATAATAGATATATACCTTCGTTGTCATCTGATGGTACAATAGCTTCATTATTATTACCATTCTCTAAATTAAGAAATTTTCCAGTACTTGTTTGTTTTTGTGTTATAGAACAATTTCTAAAAAATTTAAATATATTAAGAAATTATATATTGCAAAAAAAATATTAACATTTATATATTGCTATTTGTTTTATCATGAAGTAGAAAAATTTTTGATTAATTTATATTGACTTTAAATTATACACATATGTGTGTATAAAAATATATAGATATATATTATTTTTTAAGTTATAAAGTAAATCAATGTAAATTGTAGGGTTATTAAAAAATTTATGTTTTATGTTATGAATAATAAAAAAATGATTAAAATATACTATCTTTTATATTAGTTAAAAAAAATAAGTGATTAAAAAACATATTAGTAATAAAAAAAATTGTGCTTAAAAAATAATTTAAACTTGATTTTTCATATCTTTTTTTTTATTTTTAAATTAATATTTGTGAATGTATAAATGTTTCACATCCCTTTTATATTATATAATTGAAAAAAAAGTCAAATATGGATGAATATGAATATACTACACCCCTATATAACAATGAGCGTTAACTAATGCCTATTATAGACAGGTTTTTTTTATTGTGCATCTCTTCTTTTTAATCAAAAAAAAAATTATATATATAAATATTCAGAATAATAATATAAAAAATAATATTTAAGGTAAAAAAAAACTTACTCAGTACTGTTCATATGTTTTGCTATTGAAAGTGCATTTCTGCTAAATTTACTATTATTAAGAATATCTACAAAAATAAAATCATTCAATATGTAAGTTTTTTTTCTTCTTTAAATAAACTAACCTGGTATATTTCCTTGACTTAAAATTTGATTAGGCATTATTGATAATTGTGAAATTAAGTTAAGATACATTTGATTAGATGAGGTATCATTTGTTGGTGGAGAATGTAATCCAATTATTTTATGAACATCATCCATATGATTTTTAGGAGATGCTGTTAATGCTGGAGAATTCATAAATATATTGTTATATGGTGTAGTATTAGTAGAATTTGTATTCATAATATTAAAAAATAACATTGCATATAAATTTTGCAACTGAACTTGATTAGTTTGTTGTTGATTTTGATAAGCATTAAATGCATCTAGCGAACTAGGTATCTCTTGGGTAACATTTAATGGTGATGCATTTCCAGTAGGATAATTCACAAAATTATATATCTACAAAAAATAATTGAGAGTGGATGTTCTTATAATAAACATACCGAAGCAATATTTGCTAACATTTCATAATTTATATTTTTTTGTATTGGTGAAGAAGGATTTCCTTCATTATGTTGATTTGTTAAATTTGCGATAATATCCATTAAATTTATGTTGGCACTTTCCATTTGAGTAGGTAAAAATGATTGACTATTAATAGATCTTAAAAATAAAGAAGCAAACTTTGAATCAGGTCTCAAAATTGGTGAAGGAAAATCACTCATAATATAATTAATTTTTTTTTTTGACAAGTTTTAATAAAAACCCGTGTAATTAAAGTGATAAAAAAAGTTTATGAATTGTAATGAACAAAAAAAAAAACTTTTAAGAACACCAATTGTAGGAGGAGTGTTTTGAAGAAAAGATGTGATTTAAAAAAAAAAATGTATCTGTAATAATATTATCAAAATATAGATCACGAACTTTTTACGAGTTTGTAAAAAAAAATAAATTTCTTAAATAAAATATAAGATGATTAATTGTTTCAATAAAAAAAAATAAAAGACCGCAAGTTAAATAAAAAAAAATGAAAGTCTTAGTATCCCACGTATTGTTAATATATGCTTTACAGCAATCAAGGCGTAACTTATTTCTTAATGTGTACCTAAAAATGCAATGTTTTCCATTTCAATCCAAATATGATGATAAGAAACTTGAAGAGGCAGGCAAAAAACCTGCTCGAAAAAAATTTTTTGCAAACAAAATTGAGCGTCTTCAATTTTATGGGTTGGGTAAATGGTTGAAAATTCAAAAACGATGATTTCATTAACCTACTGTCTTGATCGTTTCGTTCCAACAGCCTCTTAAGGTAAAATATACAATAACATATTAAAGCTGCATAAATGTTGCGCGCTTCTACGTACCCCCTTTACAAACAACATTATTTTTAATAGCATCCCAGCGCTTAAAGGTGTTTTTTGATCAATGTCTGATAAAAAAAAAGTGAATGAGTAAGAATGTCTAACCTTTTTGTGAATCTAACTAGGGAAGTGAGGTCTTTTTTTTATATTTTTGTTGAATTTTAAAATACTTATAAATATCTTTAACAAAAAAACTATTTTTGTCACAGGGATTGTTGTTCGAGTAACAAGTGGGTAACTCTAGATGTTTGATCACACTCATAAATCGTGGATGCGGAAGAAATGGAACGTTATGACAAAATATTTCATACATTCGTGAACTTGCTTATTTGCTATTCCAAAAATATTTTTTTGTTTAAATAAACAACCAAAATATTTGATTTGGCATTTATATATTATTTATTTTTAGTTTTCAATAAAATAGATGAGTCAATTTTAAAATGTCTAATAATAAATTACTATGTCAATTTAGAAACTCCATTGCGCAAACAATAGAAAGAAATTGAATTTAAAAAATAACTGGAATAATATTTGTAAGGAGGAGAGTGCTATATACAACTCATTCTTATGATTTTATTAAATAACTTTTAATAACAAATCATTATACATAATATATGGATAAAATTTTTTGAGGAAATTATAACCACACCCATTAATAGGCAATGGCTAAGAAAATATTTAAAACAAAAAAAAAAAAAAAATAATAAAATTAAAACAAAATCAAGATAACGTTATGCAAATATGTTAAATGTTATAAAAATCTAATTATGACATTTAAATATGACAATTAAAGCAAACGGCATTTGTTTTAATAAAAAAGTTAAAAGTTAAATTATTAAATGATCAGACTTTTTAAATAAAAATATTTTTTTCCCATGAAATACATGAATATTTTATTCAACATAATTATAATATTTTAAATAAATTTTTATAATAAAATCATTAAAATAATTTAAAATAAAAAAGCGGTAAAAAAAAAGGAAAATATATTAATATGATATCCAAATTAAGATAAGATAAAATATATAAATGTTATGTTAATGGAGACAAAATTTTTTCATAATATACTATGAAAATTAAACAAAGGATATTAAATAGTAGACAAAGCAAGGGGAGTTACATTTTAGACTGTTAAAAGAAAAAAAATAAAAGTGATATTGTATAAAATATTTTATACATTATCTAAAATATTTAACTCATAATATAATACTGATTTTTAGCAGCAGAAAAAAATATGTATCCTAGAAAGAGAAATTTATTTTAAATATATATATACTTACATATATATACTTCTATTTAATAATATTAAAAATAAAAATATATTGTTGTAAAAAACAATGCAACATAAATAGTAAAAATAGAAAAATATATTTGGCCAATAATATTTGCAATGTTTTTGATCACATTTAATAGATTTATTTATATTGAACTACATGGTCAGACGTTTAATATATCCATTGTCTATGATAGGGATTATTAACTAGAAATTGACAATATATATATATTTAATATTTGATTTGTTTTATACACTCTCCAAATATTATACATTTTTTTTTGTTATTTATGAACAGTAAGAGAAATTTGAAAAAAAATGATACATAACGGCAATTGATGAAATACTCTTTTATATTATGTATAAACAAAAATTACCATATATAAAACGACAATAATATTTTTTTACTATTATTATATAATTTTTTTATATTTATCAATCATAATAATGTATCTAAAATGTTAATCATTTTTGAATCATAACAATTAACATACACGACTAGTAAAAGATTTTTTTAACCTTTTACCTATTTTTTGATTAACACATTTTGACTTATGAAGATGTTATTATTCATATTATTACAAAATAAAACAGAAACATATAAAAAGAAAATAAAAATGGCAATATTATAAAAAATATATCAAAATATCACAAACATGTTTAAGTAAATGTTTGGAATTTTTAAGTTAGCATAGTATTAGTAATATAGATTATTCTCTTATTCAGAATGATTGAACTTTTTACAATAACGTGAATACATTTTAGGAATTATGATTTGAGAATATTTTGTAATGACTAGCATAAATATATATTATATTTTAGTTTTAAATATTAAAATGCCATTTTGGTGAATTCTTTTTTTTTATAAGAAATAATAATAATAAAAAAATTTAAATTAGATATTTTTTACCTATTTTTAAATAAGTAAATAGGAATTAAAAAAAATATTTAATATAGGTATAGCGGAAAAATATGAATTGTAATTAGATGTATTTTGATGCAACTTCATATTTATTTCATGTAAATTAACATTTTATTTTTTATATTTTTGTAAATTTTATTTATATAATGTGAATAGTTGATAAAAACTTTAAAAAATATTATTTTTTAATAATATTGTAAATCCGTGAAGAAGATTAGGAGAAGGAAATAATTGCTATTGATAATCAACAGGATTAACTAGAAAGTATATTTGATTAATTTTTTACAATATTTTTCTTATTTTTTAAACTTTATTAAACTCTTTTACAAAATATCCTCCGTAAAAGTGATTATAATTTACGTTATCATTAATGTAACATGTTTATCTCATCAATTGAATATACGTATTACAAAAAAATTTATCATATTTTCACAATAAAAATTAAATATTTTTTTTGTTATTTATTTTTATATTAATGTTATTATTGTTACCTAATACTTCTTTTACTTATTTTTTTCTTTTCCTAATTTTTATCTTTATTAAATTTCTTTTATAAAAATGTCATTTAATGAAAAGTATTTTTTTTTTATAAAATTTAACTTTTAAAAAGTTTTTTATTGTTTTAAAAAATGAGTTTTTTTTTAAAATAATTTTCAATATTATTACAATTTTTTTAATATAAAATAGTTTATTAAGTTTATTAAAAAAATATTTTATGATAAATTATTTTAATTTTTTTTAAAATTGAATATACCAGTTTTCACAATTTTGATATCTAATTTTTATTGATATTTAAAACACTATAAAAAAAAAATAAAAAAGAAAAGAAACTTTAATAAATCGTTTATTAAAGAATAATGATTAATCAAAAATTTAGTTGTAATAATGATATAACAAAAATTATACTGTATTATTGACAAAAAAATTTACTTTTTAAGTAAAATATATCCATTATAATAGTATTTTACTACATGGAAGTATTATTATTAGGTCATTTTTTTAATTTTTTTTGTTTATTTTATTTTCTTTCATTTATAACTTCCTTGTAATGTTTATAAGATATTTAATAAAAATTATTATTTTAATTATTATTATTTATATAATAAAAAAATTCTTGTAATCGTTTTTTTTATATTATAATAATTTGCCATAATTTAGTTTTTTTTTATAAATTTTATTTTAATTTTATATAAAAACACTGGATTTAAAAAATTAATTTTTTTTTGTATTAATTAAATGTAAGTGATATAACAAAGCTTAATAATTTATAATTAAAAACTCTAGAACATTAATTGTGTGGTATAAGAAGATATTAAACAAGCTGGAAATGTTACAAAATATTTGCATACATATATTTATTTTTGAAAAATTATTAATAAAATAGATAAAAAACATTTGATACATTTTTAACTTCCTTATTTTAACATAGTAATCTAAGGATAAAAACACATTTCTTTTAATAATATTCTTTTCGTGAATAATATTTTTTTCTTTTAAATGATTTAAAGATAGTTTTACTTAAATTAAAATTATAATATGTGTACGTATATGCATTTATATATTATATTAGTTGCAAAAACTGCTTTAATGTTAAACTTCTTTTTTTAAATCTATTTATAATAAAAAAAAACATAGAAATAAACATGCTGTTTTCATAAAGTATTAGTTTCAAAAAATAATCACTTCTAAAATATAATATTTATAGTAAAAAAAAAGAATATATAACTTTTATTTGTCTAATATTTAGTTTAATTATTTTAAATTTATTGAAACATATGTTAAAATTTATTTTTATTTACCTTATAAATATTAAACAAACATTTTATTGGAAATAAAATTTAGACAACATAAAAAATTATTAACTACTTCCTATAATTTTCAATTGAACTTTTGAAAAAAATTTTTTTTATATTTGCATTATTTAACATACAAATAAAATTAAATTAAAAAAAAAATTTTATCAATAATGTAGAAGAGATTTTGTTTAAAAATATACTAACTAAAATTTACATACAAGTCCAATATATTAACTTATAAAAATATTGTAAAAAAAATTTTTTATTTTTCAAATAAATAACTATTTTTACATTTTATTAAATGACATAATATAAAAGAATTTTTTCTGCTACAAAATTTAAGTTTCTATTTTAAAAAAAATTTTTTTTAATTTTGCTATTTTGTTTTTCTTTTTTAAATATTAAAAAAGAAGGAATTTTGTTTTATTTTAGAAAGTATATATAGAATAATGTTGCTTAAATTTAGTAAAAAAAAGATAAAATTTTGTAGAAAATTAATGTAATATGTAAAATTATTGTATAATCGTATGATTAAAAGATAACAGTTAAAAAAAAACTATTCAAAATAGAATTTTTTACAACTTTTTTATTTTTAACTAATCTTTGCTATGTTTTATAAAAATTTAATAAAAAGTGAATTAATTTTTCTACATCAAAAATTAAATATAAATTATGATAAAAAAAATATTTTTACATATCAATGTTTTATTAAATATTAAAGGAACAGAAAATTAATGTTTAAAATATCTTTCAAATAATTAAAATTTTGTTTCACAATAAAATTTATTTTACATTTTTTTTAAACATATTAATTAAGGGAGGCTTTACAAAGTTAGATTTTATCAAGAAATCAATTACTTTTTAACTTTTTTTTTGTAAAATTATATTAATGTTATCTTTAGATGTATATTTTAAACATTTTTTTGTATAATTAAAATAAATATAAATTATATACGTTTATTATTATTATTTAATATATTTGTGATAAAAAAAATTTAGTCATTTTTGATTGCATCTATTTTTAGCTTTTAGTAAATTGTAGAAATAAAGTAAATTAATTTTAAATTATATACGTGATATTTTAATAAAGTTATAATAACAAAAGTGTTTAACTTTGATAGAACAAAGCTTGTGTTTTATATTAATTTTTTTATATATAAATATTTATATAAAATAAATTTATGTAAATATATATATAATGTTTTTTTTAAATTAAAATAAATTTCTTGGAAATTTTTAATAATCTTTATTCATAATATATAATTATATACTTTTTAATATTGAGATTGATTACTATTGTACATGCCAACATTTGGGGGGTCACTGCTCGTTACGGAGTTTGTTGATAAGTGTTGTTGAGAATTATTTAATAGCGAACACATTCCATTATTTTGGTTTTTTGATCCTTGATCATGCACCTAAAAGAAAATAAGCTTTATAATATTAATTTATTGATTAACATACATTATGATGAAGCATTGGTAAATTTTGATGTTGAGATATAGATGTAGAAACATTTAATGCATCGTGAGAATATACATGTGTTTGAGTAGGGTTTTGTATTTTATTTGATACATTGTCTGATATCATTTCTTCTACTTTTATTCCTGTACATGAACTTGAAGGATTAACAGTTCTATTGTCTAATCGATTTTGATCAGATGTAGTTGGTTGTGACATAGATGTAGCTAATTCTGGTGTTCCATTAGGAACTTGTTTTATACTTGAATGTAATTCATATGGTAATCCATTCAAATTTGCCATATTAAATAACGCTAAAAATTGTACATTGTCATCTTCATATTGCGACAAATGAGTTATAGAAGGAAGTAACAGTAAAAGTTTTGAAATTCTTGATGATACTTGAAGTTCATTATACTCTGGATGTTTATTTTTAACATGGTGATATAATCCTTGTATATATTTTTCACGAACACGAGTAACATGTTCTTTTCCATTTTCACTTAATCTTCTATCAACAGTAAAAAGAATAAGTGCTTTTAAAATACAAAATTCACCCTCATCCATAATTAATTCACGCATTGGAAAAACAAGATCAAGCATTAAGTGTTCACAAAGATTTTTAAAATAATGTTTACAACCAGGATGCATAGTTTTTTGGAGATCTTTATTTCTAGGATAATATGAACCATTAACTAATGCAACACCATCACAACCAGACTTGTATGTTTTATAAGTATGTTGAAGCCAATTAACTGATACAACTCGATTGCGTAATAATGTATATTGATCCTCATTTGATAATTCTTTATAATCAGCCATAATCATTGCCCAATCTACACATAATACAAATGATCTACACCATCCAATATGAACATCATCAACTGTTGTCAATCTTTCAGCTGTCCAACGTGGTGGAGTTCTTTTTGCGACAACTCCTGGTTGACGAAAAGCTGCTTCTATTGTAACATCAACACGACATAATTTATCAAATTCTTCTGTAATTGGACTTTCTGTTACAGGATCAACCATATTATCACATATTCTTTCAAGTTGTATTAAATATTGAACAATAGGAATTTCAGGATTAGAATGACGATGTAATTTATAATTTGAAGTAAAATGTTCTAAATCTAAAGGAATAACTGATTGATTTGATATTAAACTAAAAATATTAGAATTACTTTTGTCTGGTGAGCAAGCTCTTGATGATTTTACAGATAAAGATGCATGTTTATCATCAACTTTAAAATTTCCTAAACCACCAAATCCTGTAGCAATTTTTGATGATACATTACTTAAAGATTCTGCAATATGTTTTGAAACACAACCATTATATTTTTCAGTCCATGGTTGAGGTATTTGTAAAGGATGTTGAATATCTATTGGATGATTAAAAGTAGTAGAAAGTGATTGTGTTACTGGAATAAAAGGAGATCCTTGTGATGGTGGTGGTGTTTGATTATTATTTGACGATATTTTTTTAATATTTTCTGGTCTTTTCTTATGTTTATCACGTTCACTTTGTACTGCTCTTGCATCCATACCAATTTCAAAACATTTTTTTAATCTACATGCTCTACATCTATTTCTATATTCTTGTACTATTTGACATTTTCCACCAAAACGACAAGAGTAATCTCTTTGCTCCCATATTGATCTTCTAAAAAAACCTTTACAACCATTGCAAGCAATTGTACCATAATGTTTTCCTGCTTTTAAATCACCACAAACTTTACACCGCATTTGAACTGAAAAAAAAGATAAGAAATAAATTAGTCACATTAAATTATATACATACCAATAGAAGAAGTACTATCTGATCGGGAAATAGAATTTGCTTTATTATTACTATTTATATGTATATTATTCGATTCATGTCCACTGTTATAGTATAGTGAAGAACTATGTAATGATGTTGATGTTGGCACAGGTTGATTCATAGATAAATCTATTACGTTGTGCATTTAAAAATCTAAAAAAATAATTTTTTTTATGTTAAAGTAATAACTTTTATTGTTGAAAAAAAATATAAATATAAATAAATAAATAAAATTATTAATAAAAAGAAAAAGGAAATATTAATAAAAGTCTCAATTTTTCTAATGTTTAAATTATTTTTTAAATCTAGATTAAAATTACATTTTTTACACTATATTTAGTATTATAAATATAATATTGTAAAATTGGATTTTTGCGCATTATTTCTATAGTACACAAATATAACCATATTTTAATTTTTTTTTATATTTTTAGAAATCAAATATCTCCTAATGTTTTTAACTTACAATAAATTTTTAAACTACCAGTAGACTTTAAGAACAAAATAATATTACAAATAATGTCTTAACACTGTTTGATCTTATGGTTGTATGATATTTATAACACAAATGATCTTGCAATAATCAAACATTGTCGATAGTTTTGTATATTTCTTTATAACAATTATTATAATCACGACAATTTATTATCTCCAACTTCATCAACCTTTTCTATTACTTGTATATCAGTAATAGTGTATACATGTGAATATAGAAAAATGAATGTTAAAATGTATGTAAACTCTTAACATTACTATTATATAAATACTGATAAATTTGTTAAAAATTGCGTCAATTCAAAAACCTAATATAATGAAGAATATTTATACTTTAAGAGTAATTAATTTTTAATAAATACTGTTTATATAAATTACATCATGCACACATGACACTTTGATTAATTTATTTATAATATTAAAAAAGATACGCCTTGTTTGAATCCATATAAAATTTCATCAAAGATCAATGTTTTTTTAGTAACTAATATATAAAAATTATTAAATACTTTTATTTTTAATATTATAAGATATAAAAATGATTAAAAATTTTTTTAACAATATAAAAAAAATTAATTGTAATATTTAAATAAGAAAAATATCAACATTTTATATTAAATATTTTTAATTTACCATAACAAATACAATTATTAATTTTAATAACTTAAGTAAAATTTTTCATTTTACATTTTAAGGTTTTTTTTTTTAAATTAAATATTTTTTAGAAAATATTATAAAATATTGTATCATACATATAATACTTTGTTAAAAATTTTAAAATAAATTTAATTTATTTTTTAGAATACATATGCATATATATATGAACAATATTTTATTATTTAAGTTAATTAAAATAGCATATTAATGATATATATTTTAATAAAACTAAATTTATTAAAAAATGTTTGTTTTTAAAATAATATAATTTTTTATGCTGTTAATATTATTAATAAATAAGGTATCTTTTATAAGTACCAATATACTTTAAATTATTATTTTAATCACATTTATAAATCTTAGAAATATATAATATATAAGATTAACTAATCAAAGATTAATATAACATATAATATAAAGAAAATGTCATGATACATATTTTCATATAATTTAATTTAATTTTTTAAATTAAAAAAATTTTTCATTTAAATATGTAAACAAAAAGTAATAAAAAAATAATAGAAAAAAAATATATAAGTTATAAAATATTTTTCTGTACTTAAATAACGTTATCAGCATTGTACTTCCAAAATAAAATATTATATATGTATGTTTAATTCTTATTAATAAATGAATTTCACTTATTTATCTAAAAACTTTTTTTTTGTAATACTGGGTCAAATATGATTAGATAAAATAGGTGAAAATGTTTATATTGATAAATTATTATTGAAACAAAATATATAAGTATGTTTAAAATTATTATTATAAAGGCAAAAAAAAAATTTTTATTATCAAAGTAAATTACATTTCTTCTAAAAATTTCAAAACCCGTTCAGAAGCTTCATTTTGTAACCAATTAAGTTTTCTTCTAATATATTCAATATTTCTTTCTAAAATTGTTGGCCATGAATCAAGAGTTTTAAAAGCAATATCAAGTTCTTCTAAAGATCTTATAGAGTGTAATAATGATTTTGCTAAATAGTCAGATTTTCCAGTATTTACGGCAAATAATATTAATTTTTCTGATGTTGATAATTGTCCTATTTTTTCCCAAAAAAGTCTTCTGAAGCCATAATTGTAATGAAGAGAAAAAACACTCTAAAAAAATATTATTATAAAAATATATATATATTAATTATTTTTCTTACTTCAAGAACAGACATATAAACAGCAGCATTCTTTGTATCAATAACTTTTTTTACTACTTGTCTTAATAATTGATCATCATGAACACAACTTGATAAAGCTACATTAACAGTCCATTGTTGAGATTTACGACTTAAAAATTTGCTTAATAAAGATATTTCATCATATCCAGCATTTTTATATAAATAATGGCATATACCAGTTATTTGTTGATATTGTTCAATATTCAAATCTGTTGGTCTTCTTATCCATTGATTTTTGAATTCCTCCTCATTACATGTTTCTAATTCTGCAAGACATCTTAATTTATATAATTTTGATATTCTTGTAGCATCAATCAACCATAATCCCGCAATTTCAGGATCATCACCAACTTGATTTAACATATGATCACTATTTGCAATCGATTTTCTTAAATAAAGAATGATATCTCGATTTGCAGAAGTTCCTCTATAATAATCTACTATGTCATAAATACCATCAATTCCAAATAATATGACATCAATATTTGTTTCATACTGTAAGTATCCTAATAAATAAATATATAATTCAGGATAACCAGAATTTTTAAGATAAGTTTTACTGTCAACTATTAATTGTATTCTCGATTTTGGTGGTATTTCATCATGATTAGTATGAAGCTATAAATATATTTTTATTAGCATATTATAAATTATACATGTATATTAACACTTTTAACTAATAGTATAAACATAAATTTACTTACCACTTCTATTAACATTTTCCAATTGTCTAAATCATAGTTAATTTTAAATGGGAACGACCAATTAACATTTCCAAGTAAAGGGACTGATGTTAAAATATCTTTATCTGTAAATAATATAGTTTCATTGGTTAACCAAAAATTTCGTATTAATACTTTATGTTGATTATTGTCTAGTGAAAATTGATAATTAAATGGTATTATCCATAAATTATTATTTAAATAATCCTTATTACTATTTATATTTACCACATGCTCAAAACTTCGTTTATCATTACTATCATCGACAGTTTGAACTTTGATTTTTGGTGGTGTATATTTAATATTTTTATCATTATATTTATTATGTGGCATATTAGTTAAATAAACGTTAGCATTTATTTGTTTATTTGACCTCTTTTTATTATGTTTTTGAATATTATTCTTTTCAGGAATGATATCATTAAGAAATATTTTATATTTATTTTGATCCGACATTCTTTGAATTATTCTTATTGAATTTATATTATAATTCCTTGTAATAATAACTTCTGGAATTCCAGGATTATTTACCCATGTTTCTAATACTTCATTAAAATTCTTTTTTTCTTTACCCCAATAAATATATTCTGGTAATGCTTTGTATAAATCTTTTCTATCTACAGATTTATAAGCATTATTTGAAAGATAATTTATCATACTATTTTGAAAAGAATCTTCCCCAATAAGATTTTCAATCATTTTTACAACAATTGAACCACGAATATAAACACCTATACTATCAAAAATATCAGAACAGACACTTTCTTTTGTAAAATGTAAAATAAGTGATGTTTTTTCTTCCCCTGTTTGTGATTCAAAAAAGTCAACTAATCTTAACATATATTCATGTTCCATTAAATAAAAATGTTTTTGTTTTAAAAAAAAATAAACATAATATGTAGCAAAACCTTCACTTAACCATATTTCACTCCAATCATTTGGTGTAACAAGATTACCAAAAAATTGATGTACCAATTCGTGTGTTACAATTTTTTCAATTTTTAATCTTTCATGAAAATAATCAACAGTTAAATTTGGTGATTTAGAAAAGTCATTTGAAATTAACAACATATTGGAATTAAAAATTATTAAACCCCAATTTTCTATTCCACCAACAGAAAATGTAGGTGTAGCAACTAAGTCAATCTTTTCCATTGAATATGGAAAATTAAATTGATATTCAATTTTATCAAACATTATTGGTGTAAATTGACTTGCAAAATGTGTAAGATATACATCCTCTGGATTAGTATATATTGAAATTGATATATTACGTTTTGTTCTTGTTTCAATATTAACAAAATCACCATAAGCAAAAGCTAACAAATATACAGACATTAATGGTGTTTTTTTAAATTTAGTCAATACAAATGGTTTATTATTTTCATTACCTAAAATATCCATCTTTTTTTCAACAGCTGTATTTGAAAGAACTACTTTATCATACTCATGTTTAATAGAAACATTAAAAGTTGTTTTAAAATTAGGTGAATCCCAACAAGGTATAAATGTTCTAGCATAAAAAGGTTCAAATTTTGTTGTAAAACCAACAACTTTATTATCATCTCTTATACATTGAACACCACCATTATCATATGTACATATTTTTGTTCTAAATTCCATTTCTAACAAGTATCTTGTATTTATGAGACTTTCAGTTAGTTGAAGTACAATAAGATTATATCTTTTTTGCCTTTTTATTGCATTTATATTAATTGCTTTATCTTAAAGAAGTATTAAGTTTAATGTTATTTGGAACAAAATTAACTTACTTCCTGCTCTTAATCTTATTCTTTGAATAAAAATATTTGGAGCTACGTGAAATTTTATTTCTTTTATATTTGATATATTAAGTTTATTTTCTAATGCAATCGATACTTGTCCAAGTACATGTGTTTGTGAAGAAATTTCACTAAAATCTAACTAAAAAACATAACATTATACATTAATAATGAGATAAAAAAATTATATAATATATCTAATATTTATAGTTAATGTAATATTTTTAATTATAAATATATTAATTTTAAATTTAATCTTACATTTATATCATAATGAATAGGAATAATTGAATTGTTTAATTTTGGAGTTAAACTATACATTATAGGAATTTGTTCATGAGAGTCAGATTCATGAGAAATATCAACATATGATCTTTCTGTTTTTGGTGGATATATTTTAGTTAAAAGATTATGGTCAATAAACTAAAAAAAAACATATTATATTAATGTAACAAATTTTAAACATATAAAGCAACAAAGAAAAAAATAATAACAACCTTTAAATTTGATAAGTTATAAGATTCTCGTGCAGTTTCAATTAAATTGTTAGTTGGAGATAATGTATTTGACTTTAGTAAGTTTTTAGTATTATTATTAGTTAAATCATTTTTAAGATCAACATGCTAAAAAATTATTAAATAGTTGATTGTTAAAATAACTACAAACCTTTCCCATAGATAGTCTTATAATACTTGTTCCGGATAGCCAATTTAAAAGGAAAAATAATATACAAACTGTTAATATTAAGATGGAATTAATAAAAAAGCATAAAACACATTTTCTCTGGCAACTAGCTTTTTTCCATATATGAGAATTTTTTTTTAATTTACCTGAAATAAAATAATAATAAATTTATTATTTTTAAAAAAACATACCATTTTTAATTATTCTACTTGAAGTTATACAATTTTTTCCATTAGATAAATGACTTTCTACCATTATCATTTGTTTTTTACAATCACCTATACATGCAGCTGTTTCATCATTAGTATATTCTGATTGTGTCCTTAGGTAATTACTATTTAATTTATATGAACCATGCATTTTTAAGATGTATTGAATGCTTTATCTTAAAAAAATAATAAAACAATAATAATAATTTGTGAATTAATAAAAGTTATAAATAAACAAAACTTTGCATTCATATAATAAGTAATTTGTAAAAAAATAATTTAATAAAATAAATTATGCATTATCAATAATAAGAAATAATATAAGTTCATAATTTTCTTTTCTTTTAAATTGAAAATAAAAGAAAATAATGCTTATTATAATAAATAAGTTACAAAGAATAGTAAAGTAAATATTTTATTTTAAATTACTAAAGTTTTTTTTTTATCTAATTTTATAGATAAAGAAAATAAAGTTGTAATTTTTATACTAACAAATATGTCAAAAAAAAAATGATTGATTTGTGATTAATATTTAAGCTTATTTAATACTAGTTTAATTTAAGTTAAAAATTGTTACATATGTAAATTTATAAAATTAATGATAAATTCTTTAGAATACAAATGTATAAACTTTTCTGAATATTAATTAAAATGTACAATATTTTTTTTTATATTTTTTTATTTGATAGTTTTTTAAACATGTTTAGACTTAAAATATTTTTACATATATATTTTTGTTTTGAAAACTTCTAATATATATTTATTGTTATTAAAAATGCTAATCAAATATTCAAAAAGGTTTCCTAATATATTAAATGTAAATTTGATACGTCTATTAAATTGCAATATATAATATATTTTTAAATAATAAAGAAAAATACGTAAACTTTATATTTATTGAGTAAGAATATAATATTATTTTTAATAAGGATTATTTTTATAAAAAAAAAATCATTTTATTTACAAACTATATATATTGAATACTATTTATAATTTATTTGTTCCAAGATATATAATTTCAAACTTTTAATAAAAATATTTATAATTATCATAAGATTTATTTATTGTTTTAACATAATAAATATCGCGCAACAGGATAGCTCAATTGGAGTCCAAATGTTATTTTAAAAGTTTAAAATTTTAACTATCATTTAAAGAAAATAGTTATGTAAATAGTAAAGTATATTATAATAATAAGCAATGTAAAAAAATAAAAATTTTTAATTATTATTTTTAGTTATATGATTTTAAGAGTAATTTAAAATTAATAGTCAACAATATAAATTTACTAATATTTTTTTAAAATGGTATGTTAGTGACGAGTTAAACAACTATTATGACTAAAGTTTAATTTTTTTTTGTTGTTAGATGTAAAATTAATATAATGTGCTCAAATATTTTCCTAATAATATTTTATTTTTTTTTACTAACATTTTCCTCTTATAAAATAACATTATTGTTAACTTTACTAATATAAAAAAAATTATGGGATAATAATATTTTAATATTAAAATAAAATATATATTTATAAATATTTTTTTTTATTAAAAAAAATGGTTTAATAAAATGAAAATCAAGAATACATTTATTTGTAAGAAAAGTAAAATTTATGACATTTGAATATTTCAAAATATTTAAAGGCATTTAAAAATCCCAAAGATTATAGAAAACATAAATAACTATGTATTTTACATCATTCTTAAAATCTTTTGAGTGTAAATGAATCTCTTTGTAAATGACATGACTTACCCTCTTTTAATACCAACTTTACAAAATAAAATCTTCTTATCAAGTGACTTTTTATACTTATAAAATATTTAAATCAAAGGAAATGACATTATAAGGGTAATATAACTATAATAATTTAAGTATATCAATTACATCACTAACCACTTATATGAGTATTTATTCTAATGGCATCAATATTTATAATACTTAAACTAAATAAAGCTATTTACAAAAAAAAATTTGACTAATTAATCTATATTAAATAGTTTTATAAAAAAAAACTTTTTTAAAAAGAGATGCCGAATATACTAAATGCCTTAGTAATATATGTATGTATGTTGTCTTTATATTTACAATATTTGTATATTTTTTATATCAATATATTTACAAATATTTGTACAATATATTATTATGGCAACAAAAAATAACAAGAAAATCATTTATTTTAATAAATGTTATTGTTTACTTTAGCAAAAACTTTTTAAAATTTGATTTTAAAATTGTTTTAATAGCACATATCAAGACTTTTTTAATGTAATTTAATAAATTTTTCTTTTAGACATATTTTATCATTATATATTAAAATTAAGAACGTAGTATATTTAAAAGAAAAATTAAAACTAAAAAAATAAGATTTTTTACATATAAGCACTTAAATAATCCATTTAAATATTAACAAAAATTTTTTTTTTAAATTTAAACAAAAAAACTCTTCAAAATAATTTTTACATTTATAAAAAAACAAATTAGTGATTTTTATCAAAAAATTTAACATAAATAAAAGCAATTCCTTTAAAAATAAAAAATATTAGGGCTATATTTAAAAAGTATGTAAAAAAAATAACAATAAAAAACATTTCTTACAAGGTTTACTTTAAATATAAAACAAAATAAATTTAGATGAAACAATGATAATATCAAATTTATTCAAAACATAAAAAAAAACTTTTCTTTCTTAGTAAATATTTTAAAAAAATCAAAAAGTTATTAATTTTTTAAAATTAATTATGGAGTAATAAAATGAACATAAAAACTGTACATTTATGTCAAATAAAACTAAATAAAAAAAATATAAGATTATGTATATTAAAATTTCACAGCTTTTAGTGAAATATTTTTACAATAAACTATAAATATTATTTGTTTTAATAAACTTTTAGCTATAGTACTAAATTATAATATATTTTTCCTTATAAAAAGTTTTATTTTTGGTTAAGTTTTTAATTTACCGATATCATAAAATGTTTCTAGATAACAACATTTATTTTTATAACGTATAAATAAATTGTGATAAAAAAAAAGTTTTTTTATTAAAACAAAATAAAGAAAAAAATCTAAATAAAAAATTATTAAAATATATTTATTAACATATATATAAAAAAAAATACTTATTATATTTTTGTTCTTATAACTTGTTATTTAAATTTAATAAATATATTTATTAAAATATTTGCATAAAAAATTGAACTTCCTTTTTAAATTGTTTATTTTTCTTTAACATTTTTGGCATTTTAAATATTAAATAAAAAAAGTTATTACCTTATCAAAGATCTTATATAAATATTCTTTATATTATATTTAAGAAATATTTTTTATGATAAGTTTTTTAAATTTATATTATATATAAAAATATTAACTTGTCAAAAACATTTTTTGTATATAATATGTGAAAAAATTAAAACATAAAAAAATATCTAAATAGTTGAAAACTATTAAATAAATTAGATACAATTAAGTTTTTTAAAAATATTATAGATTATGTAAATGATAATAAAATGTATTTATTTGTAAATTCTTAAATTTACAATGTAAATTAGATGTTTGTAGATTATCAAGTTTTCTTTATAAGATATTTAAAACAGTGTAAAAAGATGTTAAAATATGATAAGAAATGATATTTATAAATATAAATGTATCAAAACTAATAAACTTTACTTTAAAGGTCATCGAACTTTTTCATAATTAAAAAATTTTTTGTTCAAAATTATGGAATATAATTAAGAATATTTTAATAAAAGCATTCAATTTTTCTTTTTTATAAAAATATATTTTTACAGGTAATATAGATAAAAAAATTTTTGAATTCACAAGACTAATTTTAAAATATCACACAAAAATATAATAATTGTTTATTTAAAAAACTAATATATGTATATTTATAAGAATATTTAATAATATAAAAATTTTTATAATAAAATGTATTAAAAATATTGAAAATAATTTTTATAAACAAATAATGTTAAATTAACAAAAATATCACTTAATTTAAAAATTTTTTAACTCAAATTTCAATTTTAAAATATTAATTAGAATTATTAAAAATTTTACTAATATTAAGATAGTTTAAAACATATTTTCCTTTACTTGAAATAAACTAATTTTTACAATTAGAATCATTAGTATAAAATTACAATATTTCTTTAATAAGTTAAATTTTATATTTGTTGCAATTTATCACCATTAATATTTTATTTATTTTATAAATAGTTTTATATATTTTTAATATATATTAAATAAAACATGAAGTTCATCTTATTAGTACGTATATTAAACATGAAGTATTTTTTTTTGTCTATTGCAACTGGTGAAAATATCAGCGGCTTTAATTGTTTATATTGCATTATAAAAAACATAAGTAATTGTTTTTTAAGCACTAAAATGTAATGCTTTAGCAACAAGACGAACCCTTTTAGCAAAACCACCACCATATCCACTGGCTTGTGGTGCTCCACCTGACTGACTACCTGAGTATGAACTTCCTCCGCCAGCACCACCAGTTTGTCCACCAGCACCACCATTATCATGATAATCAGAAGCACCTTGATCTTGATAATCTGATCCACCAGCTTGTTGACCACCACCGGCGCCTCCACCACCACCTCCTTGATAGTTACTAGTATCACCAGCACCTTGTTGTCCACCAGAAGGACCTCCACCACCTCCACCTTGATATCCATTGGAAGGAGCTCCACCACCACCACCTTCTTGTCCACCAGAAGCAGCGCCACCACCTCCACCTTGATAACCGCTAGCAGAGGCTTCACCACCTCCACCTCCACCTTGATAACCACCAGCAGAGGCTCCGCCACCTCCGCCACCACCTTGATATCCACCAGCAGAAGCTCCGCCACCTCCGCCACCACCTTGGTATCCACCAGCAGAAGCTCCGCCACCTCCGCCACCACCTTGGTATCCACCAGCAGAAGCTCCACCACCTCCGCCTCCGCCTTGATATCCACCAGATGAGGCTTCACCACCTCCACCACCACCTTGGTATCCACCGGCAGAGGCTCCGCCACCTCCACCACCACCTTGATAACCACCAGCAGAAGCTTCACCACCACCTTGATAACCACCAGCAGAAGCTTCACCACCTCCACCACCACCTTGATAACCACCAGCAGAAGCTCCACCGCCTCCACCACCACCTTGATAACCGCCAGCAGAGGCTTCACCACCTCCACCACCACCTTGATAACCGCCAGCAGAGGCTCCGCCACCTCCACCTCCACCTTGATAACCGCCTGCAGAGGCTTCACCACCTCCACCACCACCTTGATAACCACCAGCAGAAGCTCCGCCACCTCCGCCACCACCTTGATATCCACCAGAAGGTGCTCCACCACCTCCACCTGAGTATGATGATGCATCGCCTTGTCCTCCTGAATATGAAGACATAGATGGTGCAGATACAGGAGCTTGCATTGGTGGTGGTGGGGGTGCAGCTGGAGCTGAATATGATGAACCGCCACCACAATCAGAAGATGGCATTGAAGGGGCACAACTAGGTGCTGGTGCAGGAGCTGGTGCTGAACATCCTCCACCACAACTTGGTGCTGGAGCAGGTGCTGGTGCTGAACATCCTCCACCACAACTTGGTGCTGGAGCAGGTGCTGGTGCTGGACATCCTCCACCACAACTTGGAGCTGGTGCAGGTGCTGGTGCTGAACATCCTCCACCACAACTTGGAGCTGGTGCAGGAGCAGGTGCTGAACATCCTCCTCCTCCACCTCCACCACATGATGATCCACAAGAACTTCCTTCTCCACCTCCACCACATGATGATCCACAGGAGCTTCCTCCTCCACCTCCACCACATGATGATCCGCAAGAGCTTCCTCCTCCACCACATGATGATCCACAAGAACTTCCTCCACCGCATGATGATCCACAAGAGCTTCCTCCTCCACCACATGATGATCCACAAGAACTTCCTCCTCCACATGATGATCCACAAGAACTTCCTCCTCCACATGATGAACCACAAGAACTTCCTCCACCACATGAACTTCCTCCTCCACATGATGATCCACAAGAACTTACACTACCACATGACGAGCCACAGCTAGGTTGAGGACAACAACTTGATCCACCTCCACCTCCACCCATGCTTCCAAATAAGAAGGCATTAGCACCTGTTAATAAAACAGTGGCAGTAATTACATTAAAAAACTTCATGTTATAACCTTAAATAATATGATTAACAAAAAAAAAAGGTTTTGGAAAATTAATAATATTTATTTTTTTAGAAAAAAATATTTAAAATGGTAAAAAATAATTTTATTAATGAATGTATATATACTCTAATAAGTTTATTCATAAATCTTTACGATAACCGCGCCTAATTGCCATAGGATAGCTTGTTTTAGGAACTTTAAAAAATCCTGTTCATCAAATATTAATAATTAAAATTTTCATTTTTAGTGCTTTTTAGAATAGCAATCAAAAATTAATACTGATAGAATATTATTTTTACAATAATTTCTCATATAAATGCAGCTTCAATAAAAAATATATTTATACGTCACAAATTGGTATAATTTTTTCTTGCCTATTTGAAACTTGTTTTTTTTATTTTTGTTTTATTTGTATTGATGTTGGATATAACAAAAATATCTTTTTTAACTATCTAATCTATAAAAAATGATTTTAATCCAATTTTAGAATTTTTTTTAAATAATTTTATACAATTAGTTTTCTTTTTTTTTTTCTCAACAATTTAATTACTTAATTTATATTTAATATTTTCATTTAAATTTCTTTAATCTATAAATTTTTTAAAAATAAAAAAAAATTAAGAAATATAAAGATCACATTATAATAAAAAAAAACAACTTAAATCAAGTTTTAATGTTTATTATTTATAGCATTCTTGATATAGTAAAATAAAAGAAATATAAATAAAAATTATTCCATATGATGATGATCAGCCGAGAATATTTGCAATTGTATTTTATTTTTTTTTATTTTATTCCTTTCTAAGGCATGAATTATCAAATGTTGAAAAATATGTTAAAAAAACTTCTTTTTTTTTTAGTTGAGATCAAAAAATTAACTTTTTATTTATTTCAATTGACTTTGATCATCCAATTCGTCAAAATATGGCCATTTATTTTGTGGTTTTATTGGTTTTACAATTCTATCACAATAAAATCGAAGAACTTTAATTTTATAAAATATTCTAACAAAAAAAGTAAATAATAATATTATAACAATTATAACTTACGTATTATTTGTATTAAAATGTTTAGAAATATCAGATATAAGATCAAATGACAACAAATATTTTCCATAGTCATCCTCTTTTTCTTCCCCTTCAAAATATTCTCCAGATTTAACAACAAGACTTTCTATAAGTAACTCAGAAACCATTGGTAATTGTTCATACTCACAACAATTCACTGTAAAAGCACTAAATAAATAAAAAAAAGAGTTTTTTTTTAATTATCATTTTTTTAAACATACTTTCTCATGTATGGAGGATAATTAGTAATTCCACCAACCCATGTTGTATTGGAGGGACAGGATAAGCTTAATGCACGCTCCTCACAATTCTAAAATACCATTGTATTATATGTAGAAGAATAAATAAAAACTTACACTATAATTTTTTTTAAAACATGTAGGACGTGAACAGTATAATGTTATTTGGCCTCTTTTATCAACATCAATACCACTTGGAATTTTATTTTCTCCGCAAAAATCACCAATGACATAATATACATAATAAATTAAACTTATTATAGTTAATCTCATTTTTATTTATTTTACTAAAGATCCATATGTTATTTAAATATAAATTTAGTAAAATAAAAGTTAAAGTTTATTTTAATCTTAAAATTTTGAATAACATTACTTTGTATTAATTTTGTTATAGTTTAAAAAAAAAATTAAATTATTAAAAATTTCAAATTATTACATATTGTTTAATTAATTTCAAAAAAAAAATAAAAAAAAGTAAAATTAAATAAATTAAAACATTAACTTTAGGTATACATATTACTAACGTAATAAAAATAAAATATACGTATAATAAAATTGATAAATAAAATATTATTATATTAATAAAAAGGTTAAAAATAATTTATATGATACAATTATTTTTAATTGTTATTACTTTTAATGTTTATAATAATTTAAAGTAAAACAAGAACAATAAATCAATAGATATATGGATAAAACATTTTTTGGAACATATGATTCAAGTATGCATGAATTGTACCATTAAAATGAGCATTTTCATTTTAATAAATAAAATTTTTATATAATAAATATTACTTTAAAAGGTATGAATAGCTGTATAAACATTTGATTTTTCCTATTTGAAATAATATATAAATATATTAATAATATAAACAAGTATCATTATAAAAATGTTAATTAATTTCTTTTTTTATCTAGGTAGAATATTAAAATTTCATTGAATTATAGTTATAAAATCAATTATTTATTTGATCTGTATCATTCTAAATAAAGTAATAAAATATATTATTATTTAATGAATAAAATGTATAGTTTTACATTTCAATAAAATGTATAAAGACGAGATTAATAAAGTACGTATTTTACTAAATACTGTTATAAAATAGAAGTATTGAGTTTTTATAAATAACAGTGTTATAGTATTAGAATACTATTAACAAAACAAACATATGTGAAACTTAAAAAATAATCATTTCATAGTTTTAAAAAAGCTTTTTTTTTTTTTAAAATAACACAAATTAAAGCTATAAATAAGCTAAAAAAATAATTTATTTTTTATGTAGATATAAAAAAATATTTATTTTATTAATTGAATAATATTTTAATATAAATAATAAAATATATTTTTTGAAAAATTATTATAAAGAAATATATTTATAATATTAAAAGATTTTTTTAGTGAAATAAGTTGTATATTTCTAAAATATTAAGTTTGTTAAATAAAGAAAATATTTATTTTTCCTCTTTTCAAAATTATTCCATATAATACTATATAACAATAAAAAAAATAAAATGACAAGAAGTATTTAATAAACTTGAGTAGTATTTAAAAATAATAGTAAAATTATGATAACATATAAATAAAAGTAAATAAAAAAGAAATAAAAATTTAACAAATTAAACATAATGAAATATAAAAATATGTGTAATAATAATAAATATAATAAAAAAAATAGATAACAGGTACAATTTAATTATATGTGTACCATTATATAATCACATTGTTCAATATGAAATAAATATTTTATATTCAATCTATACTTTAAATACATCTGTTAATGATACAAAAAAATTTTTTGACCGTGGTTATTTATAAAGTACATTAATTTTTAACAATTTTAACACAATATTTGTTTATGTATATATACATTGTAGCAAATATATTCATGACCCATTTTACTTTTATTATTTAAAGTATTTTCTTTTAAAATATAGAAAAGTAAGGATATTTATAAAGATTCTATTATTAATTTTATTTTAAAATAAATTTATTATTAAAAATTTTTTAATGTAAATAATTAAAAAAAAAATTTTTTTTAAATTCTCTTATATAACAAGGCTTATCATTAAATTGATTACGTTGTATGTAGATTAAAATATAATAGTTCTTTTTTAAATATAATTCTTTTAAATAACCATAAATTTATATACCTTATCATTTTTAATTTCTAATGAATGGTGCGATTGTTTTATTAATATCCGGTTTAAAAATTATAAAAGTATTGTATTGTAATTAATTTATAATTTTTTAATGTAAAATGAATATTAACTAATGTTGACATTCCTCCAATGAGGTGATTATTAATTGAGGTTTTAAATATATTTTGATTTCTATAAAACTTGATTTAAAAATTATAATAAATATAACTTAGTTAATGACCTATATTAGTATGTAGCAAAATATCTTTTTTTGATTTAACTTATTGATTATCTTGATTTTCCTTAATTATTTTATACTTAGATAAAAATTTATTCTTTTAATTTTAAATTTATTATATAATTTAAAATGTTCTTTTAATAGGAGGAGAATTGAGCAATTCTTTAGTTTAAATAATGTATTAATATTATGACCTAGCATCACTTTGTAATAGAACAGTATTTATAACGACCTTGAATGTTATATATTTATAATTCATTTCAAACTTTTTTTTTGGCAAAGAAAAATGTTTATTTGTAACAAAATTTCTTCCACGTTATCACTTTATGTTATATAATAGGTATCTATAGTTAAATTACAAATTAAACTGATTGTTAAGTTAATCTACTTTAGTTTGAAATAACTAAACTTTTGTAAATGTCTAATACATTATAAAAACGATAAAAAATATGACATTACATATTCGTTATAAATCATTTGTTTAAATATTTAAAATTTTCAATTTTATAATCACTTTTAAATAATTTTTTTAAATTTTTTTTTAGAAATATCAATATTTTAAATATGACTAAAATTCAAGGAGGAGATGTTGTTGAAATTCAAGGAGATGAGATGACAAGAATCATCTGGGATCTTATCAAAGAAAAACTTATTCTTCCATATGTTGACTTAAATTTACACTTTTATGATTTAGGAATAGAAAATAGAGATTTAACTAATGATCAAGTTACTGTTGATGCTGCTGAAGCTACCAAAAAATATAATGTAGCTGTCAAATGTGCCACTATCACTCCTGATGAGGCTCGTGTTGAAGAATTTAAACTTAAAAAAATGTGGAAATCACCAAACGGAACAATCCGTAATATTTTAGGAGGAACTGTTTTCCGTGAGCCAATTATTTGTAAAAATATTCCAAGACTTGTTAATACTTGGACAAAACCAATTATTATTGGACGTCATGCTCATGCTGATCAATATAAAGCTACTGATTTTGTTGTTCCAGGAGCTGGAAAACTTGAAATTAAATTTGTAGGAGATGATGGTACTGAAATTAAACATGAAGTATTTCAATTTAAAGGACCAGGTGTTTCACTTTCTATGTACAACACTGATAAATCAATTGAAGATTTTGCCCATTCATGTATGACTTATGCTCTTGGTAGAAAAATGCCTCTCTATCTTTCAACAAAAAATACTATTTTAAAGAAATATGATGGTCGTTTTAAAGATATATTCCAAGCTATTTATGAGTCAGAATACAAATCTAAATTTGAAGAAGCTGGAATATGGTATGAGCATAGACTTATTGATGATATGGTTGCTCAAGCCATGAAATCAGATGGAGGTTTTGTATGGGCATGTAAAAATTATGACGGTGATGTTCAATCTGATTCCGTTGCTCAAGGATATGGATCACTTGGACTTATGACTTCTGTTCTTGTATGTCCTGATGGAAAAACTGTTGAAGCTGAAGCTGCTCATGGTACAGTTACTCGTCACTACAGACAACATCAAAAAGGACAAGAAACATCAACAAATCCAATTGCATCAATCTTTGCTTGGACACGTGGATTAGCTCATCGTGCCAAACTTGATAAAAACGATAAACTCGCCAAATTTGCTTCTGATCTCGAAGCTGTTTGTATTGAAACTATTGAAGAAGGTTTTATGACAAAAGATTTAGCTATTTGTATTAAAGGTTTAGCTAACACTACACGTAGTGATTATCTTAACACATTTGAGTTTCTTGATAAACTTGCTGAAAATCTTAATAAAAAACAAGGACACTAATTTAAATAAAATAAAATTTTATATTTCTTACTTTTGTTATATTAGTCTTGTTTCCCAAATAAAATCACTTAATAGTTATCATTTAATTTTGTTTAAAAAAATTTCAAATTTATGTTTATTTTATTATACAAAATTGTTTAAATTTTGAAATAAAATATGATATCAAATAACTTATAATATAAATGATTATCATCAAATGTAAAAGGTAAAAAATTTCTACATGACAGTTTCTTCTTACAACGCAGATGAATATATTGATTTTTTTTTGTCGTGATGGCGAATTAAAGCTTTTTGTATAATAAAGGTTAAAATTTATTACACTGTTACAAGAATTACATTCTTAAAATAAAAACTATTTCAATGATAAAATTATTGCCTTTTCGTTATCAAAAGATAAGTATGCTTGATTACGTTCGTTATTTTATTGAAAGATAAAATGTTATTTTAAAGATATACACTGACCTTTATCTTATATATTTATGAAACATAAATGATTTGAATATAAAAATTTTTCAAAAAACTAAATGTATGTGTTGAGAATATTTACAAAAATAAAACAATTTTTTTAATTTAAAATAAGCAATAAATATTATCAAATAATAAAATTAAATAGCATTTACAAAAATATTAAAGATTATAAAGTTTTATTAAATAAGCTAATATTAAAATGTTATTTTTTAACAATATGTTTATATATATTTAACAAAATATTTATTAGATTAAAAAATAAATATTAAATATTTTTTTAACTGAATTTTAAATAAATACAAAAAAAAATATGCAAACAATTTGTTCATAACAAAATAAATTTAGAATATAAAAAAAATAAGGTACCAACAACATAGTTATCCAAAAAAAAACAGCAAAAATTTAGAATTTTTTTTATCAAAAATCAAAAAAATATTTTTAAAAAATTAATAAAAAATTTAGTTTTAAATGGATTCTTTATTTGTAGTATTTTGTTTATTTATTAATTTTTCTATAAAATAAATATACACAATAATATTTAAAAAAAAACCACTAGCTATAAAAGATATTACAAATACTTAAACTGAAAAGTTTAATTTCATAATTTTGACTAATTTAAACTGTTATTTTTAAAATTTATTGGTAAAAATATTTTTAATAGTTTTTTTTAATGATTTTGTTGATTTCAAATATCTAATGTATTAATAATATTGCTTAATAATTTAAAATATTAGATTAATAATGTTAAAAATTTTATTTACTTAAAAAATTATATTTTAATTTAAATTAACAACATTTAACAATACAAAAAAAGTATAAATTTTATAAAGTTTATTATAATCACATATTATAAATAATGATTATAGTAAACTTTTCTGACAATTTGAAATTTTTATTATTTTTAATTAATTATGTTATCCTATAAATAACTAATTATATTATATATTTTAACTTCATAAATAATTTAAAAATATATTTTTTTATATTTGAATGTATCAAAGTATAATTTTTTTTTTCTTATCACACTTTTATTCCAATAACTTTTTTTTTTATCTTCAAATGACCTTATAGCTGTGAATGGTACATTGTAAAACAAATAACAAACGACCGACCTATATTTTAAACGCTGCCAACGTGGAAGATTTTAAGTGTCATTCTTATTATATTTAAATGCTTATTTATATAAAAAATTATTCAAAGATTATTAATTGTTATTATAAAATCGTTTTTCTTAATATTTTTAAATCTTTAACCTTTTTTTAGGTTAATTTATCATTGGTAAAATAACTTTGTTTGTTAATCTAATCATTTCTAATGATCGTCCTGGTTTTACTTTTTACTTTATTTAACTAACCTTTTATAAATTGATTTTATCATAACGTTTTTTTTTCTGTTGGTGTTCTGTATCTTTAACTTTAAAATTAGCAACGTGTTAAGGAAGATTTTACATTATATTACATTATTAATTCTTAATCAAGATTAAGTAGGCTGTTTAACTGTTTAATTGTCGTGGATAACCTCGAATCTGCTTATTGTGGAATTACACCTATCTAATATTATGTGGCCTCGACGCGCATTTCGCCAATATAAAAAGCTTATTATTGTTGGTTAGTAGCATTCTTATGTTTAAAATATTAATTTATCTTTCTATAATTTAATTACTTTTAAAAATTATTTATTATTTTAAGAATATATTTAAATTGTCATCATAATATTTTAATGATGACGTGTAACTACTTATTTCATTTTTAAGAATCTTTATTTATTTATTTTTTATTTTAGGTATGACTTCTTCTATCGTTTTACTTGGACTTCTTAGTCTTTTCGCAATAATTTATGGACAAGACACTGTTACTGTCACAAAAAAAGTATATTTTGATATTGAAATTGGTGGTGTAAAGGAAGGTCGTATTGTTATTGGATTATTTGGAAATGTTGTACCAAAAACTGCTGAAAACTTTGCCCAACTTGCTGCCGGTACCAAAGGATATGGTTATAAAGGATCTAAATTCCATCGTGTTATTTCTAACTTTATGATTCAAGGAGGAGACTTCACACGTGGAGATGGAACTGGAGGTAAATCTATTTATGGAAACAAATTTAATGATGAAAACTTTAAACTTTCACATTATGGTGCTGGATGGCTTTCTATGGCAAATGCTGGACCAGATACTAATGGATCCCAATTCTTTATTACAACTGTTAAAACCTCATGGTTAGATGGTCGTCATGTTGTTTTTGGTAAAGTTCTTGAAGGAATGGATGTTGTAAGAAAAATTGAAAGAACACCAACTCATCCAGGTGATAAACCAAAAAGTGATGTTGTTATTGTTGATTGTGGAGAAATTACAGTTGAAGCTCCATTTGAAGTTTCTAAAGAACCAGTTGCTTAATTTTTTAATTGTTTTTATTAATGTGTTTTGTATTAAATGTGAAAAAATTTGCAAAAATATTTGGGTAGATATAGAAATATACCTAGTATGTTTAATGCAAAATCTCAAAGTTTAATAAAAAAAAAACTTATTTAAAAATTTTGTTTTTAATTTTATTATTTTTATTTATGAAATTTTGATTACCGGATATGTGTAGTATTATGAGTAAAAAATGTTAACAATTTTGTTAAAATAAATTAACACAACAAATATTAAGAAAATATGTTTGCTAATTGGGAATAATAATTAATACTACTATAGAAATATTTTAAAACACTTAGTTTATTAACAACTTGCGTAATGAATAAAATAAAGTTTTTAGATGTAAAAGAAGGGTTATTACTTTTTAAATTTTAATAATTACAGTATCATTTTAACAATTAAATAACAGCAATTATCATTTATAAAAGTTTATGCGCTTTTAATAGCATAAATTATCACAATAAAGAAAATTTTTATCTTTTATTTATTAAGACAATACTCATAGATCTGGAGAAAAGATGGTGTTTTGTATCAATTATTGGTGAAACAATTATAATAATCTTCTCTTGACATATCCAAAATACATTTTAAAATTAATATTCTACTATTATTATCTTATTAAATGATAGATATAAATGCTTCTTCAAAAATCATTGATATATCTTATAAAATCTTATTAAGGATTAATAATGTTATTATCAAAAAAACTAAGACCGTGTGTTTGATATTAATTTAAAGTTATGTTTACTCTTTATTATCAATAGTTATAATTAATTAAAAAAAAATAATTTAAATACTATAAGAAATTTTTACTAAGATTAATAATATAAATCGTAATCCACCTAATTATTATTAATTATTTATCGTTGCTTAAAACTCATCTCAGGAAATGGTTAATTATTATGATAATTTAACATACAATATTATTAGTAATAAATAAATTTTCTCTTATACTAAAATGTTTTAATTTTCATAATTTTTTTACTTTTACATTAAAAATATAACATTGATATTAGCCATTTTTTTTAATTTTATGTCATCAAAGATAATAGCGACATTATTTAAAAATTTCACACATTGTTGACATTCTAGTAATTCAATAAATGTAATCCATGTTTAACACCTACTTGACTAATTAAGATGTTCCTCATCAAAGACTGTTACCTACTAATACCCTCTATTAATTTGTTAAGCAAACTTTTTATAAATGGCATGTTTAAATAAATATTGTCAATTGTACCACACCAATTATATTTTCTACTTTGTTTTCATCATCTATTTTATAAACTTAATATTTTCTTATAAAACAACCACGCCTTATTAGATGATACAGTAATTATAATATAAGTTAAAGCTTCATTCATATGCCATTTTATTATTATTAATTAACATCTACACTTCATCTTTTAAATAATATAATTTTTTAAAGAATTTTTTCTATAATATTCAATGAATCGTAATCCATTTGAATTAATTAATTCAACACCAAATATGAATGATTCATCTATTATGAATACTCAATCATCAACAGTTAACCAATCACCACAAGGATTTAGTATAAGTCAATTATTAAAATCAGTAAATATTCCAAATCCTGATTCATTAACACTACCTCAAGAAGGTGGAATTTCAAATAATTTAATAAATATTATTCAAAATAATTCAAATCCATTGACAACACCAATAAATTTTGGAACACCAGGTAGTACTTTATTAAATTCAAAACAACAAATTTTATTAAAAGATTTTCATCCAAATTCTTCAATAGTTTCACCTAATAGATCACCAGAATTTTGGTTCAATCCTTCAAATGGTTTGAATTGGGATCAGTACATATTAATGTTTAGACAAAATGGTAATTAAAAAATTTTATTTTTAATTAAATAATAAATTTTTTTAGCTTATCAAAATATGTGGAATGATATGAGTTATGTTGAAAGTCTTAGGAATAATAATACAACTAAATCATATCGTAGAAGAAAAGCTAGAACAGTATTTTCTGATAGTCAATTACAAGGACTTGAAAAAAGATTTGAAGTTCAACGGTACTTGTCAACACCAGAAAGATTGAAACTAGCGAATAATTTACGCCTTAGCGAAACTCAAGTAAAAACATGGTTTCAAAACAGAAGAATGAAACATAAAAAAATTATTAAAAAAGATGGTGGAGAGGGAGAAGAAAATGGATGTGAGGAGTACGAAAAAGAGGAAGTTAAAAATATTGGAAATATTAATAAAGAAGAGGAAGAAGATTCGTTTAAAAATATTTAATTTTTTTTATTGATCTCACAGTCACAATATTCCCAATTTATCTTTATACAATATCATAAATTTTCAGTTTTATTTTTTGATATTGTTAAAAAAATATATTTTTACTTTCAAAACTTAATTATCACTTTTTAGTTAAAAAAATAAAATTATTTGAGTAATTATATCAATTTTATATAAACAACATTAAAATTTTAATTATAATAAACATAATTTTATTTGCTTAAAAATTACTAAAAGAAATAATAATATAATATGACAAATTATTATACATTAAAAATATGTAGTCAACTTTTTTCATATAATATTATCATTTATGTTAAATTAATAAAATTTTTAATTATTATTTTTGTTTAACTTCTTATCATCATATAAATAAACGTTTTTTTTTATCTATATTGACAAATTTTGAATAAATTTTATATTCGAAAAATTTTTATTTTTTTGAATTTTTTCTAAAAATATTATTTTGTAATTTCAATTGATTAAAAAAAATTATAAGTAATATATGATAAGTTTAAAATATTATCTTTATAAAAAATAATACATTATTATAAAAATAAAATTAAAAATATTAACTGTAGTTACTAGTAAAACATGATATACTTTATTAATATTGTCGTTAAATATTAATAACTGCACAAACTAATTAAAATTATAATCAAAATATTAACCTTTTAAAATTGCCGTCTTAAGTAAATTCCTTATCAGATAATATATAAATTTATAGTTTTACTAAACTGAATCCAGAAGCTTAATAACCCTTCAATGAACAAATAAATAATAATATAAATTTATTCATAAATGTCATCATATATAAAGACATGATCTTTTTACTATTTTATAAACATTTACCCTTATAACTCCACCTTAAAAAGAAACCATTAATTTTATAATACAATTTCATCACATGCTACCATTTTAATAAAAATACATTTATCTTTTTTTTGTAAATATCAACTTTCAATTATATATTTAATTCTTTTGTTAAATTATTTAATAGAAAATCATTTGCCTTAACATTATTCAATTGACCAATTAATAAAATTTTTGTTATGATTAAAATATTTTGAAATTTAAAACAAAATGTTCTTCTTATTTTTATTTTTATTTTATTTTTTAAATAAAAATATTTATTTATTAAAACCACTATATATATTTAAAAAATATTTGTATCTATTTATATTATTAATAATTGTTTAATTAATAAATTTTTTTTAGAAATTTATCTTTTTTTTAAAGATATGTAATGAACTCAATAAAATTTTTAAAAGTATTTTATTTTTGGATTTCATTTATCAATTATTTAATATTGATCTCAACATCCTTTCAATTAAAAGCAAAAATATCAGAAATTAAAAGTAATAATTTTTATAAATTACCATATAATTATAATAATAGACTGTTAATTGATGAAACGTCATATTCTAATAAAAATCTTCACTCATACCTTAATAATGAAAATCGTAAAAGAGGCATTATTGTTTGGAGATTGTATAATAAATGTAGTCAAGGATTTTTACAAAGTTTTCTTAGAATGGTAAATGCTAAAGGAGAAATGAATGATAAATGTTATAGTGAATTTGAAATTGATTCTGTTAATATTGGTATAATTGCATTAAAACACCGTCTTACTAATAGATATATCTGTTTTAACAAAAGAAAAAGATTAACTGTAAAGGTATTTTTTATATTTACTTAATTAATTATTTTTTAGAATGAAGGTCATGACTCAAAATGCCATTTTAAAGAGCTAGTTACTAAATCAGGTTATACTAAATTAAAATCTGTTTACCATAAACACACCTTTCTTGGATTTAATCAAAATGGCCGTTTTCTTGATCCTTTAAAATATAATGTAAATGTTCATTGTTTTTATTATATAAAATTAAATCGTTATATTCCAAGAGAAGATATTTTTACAGATCATCCATGTACAACAAAAAAACAATCACTAAAAGAGGAGGCTGAAAAAGAGTTATGGGAAATTGAAAAAGAAAATATACAAAAATATATGTATAATTTACAAAGAGAATCAATTCTTAGTAAAATTCGTGCAACTTAATATAATAATAATTTTTTTTATTTAATAATAAAGAAAGTATTTAATTTTTATTATTAATATTATTAATTTTAGATAAAAATTTATATATTATGAAAACTTGATCAAATTAATTGAAATCATAAAATTAACAGAATTAATGATATATAAATTTTAATAATATTTCATCTAACATCTGTAATTACTATTAAAATATTATTAATATATATTATATCTTTTTATTATCAAAAAGTACCATATGTGGAATATTTTAAAATAAATTTATTATCTTTTGTTTTAATAGATCAAAAGATGTATGTTATAGAATAATTTTATGTTTATTATTACAAAGATTAGATATAAAAAGAGGTAAAAACAACTAAAATAATAATAAATTGCTTAATTTATATAAAATGCAAATAATTTATTTTTTTTTTTTCTTTATTTTTGCAAAAAATATGTTCATTAATTATAATATTTCGTACAAAAATTTTTTTTTAAATTTTCAAATCCTAATTTATTTAATTTAATGTTAAAATAATTTAAAATTTTATCGTTAAAAATTTTTTTATACCAATCGTATAATTAAACAATTATGTCAATGTCTTTATTCTTTTTTTCTTAAACGTGTCAATGGCATATAAATGATATGTTATATTATCATTATTTTATATATATATATTTAATTATTATTCTATACAAGATGTTTGCAATTTCAATATTTTTTAACAAAACAAAATGACAATTGTTGTCATAACTTTTATTAAAACACAATTATTAATTACATAATCTTATACTTTTTTTTTAAAAAAAAAGTAATATATATTGTTCTTTTTTTTTTATTCCTCTTCTTCTTCCTCATGCAAACTATCATAAGGTTTTTGAGATAATCTTAAAGAACTCTTTCTTGATGGAGAGAGTGTTGAATTTGCGCTAGCCATTAATATATTATTTGAATTTAAATTATGATTTTTAAAAATATTAAATTCTTCATTTTCTTTTAAATTTTCAGTAAGTTTATTTTTACTGGTATTTTCTTGAAAGAAATACGTAACAAATTTTTGTATAAAATCAAAAATTTTGTAAGGAATAAAAATTATATAATAAAAAGATTCTTCAAGAATTTTTAAATTTTCTTCATAATGTCTAATAACATTAGTAAATATTTTAGATGTAGTTAATATTAATGAAAAAAATAAAGATGTTCCTCCAATTTGAAGAATAATTAAAATTAATGAATTTTCATCTTGTTGATTTTTACTTATAGTTGTTAGAACATAAAATGAATTTAAAAAATTTTTAAAAAATGGCTAAAAAATATATTATTATAAAAAAAATAAATTAAAATTACCTTTTCTTCATCTTCATTAATTAAAAATTCATGAACAATAGTATAGGAAAAAGTTGTCAAAAAAAAGAAACATAAAATTTTACAAAATGAAAAAGATAATTCATTAACAATTTCAACAAATTTTTCCAAATATACATGGAAAAGTACAATACCTCCAGAAATATATAATATTAAACAAAAGTATGCAAGAAATATATCTCGTGGTTCACCAAAATCGTTTAAAGTCAATATTAATGTTAATGCTCCGTTCGCTTTATTTGCTAGTCCTTTTTTACTGTTACTATTAATACCATAATATGATACCATGGCAGTTCTTAATGTTTTTTCATAATTATCTAACTTTTGATTAGCTATAACTGACCAACCATGTTCAGATTGTGCTAATGATTCTGCCCATAAAACATTTAAAAGTTCTCTTCTTTCAGTATCTATTGTTTGATAAAATATATCATTAAAGGACTACAAAAATAATTATAAAAAATTAAATAAATTAACATACCTCATTATTTGAGTTCACAAAAATACAAAGTAATCCTGTTCCTAAGATAAGATATAAAAAAATAATTAATAAACGAAAAAATAAGGACCAGACATGTTTTTGCATTTTTGATCTACCCATTTTAGATGATAATGATGTTACATTCATCTATAAAAATAAACATTTACTACAAATAGTCATTTTCACACAATATAAAGTCAAAATATTACAAAATATTTACAATTGAAACATGATACAAGGTAATAACAAATTAAAAATTTATTTAAAACATTATTTTAAAAATATTATTAAACTTCTGTCTTAAACATTTGAAAAACGCCGTTAATTTATATCAATAATAATAGCTTTTCTATAATACTACTATATCTACTAATAATACCTAGCATTTTATGTGGGTTGACCAAATTACTTTTCTAAAAATATTTCTATTAAATAGATGTATTTTAAAAAGTTGAATATAATGCTTATCAATCAATGAACAATCGTTTGATAAATATAATTGATAAGCTAGAAAATAACAAAAAAAAAATACCTTAATTTCATTAATAATAATAAACATCATAAAATATATTCTGTTTTTTTCATTAACAAGATAAAAAAAAATTAATCAAAGAATAATTTAAAAATAATGGTATCATTTTAAAATATTTCAATTAAACTAAAAAAAAAGGTTTTATTGTATATATTTAACATTATAAAATAATTAAAACACAAATTAAAAATTCAAATACATTATTTAAAATTAAATTGAAAAAAAATTTTATACTTTACAAAAAAAATTTTTTTTTCTTTTTCTTTTTTAATTTTTTTATAATGTTAACGACCTGCAATAGTAAAATTAATTTTTATAGAATGTTACATATTTTTAAATATATAAATAGACCACTTTTTTAAATATGTTTTTATGAAAAATTATAACATTTATTTTAAAAATAATATATACAAATATTTAAAGTAATTTATATAAACTTTATTTATAATCTTGAAACTATATTAGTTTTATTAAAAATAATTATAAAATAATATATAAAGATAATATAATTTTTTTGATATTAAAACAACATTAATTATATAAAATAAATTATTATTAAAATTTATTTTGATAGTTAAATTAAACTTTGAAAATTATTTAAAAATTATAAATACTAAATTAGAGGAAACTTTTTTTTAATTTTTATATCATATTATAATTCAAGGTTAATCATGTAGAAAGATATGACATTATTGATAAAAAAAATTTTATTATTTTATAAGCTTCTTAAATTATATGAAATATTTTTGTTTTAAAACTTAATTTGATAAAAAAATTTCTTTAATTAGTTTAAAATAGTAAAAGAAATTATTTATAGTAAAAAGTATTAAATATAAGAAAATGATATATTAAAAAGTTGGAAGAAAGAATTATTTTTAATAAATTCATTCTTTTTCAATTACTAGCAATAGTTAATCAAAAAATTACTATTAAAAAAATATATTGTGTTAACTGAAATATCCAACTTAGATAGTGGAGAAAAATTAATTATTAATTAATAATATAAAAAATTTTACTATAAGTATGCATATTTCTTATAATTGTAATATAATAAGGTTACGTCAATAAATAATTAATTTTTAAATAATTTTTAAAATAAATATTTCTAGCATCTATTTGAGTATTAAAAATGGACTTATATTTTAAAAATAAAAAATTAATTATAAACAACAAAACAAAAAAAATTAAACTACATTTATTCTTTGTATGTTTCTACACATTAAATAAAATAATTTACAACTGATTTATTTTTAAGATTAAATGGGTTTAAGTATAATTAGTAAGATTAAAGCATTTATTTATAGTATTATTCATATTTTTATTCAATATTTTTTTACCATAAAAAACAATTTTTTAAATAAAAACATTATTTCAATATTTTTTTAGTGTGTTAATCTTGTATGACGCTTATTAGCTTTGTTTTTATACTAAATCTCTTTAAAATATTTCTTAAATCAGAATAAACTTTTATTTTTAATAAAAATATTTTTTTTAATACTTCTGGTTGAACTGATAAACTTAAAATCAAAAGAGTTAGATGTATGGCATTGCATGCTTTATAAAGTTTAAAAAGGTAACATTGCTACATAAGTAACAAAAAATATTTGTGATATTTTTTCAGAAACTTTAAATGCTTTAAATGACAAAGACGGTTTTCTAAGTTTAAATCAAATGATTTTAACTTTTTTAAAACACATTGTTAAGAACGACAAACGACACTAGAAAATGATGTTCTACTAGCAAACTGTGAAAACGGGTTTGTCAAACAATTGAAAACTCTTAGAAAAGCACAATTTTTCTTGTCCAACAATTAAAAAACATATAAAAAATAGTTGAAAGTCTTTTAAAAAAGGTTTATTGGTTTCATACAATTTATCAAAGGAAAAAACAGTTTTTTTTATCCACTATGTATTTTATTGCTACAAAATAAAACGTTGATTTATTTTTCGATTTTTTAATAACTGGAAATGAAAAGAAGGTCTTCTTTGATAATCTTAAAGAAAAAAAAATGGCAATCATTAAGGCAAAATCTAGCAACTACACCAAAAATAACTAATTAAAAAGACAAAAAGGCTTACACCACTAACGGTTCCCAGGAGGTCTCCCATCCAAGTACTAAGATAGCTCGCAGCTGATTAACTTCGGAGATCGGACGGGATCCGGTTCATTCAGCAGGATATGAGCGTAAGACATCTATTCTTCTTATCAATGTATAATTTTTAAGTTATTCTTAACATCTTTCACTAGAATAGATAGGTTGTGTGTATAAGTGTATTCTCTAACCATACTAAATATTAAAAACGTTATATAGACATATGTTTATCAAAAATTATTTTATTTAACATATTAATAGAATTTTTTCTAAATAAGTGATAAAAAAATATCTAAATAATTAGAAAAAGTTAGTTTAAATAGTTTACTAATAAAACTTTTGTTGTATAACAAAAAAAAATCAGTATTAAACGATAATTTTTCTTCAAACTTCAAATTAATATAAATACATTTAAAAGTTTTTTAAACTTATTTAACTTAGAGGAAACTCAAAAAAAACCCAAAAAGAACTCTCTGGCGGGGAATCGAACCCCGGTCTCGCACGTGACAGGCGCGGATACTCACCACTATACTACCAGAGATGCTTCAGAACGTTCTTGAATCACCCAAAATTTAAAATAAAAAAAAATTTTTTGTAAGTATCTAAAAACATTTTTAAAGTAGTTTTGTACAAATAAAAAGAAATTATAGCTTATTTTTTACACAAAATCATGAAAAAATGTAAAAAGATTTAAAATAACACTAAGTAAAATTTTAATAAATATTATATTCTTCAAAAATTAAAAAATAAAACCAACATAACTTTTTTTTAATTTTATACATACAATTATTTTTTAAAATGTGTCAAACATATGTAAACAACATTTATACTTTAAAATAAAAAAATTACTTGATAAAATATGAGGAAAAAAAAGTTATAAATGCGTTTATCGGGAATCGAACCCGAATCGGCCGCTTGGAAGGCGGCCATGCTGACCATTACACCATAAACGCTCCAGAAACGTCGATTTTTAAAAAAAATTCTTATATTTTTCTTGAAATATTTTAATTAAAATATAATAATAAAATGTAAAAGTATTTTATATGTTAAACTTATTTTAATATAAAATAAATTTATTATTATTTAATGTTATTTATTTCAGAATTAAACAATTACCTCAAATAGAGTATTGTGTATTAATGTGTAATAAGTTTTATACTATATAACACAAATAAAATGCCAAATGTTGTGAATAATAAATAAATATAATATTTAGACCAACAAAATTAAACCTTTTTAAAATACAGGGATAAAAATTACTGAAATCATCATTGAAATTGAACAAAAAATTAAATTATTTTATTTAACAATGAAACTTTATTAACAAGTTACAAATCGTAAAAATTACTTTTAAATTTGTATCATACAATAAAAATATTATTAACTTCCTTTACTTTTAAAATGTTTTCTACAATTAACAGCAATATAAATATTTTTGTAGTTTTAATTACAGATTTTTGTAGTAAATATTAGAAATCATTTTTGATTTCATTCCAAAATTTTGAAAACTAAAGAATAAACTTTAGAATTCAATAATTACCTCAAACTGGGTTTTTTAAACCGAAGAGTTATTAAAATGTGCTACCTGTATCATTTTTGCTTCATTCTTTATACTTCCACGTGCTATGCGCTGCGTTGTTGATAACTCATATCAATAATGTTTGTATGTACACTCAAATATTATAACATAAAACTAAAATCATTTTATAAATGTAGATAAAAATGTTTTTAATCAAAAATATAAAACTTTTAGAAGATTTAAGTAAATACTAATTTTTTAAATTAATTATGTGAATTTTTTTAAAGTTAAAATTATAATTAATGATTATTAAATTAGGAAAATAAAATATATTGAAGAATTTGAAAAAAAAGACTTTGTAATAGTTATTTTTTAAATTCAAATTAATTATAATTTATATTTAACAAATAAAACTAGCATCTGTAAATAAAATCAAACGAAAATTTATTTTTTGACACCTAATATTAGAAGCTATTTCTAGCTTCATTCCAAAATTTTGAATGGTGAAGATTATACTTCAGAATTCAATAATTACCTCAAACTGGGTTTTATAAACCGAAGATTTTATAATTCTTGCTGCCTGTATCATTTTTGCTTCATTCTTACATTTTCTATATGTCAGTTTATGTGGTTGTAGATGCGCATATGAATTGTGTCTGTTTGTATGCACAAGTTTATTGCATATAACAAAAATTATTTATAAAGTGTTAATTCAAAGTTTATAATTGTTTAAATCATAATTATTGAAACCTTTAAAGTATTCGAATAAACACAAAATTTTTTAAAAATTTTTTATTTCACATCTTAATTTTTTAAATAACAAAAAATATTGAATAAGAATATTTTTATAAACAATCAAAAAACTTTAAAAATGATGTGTAAATCACTTTAAAAGATTTTTTTTAGTTATCTTAAAAGTTAAACGAATTAATATTTTTATTTCTAACAAATTAAAGCATGTTTTCAAGTTAAATCTTATATTTAATTAAATTTTCTAACAAAAATTTATTTTTCGATTCATAATATTAGAAGCTATTTCTAGCTTCATTCCAAAATTTTGAATGGTGAAGATTATACTTCAGAATTCAATAATTACCTCAAACTGGGTTTTATAAACCGAAGATTTTATAATTCTTCCTGCCTGTATCATTTTTGCTTCATTCTTACATTTTCTATATGTCAGTTTATGTAGTGGTAGATGCGGCATATAAATTGTCTCTGTATGTATGCACAATTTTACTGCATATAACAAAACTTATTAATTAAATGTTGATTAAATACTTTCTATTGTTTAAATAAAATTATTGAAACCTTTAGAATATTCAAATGCACAAAATTTTCTTAAAATTATTTTATTAAACATTTATTTTTTTTTTAAAAATTAAAAAATATTCAAAAAGAATTGTTTTTCTACACAATTAATTAATTTTAAAAATGTTGTATGAATCATTTTTTAGTTATTTTGAAAGTTGAACTAATTAATATTTTGATTTTAAGCAAATTAAAGTATGTTTTTTAAGTAAATTTAATAAAAAATTGATTTGTCTTACAAAAAATTATTTTTTGATTCTTAATATTAGAAGCTATTTCTAGCTTCATTCCAAAATTTTGAATAGTGAAGATTATACTTCAGAATTCAATAATTACCTCAAACTGGGTTTTATAAACCGATGATTTCATAATTCTTGCTGCCTGTATCATTTTTGCTTCATTCTTACATTTTCTGTATGCCAGTTTATGTGGTGGTAGATGAGCATATAAATTGTGTCTGTATGTATGCACAACTTCATATAGCAAAAATTATTAATTAAATGTTGATCAAATGCTTGTTATTGTTTAGATCAAAATTATTAAAACCTTTAGAATATACGAATAAACAAAGAAATTATTTGAAATTATTTTACTGAAAATTAATATTTTAAAAAATTATAAAAATAAAAATATTCAAAAAGAATTGTTTTTCTACACAGTTAATAAACTTTAAAAATATTGTATGAATCATTTTAAAAAACTTTTTTAAGGTTTTTAAAAGATTAAAATAATTAATATTTTGATTTTAAGCTAATTAAAGAATGTTTTTTATGTAAATCTAATAAAAAAATTGAATTTCCTAACAAAAAATTATTTTTTGGCTTATAATATTAGAAGCTATTTCTAACTTCATTCCAAAATTTTGAATGATGAAGATTATACTTCAGAATTCAATAATTACCTCAAACTGGGTTTTTTAAACCGACGATTTTATATTTCTTGCTGCCTGTATCATTTTTGCTTCATTCTTACATTTTCTGTATGCCATTTTATGTCGTGGTAGATGCGCATATGAATTGTCTCTGTTTGTATGCGCAGCATTATCAAATGCAACTTAATTTATAAGATTCAATTTTAAAGTAAATTGTTTGTGTTAATTATATTAAAAATTTACAGTTTAAAAATATTCAAATTAAATTAAAATTGTTTACAATATCAAAATGTTTAAAATCCTTCAATCAATTTAAAAAAATATTTCTAAATTACAAATTATGAAATAATATGATAATTTTTTAGCTAAAATTACTCTTATTTAAATATGTTTAAAATGTTTAGCTAATATTTGCTACAAAATTAATATTTTTTAGTAAAATTTAGTTCGAGAAAAAAAATAAATTGTGATAGAATTATGAAATTATTTTTATAAAAAGTTTTTATTTTTTTATTATTATATTTTTGATTTAACAAATAATGTAACAACTGTATAAAAAAAATATAAAAAAATACTAACAAACTAAAAGAAAATATCCATTCTATATGTATAAAATGACTAGCAAAAAATGAAAAACACCAATAAATTGAAAAAATCTAACTTTTTTAAGTGTTTTTATGTAGAGCCTCATTAAGGGTAAAATTTAGTCAAAAAATTGATCTGATTTCACGTTCTCAATATATTTTTAAAGAAAGTTGAAAAGTTTCCAACTTTGAAGCTTTTTTTGGCGTACTTAAAACTAACATTTTTTTGTAAAAATTAATAAGTAAGAAAAACTATGCATAAAAAATGTGTCCAATTCATTTGTTTTTAAAGTTTTTGCCTTGAGATATAAAATGCCATAAAAAATGACCTATTAAATTAAAGTAATGTTAGTTAATTTAACAAACATTATTATATAATATGAAAATTCACTATTATAAAAGTCAAGTTTTAAATTAATTAAAGTTTCAAATCTATCAAGTACAATAACAACTTTTAATTATCGCTATAAGATTAAAAAAAATACAATCTCTTTAATACAAAGCTTAATATAACACAATTATATACCGATAGCAATAATCAAGTCTCTATATAAGAAATTTAAAACATAAATATTTACCATATTTATTATTACTCATTCGTTACTACTCTTTTTATTTCTAAACATGGTGTTTTTTATGATGTTACTTTTTATTCAATCTTTTATCAAAGCTGATGAAGTTAATTCTAGAAAAACCAATATTTTCTACGACTGCAACGATAATTCAAAACACGATCAATTTGATTTAACAATACCTAAATTTTGCAACATCAAAGAATCAAATTTATGGCATATGGAACTAAAGAAAGTTTACCATTTTCATGGTAACAATCATAGCTGCACAAGTTCATTAGAAATATTAATGGTTTCAAAAAACTTTACAATGTTGCTGACGTCAAATTTTAACAAAGTCGAAAATATTCTTTTGTTGGATTATATAGAATCAGATAATTACAACATCCCTGCATGTATACCAAAAAACAAAAAATACTATCAATTCAACTACAACATTTTTGTTGATGTTGAAAAAAATTTTGAATGGAAAAATGTTAATACTAACAAAGAACGATTAATAGAAAAATCGTCCACCGAAATTATTAGCTTTCACTATAACAATGAATTAAATAAGAATGTTTTATTATTAGGAATGGAATCTTTTATGTTGGTCAAAAGTCAAACAACGAAAAATATTCTTAATAATAATTATTATACAACAGAATCACCAGGAAAATTATTGAAATTTTTTAAAAAAACTATTTGTTGTTGATAGAGAAACAAAATATGAATTAGATTTTTCAAATATTGCCACCACTTTTAAATTAGTCACTGATATAACTTTGTCAAATGAATTAGTTGAAAATAAAGAAAGTTATAACAAAGCAGCTGGAAAAATAAAAAGTAGAATTGATGAGTTGGGAGAAATGTTATACAAAGAAGCATGCAATACAAGAAATGAAAAAATCAAACATTTCAATGATAAAGAAACTTCTGATGAAAAAGTAAGACAATTTCTTGGTAGAGAAGGTATCAAAGCTCAAGAATTTGAACAAAACAGAAAATACATAATTAGTCAATGTGAAGAAGTAATACCAAAAATGATCTATGAAAAACGCAGCATTGACAATATTTGTTACAAATTGAAGCCAGTAATAATAGGAAGAAGTACATTAATGTTTGCTGATGAAAAAAATTACCTTCATCATTTTTCAGAATCAAGGACATGCCACTCCCTCATTGATTTTGATCATGTTCTGGAAACTTTCGATCATATAAGGATGGGATTTATTGAAACATGTTTTAACAGTATATTTGGAGGAATAAATTCAACTTTTGAAGGATTATCAATGGGTTGGATAAGTCACTATTTCTTCAAATATCAAATCTTTGTTAGTGTTTGTTCACTAATTATTATTGCTGCAGCTATTACCTACGTATATATTCTACTAAAAGAATGGAAAGTTTTTACAGTTTTGAAAAACTTTTTAGAAATCATTTGGACTATTTTACGAATCATTTGGACTATTATTTATGAATTTTCAATATTTTCATTTAAAGTTATACCCTTAATAATTAAAATTTACAATAGAAAAACTAAAGAAAAAAATAATACCAATAATGTAGAAGACATTGAAATGGCTGCTTCTGTTTGAAAAATAAACAAATCAGTTTTTAATTTTTTTTATTTAGTAAATGTATTTTTGTTTTTGTTACTTTATAATAAACTTTTTTAAATAACTTATTATATATTTTATGCATTTTTAATAATTAGTATTTGCCTCTTTTAATCATTAAAAATTTCAACTTTTACACTAATATTGCTAATTTAAAAAATTAAAAAGTAATTATATAAAATATATATGAGTAAATATATAAAAATTGACTACCATATTTTCAAAATATCATTTAAATTATATCTTTATCATATTTATATCTTATTTTTAAACGTATTGAATATTTACTTTAAATAATCAAATAATTAAAAAAAATTATTAATATGTTAAAAACTTTTATAAACAAAGAATATAAATTATGTAACAATTGTTTTAGCGTTGTTGTCACGCTATATTAGATTAAATAAAAGTAAATTTTTCAAAAAGTTGGCATACATTTTTTATTTATTACATACCGTAAGCCAATCAAAAAAAAAATCTTAAATTATTAGATAGTAATAATCATAAATATGTCTAATTTTTCACTTAAAATTATTAATTTTAATAAACATAAAATGAGTTTATTTGACAAAAATTTAGATTCTAAAACAAGAAAAGTTACTACAAAAAAACGTTTAATCAAGCTAGAAAAAGTTCTTGAATTTCAGCTTAATGAAATTTGTGAAAACTCATCGTCTAATTTAAATGCCTCAATAAAAATTTTCAAGTTAGCTGTACGTGAATATTTTGGTGATGATATAAAAAAATATGAAATCGATTTTAAAGATATAAAAAAAATTTTCAAAAACCTTTAAAAAAAATTAAAATAGTTAGTTCAAAAAAAAAAATAAAATAATCTAAAAAAAATCAAAAAAAATTATTCAATTTAATTATCAAAAAAATCAGAAAATGATTTAAATATTTTATCAGAAAAAAAGCCGTATTTTCTAATGAAAATAAAGAAAACAAAAAAGTTAGTTAATTTTTTTTAACTTTAGCAATTTATATTTTTAATTTTAGATAGTACTGACGATGAAATAATTGAAATTTTAGAAGAGAATAATGTCCAAATTGAAGTAATTATTAAAAACAACCAAATTGATTATATTTACGATTGCAATAAATTTAATGTTCACTTATATAATGAATTTGAATATCCTTTATCTATTAATATTTCAGAAAAAGGATTTAATGAATTTACTACATCAAATAAAATAAAAGGAGATGGACTTTGTGCATTCCATTGTATGAATGTTATAAAAAAAAATACATTGGATGGACATATGTCAATGAGAACCAAAATAGGAAAATTTTACCAGCGTTTAAATAGAAATAAATATTTTGTTAATAAAAATAAAACAATTTTAAATTTTATTGGACAAAATAATTTCATATCAAATACAGGGTCACAGAAAAGTCATTGTCTATCTATTTCTTTTAAACTCAATATAACTTTTTTTTTTACTTTATATTTTTTATGGTTTTTTTTATTTAATAAAGTTGGGCAATCCCCTATAAGATCAAAAAAAAATCATAGAAAAATATAAAGTAAAAAAAAAGTTATATTGAGTTTAAAAAAAAATAGATAGACAATGACTTTTCTGTGACCCTGTACATTACTTGTAACATGCTATGATAAGACAAAAGCATCATATGAAAATTGGGGGACAAGTACGGATATTTCTGTCTGTGGATATTTATATAAAATACGATTTTTAATGTACAGTAAAGAAATTGACCAATTTAACCCATGTTGGACATTTAACAAGAAAGATTTTCCACATATAAATAAATAACTATTAGTCTTAATCCATTTTAACAACAATCACTTTAAAATTAATAAAAAAGTTAGTAAAATAACTAATAATTTGCCTTCAAATAACAAAATTATTAAAAATGAAACAAATCATTCTTTATCATCTCAATGGAAAGAAGGTTTTGACATTTTAAATGTTTTGAAATCAAAAAAATCATATGTTAAATGTGTTAGTGATAGTAAATGAGAGATTGAGTCGTCTACAGTGGCTAGGAGAGTGAAGCCTCACTAGTTTTTAAAAATTGTTAAAAAATTAATATAAATTTAAAAAACTTTGTTAGTCTTAAATTTTATATGCTAAATTTATTCCTTATTATTGTGTGTTTCGCTATGTCGTGTAAAATTGATCAATATAAATTTGATTTAGACATAATTTGCCAATACCTTAAAATAATATTTATTTTTAAAAATGTTTTAATTAGTTAATCAAATTTTGCAATTAACTAAGTGATAAGAAATTTTGAAATAAGAAAAATAAGAATATTTTATTGTAATAATAAGTCAAATTCAAAAATAAAAAGAATTGTTTAGAACTACAATAAAATTAAAGTTTCTTTATTTGATATTATATTGGTACTTTTCTTGACTATAGTATTCTTTAATTAAAAGTCAACACAAGAAACTTCTTGACCATTTAAAACACATTTAGTATAACATCTTGTACCTACGCAAACATTAGTACGACTTTTAGATGTACTTTCAGCTGAAACTCCATTTTCTGTAATTAATGCTAAAGCAGCAACAAGGATAAATAAATATTTCATTTTTTTAGTTAAAAAAAAATTATGTCTTAAAAAATAATTTGAAGTCTTTTATATAAAATATTACTGAATAAATTAACTGTATTAAAATATTTATAATAACTAATAAAAGTTTATTAGAAATTATATTTTTTAAATTATATTATAAAATATAAATAATATTTAAATTAATGATATTTATAAATTTTATTGTAGATTTAAAAAATGAAAATATTTTTGTGAGCTTTTTAATTCCAAAAATCATAAAAAAATTTATTTCATATAAATTTAATGCATTGATTATTTTTTATTGCTACACTTTAAAAATTTTTAATATTTTATGTAATTTAAATGACTTTTGTTGTAAACAATTAACGTACATGCAAAAAAATCATTTTTTGTCATGTTGTAATATGATATGAAAAAAAAATATTTCAATGAAATAATATTTTTTTATAATTAAATTTTTGCTTCAATAATAAAAACTATCTCATTTATATATTTTCTTTAAAAAAAAGCATCCAATTTTAAAAAGTTAATATTAAATACTTTTATTTTTAATATTTGATACAAAATAATAGAAACTTCAAACGTTGTAAATTTAAAATTATAAATAATTCCTTTTTATATTAAATAAAATAACTTTTTTTGTACACATTAACAAACATAAAATCAATGGCAAAAAAACAAATAAAAAAACAAGAATTGCTGAATGAATAAAAACTTATGAAAAAAAAACTACTGTTTAAACTTCTAATTTTACTTTAAATTGAAATTTTGATTAAAAAATAATTTTAAGTTAGTTAATTAATTTGAAAATTAAACAAACAATAAAAAACTTTGTCAAGTTTAATCATTAAGAAATATTTAACCTTTACTTTGAAAAAAGTAGTTTACTCCGAGAGAACAAACTTATCCATTTCGACACAAAAAAAATAGCCAACATTAATTGAAAAAAAGATTCAACTTTAATTTGAGCTTAACATTTTTTCTTTTTTTTATTTAAAAAATATTTTTTTTACATATAAAAATCATATTTTTATTTTTAATGTTAATGTAAAATATTTTTTTATTTCACATAAAGTTTGCAACAATTAAAAATAAAAAATGCATAAAATTTTTAAAAAAATACATTTTTTCATGATTATAAAAATAAAACAACTTACAAATTTTTTCTAACGTTTTAAATCTACAATGAAATTATCAAATATTGTATCTAAAAAAATGATCAATTTAAATATTACATTTACATTTTTTATCATATATATCAAAAATATATAGTTTCTCATAAAATTTTATTAGTTATTATTTAGTGTTTAAATATAGTTAATTTATTCAATAATATTTTATATAAAGACTCCATTTTTATTTTAAAATATAGTTACTTTCTTATCTAAAAAAATGAAATATTTATTTATTATCGTTGCTGTTGTTTTAGCATTAATTACAGAAAATGGAATTTTTGCTAAATCTACAAGTAAATCTGGAAGTAAATCTCCAAGCAAATCTGAAAGCAAACCTGCAAAAAAAATTACTCAATGTGTAAATGGAGATTGTCATAGTGAATGTACCAAAAATGGCAAAAAAGTCTCATGTGAAGGTCCTGAATTTGATAAAATTATGGTAGTTAAACTATGTAATGAAAAAGATTGCCAAAAAGTGTGTGCAAAAAAAAGCAAAAAAGGTTCTTGCAAAAAAACTGCAAAAGTTCTTCACAATCAAATTTTAAATGAATGTCTTTGTCAATAAATAAATAAACATAAAAAAATATGAATACATTCAAACAAAGAAACTTTAATTATCTTTAGTTTAAAGCGATTTTTATTATTTTTAAGTATGATTTATATATTTTGATTAAATAAATATTACATTTATTAAAAAAATAAAATATTCTAAAAATGTTTTTATTTAATTTTTATTAATAAGTAATTTTCAATGTTTAACTAAATAATTAAAACATTTCCAAGATAAAATATTCACATAGAAATTTCTTTAAATATAGTTAATTTTTATAAATAAAGATACTTTTTTATTAATTGAAGACAAAATTTTAAACATTTTAATAGTTTAAAAAATTGAATTTTAAAATATATATTTTAAAAGTTTAAAACAATTCAAATGTTTGATTTTTTTTCAATTGTTTTTAGTAATAATGACCCTTTAGATGGAACAGATTGTATTTATTTTATTAATAGAAATTTTACATAAATAAATAATTTTAAAAAATATCTATTTTATTGTAATTGATATTTTTTGTACACTTTTGATATGTTTTTATTATATATGTATGTAAAAACATTATTAATAACTAAAATAAAAAAAATTTTTTATATTTGTTACAAATGTGAATCTGTGTGTTTAAAATTAATTGGATTTTAAATCTACTTTACAAACCACTTTAATATAACAACAAAAATATGTGATATAGTAAAAAAACTTTTTCAATCATTTATTTTTTATACATAAAAATTACTATTTACATTTTTTTATATAAGTTTTATTTCAAAAATAATTGACAATAAAACTAAAATTATTTTAATTGATAATTTCTTTTGTCGGAATATAGAAGTATTAATGCATAAATATCTTTAAAAAAAGGATCTTTATCAAAAAGTATTCCCATGCCGGGAATCGGACCCGGGCCGCGTGGGTGAAAACCACGAATCCTAACCACTAGACCACATGGGATGCTAATGCCACTACATGTAATTGTTTATATTTCATTTTAATAAGAATTAAACTTATGTCACTCTTAAAATATTAAATAACGTAATAGATTAAGAGTATATAAACAGTAGAAAAAAATAACTTTGTTAGTTTTAATATTTTAATATATTAACAAACATATTTTGTTTGTTTTTTATTAAGTTATTTTTAATTAACAATTTAAAAAAATAGAACAAGTAACATTCAACGTACTACTTCTAATTTTATTTAAAATACAATATAAAAAAATTTTTTATGATAAGGTAATTGTAGTTAAAAGAATTTTTCTCATGTTTTTAAATATCAAATATTGTTAGATTTTTTATAGTTTCATTACAGTGTAATGTAAAAAATTTAAAATAGTTAAGTTTTTCAATTACCATGACTAACAAAACTACAAAAAAAAATAGAATTAGAATAAATAATATATGTTTACGGTTATTGACTAGTGAAAAAATTATGTGGATAAATAATAATGAATTTAGAGTGCAACAAAATAATTATAATGCATCTTTATATACGTTAAAGAAAATAAAAACAATATTATATTTAACAACAAATAATAATTTAATTTAAAAAAATATTAGTAGCTAAAGGTAGTATTAAACGGCGTGAAAATCGCCTCATTAGTTCAGTTGGATAGAATGTATGACTTCTAATCATAAGGTCCTCGGTTCGAGCCCGGGATGAGGTTAACTACTTTTTCCTAAATTTTAGTAACTAATTTTTAAAGTAAATTGTAAAATAAATAATAAAATTTCTTTTTAATTTGAACTGTTAATAACTGTTATGTTTTCTACTTTATTTAAACAAGATATTTTTTTGGCTTTTTTAAATATTTTAATAATAGTTATTAGAATAAAGAAAATCTTTTTATTGTTAATATAAAAGTTATAAATATTCTTTAAATAATTTAAACTATTGAGGTGACAAATTTTTTTAATTATGTGATATGTATAATTACTTTGTTTTTCAATTATTCAAAATGGCTTCAAAACAAGCGTTGATGGTTAAGTGGTATAATTCTCGCCTGCCACGCGGGAGTCCCGGGTTCGATTCCCGGTCAACGCAGTTTTTTGAACATTTTTTATAAATATTTATGATCAAATTTAATTTAAATCATAAAAAAATATTAAAATCAATTAAAACCTATCTAAATATATTTTAGACTTTACTAAAACAATAGTTTGCAAATTGTAAATAAAATTGAATTTATTGAATTAATAAAATTATCAATTATTGAATTTCTTTTAAATTTACAATATACCTTTATTTGACATGGAAAAAATTTCATTTTTTAGAAATCTATATGTTTAAAACAACTATTAAATAGTTCTTTTAGATAATGTCCTGTTTTGTAAACAAGGTTTTGAAAACTATAATAAAAAACCTTCTTTTTTGAAAAATTATAATTTTATATTAGTGGCTATATAAAATAAAGGTTGTATTTTATAAATTTTTCAAACTATTGCTTTTTAAATTTTTAAAATATCAAACTTATAATAATTTAAAGTGGTATTATTATTTTGCAAGTAAGCATGGTTTAATTTGTTAGAATTTTTATTAAAAAAATAAAAATTCTGAAGCAATACATTAATATAGAACAAATTACTACATGAAATTTTTTTTTTACATTTTTATTCATTTATTTTTTTTAGGATTACACAATAGTTGATTTTATAAATGATAGTGTAGTTTATCAAATAAAATCTACTTGAAAAAAAAAAAACACTTTGAATATATAATTTTCTATAAAAATTATATTTTAATCATTCGGTAGATTTAAAACATTTTCTCTTAATACTTCTTCATCTTCTACATTTCCTATTGGAAAGTATTGACAACAAATATAATAAACTCTATCATGAACCAGAGCACACCCAATATCAGTTGCAGATTTCCAAATCATTGAAATAAAATCTTTTGTACGATCATTCCATACCGAATTCTCAAAATCTAAATCTTCAGATTATTCATACCATTGTTGATGAACATTTTCAAGGAGTCCTCTAACAATACCAAGATTTCTTCCATAATTAAGTTCTTGATTTGACCATCTTTTTTTTTCTGCATATTTTTTTGCACATTCTTCAGCTTTTTTTTCTAATTTACTGCTAACTTTTAATGGGGGAGATTGATGTCGATTGCGATAATCATTTGTAACTTGAAAATACTAAAAAATATGTTATTTCGATTATAAAATACTTACTAGTGCTTTAAGGTCAGCAAATTTATCTATTTTTGGAACTGTTATAGTTGTTATCAGCAATTGAGTTGGTACAAGGTTTGTTACAATAGGTTTATTTATTGTAGTAGATTTTTCTGTAGTTTTTCTGAATATTGGTTTTTGTGGGACTCTTCTTAATGTTATTATTATTGGCCTTCTTATTGATCTTTTTATTGGTTTTTTTAGGCTTTTTTACTTTTGAAAGCTTGCTTTTTTGTTCTTGTATTTTTGAGCTGCTGTAAAAGTTCCAAATCGTTTTCCATTAACAACATATATTCTAGCACTATTTTTATGCATAACTTTTACATGACTTAACTTTAATTTAACTTTACTTATGGATAAAAAAAAGTTAAAAAGAAGAAAAAAATACCAGATTAAATTCATTTTAAAATTAAAAATAAAACGTTACATTATGAACTTTTTATAGTAAATTTTATTTAGTTAAGTAAAAAAATATTTAAACAATTTGAAAAAATTAAATACGATATTTTTTTTTATTTGAAAAATATATAAAAAAAATTTTTTAAACTTTAATCAAAAAAATAAATTGTTAAAATTAAATGTTTTTTTAATATTGTTAAAAAAATATTTTTATTAAAAATCATTGTAAATTTCCAATATAATTATAATATTTTTTATCTAACAATAATATTTTTCCATTTAGTAATAATTTTTTTATTATAGTGATGTTATTAGTTTTTTGTAAGCAAAAGTAAATTATAAAACAATTTTATATTTTGAATCTTTGTTTTACACAATATATTATATTAAACTATTATCAAATATTTGATTTTTTAAATAAACAAAATATTATTACTAAAGTTAAAAAATGTCATGATATTATCAGAAATTTACAATGATTTTTAGTAAAAATATTTTTTGAATAATATTAAAAAAACATTTAGATTAAACAATTTATTTTTTTTAGTTAAAGTTTAAAAATTTTTTTATATATTTATCAATTAAAAAAAATATACCGCATCTAATTTTTTCAAATTGTTTAAATATTTTTATATGTAACTAAATAATGTTTATTATAAAAAATTTATAATGTAGCGTTTTATTTTATATTTTAAAATGTATCTTATCTGCTATTTTTTTCTTCTTTTTAACTTTTTTTTATCCATAAGTAAGGTTGAATTAAAATTAAGTCATGTAAAAGTTATGCATAAAAATGGTGCTAGAATATATGTTGTTAATGGAAAACGATTTGGAACTTTTACAGCAGCTCAAAAATTTAATAAAAGAAAAAGCAAGCTTTCAAAAATAAAAAAACCTAGAAAAAAACCAATAAAAAGATCAATAAGAAGGCCAATAAAAAGACCAATAAGAAGAATCCCACAAAAACCAATTTTTAGAAAAGTTACGAAAAAATCTACTACAATAAATAGATCCATTGTAACAAACCCTATACCAACTCAATTGCTAATAACAACCACAACAGTTCCAAAAATAGATAAATTTGCTAATTTAAAATCAATTGTAAGTATTTTACAATGATAAATAACATATTCTTTAGTATTATCAAGTTATTAGTGATTTTCGTGATCCACATCAATCTCCATCATTAAAAGTTACTAAAAGTTTAGAAGAAAGAGCTGAAGATTGTGCAAAAAGATATGCAGAAGAAAAAAGAGAATGGGATAATCCAGATCCAAGATATGGAAGAAATCTTGGTATTGCTAGGGGGCTCCTTGATGATGTCATTGGACTTTGGTATAGCCAAATCAATGAATTTGATTTCGATAATCCGGCTTGGACAGATGATACAAAAGATTTTATTACTATGGTTTGGAAATCTGCAACTGATATTGGATGTGCTGTGGTTCAAAATGAAGAATATTATGTTTGTTGTCAATACTTTCAAATAGGAAATGTAGAAGACGAAGCAGTATTAACAGAAAATGTTTTAAGGCCACGACGAGACTAACTAGAATATAATTTTTTATGAAAGTTATATATAGGGAGTGTTTATTTTTTTTTGCAAGTAGATATTATTTGATACCCAACATTATCATTTAAAAAATCAATAATTATTTAATCTCAAAAAAATGATTGAATAAAAACATAAAAAATGTTTTCTATTTAGTAATCTGTTTTATTTGAATGTATTGATTCAAAATTTTATTATTTTAAAATGAAAATTACAACAAATTAAAATATGTTCACTTGCAAAATAATATAGCCACTTTATATTATTTATTAATGTAAAATTTAAAACGTTCAAGAAATTTTTAAATTTGCATTTTTTAAGCTCAATAAAACATTTAATACATGCTTAATATTTTTATTTATTATTAATTACAGTTTTTACTACAAAAAAATATTTTATTATAGTTAACAGTGATATAAATTTACAAAAAATTTATAAAAAAAAGAAATTATCAATTTTTGCCAATTAACTTTTATTTATTGAACTTCATTTTACTAGTTATTTTTATTTTTGCATTATTCTCAATAATTCTTTACATAACTATAAATAATTTTTTTTTGCATTATCTTCTTTTTTAAACTATTTAGTGAGTATAAATAATAATATTTTTTCAAAAATTTAGTTGTAGGAACCGAGAAAACTTATATTTTTGATTATTTTTAAAATATAATAGGTAATTAAAATACAATGAAATAAAACTATTACAAATTTCAATTCATATGTAAAATAAAAATATACATTTTTATAGTTAAAAATTTTCAAATTTGAAAATAAAACTGCTTATTATGTTTAAGGTTACTTCCAGATATATATAAAACACCAGAAGCTACATTTTTAAATGATTTTAAAATGTTTAATGGGGAACAACATTTAACTTTTAGAGATGTTGCAGTAGCTAGACAAATTGTACACACTGAAAAAGTTGTATTTGATATATTTGACGAAGCTGTTTTTGTAATGATGCCTTATCAATTAAGATTATTCTTTGCTACATATCTAATTGGCGAACAACCACCAAATGCTTTAGAAATATGGAACTAGTATAAAAATTTTTTCTGTGAGGGATTTTCTAATAATAATGAATATAGAAGTTTACTTCATATATCATCAATATTAGAATTTGAAAACTTTACGTTAAAGCATTTTAATTTACCTGAACCAGACTTGAATATTGAATTTATAGAATCGGAAAATGATGATAACAATGAAGGAATGGCATATGAATTAGAAAAGGGTTCTGAAACGAAAAAACTCTGCAATATAGATCAATTAAATATTTTGGATAAACTATTAAATTCAATTTTAAAAAATAATGAAGAAAAAATATTTTTTATTGATGGTCCTGGAGGAACTGGTAAAACATTTTTATATAACTGTTTAATTCATTATTTAATGGGAAATAACAAAAATGTAATAACTGTTGCCTGGACTGGTATTGCCTCCATACTACTACCAAACGGAACAACTTCTCATCGAGCATTTAAATTACCATTAGAAATAGATAATTATTCAACATGGTGTGTTAAGAGCATGAAAGATAAAGAATATTTATATAAAACAGATGTTATTATTTGGGATGAAGCTTCAATGATTTTAGGTAGAGTTGTTGAAATGGTAGATGAGTTACTTAAAGATTTATGTAACAGTAAGAAACCTTTTGGTGGCAAATTTGTAATTTTTGGTGGAGATTTTCGTCAAGTGTTACCTGTTGTAAAGTATGCCACACCTGCAAAAATTATAAATTCAACATTAAAATCTACATCGATATGGCCAATGTGTACAAAACTTAAATTAACAAAAAATATGAGATCAACTGATATGGAACATGCAAATTGGTTATTAAATGTTGGTAATGGAACTATAGATGAGTTGGAAATATGTGATAGCTGGAAATCTGAAAACGATGTTAAGGATATTTATGCGATTCTATTTCGTTAAATCAAGATTTGTCTGATAAAATTATCATAGCCTGTCATAATGATGATGTACGTGCACTTAATGAAAAGGTATTAAATTTGATCGAAGGAGAAGCTCACACATATTTAAGTATTGATGTAGCTAAACAACGAGGAGTGGATCAATCAGATGAGGATATACAATTAGAATATCAAGTTGAATATCTAAATTCATTAAGTTTTAACGGATTTCCTGTGCATAAATTAAAATTAAAAATAGGATCAACTGTTATGCTTTTACGTAATTTAAGCATAAAAGATGGTTTATGCAATGGAACACGTTTACAAATTGTTAAGCTGTACAAACATTTGATAGCTGGAAAATTTATCACTGGTAATAAAAAAGGGGAAATTGCCTTTATTCCCCGAATAAAATTAGATACTGGAGATACATCAGCAAATAAATTGCCATTTGTATTGGAAAGACGGCAATTCCCAATAACTTTGGCATTTGCAATCACAATAAATAAATCTCAAGAACAAAGTTTTAATAAAGTAGGTATATATGTAGACAAACTACTATTTAGTCATGGCCAATTATATGTTGCTTTATCAAGATGTAAAAAAAAGGAAGGTATCAAAATACAAAGTAATAGTGTAATTAAAAATGTAGTTTGGAAGGAAATATTAAATTTGTAAAAATAAAATCATATTAATAAATAAAATTTTGTAAATATAAATAATAAATTTTTTTTAAAATTTTTATACATGTATTATATATTTATGTTTTAAGGATAGTAAATGGGAGGTTAAGCCCCACTAGTTAAAACATTAATTTTCAAGCTAATAGAAAATTTGGTTAATATTTCTAAAATTTATAAAATACATTTTTTTTTATCAATTATCAAACTAATTGTTTTCTGATTTGTTAAAATTGTATTTTTATTTCGTCATTTAATAAACACAACTATTTCTAAGAATATGTTTTGAGAAACAATGCTTACATTATTTCAAATTGATCGTTTTTACATAAAATAACAAAACAAATATTTATAAAATATTAAATAAAAAAATGTATTAAACTATAAGATAACAAAATTTTTTTAAACTTGTATTAATTTTTTAACATAATAAAATATGTGTGAAAAAAATAATTTTTTAAAAAATTTTATTTTAATTTGAATATTTTTAAACAGTAAATTTTTAATATAATTAACACGAACAATTTACTTTAAAGTTGAATCTTATAAATTAAGTTGCATTTGATAATGCTGCGCATACAAACAGACACAATTCATATGCGCAACTACTACCACATAAAATGGCATACAGAAAATGTAAGAATGAAGCAAAAATGATACAGGCAGCAAGAATTATAAAATCGTCGGTTTATAAAACCCAGTTTGAGGTAATTATTGAATTCTGAAGTATAATCTTCATCATTCAAAATTTTGGAATGAAGCTAGGAATAGCTTCTAATATTATGAATCAAAAAATGAATTTTTGGTAGATAAATCAATTTTTTATTAGATTTACTTGAAAAGCATGCTTTGCTTTGCTAAAAATAAAATATTAATTAGTTTAACTTTCAAAATAACTAAAAAAAATATTTTAAAATGATTTATACATTATTTTTAAAGTTTTTTGATTGTTTATAAAAATATTCTTATTCGATATTTTTTGTTATTTAAAAAATTAAGATGTGAAATAAAAAATTTTTAAAAAATTTTGTGTTTATTCGAATACTTTAAAGGTTTCAATAATTATGATTTAAACAATTATAAACTTTGAATTAACACTTTATTAATAATTTTTGTTATATGCAATAAACTTGTGCATACAAACAGACACAATTTATAAGCGCATCTACCACCACATAAACTGACATATAGAAAATGTAAGAATGAAGCAAAAATGATACAGGCAGCAAGAATTGTAAAATCGTCGGTTTATAAAACCCAGTTTGAGGTAATTATTGAATTCTGAAGTATAATCTTCACCATTCAAAATTTTGGAATGAAGCTAGAAAAATAGCTTCTAATATTATGAATCAGAAAATCAATTTTTGTTAGGAAATTCAATTTTTTTATTAGATTTACATAAAAAACATTCTTTAATTTGCTTAAAATCAAAATATTAATTATTTTAATCTTTTAAAAACCTTAAAAAAGTTTTTTAAAATGATTCATACAATATTTTTAAAGTTTATTAACTGTGTAGAAAAACAATTCTTTTTGAATATTTTTATTTTTATAATTATTTAAAATATTAATTTTCAGTAAAATAATTTCAAATAATTTCTTTGTTTATTCGTATATTCTAAAGGTTTTAATAATTTTGATCTAAACAATAACAAGCATTTGATCAACATTTAATTAATAATTTTTGCTATATGAAGTTGTGCATACATACAGACACAATTTATAAGCGCATCTACCACCACATAAACTGACATACAAAAAATGTAAGAATGAAGCAAAAATGATACAGGCAGCAAGAATTATGAAATCGTCGGTTTATAAAACCCAGTTTGAGGTAATTATTGGATTCTGAAGTATAATCTTCACTATTCAAAATTTTGGAATGAAGCTAGAAATAGCTTCTAATATTATTAATCAAAAAATAATTTTTTGTGAGGCAAATCAATTTTTTATTAAATTTACTTGAAAAATATGATTTAATTTGCTTAAAATCAAAATATTAATTAGTTCAATTTTCAAAATAACTAAAAAATGATTCATACAACATTTTTAAAATTAATTAATTGTGTAGAAAAACAATTCTTTTTGAATATTTTTTAATTTTTAAAAAAAAATAAATGTTTAATAAAATAATTCTAAGAAAATTTTGTGTTTATTCGAATACTTTAAAGGTTTCAATAATTATGATTTAAAAAATTATAAACTTTGAATTAACACTTTATTAATAATTTTTGTTATATACAATGAAGTTGTGTATACATACAGAGACAATTTATATGCGCATCTACCACAACATAAACCAACATATAGAAAATGTAAGAATGAAGCAAAAATGATACAGGCAGGAAGAATTGTAAAATCGTCGGTTTATAAAACCCAGTTTGAGGTAATTATTGGATTCTGAAGTATAATCTTCACTATTCAAAATTTTGGAATGAAGTTAGAAATAGCTTCTAATATTAAGAATCAAAAAATAATTTTTTGTAAGACAAATCAATTTTTTATTAAATTTACTTTAAAAACATACTTTAATTTGCTTAAAATCAAAATATTAATTAGTTCAACTTTCAAAATAACTAAAAAATGATTTATACAACATTTTTAAAATTAATTAATTGTGTAGAAAAACAATTCTTTTTGAATATTTTTTAATTTTTAAAAAAAAATAAATGTTTAATAAAATAATTTTAAGAAAATTTTGTGCATTTGATTATTCTAAAGGTTTCAATAATTTTATTTAAACAATAGAAAGTATTTAATCAACATTTAATTAATAAGTTTTGTTATATGCAGTAAAATTGTGCATACATACAGAGACAATTTATATGCCGCATCTACCACTACATAAACCTACATATAGAAAATGTAAGAATGAAGCAAAAATGATACAGGCAGCAAGAATTATAAAATCGTCGGTTTAAAAAACCCAGTTTGAGGTAATTATTGAATTCTGAAGTATAATCTTCATCATTCAAAATTTTGGAATGAAGTTAGAAATAGCTTCTAATATTATGTGCCAAAAAATAATTTTTTGTTAGGAAATTCAATTTTTTTGTTAGATTTACTTAAAAAACATGCTTTAATTTGCTTTAAATCAAAATATTAATTATTTTAATCTTTAAAATAGCTTAAAAAAGTCTTTTAAAATTATTCATACAACATTTTTAAAGTTTATTAACTGTGTAGAAAAACAATGCTATTTGAATATTTCACTTTTTGTTATTAAGAAAAACAACGTATCACAAAATAATTTTTAGAAAATTTTTTGTTCATTTGAATATTCTAAAGGTTTCAATAATTTTAATTTTAACAATAACAAGCATTAAATTAACATTTAATTAATAGGTTTTTTATTATATGAAGTTAAGTTGTGCATACAAACAGACACAATTTATAAGCGCATCTACCACCACATAAACTGACATACAAAAAATGTAAGAATGAAGCAAAAATGATACAGGCAGCAAGAATTATAAAATCTTCGGTTTATAAAACCCAGTTTGAGGTAATTATTGAATTCTGAAGTATAATCTTCATCATTCAAAATTTTGGAATGAAGCTAGAAATAGCTTCTAATATTATGAATCAAAAAATGAATTTTTGGTAGATAAATCAATTTTTTATCAGATTTACTTGAAAAGCATGCTTTGCTTTGCTAAAAATAAAATATTAATTAGTTTAACTTTTAAAATAACTAAAAAAAATCTTTTAAAGTGATTTACACATCATTTTTAAAGTTTTTTGATTGTATATAAAAATATTCTTATTCGATATTTTTTGTTATTTAAAAAATTAAGATGTGAAATAAAAAAATTTTTAAAAAATTTTGTGTTTATTCGAATAATTTAAAAGTTTCAATAATTATGATTTAAACAATTATAAACTTTGAATTAACACTTTATAAATAATTTTTGTTATATGCAATAAACTTGTGCATACAAACAGACACAATTCATATGCGCATCTACCACCACATAAACTGACATACAAAAAATGTAAGAATGAAGCAAAAATGATACAGGCAGCAAGAATTATAAAATCTTCGGTTTATAAAACCCAGTTTGAGGTAATTATTGAATTCTGAAGTATAATCTTCACTGTTCAAAATTTTGGAATGAAGCTAGAAACAGCTTCTAATATTAAGTGTCAAAAAATAATTTTTTGTAAGGTAAATCAATTTTTTTTTAGATTTACTTGAAAAACATGCTTTAATTTGCTAAAAATAAAATATTAATTAGTTTAACCTTCAGAATAACTTAAAAAAATTTTTGAAAATGATTCATACAACATTTTAAAAGTTTATTAACTGTGTAGAAAAACAATTCTTTTTGAATATTTTTATAACTATTTAAAATATTAATTTTCAGTAAAATAATTTCAAATAATTTCTTTGTTTATTCGTATATTCTAAAGGTTTTAATAATTTTGATCTAAACATTATCAAGCATTTGAATTAACACTTTATAAATAATTTTTGTTATATGCAATAAACTTGTGCATACAAACAGACACAATTCATATGCGCATCTACCACCACATAAACCTGCATATAGAAAATGTAAGAATGAAGCAAAAATGATACAGGCAGCAAGAATTATAAAATCTTTGGTTTATAAAACCCAGTTTGAGGTAATTATTGAATTCTGAAGTATAATCTTCACCATTCAAAATTTTGGAATGTGAAGCTAGAAATAGCTTCTAATGTTAAGTGCCAAAAAATGAATTTTTGTTAGAAAATTTAATTTTTTTATTAGATTTACATAAAAAACATTCTTTAATTTGCTTAAAATCAAAATATTAATTAGTTCAACTTTTAAAGTAACTAAAAAAAATCTTTTAAAGTGATTTACACATCATTTTTAAAGTTTTTTGATTGTTTATTAAAATATTCTTATTCGATATTTTTTGTTATTTAAAAAATTAAGATGTGAAATAAAAAATTTTTAAAAAATTTTGTGTTTATTCGAATACTTTAAAAGTTTCAATAATTATGATTTAAACAATTATAAACTTTGAATTAACACTTTATTAATAATTTTTGTTATATGCAATAAAGTTGTGTTATACATACAGACACAATTTATATGCGCATCTACCACCACATAAATTGGCATATAGAAAACGTAAGAATGAAGGAAAAATGATACAGGCAGCAAGAATTATAGAATCTTCGGTTTATAAAACCCAGTTTGAGGTAATTATTGAATTCTGAAGTATAATCTTCACCATTCAAAATTTTGGAATGAAGCTAGAAATAGCTTCTAATATTAAGTGTCAAAAAATAATTTTTTGTAAGGTAAATCAATTTTTTTTTTAGATTTACTTGAAAAGCATGCTTTAATTTGCTAAAAATAAAATATTAATTAGTTTAATCTTTAAAATAGCTTAAAAAAGTCTTTTAAAATGATTTACACATTATTTTTAAAGTTTGTTGATTGTTTATAAAAATATTCTTATTCAATATTTTTTGTTATTAAAAAATAAGATGTAAAATAAAAAAAAATTTTAAAATTTTTGTGTTTATTCGAATAATTTAAAGGTTTCAATAATTATGATTTAAACAATTATAAACTTTGAATTAACACTTTATAAATAATTTTTGTTATATGCAATAAACTTGTGCATACAAACAGACACAATTCATATGCGCATCTACAACCACATAAACTGACATATAGAAAATGTAAGAATGAAGCAAAAATGATACAGGCAGTAAAAATTATAAAATCTTCGGTTTATAAAACCCAGTTTGAGGTAATTATTGAATTCTGAAGTATAATCTTCACCATTCAAAATTTTGGAATGAAGCTAGAAATAGCTTCTAATATTAAGTGTAAAAAAATAAATTTTCGTTTGTTTTTTTTTACAGATGCTAGTTTTATTTGTTAAATATAAATTATAATTAAGTTGAATTTAAAAAATAACTTTTACAAAGCCTTTTTTTTTCAAATTCTTCAATATATTTTTTTTTCCTAATTTAATAATCATTAATTATAATTTTAACTTTAAAAAAATTCACATAATTAATTTAAAAAATTAGTATTTACTTAAATCTTCTAAAAGTTTTATATTTTTGATTAAAAACATTTTTATTTACATTTATAAAATGATTTTAGTTTTATGTTATAATATTTGAGTGTACATACAAACATTATTGATATGAGTTATCAACAACGCAGCGCATAGCACGTGGAAGTATAAAGAATGAAGCAAAAATGATACAGGTAGCACATTTTAATAACTCTTCGGTTTAAAAAACCCAGTTTGAGGTAATTATTGAATTCTAAAGTTTATTCTTTGGTTTTCAAAATTTTGGAATGAAATCAAAAATGATTTCTAATATTTACTACAAAAATCTGTAATTAAAACTACAGAAATATTTATATTGCTGTTAATTGTAGAAAACATTTTAAAAGTAAAGGAAGTTAATAATATTTTTATTGTATGATACAAATTTAAAAATAATTTTTACGATTTGTAACTTGTTAATAAAGTTTCATTGTTAAATAAAATAATTAAATTTTTTGTTCAATTTCAATGATGATTTCAGTAATTTTTATCCCTGTATTTTAAAAAGGTTTAACTTTGTTGATCTAAATATTATATTTATTTATTATTCACAACATTTGGCATTTTATTTGTGTTATATAGTATAAAACTTATTACACATTAATACACAATACTCTATTTGAGGTAATTGTTTAATTCTGAAATAAATAACATTAAATAATAATAAATTTATTTTTTATTAAAATAAGTTTAACATATAAAATACTTTTACATTTTATTATTATATTTTAATTAAAATATTTCAAGAAAAACATAAGAATTTTTTTTAAAAATCGACGTTTCCGGAGCGTTTATGGTGTAATGGTCAGCATGGCCGCCTTCCAAGCGGCCGATTCGGGTTCGATTCCCGATAAACGCATTCATAACTTTTTTTTCCTCATATTTTATCAAGTAATTTTTTTATTTTAAAGTATAAATGTTGTTTACATATGTTTGACACATTTTAAAAAATAATTGTATGTATAAAATTAAAAAAAAGTTATGTTGGTTTTATTTTTTAATTTTTGAAGAATATAATATTTATTAAAATTTTACTTAATGTTATTTTAAATCTTTTTACATTTTTTCATGATTTTATTGTAAAAAATAAGCTATAATTTCTTTTTATTTGTACAAAACTACTTTAAAAATGTTTTTAGATACTTACAAAAAATTTTTTTTTATTTCAAATTTTGGGTGATTCAAGAACGTTTTGAAGCATCTCTGGTAGTATAATTTTATTAAGACTTAATAATAAATATATGATTACAAAGTAACATTACATATAAAATTTGTCTTTAGTTAATTAATAATTAATAACTTATATTTAAATTATGTCATTTTGGTGGGCCAGGTGCTTTGCAAGTATTCTTGCAGTAGATGCCATTGCAGAGTAAGAAATATCCCTTATTAATTTGTTGTATTCTGTTTTGGAAAATTTTAGTTCAGTTAAAAACATTTGTTTTGTTTTTAATGTTTCTTCATTAAACACTAATTCTCCATATGTACCAACTACAATACTATAAAATTGAACATTATCTATTTTATAATTTGTTTTCAAAATATTAATAAGATTTATATTTCTTGGTATCATTTCCAATTTTATATTTTTAATTTCTTCAGGTTCTTTTTCTTTGTTAGCATTAAATTCTTCTAATTTGTTTACTGAATTATGACAATACTTAATTCTTTTCCATTGTTGTTGCCAACAGTATTTTGTTAAGCTAGGAACACTTATTTCTAAAACAATTATTTTTTTCACTTTTTCTTTTTCTTTGAAATATAATACAACATCAGGTGTATTGTAGTAAATCTTTTTTTCTGTTAAGATTTTTCTTCCTGCTGTTATTTTTATATTTTCTTTTTCTATATCAACTACTGCTGAACCAAATTCTAACTTTTCTTTAATATCATATTTTTCCATAATTTTCTTAAGTACATTCCATGTAATTATGTCATGACGACCTGCATATTGATGTTGCCTACAGTTGCTTGTTACATGGGTGTTGGTTTCAGGTTTATTGCATCCAAATCTACAATTTTCAATTCCTTTTCCAGTAGTTGAGAAGTTTTTTGCTTTCAAAAATATTTGTTCTTCACTTGCTGCACTTAGAAAGGCAAGTTTATCACTACTAAGTTTAAGCGACCTTATTCCTGGGTAACTTATTTCTTTTTCATATTTCAAAACTAGTTTTGGATATGTCATAGCTTTTGACCAGTCTTTCAACTTTTCTTTTAATTCAGTTTTCTTTACAGCTTCTATTAATTCTTTTGTTACTTCTCTGTAACCATTGGTGAAGTTTTTAGGTGTTGAGAGTTTATATTTTTTTGCAACATATCTAAAGTCACTTATAGGTGTTCTACACCCTCCTTTGTCCATAGCTTCAAAGTTTTTTCTGGCTTCTTCTAGATCAGGAGATGACATTAAATAACAGAATCTTCGTATAAATTGTATACATGTTTCTGTTTTAATACTTCTGAAATTCATACCAAAAAATCTTTCTGGTAAATGATATCTAGAATTTGACATTTGTCTAACTTTGACTTTTTCAGATACTGCTATTTTTCTTAACTGTATATCTAGGTTATTTGCCTTTTTTAATGTTGACTCAATTGATTCTTTAGGAGACAAATTTCCTAGTACGTACACAGCTGATGTGACTACACTTCCATTGTAGATCATCTGTTTTTGATGGGTTGTTAAGTGACTTGAGAGAATTTTCCTTGTTCTCTCTTTAAGTTTTTCTTCTAGTATTTCATAGTTTTCCTCAACATCCTTGTCTTTTTGCATCAATCCAAGATACTTATACGCTTTCCTAATTTTTGGGATAAAAAATTGTTTCTCATTTTCATCCGTTACATCACTTTCATTATAATAACCACATTTCTTTTCATTTAAGTGAAGTGTCAATTCTAATGCACTTTCTTTTAGAATTGTACTACCTAACTTCATTCCTTCTTCGTTAGGTGAAAACCACTTTAAATCGTCCATATAACCAATTATCCGTCCTTTATTTTTTGTGACTTTTCTCAGATCTTGGTTATTTTTCATTTGGTATATAATGCTCCCTGAAGCTAAAATAAACCAAAGTGGCGAGGAGCTGTCTCCTTGCATTATTCCTCTTCTTATTCTTATTTTTTGTGGTTTTTTCTCATCATTCCTTACTAGTTCCATGTTCCATAGTTTAAGTAATGAAATTGCTGTACTCTTCATTACTTTAGGTAGTGGTAATTTCTCTAGTAATCTTTGTAGTTGATAATGATTCAGTGAATCATATGCCTTTGAGAAGTCATACCATGTTGAATAGATACCCTGACGTCTATACTTAGCTATTCCTAAGTAACTTTTGTCCTGTAGAAGTCCGTGTACCGTCCCCCATGTATTTTCTCTGCATAACTGTTCCTTTGGTATAAGATTCTCAGAAATTCTATCCAATGTTACCTTTACCAATATTTTTGTGAAGCAGGTAGTATAGTGGTGAGTATCCGCGCCTGTCACGTGCGAGACCGGGGTTCGATTCCCCGCCAGAGAGTTCTTTTTGGGTTTTTTTTGAGTTTCCTCTAAGTTAAATAAGTTTAAAAAACTTTTAAATGTATTTTTATTAATTTAAAGTTTGAAGAAAAATTATCGTTTAATACTGATTTTTTTTTGTTATACAACAAAAGTTTTATTAGTAAACTATTTAAACTAACTTTTTATAATTATTTAGATATTTTTTTTATCACTTATTTGAAAAAAATTCTATTAATATGTTAAATAAAATAATTTTTGATAAACATATGTGTATATAACGTTTTTAATATTTAGTATGGTTAGAGAATACACTTATACACACAACCTATCTATTCTAGTGAAAGATGTTAAGAATAACTTAAAAATTATACATTGATAAGAAGAATAGATGTCTTACGCTCATATCCTGCTGAATGAACCGGATCCCGTCCGATCTCCGAAGTTAATCAGCTGCGAGCTATCTTAGTACTTGGATGGGAGACCTCCTGGGAACCGTTAGTGGTGTAAGTCTTTTTGTCTTTTTAATTAATTAAATATATAAAATCATTTTTTTTATATTTTTTAATTAAATTCATTTTAAAAAATGTTTTTTTTATATTTATTGCTATAAGAAAATTTTTTTATTTCTAACGTTTAAACAAAAATTTGTAAACCTAATTAATGTAAATTTTCTTAGAACAAATTTTTTTATTACGCACAAAAATTATGAAACATTATTGAATATTTAGCATTTTATTAATGCAGTTTTCAAATAGAACTGTTAAAAAATTAAATAAATAATGGTTATTTGAATTAAATTTATATTTTTTTGAAAAATAAATAGTTAAAACAATAGCAATGTTGTAAAAGAAATAGTGTTAAACATTGTTATCCAATGTTTTTAAAATAATATATAAAAGTAAAAATTTTTTATTTTTTAATAAAAGACTCATATTTTGATGGGTTATCATGCTATACATATAAAAATCTTTTAATAAATTGAAAATGAATTTATTTATATTTAAAGCTAATAAAAAATGTTTAATGTAGAAAAATAATTGCAATTTTAATAAAAAAGAAATATTTCCAATAAAATTTGTTTGATAAAAGATAACCAATTCGTAAATAAAAAAATTAAATGGCTCTTTAAAAATTGCATTATGATGAAATAATAAAGTAAAATATTATTTTTTTTTATTAACGTGATTATCAAAACTGTCTCTAAAAGCTGTTAAACTCTCTGCAAGTTTTTTAACAGCATTTTTGCATTCTTCTATTTCCTGTTTCATCTCTTTTACACTTATATCTTGGTCAGAATTTTTATTTTCATTATTGCCACGAACTGATTGATAATTTTTCATTAACACTTCACAAACATCTTGAAGTTCATGAATTGCTAGATAACGTTCTTCTTCCTCCTGAGCTATTCTTTTACCAATTAAATTTAAAGCACTTTTCATTTTCATAGACATTTCTTCCATCTAAAATATATAAAAATTAATAGTCAAATTTTTAGCATACATTTTCTGGTACTTCATTTTCTAACTTTTCTTTCATTTCATTTTGTACTTTTTCCATATCTTTCATCATTACTTTAACAGAAAGCATTTGTTTTTGTAAATCAATTACTCTTGGATCATCTAAGCCTTTTTCATTTAGTTTATGATCTAACTCTTTTCTAAAATTATTAAGCCTCTCTTGAAGATTTAAAACTTTTTCCTCAATAGTTAATGTTGTTTGATAAGTTAATTTAGCTTTATCATTTACTATTGAATGAAGTTCTGCACGTATTTTTTCTATATCAATATTTTTTTCACTTATTGTATCACTTCTTCTTGATTGTTTACTACTTAATCTAGATACACTTCTTTTATCATTACTTCTTTTTTCAATCTCTTCAACTTCATTCATTTTTAGATTTATGTATGAATTAACATCATCTTCTAATTTCATTAATTTATTCATTATAAGCTGTTCATGTCTATTTCTTTGTTTTTTGTTTTCTTCTATTTCTTTATTAGTTGCTTTTTTTGATTTATTTATTTCAGCTAAATTATTTTGTAATAAATTTATTTCTTGTAAATATTTATTATCAAGAGCTTTTATAGCATTATTAGTTTTTAATGATAATTCATTTATCTATTTAATAAAAGTTAAATAAAAAAAATAAACTTACATTTTCTGGAATTTCTTCTTCTATTTTTTTACTTAATGCTTTTTGTGAATCTGAAACTTGATTTATTAAACCTTCAAAAGTTGTCATTTGTTTTTTCATATCATTAATTGTTTTATTGTTTGGATATTTTTTTAATTTCATATTATATTCATTTTTAAAATTTTCCAATTGTGTTTGAATATTTAAAAATTTTCCTTCAACAGCTAACATTCCACTGTATGATAATTTTTCTTTTTCATTTATTATTGCTAATAATTCTTCTTTTATTTTTTCAGGTGTGTTTGTAGATACGATTGATTTTATTGTATTGGTACTTGTACTTTGTAAACTTTCATTACTTTTTTGACGTATCAATTTTTGTTCAACATCATTCTCCAGATATTCCATTTTTTTATTTACATTGTCAATATATTCATGTAATTGATTTTCAAGAAATGTTAACTTTTTAATAATGCTTTCTTCATGTCTTTTTGTTGTATTAGAAAGTGCTTGTGATTCTTTCATTGCTTTTAAATTTGATTTTTCCATTTTTTTAACAACTTTGTCAATTTCTTCTACTTTATTATCAGTATTTTTATACAAAGTCATTAATTCTTTAACATTTCCATTTAAACTATTTCTAACTTCATTAATTGAATCATTAACTGAATGAAAATTACTATCAATTTTTTCATTAACTTGTTGATTTTTTTCATCAATATATGTTTTAGATTTTTTATCATTTGTATTAAATTCAATTACTAATTTTTCAAGTTGATTATTAATATTATTTCGTAATGCATTATTCGTATTTAATACTTCATTTTTAAGACTTTTTATTTCATCTACACTTTTTGAATTGGTATTTTGAAATTCTTTACTTAAATTATTGTTTTTATTTTCAATATCTTTGAAATTTTTATCAAATTTTTTTATATCATTTTTTAAGTCTTTTTCAATTTTTGTAATTTGATTTTTTAAAATGTTATTTTCACGTTGAATATCAATAAATGCATTGTTAAATGTATTTTTATCAAGAGTTAATTGATTATTTATATAATCCTGCAACTTATTGTACGCCTCAACATGCATTGCATTTTGTTTTCCTTTTTCAATTGTTTCTTTTTCAAAATTTTTTGTTACATCATTAACTTGTGATTGAATATTTTTTAATTTTGTATCTAATTGTTTTATTCGATGAATTGTATCATGAGAATAAATTTCTTGTTCATGATTATTAAGAGTCAACTTGATATTGCTTATATCATTTTGTAGTAAAGTTTGCTTAAAAATGTTATATTATTAGTTAAAAAAATTATTTTTTTTACCTTGGTTTCAATATTTGATAAATTTCTTTGAAAATCAAAAAGAATAATTGACATTCCTGGATTATCATATTCTTTATTTCCTATTAAATTATTATTTTGTTTTATGTCACTAATTGTTTCAATATTATTAACTTCTGCCTTTTTTATAATATCTTTATTCTTTGTTTTTATAGTAGAATTACTATTTTTAAAAGAATATACTTCAGTTGGTCTTTAAAATTAACTTCAAAAAATGAAATTAAATACACAATACTTACTTTATTCCCGATATAATATTTTTAGCACTATCTTGAGTAATTATTTTTTGTTTTTTAGAAGCCATTTTTAGTGAAAAATTAAAATTTTAAAATATATAATAATTTTACAAGAAAATTTTTATAATTTTTTATTTAAAAAATATTGGAAATAAATACTACTTTTTATTCATAATTACATAATTTTTTTTACATAAAATCTTAAATTTGTAACTATGGAGCAAATATAAAACATTTCTCTTGTTTATTGTTTAAAATAGTTTTATTGTTGTTGTTACATTACAAAAATGGCATTTTTTTAAAACTATTGTGTTAATTATTAAAAAATGATTTCAAAAAATTATATCCTTTGTTTAGATGGAAATGTTTAATGTCGGAATAATTTTATGGCTAAAAATGATTGGTTTGGATAAATAAATAATAACAATCCAAAAAGATTTCTTAATACTAAAAATGTTTTGTAAAAATTTATTATCTTTGAACAAAAACAACAAATAAATAATAAAATTTTTTTTTATTAAAAAAAATAGTTTTTATTTACATATGACGTTAAGAACAATTTGTCATTTTATATAAAAAAAAGTTGATTATTATATATCAATTTATTAGTTTTAATATTTATTCAAAAATATTGTGTATAAATAATATAATTATCAAAAATTCTAAAGATATTTAAAATATTTACGTTTACTTTTTTTACAAGTTATAATAAAATTAATATCTTAACTTAAAAATCTTTATCAATAAATGCTACTACAATAGAATGATATTTTAAAATAAATCAAAAATCAGACTTTAAAAAATTAAAATGGATCTTTAAATTATTACAACAATTAAACTATTGTTAAATAATTATGCATTTATTGTATTGTGAAACTGTATATTGACAATTTTTATTTATATATTGTTTCATATTTCTTTTTTTCGTGCTAACAGTTTTCTTCCGCTTTAAAAATTGGTTAATTTACCAACATATGTTATCATATTATATTGCAATATAGTATAAATTATTCTTAATATTTTGGGTTATTTATTCACATTTGTGTTTAATTAAATAAAATATAAAATTTTTATTTATTTTTACTTTTTTAAAACTATATTAAACACAAAGAAATCGTTGCTTCTTTTCAACAATAACTTTTTATATCTATTTAAGGAAAAATTTATTATAAAAAATAAATAACATTTACCATTTATAAATACCCAATAACTGATGTTGTTCTTTTAAAATAAAAAAAATTATATAAGCTTTATTTAATTTAGTAAAAAATAAAAACATAAATGTATTCAAGTAAAAAAGTAAACAAATAAAAAGAAAAATAAAAATTTTAATATTTTAATAAAATGTTAATAAGATTATATAATTCTTGATTTGTATAGATATAAAGAAATATTTCATTTATTAAAAGAAAATTGTGAAGAATTTATTTATATTTTTTTACAGCAGATAAAAATTTGTTATTCCTCCAAATTTTTAAATTATGGCACAAACAAATAATGTTATTTTAAAACTTTAATAAATAACGATTATTTATATTTATAATGTTAGAAGAAAAAAAAAACAATAAAGTAAATATTTATACATTTTTCCCTTAAGTGTCAATTTGTATTAAAATATATTACTTAAAATTTATTTCAATAATATATATTTATTGATAAATTAATCAAATGAAATTTAATACTACATTAAATTATTTAGTATATATCTAAAAAATCATTTTTGATAAGTTAAATTATTTCTTTGTGTATTTAAAAGTTAAAATAAACTACAATTCAAATTCTCAAGTATTATATTGATGTATTCACGACAAACTAACGTTTTATTATATTTATATATATTTTATTGTGGTTACTTTAACAAAAATTACATCATTATTGCTTACTTATTATTATATGTAAATTTTTATCTTGAATAAGTTAATTATTTATTGAACTAAAAAAATTTTTTAAAAACATATATTTTATTTATATTACTCATTTTTTATTTATTAATAAAAAAAAAAATAACAATAAATTTTATATTTATGTTATTTAGAAATTTTTTTATTTATTTTTTTAAGTTTTATATTGAAAAAAAATTATTAAAAATGATTAAATTTAAAATTTTTAGTTTATGGAAGAAATTCTTGAATTAGGATATTTTTTTTATGGTAAACAAGAAAATTATAAGATTTTGGTAAATTTTTATTATTAAAATGATTTGTAAATTATTCTAATTATTTTTAGACAAAATTATTTGGTAATTTAGCTTATATTGTGGCAGCTTTAGTTGGAATTCCTGCAAATATAATTGTTATAAAAAGAATTGTTCAAAGCAAAGATTTTCAAAAATCAGCATCTTACTTAATAATTTTAAATTTAGCTATAGCAGATTTTTTATTTTTATCAGGAACACCTTTATTATTATATAACTCTTTTTTGGACTCCTGGAATCTTGGTTTATTTTTATGTAAAGCATTTTTATCTAGTAATGCCGTAAGTTTATTTTATTAATCAAAAAATATCATAAAATATTATTTGAAGGCAAATCATTTTGCAAGTTCTATTTTTATGGGACTTTTAGCATTTGATAGATATTTAGCAATATGTTGTAAGAATAATTTTTTACATAAATACAGAACATATTATGTTGGTGTTATTTTTTGTATAATAGCATGGCTAATTGTATTCTTTGCTATATTACCACTTTTTCATTTTGGTAATATTGTACATTTTATTGATAATATAAATGATACCACAAAACTAAAAAAAAATGTATGTATGTTGGTATGGTCTCCAACAAATGATGGAGAATTTTTATTAAGTGACAGTTTAGATTTTTTTGAAAATCTACAATTTTCAAGAAGAATTTTTACTTCATACACTTTTGCACTTGGATATATAATTCCATTAGTTGCAGTTTGGCTATTTTACGCTATTATAATTTATACAGTAAGAAAACATGGTTCATCTACAATAATTTCAAATAATCATATTAAAAAACGAACATTTAAAGTTAGTTGATTAAAAAAATTAATTAATAAAATTTATTTTTAGATTACAAGACTTGGGATACTTATTGGTGTTATTTATACATTTTGTTGGTTACCATTTTGGTTTGTACAATGGTCTATTGAAGAAGGTGCTTCATGGACATTAAAACATAGTTGTTTAATGGCGATTTCTTATTTTGCTTATGTATTAGGATATTTTAATTCTGTCATTAACCCATTTACTTTTATATCATTTTCTAATAAACACAAACATTTTGTAAGTTATAATTTATTATTTTCAAAACTTGTTTTATTTTAAGGCATACAAAGATTCTCAAAAAAAAAGATTAAAAGATAAAAAATATGGAATATTATTAAAGAACCATCAACTTTAAAATTACATCGTTCATTTATTTTTAACTATTTAATAATTTTAAATTTATTTATGTATTTAGCAAATAAAACAACTATTTTTGTTTATTAATTTTTAAAAATATATTTTTAATAATATAAAAGATTAGAGTAAAACAATATCAAACATAATTATTTCAAAATAGTTATTTCTTTTTGTAATAAAATAATATTAATATCAGTATTACTATTTAGTTAATTATGAAAAAGATATTTAATTGATAAACAATCAGACCACTTTTATTGTTAATCATAACACGCCACTAAAATTTAATAAATATTCTTTCCAAAATTATAAAAAAAAACATTTATTTTAATTATACTTCTTGTGATCTATTTATAGTAAATATATTAATACTGTTTTAAAACGATTGATATAAATTAATTTGAATTTATTTTTAAACAAAAATATTTACATATAATAATAATTTCAAAGTATATTGTTTAAATGTCAATGAAAAAAATTAAAAAAGAAAATAAATAATAATTTTTTAATATATTGTAATTTATTTTTAAAAAGTTTTATTTTTATTATATTATTAATATATAAAATAAAACTTTTAAGATATTTATAGATATATTTTAATATTAGAAGACATAAAGTAATACCATATATATAAACACATTAAAACAAAATAAAAATGTTTTTTAAAAGTTATCAGGAAATTATTAATAGAATATTTTATTTAGAAATGTGTGTAAACATTACTAATGTATAAAACATGTAAATATAAATACTTTTTTTTTATTTCAAAATATTTTATTGCTATGTAAAAATATAAGAAAAAGTTTTTAAAACAATTCTTTATTGAATGTTTTTTATTATAATCAACTATTATTTTATCTTTTTCACGGTAAAGTGTTAATAATCTTATATAATAAAAACTTTTTTTTATCATTTTTATTGTTTCTTTGCGATTTATAAAAGTTATATTGTTAATGTAATAAAATCAAAAATCACAATTTATAAATATAATATTACCACGTGTGCTCAACAATCTTTCTTATTTAATATAAACAAAATGTGATTTTGATGACGAAGTATGAAAAAAATTGCATATTAAATGGTAGTATCAGGTATCATTCATTTTATTATACCAGATAATTTTTTATTTAATTAACAAAAAGTCTAACAATTCAACCATTTTAATTAAAATAGTTAAATTTATTACTTCTAACATTAAATGTTTTTTTAATTATTATATATGTTTTTTTTTATTTGATAACTTGTTTTAGAATAAAATATTATATTTAATATTAACCATTGTTTTGACATATTAAACATATAATTATTATAGTAAATTTATATATACTATAAATTTAAAAAAAATTTTTTTTGTTTAATTTTAATTATTTTTTAATTTACTCTTAAATAAGTTAATATTTTGTGCTTTTTCTATGATTAAATATTTATCTTAAGTAATTATAATGAAAATATATTTATTATTAATTTTGAATATACTAAAAATAGTCTTAATTATCATACTATTTTAAATTGTTAATTATTAATTGAATACTTTTTTGTTATATAGCTTACCACTTATAAATATAATAAAATTAACAATATGAATATAAATTATTCACAAATTTTATGATCTATGAAAAGATCTTTATAAATAATTTATAAAAAAAGAAGTTTCTTATTCTTAAATAACACGTATTTAAATTTAAAAATATATTTTAAATACTTTTAAAAGATCATTTTACTTTTTATTTAACAATCCATCAAAATAATTATTTATTTTAAAAAAATATGTTTAAATAGTACATTTTTTTCATTTTTTATTGTTGTAATTTCTAGTTAAAGTAACATTTTTAATGACTCTTACAAACAGAATGATCATATATCATTAGGTCATTGCATCATTCTTACTATTAGTTATTAAATAGACGACCATCATATTTAAAATAACAAATTTTACGATAAAAGTGTCATTTTTAAAACTTTGCTATATTATCTTTTTATTTTATTATAAATTATATATAATAATAAATAGTGATATATATAAGATAGTAATAGGAAATTTTTATATAATTATATTTAGTTAATAATCTTAACTATATTAATTTTTATAAATAATTTTTTTTTATTGTATTATATTTTTATAATGTTCTTTTTAGTTATATTTTAGATTACAATTATACATTTTGATAAAGTATCATATAGTTAATCTATTTTCTAATAGTTATTTAGTATGAATAAGGTATCTTTTTTGACAACAAATTTTTCTCTTATTAAGAGTATCAGAAATGCTTCTACCCAAGTTGATTGTTCAGTACCAAAATATGATACAACATTCAAACATTCTGATTTATCAATAGAACTTTTACCTCCTAATAAATTAAAACCAAAACCAAAAGATGTTGCATCTATAAAATTTGGTTCAGAATTTGCAGATCATATGATGTCTATTAACTGGGATGATAAAAATGGTTGGAATATTCCTAAAATTACTCCAATGAAAGATTTTAATTTTCATCCAGCAGCTAAATGCCTTCATTATGCATCACAACTTTTTGAAGGAATGAAAGCTTACCGAGGAATTGACAATAAAATTCGCCTTTTTAGACCAGAACATAATATGGAAAGAATGAATAAGACAGCCGCCAGATGTGCATTGCCGGTAATATAATTATTTAAATTCTTAATTTTTTTAAATAATTTTTTAGACATTTGATGGTGAAGAGTTAATTAAAATTATTTCTGAGCTAATAAAAGTTGACAAAGAATGGGTACCATATAGTGATGTTGCATCTTTATATATTAGACCTACATTAATTGGAACAGAAGGAACATTAGGTGTTGCTGATTCTTCAAAGGCTAAATTATTTGTAATAACTGGACCAGCAGGAGCATATTATCCTACTGGTTTTAAACCAGTATCATTGTTAGCTGATTCAAAATATATTAGAGCATTTCCTGGCGGTGTAGGTCAATATAAAATGGGATGTAACTATGCTCCAACTGTAATGGTTGGAAAAAAAGCTACTGATATGGGATGTCAACAAGTGTTATGGTTATATGGAGAAAATGAAGATATAACTGAGGTAGGAACAATGAATTTATTTGTTTATTGGAAGAATGAAGAAGGTGAAGATGAATTAATAACACCTTCATTATCTAGAGGAATAATATTACCTGGAGTTACAAGAAAATCTTTAATTGAATTAGCCTTAGAATGGAATGAATTTAAAATTTCTGAAAAAGACTTTACAATGAATCAATTAAAAAGAGCAATAAAAGAAAAAAGAGTATATCAAATATTTGGATCAGGGACAGCTTGTGTTGTATCACCTGTAGGAAGAATTCTTCATAGAAATAAAGATACAGATACTTTTGAAGAATTAATAATTCCAACAATGGAAGCTAAAAATAATGTAATGCAACGACTTTATACTGCTATTATGGATATACAATATGGAAGAGTTGAAAAAGCTGAATGGACAAGAGAAATTAGTTGATTTATAATATAGTTTAAAAGCAACTAATTTTAGTTAAATTATTTTACAGGTTCTTTGGATTTTTCAATTATTATTAATATTATAGTATAATTAATATTCTTCTTTTTGCTTATATTTTTTATACATTTATTTCTTATTCTTTCAAAAATTACTTGGCATTTTATGTTTTACTCATTTTTAAAAATAAAAAAAACTAACATAAAGTTGCATAAAAAATTAATTTTAATATTTAAAAAAAAAATAGAATATTTTTTACACTAGTATAATTTTATATATTTATATTAAAATTAGAAAAAAAACAATTCAATAGAAATTTAAATCTTATATTTAATAAATTTTAATATATGAATACTGATACTTCATTAATATTTTTAAATTTTTTACTAATACTTTTTGAAAGAAGTAACAAAAAGATTTATACAATAATCAATATTGCTATAATTCAATTCTTTTTTTTTATAAGAATATTATTTTTAATATTTAATTAAAAACGGCATAATAAATTTTTATTTTTTTTTTGGGACTATAATATGTTGTCCAAACCGATTCCTGAGTGCACCGTATTTTGATAAAAAAAAGAAGCTTTGATAGATTTATTTGTAAATAAATTGATTAAATTCATATTTTTTGCTGATACATATAGCTTAATCTTGTAAAATCATTTATTGAAGACACTTAAAGAAAGTTGAACGTTTGTTTGAGAAATTGTAATTTTTTTTTACAATATTTTCTAAAAAAAATAAAAGTTTATTAAACTACTCTAAATTTTACCTTAAAAAAAATATTATTTCAATTCAATACCTTTTATTACGGCAGTTTGGTTGAATTATAAATGTTAAGTGAAGCAAAAAAAGCTTTGACTATATATATATATATTTAAATAAAAAGCTATTCTTTTAAAATTTGGATAATTTTCAAACTTTTGATTTTTAAAATAATAGTGTAGTCAAACAATTTAAAATCTTCCCGTTGTTGTTATAAAAAAGTTAATATAAATAGTAATTTAACATTTCCACCACATTATTATATCATTTATTGTTCAATTTTATCATACATCATGCATTTTGCCTTCTTTGTTATCACAATATTTACTCCATAATGCTTTTGCCAACTCATAACAAGGTAACTCTCCAGCATGTGTAGCAACCATCCGTAATAGGAAGACACCATCTTGTCTAAGGAAATGGAATACAAATCTTCTTAATGATTGAGAATCAACCATTTTATAACCTTCTATTCCCGTTAAATATTTTCCTACAAAATTAAGTTGTCTAAAATTAATATTATTATTAATTTCTAAAGATATATAAAAAAATGGACACACCTGCTAGGAACAATTGAAATATAAATCCAATATAAAAGAGAACAAAATGTTGCACCAGCTAATAAAAAATACCAAAACCAAAGAAAAAGAAATATTTTTTCATTAAACATATTAATCATTAACACGCATTGAACAGTATGTCTATGAACATTTCCTAATACTTTAACTTCAAAATCACATAATGTTACTCTTGGAAAATGTCCTGATTCTTCCCATTCCCTTCCATTCATTAAATCATTTAAAACTTGTAAACCATACCATTTACTACGATTTCCAAGAAATGTATTAAGTAGAAATATTTGTCCTATTATATTAACAGTGTAAAGAATTTTTACTGAGATATATAAAAATGTTACGGCTGCCCCACTAGAACGGGTACATATAATTAAATTGAGTAATTTTAATTTATTTCCTCCCATCTATAATGATAAATAAGTTAAATTATAGTAATTTGTCATTATTCATTAACTTACAACTTGATGTTTAACATGTAATGCTTCCTCTACATTTGTTGCAATTGTTTGAAGTGCTCTATTACGAGACTCTAAGTCAAGAAGACGTGAGTCACATGCCATTTGTACTAATGATTGAACATGAATACCAGATTGCCAACTTAATAATCTCCAAACTATTGTTGGTACATAAAATAATAAAGCTTCTAATGCCAAAACAAATGGAACCCATTGATAATATCCAATTTGTCTATTTTCCCGTTCTGCATAATTATGTGGTATGTAATCATGTAAAGGAAGAAAATAAGTATTTTGTACCTAAAATTAAGTTAATTTTTGAATTTACAAAAATAAATTATTTACCCAACAATAATTTTCTGTATATTGTTCCATTGGCTCTGTAAATGTAGCTGGCACCCAACATTGTATTGGATATCCAACATATTGTTTAGCTGATACCAAAATTGCAAAGACTAAAATATAAAAAAAAAAAATTTTATATTAATAATTTAAAAGTAATACTTCAATTTTGATAAAATACTTTATATTTAAAAATTTGTCATTCTTTTTAATATTATTGTTAAAAAAATGTATGAAGAAAGTTGAAAAAAAATAAATTATATTATTCAATCATCTATTATTTCAATTCCCTATATATTATGTCATTTTGTCATTTTTAACAAAAATACTTGACATGCCAATATGATAAAACTTTAAAACACAATATTTTATTTTTAAAAATCTCAATTTGTCAACTTTGACACTTATATAACAAAATGATTACATCAAAATTTAAATTTTATATATTTATATTTTATTATTTCAAGAATTTAAATAATTGTTTTAGTTTTAAAAAAAAGGATATATATAATTATCTTAAAAAAAATTGTATTTTATTTACTTTTCCCTTTTAAATGTTTAGATTTAACTAAATGTTTGAGATATAATGTATCATTTTACTTAAAAAAATAAGATAAAAAATAATATACAGGAAATAATCTTCTACTCAAAATACCAAATATTCTACTTATTGTTGGCATATATAGACATATTGTAACAACAAAAAATGTATCTTTTTCATCAAAATACTATACTTAATCTTTTGAGAATAATTTGTGATTGCTTTAACTATATAAAATGATGTTATCATATTTAACTATATCAGAACTAAAAATTTTTTTTGTGATTGAAAGATTTATTTAATGACAAAATTTATTTCCATATGGTCATATTATTTAAAGTATATTTTTATATTAAAATTTTTTACTATTATTATATAAATAAACATAAAAAATAATACATAAAATAATAAATATATTATAAATAAATCATATTTTTTTTTAAAATAAGCATAAGCTAAACCTACCGGTTATTATAGCTGTTGTATAATAATAATTTAACTTATCAATAATATCATCGTCAACATGAAATTGAATAGACTTGACAGCACTTGCGAAGTAATATAATAACATTGCCATAGGTGTAGATGGAAATTTTTTAACAAATACAAACTTTTACATACATCCGAATGAATCACTTGATAAATAAAAAATAACTAAAAAATTATTTTTTTTCTTATTTTTTTTAAAAATTTTGTATTAGTAAAGAATTCTTCAAGTGCTGGATTGTTATTAAAAGCGAAAGTATTTTGACAAAGTCAATTGAACAGACAATATATAATGTATGGTCAAAAAGACTTTATCACACGCTTTTTATTGAAAAATTTTTTAAAATGTCCTAACGTTATCATTCAACAGCACACAATTTTGTCTTCCCCCCTTTGATTGCTAAAGACAAAAAAACAAAACTCTAAAAAATAATTAATTATTTTAGGAAGTAAAATTTAATTATTATAGAATAAATAAGGAAAAAAAAACGTTGTAATTAAAAAAAAATAGAAAAAAAAATTGTAAAAGATAAAAGTTTATAATTAAAATGGTATTAAAAAATATTTTCACGAACATTTTTTTCTTTTTATTTTATTGTATTATTTATAATAATACATGCATATTTTGTCTTATTTCTTAGTTTCAGTTAAAAAAGTATATAGCTAAATTTCTATAAGAAGCTAACAAATAAATAAACATGTAATACAAGATAAACTTAGACCATAACAAATTTAATATACATTCAATTGTAAATATCTTATAAACAGTTAGGTGGTTACAAGCAAGACTTCAAAAAATTTGTAGTATTAAATTTAATAAAAATAGTTTTAATTTAAGATGCGTAAATATGAAAAATTAAAATAATGATAAATAGCCCCTATGGTAATGACTGGACATAAGTAAGAGTATTTTGTAAAAATTTAAGAATAAATTTAAAATATGACAGTGGTGAAAATAATGAACAAAGTTTTGAGAAAAGAGTGTATTTGAAAGTTGACACCAAAAAAAGTATTTTTATAACACTTTATAAAAAAAATAATATTTTTATTTTTTTTTGATATTAAAAAAAAATAATTATATTTAATTTTATTTATTATTATTTTAATTATTACTAAATAGACGCTTTTTTTTAATATATAATTAAAAAAAAAATTATAACAATATAAAAAAAAATATATAACCAATATTAATATATTATTATAAAAAAAAAAACTAGATAATTAAAAAAAAAAACCCCTAAATACAAGAAAATTATATGATTTCAGATATAATATATTTATATAATTAAAAGCATATAATGATTCATTTAAATGTAAAATTATTTAAAAAAAAAAAAAATAATATTATACAGTTGGTTAAAAATATACGATACTTATTACAATATTTTAGTATTCCAACATAAGGAAAAAATAATTTATGTCTCAACAAATTTATTTAATTGTAATAAGGTAAAAAATTAATTTTATCTTTAGTTATAGCAATAATATAGACTAACTAAAGGAAATTAGCTTTTAGTTTTTTTTTAAATTTATAAATTAAATTTAAAAATAAAGTAACACTCTTTAATTAAAAACAATCTCCGGTATAAATATATTCATCTACAAATTTTTAGAAGATATATAAAAATTATTAATATTAAATAAAAAGTCTATTAAAAATTATTATATGTTATTTTAAAAGGATGAAATGAAATAGGAAAAGTTTTTAAAGTAAAATATAGTTTAATTAAATATTGTTTAATAATACACATTAAAATTCTATAAAACAATTTTAAAAATAAAAAAAAAATTTTTTTATAAGCAAAATCTAAAAATAATAAAGTATAATATAAACAAACTTTTTGATCTTTAGTTTAAAAATAAATTATTTTAATTGGTGAAATTTTATTTTATAATAAAATGAGTTATAAAAATAGTTTTTTTTTTATTTATAATTATTACATTAGATATTGCGAATTTAATTATTTAAATTGATATATTAAAATACAATTAATTGAGTGCCAACTGTAAATAAAAGGTTAATATAGTATAAAAATGATAATATTTTTTATATTATAATTCAAAAACTAAATTTTTAAAATCTCATTTTAATAATATATTTTTATATTAATTTCAAAGTTATCTTTTTTTTTTTTTAAATTGTTAAATATATGTAGAAGTTTATTTAAAAACATGTGGTTAAATGGAATATATAAATTAGGTTTGTTAAAGAAATTGTATTTTAAATGATTTTTTTAACTATTTTGAATATGGATCATATGCTTACTGAAACATCTGTAAAATTTTATTTAAGAGTTTATAGTGCCTTTATTAATGAAACGAAAAGCAAGTGCCTTAAGATGTGTAATATATTTTGAATAGCCCAAGGACATTGCACCGAAATGAAGTTAACTATTGATAAATGATAGAGAAAAGAAAAAGAATAGAAAAGTAATAAAAGTAGACTGTGAAAAAATTGATAAGTGGTTCTAAATAAAAGAAACCCAAGAGTACAGAGCAATTCTATTTTATCATATTTCTTTAAAAAGTTTTTGTAAAAAGCTGTTGCCGATTTCATAGTTGAGAATAATATTACAAAAAAGCATTAAAATTTATGTTATATATATATATATATAATTACGTATTTGGTATATATAATAATATATGTATAAGTAAGTTAAAAGTAATACTTTATAAAACAGTATTTTAAATATATGGCATTAGCTTTTTAATGCAAAAAAATTTATTTATAATATTATACTTTTAAATGAGCAGATATTTGAGTATTATATAATGATTAAGCTATATTTACAATAATCTGTTTACCATGATAGTGAAATTTTATTTATCACATAAATGAAATTGATATAACAAATTTCAAGATCTTAAAATTATCTTTTATAACTTTATAGATTTTATCTCAAATGTTACTTAAAATTTGTACTTTTAAAAATTATACTGAACTAACTACAAAAATATTTTTTTTATTAAATATTTTAATATATTTTAATAGTTAATTTTAAAAATTATATATAGCCAACTTTTTTATCACCTAAATATTGATTTAATAATAAATAACTAAATGATATCATTATGTTTTAGTTCAAATTATCTTTTATGTTAAAAGATAAAAAAAAGTTTTTACCCTCCTTTCATCTGATTTAAATTAATAAATATTTTAAAAATATAAAATTGAAGAAATATTTGCTACAGCCTGTCAAAAATCATTCATTAAAATAGTTAGAAAAATTACGATTTGAAATAAATTAACTTGATAAGTAGAATTAAAGAGTTAATTACTAATTTTTAAACTAATATAATTATATTTCTATAAATTAAACTTTAACATTATAACTTTTTCACATAAAAAAAACTATTATTCTTATAATATGTCTATTTTTATAAAAAAAAATAAGCTTATTTAAACATTAAAAAAAAGATATTTACAATAAATTCACATATTTTTGATGTGCCAATAAAAGTGCTATTTAGAAAAGCGTTATTAAACAAATTTCATAATATTTTGAAATGATATTATCATAAAATTGCAAACTTAAAAAAAAACTAGTTTAAATAAAAAAATATTCTTTTTTATAAATTGATTAAAATAAATTATACTTAGTTGAAGTAAAAAATAAAAAATAACTTAATAAATTCATAAATTCATTAATATCTCTTTGAGTAATGAATTTTTTAATTTTCTTTTAATTTAACAATAAAACTATAAGCAATAATATTAGTTATTTTATATATTAAACAAGTTTAAAAATTAAAGTTCTTTTTTTGCAAAAAAAATAAATTATACAGGTGGTAACTTTATTTTCATAAAATTAAATTCAATATTTTCTTACTTTTTTTAATATATAGAAGAGTAACTATTTTAACCATAAATACGCTTAGCATAAAAATACAATGGAAAGTATAATAATACTTTTTTTTTTAAATATTTTAGAAACATATTATTTTATATGTTGTATCTAAAAATTTTCACACTTTTTTTTAAAAACATAAAACATATATGTTGTGCTTTGTTTTGCACTTTAATACAATTTTTTTTATTCTTATATAATAATTTTAGTTTAATTTATTTCAGAAAAATACTTTTAAACTAGAAAAAATTAAAAAATTGTTTTTAATAGGTAGAAAAACTTCTTTTTTTTAAATAATTAATAAAACTGATTTATATTAATTAGAAAACTGAAAACAAAAGGGTAAATATTATAAAATAGCTGGAAAAAAATTAATAAAATGTAAAGCAATTAAATAGGAAAAAAATAATTGTTATTCTAGTCAAATTTTATTTAGTAAATATAAATATATGAATAAATATATTTATTAAATAAGCTGTATTGTAAAAAAGAAAGAAAATTTTATATTCACTATTATTGGAATATTAAAAATCTTTATAAAAATAACATTTGAATTTTTAAATTAAATTAATTATTTGCGTAAGTTTAGCATCTTATTTACTTTTTTTAATATTAATTTTATGAGTATGTTTTCATATTTTATGAAATAAATGATGTCATCAGTACAACTTATTTTTCCTTCTTCAATATAAATAGTTTTAATAAAAAAAAGTAATATACTGCTTTTTGAAGTAACAATAGATTAAAAATGCTATTTAAAATACTTAAGAAGTGTTAAAAGAATTTGAAGTAAAAAAAATAAGTTAATTTAACCCGTTTATATTTAAATTATTAGTTTAAAGTTTCATTAATAAAAAAATTATGATCACTTTAAAATATTAATAGTTGTTAGCTTTATCATATTTTTCTTCTTCTAATAAATAATTATTGATAATATATTATAAAAAAAACAATTATAAATATATTCAATCAAATTAACATTTTATATTACTAATAGTTTAGAACATTTTTTTTTAGAATAAATACTCAATTATATTAAAATAAAAAAAAAAAAAGATGAAAGACAATAGTAAAATTTACTTTAGAAAATTAACATGTACTCAGAAGCCATTATATAATTAAATTTTAGTAAATTGTTGCCTTCTGATTGAAATGTCCATTTTCTTAAAAAGACTTTTTAATTTTATTTTATTAGTACTATGAATAGAAATATAATAAAAGTTAGTTAATTTTGGTTGACCAAGAGTTTTGACATTGTCCAACCTACATTGATGGTCTTTGTATTATTTGATAAAGGCATGAAATAAGCTTGAAGGAATAAGTTAAATGAATGTTTGATAAAGTATTATTTAATTATAAATAGTTTAGTCAAAGGCATACTAGTTAACTCCTGTCCTAGTTGATGTAATATAAAAGTAACAAAAGAAGTATCTAAAGAGATGATAATAAAATTTAAGAAGAAATTACGTTTACTTCATAGAATGAATTGCAATTATCAGTGAATATTAATGCTTTTCATATTAATGTTATGACTAAACATAATTTAATAATGTTATAAAGAATAATTTCTTTTCTTTCTAAGGTTCAAAATACTGAAAGAATAAATAAAAGTTTATTTAAAATTTAATTTTCAAAGAAAAATAATGTTTTAAAGAATTATTTATTATATATTGTTGAAACATTTAAGGTATCATTCTTTTTATTTAATATAAAAAAAAAACTAAATAAAATATATATATAAAATATTTATACAATTTATTCATTTTTTTAATAAAACTTTTAATATCATCTTTTAAATCAAAATGCACGCAATTTTTAAGATTTAAAATTTACTGAAGTGGTATACTTTTTAAAATTAGTATTTAAATATGTAATGGCAAATTAAAACAAGTGCCTTTAATGTAAGCATTATAAATCATACATTTTATTAGTCATAAATAAAAATAAAAGATTTTTATTATAGCTGAGTTAAAAATAATATTAAAAGATTTATTAGTCAAAAAAAATGTGATCTAATTTATTTTAAAATTCATATTCATCAAAATCTTGATGTCTAGTCGTATCAAATATAAAAAAAAATAAATATTTCTTTTCTTTATGCATTATCATATCTATATCAATGATTAATTTTTGTTGAATATTATAGTATACTGATTACTTCAAAAAGAAATATAGAATGTTAATATTATATAAGTAATATCAAAAAAAGCTATTTTGTTAATATAAATTTTCTAAATGTATAAATATATACAAATTTTGTATTAAAATTGTTTTAATAAATTACAAATAAATGTTTGGCATGTAAATAATAAATGTCAAAATTACGTTTAAATTAGTTGACGTTGGGTATTTATAATTTCTTAATATATCTATATATTGTAAGGTTAAGTAAATGTTTATGAGAAAATTAACAAAAAAAAAAATTTGTCATGAATAATAAATGAAATTTTTTGAAGCCGACCGGAAGATGTAAGAAAGTACATTTTAAATATGTTATATAAAATATTTTTTTAAAAAGGTAGTAAAAAGTAAAAAAGGATTATTTTGGGCGTAAAGTAAAAAATCTTATAATTTTAGTTTTGTAAGAATAAATAAGCATAAATATAATATGATTATTCCATTCCAAATGTCTAATTTTATTATTTAAAAAAAAAATTAAAAAAACTTAAAGAAATATTTAAATTTCGTTAAAAAAAAAAGGTTTAAAATTATTTTAATTTTGTTAATAATAGAAAAACTTAAACATTTAAAATTGTTCATATAAAATGTACTTTTTAATAATAGTATGAAGTGTTTAACAAATACCAAAAATATAAATATATATGTTTAAAAAGCTTAATGTTTAGTTAGGAATAGTTAAGGCTAACACAATACAATTTTAATTTTGTTAGATACTTTTGGGAAAATAAAGCAACATGCGCGATTGCTACTTTTTATATTAATGTTACCATATAAATTTAATAATTTTAAAGTAATTTTAATTGCTTTAAAGCATTTTATTAATAACTTTGTATTTTATTTTTTTTATTATTTAAATTTTACGAAAAAAAAATATATTCCTTGGATCATTAAGGTTTATATATTGTTAAAGTTTAAAAATATTTAAAATATTGAAAAATTTTTAAATAAATAAGTAATATAGCCTTTAAAAAAGTAATTTTGACTAAACTTTAAAATAAGTAAAAAGTTATTAAGTAATTTATATGATAATAAATGTAAAAATAATATTTTATCAAATACTTCATTTTAAACATAAAATAAAATATTTTAATGAAGTATAAAACTTTGATACTAAAATAATAACTCTTAATTTTAGAAAATTGGGCACATTATATATATATATATATATTTTTATTTATTTGTTAGTGAACTTCTTTTACATAAATGTAATATATTAAAAACAAACCTAAATTTAAAATTTACAAATTTTGTTTTGATACTATTTAATAGTAGGTTACTTTTTTTTTCACATTATACTATTTATAGAAAAAAAGAAAGTTTTTTTTTTTTTTTAAAAAACATCTAAAAAATTATTATATAAGATAAGAGAAAAAAAATATTAACAATGATAGGTCAAAATATATATCCACAAGTATCAAATAGATGTCGTTATCAACAAAAAAAAATACATTCTCTTAATACTTTAATATTTTAAGAAATTTTGCAAAATCGTATATATATTTAAATGTAAAATAAATAAAAGAATAAAGAATAATAAAGTATAATTTTCAAATATAATAGTTTACAACAAAAATATGATATGATATTTCATAAGACAAAATTTGTACTCCATCTAATAAATGATATTTTAAAAATTTTAAAAATTTTCTAATGTTTATCAATTTTAGTTACTTTCTTTATTTATTATCTTAATAATGGCATTTTTTGTTACCAGACATATAAATCAAAAAGAACGTATTATATAAAGAACCTGAAATATGTTATAATATTATTATTTTGCCATTATATTTTTTTTTAAGAAATAAAAAATTATTAAAGAATATAAATATTTATATGATTATATAATAATACTTTTTTAATATGTAGTATTAATTTTGATTTATTAATATACTTATCATTAAGTAAGTTTTATTGTTTTACATTAAAAATATACATCTATTCATATATCTAATTTAAATAGATATATTTTTTAATAATTTACCAATTTTGTAATTTATAATAAATAGAAACTTTTTCCAAACTATATAATCTTATAATAATACATAATTTATTATTACTATTATAGATAAGTTTTACATAATAATATAAATAATTTACATAAAAATTAAAATCTTTTTAAATATTATGATTTATATAAATAATAGATTTTATTTTTAAAGTAAAGTGTAATATATTAAGTTTAAACTTTTAATTTATTTTTATTTAAAGTTAATTTTATAAATTAAATATCAAAAGCTTAAAAATCATAAAATTGTGTTTATTAAGATTAATAAATATTAATGTTAAAAAAAAATTAAAAGAAAATAAATAAATAGTATGTATATAAGAAGGAATAATTTTAACAATTCAATTAAATAATTTATTTATTTTTTTTTTTTTATTTCATATTGTTTTCATTTGCAAAGTTTTTATATATTTTTAAGAATTGTTAAGAATACACTCTAATATTATGCATAGATGGTGTAAAATACTTGTTTGTACCCATCTTGCTAGTAAAATCTTCTTTTTATACAACTTTGTGCATTATAAAAGAAAAACCGATAAAAGAAAATTAACAATTCCATAAAAGCATTGTTTATCTTACGGATATATTCACTAAAACTTAAAATATTTAATAAATTTTTATAAAGTATCAGGAATAAGAAAAACAATAAACATTTTTTTTTCTATAACACAAAAATTATTTAGGAATATAATAATAAAAAAAGATATTGGTTTATTATAAATTTACCATTTTAAAAATTTCAATTGTAGAAGTATTAAAAAAAATCTATATATATAAATAACAATTTTATAACTTTTAAATAAAAAAAATTTCTTTTTTTATTTTTTTTATATGATTAATAAAAATGCAAACAAAATAATTATTTTCATTAAAAAAAATTGTCTGTTTATTAAAAATATAGAATAATAGATATAAAAATATATATATAATTTTTTTTTAAAAAAAGGATAAAAAAATATTTTTAAATTATTTTGAAAAAAAAAAGTTAGCGATCATTAAAATAACTTATATCCTTATTTTAAAACTAAAAAAAAATAATAATATTTTGTAATAAATTAAAAACAAACCATATCTTTTACATATAAATTGTATAAATATAATTTAATTAAATCTAAAAAACAAATTTAATGTTAAAACTTTTTAAACAATATTTTGAAAACATTTTACTACTTTTTAATTAAATATATTTTTAATTCTTTTAGTTAACTTATTAAAATATTTTTTAAATTAGTATAATTTTTTAGGTAACAGTGTTGAATAGAATTTTAAATAAGATAAATTTATCATGTATTTAAAGAAAATATATTAAAATATTGTGTTTTAGACTTTTTTACAAAAAGTATTTTACAAAGAAATATAAATTAGTTTTTTTTTAAAAATATAGTCACTACATAACTACAAAATTGCTTTAAAAAAATATATACTCACATAAAAATTTCACACATTTTTTTTTGACAAAGAAAAAGTAAAAAATATTTGCTTGTAGTTGAAGTAGTATTGTTACAACAATAAAATTTATCTAAGACATATTTTTATTTTATATATGTTATTGACAAATACGGTAAATTTTTGCATCTTTCAATAAAGAAATATAAGTAATAATTTTAATGCTTCAATATAATAAAAAAAATTGGTTTGTCAAAGATTATGCCAACAATTCTTATTACTTAATCAAAGAATGATTGTATTAAATAACTTAATCATTTTTTTTCCATAAATGTTGGATATATTAAATTATAATACAATAAAAAAATGTTTATTTTAATTTTTAAGACATTTTAATAAAAAATTCAATTACTAATTTTTATTGTTACTATTTTTGTATGATCATTAAGATAAATTAAAATAATAATAATATTATTTTTTTACTTTAAGAATATAAAATGAAATATCATAAGTATAAAAAATTTTAAATTTATTTTTTATTCATTAGACATGTAATAACTTTTTTGATATAAATTATGATATATAATGGGTTTTAATTATTAAGTTTATGACTGTTAAAAAGAATTAATTAATTGGAACTATTAATAATTTAACGTTTAATTTTCCTACGATAAGATAAATTATTTTTATTGTTTTGTATTAAATGGAACCACAAATGATTATAATAAATTACTTTTTATAATTTAATTACAAATCATTCAATTCGACAAATGTTAATACATGTATAGATGATAAATCTTGAAAACTTTTATAAAATTAATTATATATAATGATTAAAAAAAGTTTTTTTTTTTATTATTATCATTTAAAAAGAAATTACTTTTTAAATAAATTTGTTTTCCAAAAATTATTCCAATCTTTTTTTTTTATTTCTTATAAACAAAAATGGAGAAAGTTTTTTATAAATAAGATTATTTTTATATATTTTATTAGAGTTTTTAAAAATTAATCTTATCTAAAATTTTAAAAAGTTTAAAAATTATTAAATTTTCTTTGTTAAATAAAACTTTTCTTTTATTATTTGTGTACATTTATTCATATTAATATAATCCTATTGCACACTAATTCTTTAATATTTGATGGAACAGTTGTACTCAATCTATTGAAAAATATTTTAAAAACTTTATTTTGAATATTGAAATATAATAATAATTTTTATTAAAATGTGTTATCTATTTCAAATGGATAAAAATGTGTAGTCATTAATACTTATTTAATTGATAGTAAGCTATCAATTTATAGATTTAAGTTATTTCTACTTTTATAAATTTATTCTATTTGATATAGTTTTATTTTTATCATAAAATGATAATGATTTATTTTAAACATTTGTCCACTATTTAGTTTAAATATTTTGAATAACAATAACAATTTTAATATATCTATTATTTCTAATAACTTTACTATAATATTACTTAATTAATAAGCTAGGAATATTTAATATTATTAAAATTGCATTTTATTCATAATTTATCAACAAAATAACTTATTATATATTTTTTAAAAGAATATTTCTAAAGAATAATATTGTTTTTTTTTAATTTTAAAACTATTAATAAAAATTTTTAATAAATAAAGAATAATTTAAATTTATATTGTGTCAAAGTTATGTTATTTGTCGTTTATATAAGTACTAAATCAAATAGTCTTTTAATATTTTATTCTTTTCAATTGATATTTTTTCTATTAGAAAAGAAATAAGTTAAAGTTTGTATATTAGATAATTAACTGTAAACTTTTAAAACATTTCAAAAAAGTTTTGTTGTTTGATCAACTAACAATTTTCTTTTTAAATTTTAAAAATCTTTTTTTTTTGTAGACAAATTTTAGCTAATTAAATTTTCTTTTTATAAGAATATTAACAAATTACTTAACATCAAATTAATTAATATCAGTTTAAAGTTAAAAAAATTTATTATAGTTTTTTTTTTTAAATTTAATCTTTCATTTGAAGAATATAATTAAAATTTTTATATTATTAATATAATCAGATTAAATAAAAATGTTTGATTTATTTTTATTTCTTTTTTAAAAGCCATAAATAACATTATCAAATAAATAATTTTCTTTTTCATATTTGGTGGACTAGATTTTTAAGGAATATAAAATTCTTCAAACAAACTTTTTTTCGAAAAAAAATAAATATAAAAATTAAAAATTACACTATTAAATATATTTTAAAATTTTATTACATTTTATTTTATTTTAATAGTATTTATTATTTCATATCTCTCCATTTTAATAATCATTTGTTATAAAAATTATAAAATATTTTAATTTTTATTATTTAAAAATTTTTTTATATTTTAAGTATAATATTTGAGTACACAATTCTATATTTAATTCCTATTTATATTTTATTATAACATTATTTTTTATACACCGTTACATGCTAGTAACTACTTTTTTATATTTATTCATTTTTACTTGTTTTAAAAAATTTTTTTTATATTCCTTATTGTATCTGGTATTTATAAAACTATATATAAGCTTCATAATCCAGTCAAGTGGTAAATAATACAAAAATAAATTCTTTTATTTTATAAAACGATAATCATTGTTAAATTGACCTTCGAAATTTTAAAACATATCCTTACTTTATATTAATATTTAAATTATTATTTGCTGTTTCTAAAAAAAAAATTCAAAGAATTTTATTAAAGGTAAAATATTTAAAATAATTTAATAGTCATTTTTTTTATAATACGACTTGTTTTACGGTAAATATTATTTATATATTAGTATTTGAAAATGATATTGTATTATGATAATTGACATTTGTAAAAATTCAATTAATTTCACTAACCTTATGCATCAAAATTAGTTTGTTTTTCTTTAATTTCAATGATAAAAGGAACTTTTTTTTAGTTATTATATTACACAATAAAATTAAATTTTTTTAACTCTAATATATTTATAAAAAAAATATGTATAATAGTATCATCACCTGTCAAACTGTTCTATTATATTATTATTTATTTCATGGATAGTGCAAAATAAATTTTTTTAATAAAAATATTTATTTATTTTATATTAAAACCATATTTTTTATAATATAATGTTATTAAATAATTAGGAAAAGATTTTTATAATATCTTTTTATTAAATTAAACTAAAGTACCTTCTATAAAAATATTCTAAATTTTCTTTATTTTTTTGTTTTGAAATAGAAAAATAATTATTCAATTTTTTTTATAATAACATAGTGACTGGATTACAATGGTAATTATTTCAAAAAAAATCTAATTTGTTAATACTTTTTTAAGTATTAAAAATTATCTTGTTGTCCATTTATTTGTTAAAAACATAAAATTTTACTCATCATATTATTTTAATTCATATGTTTTGATTTTACAACCTCGCTTTTTAATAAAATTTTAATTTAGTCGTAAACTTGTTTAAAGTTGCTAAAATTTATTATTACTTCCATAAGGTTTCCAGTTATAATATTATTTTACTATAATAATGGCCCCAAATTCACAACCTATCAGACATCCACAACGTCAATCACCCCAAAAGTTATCCTCATCATTATATAGTGATAAATGTTTATCAACTTCATTGTATACTCCAGTTTTTACAAACAATAGTAGTTTTACAAATTATCAAAAAAAAATAGAAACAGATCCATTTTTTTACAATTATAATAATAGTAATAATTATTCCGAAAATAAGAAAAATTTATTTGACTATTCTTTATCAGTAAAAGAAATGGATCAACAGTTAGCAAAAATTAGAAAAACTCCATCTAAGGTAAATTTAAAAATATATTTTAATATAATTCTTATTATTATTAATTTTTAGGTTATATGTGAACGCAAAAAAATTACAGTTTTTATTGATATGTCAAATTTTAGAGCTGAAGATGTCCAGGTTTTTGTCGAAAAAGGTCGTCTTACTGTATTAGCTGAACAAGAAATTAAACTTAATAATTCAACAAGTGTCATTAAAAAATTTAGTAGAAAATTTGTCATTCCTGATGATGTAAGGAATGAATTTATTGCAACAGAATTAGATGAGTAAGTTAAAAAATAACTTTTGTATAATATATTTTCAATTTTTAGAAAAGGAAAACTAAAAATAACTGCTTTAAGAGCAGTTTAAAGTGAAAAAAAAAGTTTACACAAAGAAAAATCAATTTTTTTAATTGCTTTTTTTTAAAAAAATACTTCGTTAAAATGAATTATTTTTTTTATAATATTCAACTTAAAAATGTATACAGTGTTTCATTATTAATGAAAATTAAAAATATCATTTTAGTCATGTCAAAATTCTCTAGATATTTAGAGAAGTTTAAATGATAAACAATAATTTTTTTTTGAATATTTAATTTTTTTATGTCATCTTAAAACTTTGTTTTTATACTTTTTTAGAATTCTAAATTTTATACAATATATTTTAATTAAATAATGTTACATAATGTAACAATAAAATTTATTACTTTTAAATATTTATCTTTTTTTTTTTAAATAAATTTAAACTAATAAAATTAGTATATATTATTATATTTTCTTATATTCTTGAATGTAAAAAAAAACAAAACTATAAATATTGTGTAAAATTAATAAAATTTAATTGTTATGTGAACAAATAATTTTTCTTAATATTCATAAAATTGTTATACTCCTTTAGAATTATCTTATTAAAAAAAATTTTAATATTACTTTTGGTACAATATAAAAATAAATGTTGTATCATATATAACAAGATACAGAACACTAAGTAAAAAAGAAGTTCCACAACTTTGCGGCAACTAAAATCAAAATTAATAGAAAAAATGTTAATTAATATTATAAGAAAAATTATAAAAAAAAGAATGTACTTTTTGTGATTAAAACAATTATTTTAAAAAAAAATTAATTAATTAATTATTTGTTATACAGTTTTGTCTACAAATTTGTAGTATTTCTTTTTCGTCATTTATGTTGACAACACAATTTATGTAATATTGATTAATTTATTAATATCAAGTTTTGACAGCAAAAAATTAGTTTCAAAGTTTCATACGACAAAAATTTTAATTTTTAAAGTTTGACAAAAAAAATATACTGTTAATTTGTAATTGGGTTTTTTTTTTGATTACTAAAAAATATTAAAAAATAATTTGATTTTTAAACATTTATTGCTTAGTAGTCTCTTCATTTGATGGTTTGACAATGACGCTAGCATCATAATAAGTATATGTAGGATTTTCATAACCATTTACTTGCATATTATTAACATGACGTTCCTCTGGTGTACAAACATCAACTTCTACAAATCCAGAATGTCTATTCCTAGAGTATAATGTTATAGCAGCAACAAGGAAAACTGAACAAAGTGTTCCAATAAAACCATAAATAATAAAGTTACTTGAAAGGTAACTTTGAGATTTACTATGATTATATAAATGACGATTATGATCCATTTTGGAAAGTCTAACGTATGATGGACTTTCATCAATAAATGAATCCATTATTGGACCAGATATTATTGGTTCAATTTCTACTGGTACATTATCTTCATCAGAATCACTAGAATCAGTTAGAGAATCTTTTTTCTTATTTTTCTTATCTTCTTCATCAGATGTATCATCATCATCATCATCATCGTCATCATCATAATCATCTTCATCCTCATCTTCATCATATCCACTTTCATCATCTGTTTTACTTTTATTAAATTTAACATATTCAATAACTTTCACTTCTTTTGATTTGTTATTTTCTACTGAATCAAGGTCAGTTTTTTCTAATTCATTCATAATATCTTTTTTAATAGCATTTGTTGTTGGTGAAAGAGTTGTTGTTGTTGTTGTTGTTGATGTTGTTGAAACTCTTCTAATATTTGTTTTTAAGAAATATTTTTTTCTCATATTTTTTTCTGCTTCATGAAGTTTTTCATAATGAGTTTTATAAAGATTTACAAGTTTTATGTTATCATTTTCTTCCATACCATTAATTAAAAAGTTAGTATCAAGTTCAGGTGTGTGTTCCTTACGATATTCACGCCAAAATGTTTTTACAATAGGACCAACTGCTTCAGCAAGTTCTGGAAAATCATCGAGCATTGCAATTGTACCATTAATACGTAAATCTATATATTTAAGATTATGAAGAAGTTCACTTCTATATTTTTCAGCTTCATTTCCATCAGTACGAAGTAAATGACGATATCTATTAAGCATATGATATCTATCTTTCTCTTCTGAACGAATACAAGCTTTAAGTGTACGTACTATTTCAGCTTTATTATCTTTTTCAACATGACGAGCTAATGCTTCACGGAACTCATGAGTAGCTTTTCTTTTTCTCTCATTAAATATATTTTTTAATCTTTCTTCATGAACTGTTTCAATTTGTTTTTTAATTTCCTTATTTTCTTCTTCAATATTTGCAACAGTCTTTCTAAACTTTCCAACCATTTCTTTTTTATATTTTTCAGCTTCATTTATATTACTTTCTTTCATAGTTTTATATTTATCATATAACTCAGACCAAACATTAATAATTTTTGAAACTTCACTTCTATGTCTTTGTTCTAAACGTTTTTCAGCTTCTCTATATTTTTCATGTTCATTATTTGCATTTGTAATTTCTTTGAAATATGGATCTTGTTCACTTTTTTCAATAAGTGTATCATTATCATCACTTTCAATTGTATTAATTAAGTCATCAGTATCAAATTCTTCATCTTCTTCAAATTCATTACCTTCTGTTATTTCATTAATATCATTTGTCAAAATTTCATTTGTCTTTGTTTTTTTAATTGATGGACAACAAACATACTCTACACCTCGAAAGAGATCAATAGCACATGGTTGTAAAACTGAAAATGATCTTAAAACCATTGGTCTTCCACTATCATTCATTTTAGAACATTCAGCAAAAGCTTTATTATTTAATTGTGAATAATCATTGCACATTGATCTACTACTAATATGTCCAAATGTACAACCATTTGGAACTTGAAGAGCTTGAGCTACAAATTCACCATCAATACATCTGTAAGGGCGAACAGTATGACTATATTTACATGTTGTAGCATCTTCATCACACCATCTATCAATTTTTTCTTCATGTGAATATTCAACAATATTCGTAATGTTTAAATTTGGATATACCTTAAATAATAAATTAATATTAGATAAAAAAAATCCATTTTAAATATCAAAAGAAAAAATAATTAAAAAAATTTAATTTTTATATAATAGCCTACCTTACGGCAATACTTTAAAATATCTAATTTCCCTGTTAAACAAGTAGCAAATTTATTTTTATCAGTTGTCCAACCACCATTATCATTTGTATATTTATTACGGTAACCACAAAGAAAAGCAACCATTGGAACAAATTTAGAATGTATTTTAGTTATATGGCTATCAACTGAGACGGAAATACCCTATAATGAAAAAAACTATAAAAAAAAATTACAAAAAAAATAAAAACTTACATCTTTTGGTGATGCAAAAGAAAATAGTATTTGGAGTAGAAAAATAAATATACTACCCGGCAGCATTTTTCTAAAAAAAAATATATTTATATATATATATTATTCAATAATAATTAATGATTAAAAAAAAAATAAGGTTCAATTTATTTCAAAGTAAAAATACACTATCTCTTTTTAAAATAAATCAAATTTTTAAATAAAATTGTTATAAAATGTATATAAAAATAAGATATTGATAAAAAATTTCTTTACAATTGAAATACAGAATAATATTAAATGAAATCTTATACTTTAGAAAGACAACAACTTTTAACTAAGGTAGAAATCAAATATATATGTCAACAATATGAAAATATTTAAAGATAAGCGAAATACAAAGACTTTTTAATGCGCAAATTGTAAAATAAATTGAATTTATTGTTTAAGCAATTTTCCTTTTTAAAATATTTTTTACTTTAAAAGTACAACAATAGTAGCAAAGAAATGTAAATGAAAAAAAAATATTATACCTGTTTTTATAAATAAAAGTAAAAATTTATATTAATTCATATAAAAAATGTAATTAATAGTAAAAAATATAATATTTTTTTTATATAAAAAATTTTTTTTAATATACTATATAATTAAAAAAATTCTATATATAGAAATAATATTTTAATCTTCAAATAATAATTTTTTTTATCCTTTTTACTATATTTTATATAATACAACATATGAGTAAAAATTAAAAAACATAAAAATTAATATTTACAAAAAAAAAAACTGACAAGGATATATAACTTAAAATTAATATTTTTTTTAAATATAAAAATGCTATTTCTTTTGAAATTTTATGCATTCCATTAAATATGCCATAGAAATGAAAAATTACTAAAAATAATGAAGAAAGTTACTTCCTTTATTATTGACAATATGTGTTTAAAGTTAAATAAAAAAAATAAAATTTTAAGATAAAAATAATAACAAAAAATGTACTATGTAATCATAAAAAAATTATTTTAACACTATAAAAATATTCATAATATTAAAATGAGTATAATTATTGTGTAAATATATTTTATATCTTTTTAATTATAAAGTAAACTAATATAAAAGACTAGTACAAACTAATAATCGGCTTAAAATTTTATTAAAAGTTAAATGTATATTTAATTGTTGTGATTAATTAGTTATAATAGATTTTTTTAAATTTTTTTTTCTTATAAAGAATTTATAGACAATTCAAACATAAACTAATTACTAAGTTAATTACTTTTTAAATTCTTTTATCTTGACTATTAAATAAAATGTATTTATTATTTATTTTATATCATAGAGTTGGAAATATAAGTTTAACCAAAGAAAAGCTATGAGTAGTTTGAGTATAACTATAATATGAAAAATATATTTATATTCTTAAAAAGACATACCACCAGTAATTATTCTTGATAGTCTATAAATCCTTCCAAACCGTATAAAGAATACGTAAAAACAACTTTTTTTGAATAAGAGCAATCAAATTACTACTTGCCTTTGTATAATTTAAAGCTATACTATCAAATGATATTTATAGTATTGGAATAAAAGAATTATATAAAAGTTACACAATCGGTCATAATCAAACAGTGATAAAAGACAGAAGCATTTTTATCCTTAGTAAAATATTCTAATTATTCCCATGAAATTATTGAAGCGAAAATTTTTATTCTAAATATATAGTAAATATTATTTTGAATAATAAATGTATATAAATATCCAATAGAATTTTGATTTTAAATACAAACATTTTATTTTAATTTGTCTCCTTTTAAAATTGAAAAAATTATTTTTAAGAAATTATTTTTAGAAATAACATGGAACATTAAATCAACTTTTTTTTATAATAAAACTTTTAATAGTAACATATCATTAAAAAGCAAAATACTTATCAAAGATTATTAGTATGCATACTACAATTTATTAGTAAATGCATCAATTTTCTTAATTTATAAAACTTTCTAGACTTTTTAAAAAATAATTTCTAATATTTAAAAAATAATTTTTGAAAGTATTTAGTGTAAAAAAATTTTTTTTAAGTTTTAAAATGTTGTTATATTAAATTATAAATTAAAACAATAAAAAATTACTAAAACAATTTTAAAAAAGATAATTTAATTATTTTGTTCAATTTTTTTTAATATAAATGTAAACAAGTTATATTTACATATTTCTTTAAACAATTTTACAAAAAATTTATCTCAAAAATTACCATTATTTGTGAAAATTTTAAGCAAAATTAAAATATTAGTATAATATAAAAATAATAAAACTTATTTTTTTAAACATTAAAAATATTTTTAAATGGAAGAAAAAGATTAAATAGCAAAATCAAAAAAAAAAAACAAAAAAAATAAAATAAAATAATAAAGAAATGAGAAAATACTCTATTGTAAATAAAAAATTTTCAAACTTTGAAAACAACAAATGACTAGAAAAATATGTGATAAATAATATTCAATTTATTTTACAAATATAATGTTTGAGTGTATCCTATCATTGTTTAGTGTGATTAAAAATTAGACTTTCTTTTTACAAACATATAAAGACAAGTTAATATAATTTCTAAATTTAAACATATCATTTTTTAATGATGCTAGTATATGCCGGTTTTTACTAATACAAAAAATTAACTTAATCAAATAACATCTTAAAACGTCTTTAATAATTTTTTTTTTATAAATTATATAAATATAGTTACTTAAATGTAAATAAAATTTAAAAAGAAAACTTATTTTTCTATTAAATAAAAAAAAGTATAATTATAAAATGTAAATCATTCTTTCAAAATTTTTGTTAAAATTGTAAAAAATATAAATCAAAAAAAGGCAAAAAATAAAATTAAAAATACTGCTATCGTATTTGATTAAAAACAAATGCAAATTTATAAGTATTTGTTTATATTTAATTTAATTTTATATATTTTTAACAAAAAATAGCGTAATTATATAAAAAAAATGTAACGAAGAAACCAATATTATTAATATAATTTAAGATAATAATATATAAAGTTAAAATATTTATTTTTTAAATAATAATTAAAAATATAGAATAATTTATTAAATTAATATTTATCAAAAATATTTTTCCAACTTAAAGTTTTTCTAGAAATATTTTTAAAAGTTTTTGATGTTTATAAAATATTTATAATTAATAAATAATTATATAAATTTAATAATATTATTGTATTTATTTTTAAAAATAAAATAAAAAATATATATCAGTTGACTTATTTAGTTAACATTGAGTAAAAATGTAAATGTTATCTAATAATGTTAAGAAGTTGATGTTTATGGAGATTGGTTTAAAAGTTATTCCCTAATGTATTTTTAAAGATAAGATAGAGGAAATTTTTTTTACAATCTCGATTTTGGTATATTAGAATTATAAAGTTCAAAATAAAGTTAAATTCTCTTTTATATATGCTATATAAATATATATATAATATAGTATAACATTAATTTTCTTAATGGAAATTAAATTTTGATGATACAACATAAATTAAAATTATTAAAAATACAACACATTTTTAAAATTAAAAATTTTATGTATGTTTCAAATATTATGATTATGTTATTTTTACTAAAATATATCACTATAACAAACTATAATTATAAGATATGTTTAAAATTTTTATATATACAATATAAAAAGAGAATGTTTTTATATAAATATAATTTCAAACATGATGTAGAAAAAGAAAACTTAGAAGATTATTAAAACGAATAATATAAAATCTAAAAGTACTATTAAAAATTTTATTATGTTAATAGAATGTACAGATACTTCTCGTATGCTCAAGAACTTTTCAAACTAAATGCTGTCCATTAATGATTGTTAGTCATTGATTGAATAAAAGTAAAATGTATATAATATATTAGTTGCCATATATAGATAATCTTAGTTTTGTAATATAAGGTAGGTATTATTATATGCTTTGAAGTGAACTATATTTTTACTATAGCAACATAAATAAAGATATAGCTTTATATGTAACTTTATATATATATCTATTAATAAATATATGCCAATAATTCTAGGTCAGAATTATATTACGTTTTTACAAGAGTAGTATATAAAAAAAAATATTTATTAATAATATAAAAGTTACAATATAATTTAAAAATGTTATAAAATAATATATTATTATAACTATTTTTAAAGATAGATAAATAAAAATTATACTTTTTCAATTTAAAAATAAAATATAAATCATTGAAAAGAATTAAAAATAAAAAGAGAAAAACAATTTAGTACTAAAAAGGAGTTTCGATATAATACCCTAGAATAAAATTGGACTACAAATAAATTAAATTACATTGAAATTATATAAAGAATAAAATATATTCTTTTTAATGCCGAATCATTTATTTTAAACCTCCTTATATTTTGTCATTATTTTCTATTTACAATAAGGTAACAGATTTTTACAAAAAAAATAAAAGAAAAATTTCTATAAGGTCGTTTGTTAAAACAAATTATCCCTTATAAATAATGAAATTTATAATTAAAAATATAAAACTATTATTAATTTTTAATTACTTCAACTGTAATAATTTATTTAAATTTTTTTTTACTACTTTTCAAAGTTTTAATCAATCATAAAGATTAATATTTAGAAAAGAACAATGTATCATTTATTTACCTAAAATATAAATAAAGCTATAATTTAAAAATAGTTTATATGATTAATTGAAGGTAAAAAAATGAGTTAGTGTTGAAATAGTAAAAAATTTATAAAACAATTCAAAACTAAGAAAAAAAATTATATGTATATATTTATTAATCAATCACGTTTCTTTACTTACTCATCAATTACACATTTAGTAGTAGTTTTTTTTTTTTTAAGAAAGAATTTGTTAGAGTTAAAAATGTATAGTGATGAATATATTAAATAAAGGTCATTTTAAAAAAAAGTCTACACCTTATAAATATTAAAAATAAAAAAAAAATTTTTTATATTTTTTTAATTTTTATTTCTTAAAAAAGTCATTAATTATATCAATATTATTTATAATAAATATATCTTAAAAAAAGAATATATTTATTGTAATATAATATTAACAAATAATAGGTATAAGAATATAAGACATATGAGAAGTAAATTAAATATAAAATTTTGTTACAATACAATTTTTATAATATAAGAATTGTAACTAAAAGATAACGTGCAAATATCAATTATTTAAGTACTATATTATTATTTGAAGTATAATAGAAATATGTATTTAAAAATTCTTTTTGAAAATCACTAGATTATCAACTTATATGGTTTAGAAAAAGTATTTATATTTGAGTAAAATTTATAAAGTATATAAAATTTTTATGATAAAAAATTTTAAAAGAAAAGGAAAAAAAAAGTCCTTTTATATAATGAATATATATATTTCATATAATAAGGTAAAAATTTATACTTTTATATAAAATAATTTATTGTAATAAACAAGAAACTTCAAAGGTATTTAAATAATTTTTATAATATCATTTCATGCACATGAACTGTTAATTTTATAATATAATATATTTAAAAGAGAAAAAATTTTTAATCATATGAATATAATCATTTTATATCACAAGTTTTAGGATTGTTCACTAGATTTTTAATAGTTCTAATAATTATAAATTTTTATGCAAAAATGATTGTATAGATTTTATTATAGGATTGTAATTAATAAAATTTTAAAAATTTATTATTTAAAGTTTATTATTAATGTTCTTAGTAATCAATTTTTGTATATACAGTGATGTTATTATTTAATATAACACATCTAATGATTGATCCAAATTATTTAGAAAAATGAAACTGTTTTAAGAATATAGTCATTTAGTAAAATAACAATTATATAAAATGTTAAATGATTGTGAACACAAAATTACAAAACATTTATTATATTTCTATAATATATATATAAAATCAAATAAAGTCAAGAGTATATAGCCTCAAAATATAAACAAAATAAATACAGGTCGTATTGAAGAGAATAATTAACGAATAACAATAACCAATATTATATTATTAGTTATTAAAATATATACATATATACATATATATAAAATAAAATAAAAATCAAGTAAAGTATGATAATTATAATTTAATAAACATTAACAAAATAATAAATTATCGAATTATTGGAAAAAACATATATTTTTAATAACAAATTTGTATTAAAAAAAAACAACTTTTTTAAAACATCAAAACTACAATAAAATGATTATTAAAAAAATATACATTAAATATGAGGTATAAAATATAAAATACTTTTTAATAGATGTATAATTATAGGAAAGATTTATTATTTAAATATAGTTAAAATGTCACTTTTAATAACTAAAATTATAGATATAATTTAAAGAAAAGCAATTTCATGTAATCTTTCAAATAAAATGATTTTTATACCTTTTTAAATATTTAAAAAAATTAATTGACTATATAGCAATTAAGAGATTATATATTATTAATTATAAAAGCGAACTATAGAACATTTATTAATTTCTTAATGTTTAGATTAATTTTATTTTTCATATCATTAAAATTATATATAAAGGTAAAAAAAATTTTTTTATATTATAATTTAACCAAAATATATAATATATTTAGAATATAGTTGTTGTTATACAACAAAAAAAAATACATTTATTTTTTTTATCTAACAAAAATATAAAAAATATATGTATTTGTTGTTTAATTGAATATTACTTTATCATAAATACAATAATTTTTTGTTTATAAAAAAAATAAATAATATTTTTGATGTATCATCTAGGTAGGTGAATCATTAAAATAACTATATATACATTTTTCATTGAAATATATTGATACAAACATATATATAGTTGATAGAAGTTAAAAGAATATTTTTTCTCTCCTATTTTTATAATATTTTTAGTTTTTTTAAAAATATTTTCAACAAATTTACTAATAAAATCTTACTAGGCAATATTTAGATGGCATGTTAAAATTAAAATGCTTTAGATAACTATTTAATAATATTAAACATATATATTTTTGTCAAGTGTTATTAAATTATAAATAAATCAATTTAAGTTTTGAAATCTATTATTTTAATGTTAACATTTAAAACCAATTTATTACTAATATTTGTATAAATAAAACTTATTATCAAATATAATTTTTCAATTTTAATATCATTATTTTATTGTTATAACATTATTTGTTATATTATTATAAAAAATTGTAATTAATTGTAAATATTAAATAACTATATAACCTTTTTTGTGTGGTACAAAATAACATAAGTATTTCAATAAGTGTGTGGTAAACCATAACATAATGAGGCTTCAAATCATTAATTTTATTCAAAATAAAACTTTTAAAATGATTAAAAACCATATAGAAATTAATATTATAATTGAAGTGATAATATATTAAACTAGTTTAAGAAAATTTTTGATATTAAAAAAAATTATATAAAAATATTAGACATCAAAAGAAATCAACAGTATTTTTAATCAAAAATATTGATTATAGGTTGTAAAAACTAACTTTATATTTTTTAAATTATTTATCATTATTAATTTTACAAATATAATAGATAAAAATATTATTGTAATAAATTATTTAATAAATGTATAAATTTTAAAACTTACAAAATTTTATATAGAAAAAGATTATTATTAGGATTTATTTTTTAAAGAATATATATTTTTTGTTAGAAAATATTTATAAAGTTTTTAGTTTTACAAAATTTATCTTAAAAAAAGTAAATATAAAAGATTTTTTTATAATAGTATTAAAATTTTTATAATTTGCAAATGTCATTCTCTAATTCTAAAGATTAAGTTAATGCAAAAATTTTTCAAAAAAACTTTTTTTTGATAAGACTTAAAAGAAATTCTATTATTCTTTTATAACAAAATAATATAAAAGTTATAATAAGTATATAACAAAAGTAAATCACAGATAAAAAGTTAAATAATTTTTTGAAATTTTTATTAAACATCAAAATAATGTTAAATAAAATGTGTCAATATATATATAAATAAAGTTAACACACTTATAAATACAATGAATGTAAAAAAAATATATAAATGATTTTATTAATATTGTCTAAGTTTTAAATTTTATAGAAATTGTTATATAATAATAAAAATATAAAGTAAAAAGTTAAAAAAAAATATAATTATGTATATAGAAAATTAATATAAAAGATAAAGAAATTAATCATGATATTGTAAATTAATAGAAACAATTTATCGTATCCATTTGGTATAAGATTTCAAAACATAATTGCTTTTTAAGATGTTTTAGTTGTCATGTAGACTTGACTTTCTATGTATAAATATAATATATATTTTATATTATTTCTTTTAAAATGTCATTATATGCAATAATTTAATATCTAATTTAGTTAAAAATTTTAATCATATATAATTTGTTAGATTTATAATTTAAAATGGTATTTTGTAAAGAAGAAACAGTTTATATTAATTAAAAGTATCATAAATAATAACTGGTACTATTAAAATTATATATAAAAAAAGAAAAAAAAATGTAATAAAATCAAGTAACAACAAATAAATTTTCTACTTCTTTTTAAAATTAACATTAAATTATATTTCTATTTAATATGGCAAAAATAAAGAAATGTATTTTTCATTTTAAATAATAATGATAATCTTTATTTTTAATGTTTACATAATTATATTTAGTAATAAATTGTTATATTTTAAACAAGTGTAAACATTTTAAGAATAAATACAATCTTAAAACAATAAACATTATATTATCTTTGTCATACTTTATTAAAATTTGTAAATACACTAGAGAGACTATATCTTCAATGATATTTACATGTTTTTAAACAAATATCCTCTATTGATAATACTAAAAAGGAAATGAATTTTCTAAAAAAAAATTAAAATAAAATTAATTCACAAAAATATTTAATATTATATTTTTAGTTTTATCATATATCTTTATAATAATAAAGATTTTTCTTTTTTATGTTATTATATGATGTTATAATGTATTGATACTAGATGCATTTAAGAAACAACTAAAAATTTGAAAGACCATAAATATTGAAATAGAATTTTTCTATTATTATATATAAAAAATTTAACAACATTTCTTATTAACAATTATAAATACAAAAAGTTAAGAATAAAAACAATAAAGATCATGCATTTAAATAAGATAAATACTTAACAATTCATTACAATTAATGAGTAAAGAGATAAAACAAATATAATTTGAATAATTTATAGTATTTAAAATGAGATATTTTTTTTGATACATTAAAATAACATTATAAAAAACTTTTTTTTTGTTAAATAAATAAACTTTATAATTTTTTTCTTAAATTACACGAAAGATACATTTATATGATTAATTATTTCTTATTATACTATTAGATATATTTTAGAATAAAAATTCAAACATGTTATAATAGTTTTTTTTTTCTTTTACAAAAAAAAAGTATTTTTGCATTTATAATTAATGAAGCTAATTTTCTCATAAAATTATTTGGAACATAATATTAATAATTTTATTTTTTTTAATTATTCAAACTACTCTTTGAGAAAATAATAAATTTTAAATTAAACTTTATTAAAACCAAAAAAATATATATGTATAAGAAAAAGTATTTCTTATTTTATAAAGTTATAAAATATGTTTAAGTTATTTGACTAGATAAAAAAAAATATTTAACTGAAGTGATCAATATTACTATCAAAAGTAAATTTTTAAACATCTTCAGGTCTATTGTTGTTAGTCAAAGATGATTTGCACCCGCAAACAATACTATTTGAATTTATCATATCACCATCCGTTGAACTATGGTCACTTTTATGTTGGTTTCCTAAATAATTAAGCATTTTTATTGCTGGATTGTTACTTCTTGACTTTCCCGATTGCCCATGTTTAATTGTTTTATTTTTACAAAACATATAACATAATTCTCTACGTAATTGAGTATTAAAAATAATATAAACAGTTGGATTTACCGAATTATTTATAAAAAATAATGAAGTCATTACAAAATATGCCCATTTTGAATCAGAAATAGTTGGTAACCATTGCCACGTTGTCCATGTTATTAAAAATACTAATGATACAACAAAAAACTAAAATTATATTAAAAGAAAAATTATTTAATAAAATTGATTTATTTTAAATTTCTTTACCTGAATAAATAGTCTCATTTCTTTTTTAGAAACTTGTCCTCTTGGTGGAAGCATTGACATTGTCCTATTATTATATTTTGTACTTTCAATATCAGAGGATTGTTTTTGAAAAAGTAACTAAAAATAAATTAAAATTTTAAATATTAAAAATGTTTATATATAAAAATACCCTTGTTCGAATAGTTAATTGATATTTAGCCATTGCTCTACTACTTTCTCGAACTTTATAAATAATTATTGCATATGAAATAACCATTAAAAGTAATGAAAAACTATTAACTGTCATGTCAACATATGTATGCCATGAAAAATCAGCTAAATATCGTGTTATATATAATTCAGAATCCCATACAATATTACAACATGGATGTAATGTTGGAAGTGAAACAACTCCACCAAGAACATACATTATAAATATAAACCATTTTGTTTTATTTTTTGAAAATATACATTTATATTCCATGGGATAGACAATACTTATAAATCTACAATTATTAATAATTTATTTAATATTAATTTATTATTACCTATTAAAAGCCATTAGTCCTAATTGAAGAACAGCTGTATACCAAAAAAGATCATAAAGTGAAAGCATTACAATATTTCTTAATGAATCAACTTGAATAAATGAATCATGAAATGCAGTAGCAGGAACCAAATGTACAAGACTTATAATAATCATAACTATATCACATATAGCTAATGATATAATAAACCAATAACTATATTATAAATAAATAGAATAAAAAAATATATTAATATAATTTTTTTTTACCTTGTTGCTCCTCTCATAGTAGTACTTCTTAATATACCAAAAATTATAATAATATTAGATATTAATGCATACGATAACATAGCTAACCATATAGAAACAACTATCCAATCATCTCTTTTTTCTTTCCATGTTCTAAAAAAAAATATTAAAAAAAATATTAAAAATAATTTAAAATAAATTACCTTAAATTAAGTTGGTTAATATTTTTATTCTTATTAATTAATATAATGGAATCATTCATGATCTTTTTTACATTACACAATATAAAACATTAAAAAAAACCTATAAAATTATATTGTATAAATATATATAATAAATTCTTATTTTTATTAATTAAAATATTTAAAAAAAAAAAACCTAAAAGGAAATTAATAAAAATTTACAATATAATATAAAAATTTTTAATTTTCAATTTAGGGAAGTAATTTACAAACACTATTAAAAAAAATAAAATTAAAAACATATCAACAATTACTTGGAGTGCATAAAATTTACAATATTCTTGTAAAATGTGCTACAGGCGTAATCTTTTATATAAACAATAAAATTGAAAAAGAGATAGTTATTATTAAAAAATTTTTTTTCCTCTTTAGAAACGATGATGTTTGAATTTAACATAGAAAAATATATATAAATTTATTTATATACATTTTTACTTCCGATAAATTACAATAAGATATTTTAATAAAATATATTATATTATTAATATATCAAACTAATTATATAATATATCAAATAAAATTACTTTTTTTTTAGTAATGTAAAAATTATTAACTTAAAATAAATTTATAATAATTATTAAACTAAAAAGTAAAAAATAAGGAAAATGGTAAAAGATTGATGTTAAAAAGATATTAATGAAACTTAATATTTAAAATGGTTTAGAAGAAATAAGTTTGAAAAATAAGTTTAGTCAAAATTTCGTGAGATTTTTAGTGTGTGAATAGATAAAAAATTTACCCAACAAGAAAAATTACTTTAAAATTAGGTAATTGAAAGAATGCATGATATAATATCAATCAAAATTATTTGATAGATTTTTTTTATTTATTCTGATAAAAAAAAATCTGTTTTTTTATGTTATATAAATATATAACAATTATAAATTATCTTTATTATATTGAAAAATATAATAAACTATTTTATTTATTTAAAAAAATATATACATAAACTATAACAATAGAATTGACTAATTTTTTTTAAAAATATCAGAGTATTTAATTATTAATTCTTTTATTTTAAATATATTGCTTAAAAGTACAAAATGTTTTAATTTTTTTACAAATAATTATAGTAAAAATATGTAATGCGTATAATAGTAGCTAAAATTATAATATAAATCATGTTAATAAAAAGCATTTATTATTTTTGAATTGTGCAAGAAAGTTATTTATACTACCGTAATAAATGTTTTTTTATTTTATTTTTTTTTTGTACTATTAAAACTTTGAAATATAACATTTTTTTTTATATACAACATCAAGTTTATTATAATATAAAAATTATAATTTTATTAATAATAAAATAACATTAAATTATAGGTGTAGTTTAAGAGAATATATTATAAAATAATAAATTAAATCAGTAAAAATGAAATATTTTAATTTTATAAAATAAATATAACCTCTACTAAAGATAAAATGATTAAAAAGGGGTTAAAAAACAGAAAATTGGTTTGTATAATTAAGTATTTTTAATTTTCAAACATAAAATTTAAAATATTTTAAACATCAATAAATTATGTAATTTTGTAAATGCTTTTTTTGATTCAATTCAAAGATAGAGTTTTACTTAAATACATAAAAATTACAATTTTTATACCATTTATTGAATACTGTCAATATAAATAAATTATTTTTTACTTTATTTTGTTTACAATGATTACATTTTCAACAAAAATCTATTAAAATTAAATAATTTGAAGTTAAAAAAAGTAAAGCTTGTAATGAAGGCAACAAATATGATTTAAAAAAAATTAAAAAGAGTAAAATATTTAACATGTATTTATGTTATTAAATTTTTTTTAAACAAATAAACATACTTGATACTGTATAGTTAAATATAAATATAAAAAATGTTTTTTTTAAAATATTACAAATATTTATGCATATATTTAAAAATTATAAAATATTTTCTTTGATCATATTAAAAAAAAATTAACATAAACCAAATATATTATATTAGTATTATGTAAAAAGTAGTAAATAATAAATATCGGTGTTACAAGAAAATTTCTCAAAATTTTTTTTGACATATCTAATAAAAACAATTTATATACACTCTTTATTGAATCTTTTTTGTAAGATTTCAATAAAAAAAAAATGATAAAACATAAAATTATTTTAAAAACAATTTTTTTTAATAATTATTTTAATAAAACAAAGCAATTATTTTCTAGAAAATAAATCAATGAAAATTAAGATTTTAACCATTAAATTGATAAAAATTATTATACAACACTACTATAATAGTCCTAATATTAAATTTAACGACTTTTTATAAATATCTTTAACACAAAACTTAAAAGCTTTTTAAGGAAATTATAAATTTTACACTGAACAGGAAGTAATTTTTGTTGATAACTTATTTTATCTCAATAAATTGCAAATATAAATTTTAAAAAAAAAAGTTTAATAAATTTTAAAAAATTAGGTTTTTTTGATAAAACATTTATAAAAAATAATACCTATTTAATTTTTATATAGTCTTATCTTTAATTAAATTAAAAAAAGTAAAAAAAAAACTTTTTTTTTTCTAAAAACAAATTATTCATTTCTAATATTACATGTACCTTATTTAGATAAATATATTAATGTTCAATATCTATATTTTTTTGTATATTAATGTGTTATAGTATTCTACTAGTTGAAAGTGACAAATATCAAAATAAATGAATTCATAATATTTTTTTACATACATATAAAAACTAATTTAAAAAACTATTACGTATTTTTACAAAATATATAAATTATTAAACTGTTCCAAATTTATATATAAAAAAAATAGATACAAATTAATTGAATAAGTTTTAATTTTTATTATTTTGTATTTGACGTGAATAATTAATAAATAAATAGAAAAGATATTTTTACTATTTTTTTTGATGTTTATTATACATTATTAAATTTAATAGTTTTATTATATAATATTATAAAAAAAAAAGTTATACCAAAGTGCTTATTATAAATAAGAAAAAAAAAAGTAGTAAAATATTACTTTTTGTTGTAAAAAATAAGTATAAGAATATTTATATTATGAACATTAACAAAAATATTTCAAAAATTTGAAATATAAACATATTTATAAATGGATATTATTTTAAAATATCACCTTTAAACAACAATAATAACACATTTTTACTTATTATTAAAATTACATTAAAATATTTCTTTAAAAATTGTGAATACATTTTTAATTTTTCTTATACATATTTGGTAATATTAATTAAAATAAAACAACAAGATTACAATCAAATTAATTGATATTATTTATTTCATTTGGTTTTCATTAATATATTTCTTTTATCCATTAGAGATTTAAAATAAAATCATTTTAATATTATTTTTTAAAATTATCAATATTTTGAATAGAAAAAAAGATGTAACATTTTGTTTTTTTTTTTCTTTACTTTCATTAAAAATTTTTATTATTTTTATATATATCTTAAGATATAAAATAATTGAAAAAATTGTTCTATATTTAGAATAAGTACAATAATTTTAAAAATATTTAGTTTATTAAAAGTAAAATTTTACCAAATTTAGACTATTTAAATTTTTTTTTTTTATTTTGTAATACCTCGTTTAATCTTCTAAAAGTAATATCTACAAAATATTTTGAGAAAAAGACGTAATGATGAAATGATAATGAAATAAATAAGTAAAATTGAAATTGAGTATTCAGTAGAAAGTGAATGACAAAAAAGAGATTATCCTTTTTGATGAGATCTCTTTTTCTACATCAAAACCATTATCATTTTAAGAATGACCAAACACATTTTTAAAAATAGAAACTTTACAATCTTTTTAAAATAAATAGATAGATTTTTTTAAATGTATTTTCAAAAACTAAGGGAATGTATTTATTATTTTTAAATTATTAAAAAAAATAGTAAAAAAATATAAAAAAAATTATAATAGTTAAATATTTTTATCAAAAAATGTATACAAAATGATATAATAAAATTATGTATAATTTTTACATACTTTTTTTTGAAAAAGCTTAAAAATAATATAGATTAAAATTAAATCATTTAAAATATCTTGAAAAAGAAGAAAAAATATTTAAAAGCTAGTTAATTATTAGTTTTGTAGTAATACATTACAAGTAGTTTTATGTAATATCATACACCAATAGAAATTTATTCAATTTTCAAACGTAAAAATATAAAATTTAAATAAGCGCTATATTATATTATAGTAAGTCATCAAAGGAAAATTTGAAAATTAATGCAAATAAATTGTTTTATAAAAGATTAAATTAAAAAATAAAGATTAAGAAAAATAAAATTATTCTTTTAAAATAACTAATTTTCTTTTAATGCTTCATTTTTTTAAGTTTAATTATAAGTAAAATAAATTTAAAGTATTTATCATTTTTTTTAATGTTCTTTTAAATATAATTTAATAAAATAATGTATAACTTCAAAATATTAAATATTTTGATTCAACTATGTAGTAGAAAATTTTTTGTTAAAAAACTTAAAATATGTTACAAATTATTAGATAGAAATTTATTAAAAAATTTTTTTTATTATATTTTATTATTACTTTCTTTGAAATAATAAATAAGAGTAAAATAAACATATTTTGTTAGTTAAATTAGAAAATTATTTTATTACAATATACAACGAACAAAGATAAAGTTATTTTTTTTTTATAAAATATTTTTGTTAAATAATAATTAAAGTATTAATAAATAATTTGAAATTTTTTGTGATTTTTAAAATTTTAAGTAAATATTTAAAATATATCCTTGAATAAAAAATGTCATTTTAAATAAGATGCTATTAAATATTAAATTATACTTTTTGTAACAAAATATTATAAACAAAACTAATTTTTAAATATTACTTTTTATATTAATAAAAATAAAAATAAAAATAAATATATCCTTATACTTAAAAACAAATCAATTTTGTACACTATAAATCAAAAGTAATCTTTGGAATTCAAAAATATAACATTTAAACCTATATTTTGGTAAAAGTATAAAAGATTAAACTAAATATAAAAAAAGTTAGTCATACCGATTAATGCTTTATGATGTAATTAAGTTAAGAAATTTAATGTATTTTATTTTATTCATCTATCATTCCTATAAAAAAAAAATTTATGTATAATGTACTTTTTTACATTACTATTATCTTTTTACGTATATAAATCATTTGTTATCTTTAAAATTAAGGATATTTGATAAATGGTTTTTTTTAACTAAAAACAATTTTCCAAACAAAGTAATGAGTTGAATTTAATCTTTTTTTTTTTTTGTTAATTCACCATATTTACAAAATTAAATGCTGATTTTTATTATAAAAAAATTTTAATGCTTATTGTTAAAAAAATTATGACAGAAATATAGTTAAATGTTAAAAAAATTTATATTACGAAAATAGAAAAAAAATTTTTTTATCTTTAATAAATAACAAAGAAAATGTAGATTAAATTTTTTTTTTTAAATTTTAGAACTTATCAAATAAAGTAAAAAAATAATTTATTTTTAAATTGAAATAATACTGTTAAATTTTTTATAATAAACAAATAATAATTTAATACTTTAAATAGTTGTAAAAGAATTTATAAAACAATAATATTCTTTTTTTAAAAAGGTAAATAATATTACTTATTACTTTATAAAAATAAGTTACTGAAGATTGAATTTAATTTAATAAAAATAATCAAAAACATATATATTTTTAATATATATATAATATGATATATATTCAATTAAAAATTGGTATAATATTTCAAATATTGTCAGATTTTAAGTAAATAAAATTATTAAATACAATCAAACGATTATTTTTTAAGTATTTTTTCTTAATAATAAAATAATATTAAATTTCATTATTAAAATTTTTGAAATTTATTGTAATTTTTAAATATTGATAGTAATAATGTTTCTAGTTGGATAAGCAATAAAGTTGTATTATGATAACTTTTTCTTTTCACCATTTAATGGGACATTATAACAAAAATTTGATATATCAAAAACTTCCTTGAGGTTATTACAGATTACTTTTTCATTTTTATTTATTTTTATAGTATTATTCAAAATATTAAAACTTTTATTATATAGTACTTTTTTTTATATAGAAAAAATTTACCATATTTTTATATATATATATTTTATATTAAAAAACACAATTATATTATTATATTTTAAATGAAATTATTAAAAACTTTTGTATTATGTAAAATACTACAAATTTACTTTGCTGTTAGAATAATTTTAATTTTTAATGATTTTTAAATGATTAAAATGAAATGAATTAGTTTTTTTTAGTATATGCCATAATATTACAGGCTAAGGATTTTTAAATACAATTTGTAAGTTAAAAATTATCATTTTTTAAAATAAAATCTAATTATTAATAAATATTTTAAAACCTTTATATTTTTTTTAATTAAAACAATAGAACTGTATTATATTATGGTATTATTAAGTATAGAAAAAATATTTTTCCTGTGAAAATTTTATATTGTTTCAGAAGTAGTTGAACAATACTTTTTATTAAAAAAAGTATAAATTTAAAATATTAACAAATATACTAGTCTTTGAGAAACCAAGGATAATAAAATAAATTCTCATATTATTTAGATTTTTAAATGATGCAATTTATTTAATCATTATAAAGAAAGAATAAGAATTTGTAAATTATGATAAAAATAAACAAGAGATTTTTAATTTACAAATATATTAAAAATTATTATATTGTTAATAAAATAAATTTTTTTTTCTAATGTCTTTTGACATTTTTTTTTACTTTTCAAACTTTTTTTTTATTATATTTATGTAATTAAAAAAAGCTTATCAGTAATAAAATCATTAGTTTTTAAATTTTTTTTTTTAATATCTTTTTGAAATAATGTATTTGTTTAATAAAATTTTTCTATTTAATTTTTATTAAAAATTTTTGATAGATTGAAAAATATGATGTTTCAATAAATATAAAATTTTGTCGTTTACTATTAATGTCTATTATAATTTTGAATTATATGTAAAAAACAAAATTATATTTTTTTAACACTCCGTTTTTTATATTAATATTATAGAATAGTTTTTAATAATTTTTATGATTTTCATTTATAGAAAAACAAAAATTAATAACTTTTATTGCACTAATATAGTAAAAAAATATCTCATAAATTTTTTATCATTTTATTTTACAATATCAAATGTATTTGTAAATTGATATTTTTGTTTTTCGATAAAAAAAATTATAATTTTTTAATTAAATAAAAAAGTTCTTCAAATTCTTGTTACTTCTAAAAGTTTATACATTAAAAATTACACATTTCTTTTAAAGAAAACCGTTTAAAATGTCAGTTTTTTTTTGTAAGATGTAAAATAAAAAATAAAAAAGTGCACAATAATATGTTTTATGATGAAGTGCATCTTACTTCTTTAATTTAATTTTTTCAATCAACCTTTTTTATAAATTAAATTTTTTTTAGCAGGAAATAGTGTCAATGCCAATTTAATAAAAATGTTTTTGATAAAAATCACAGTTGAAACTTTGTTTACCAAGTTGAATATATTTTATTGGTAGTCAAATTTATGTAAAATGTTCATTTTTATAATTTGTAGCAAGTATATAAACAGAAGTGTTTTAAAAAATAATTTATTAAACTATTTTTTTTTTGTTATAATAAACACACAATATTTGTAATAATTTTATATATTGTGTGATGATTTTTAAAATATATTTTTAAAAATGTTTTTTTTTCTAAATGAAAGATTACAATATGTTATAATTTTTTAACTAAATTGTAAATATTTGATTTATCATTTAATATATATTATGATAAACCAACTGTATGTTATTTTTAAAAATATTTTATAACAAAATTGTTTTACTAAAAGATCAAAGTATTTAGTCATTTGAGGTTAGAAGAAAAGATTAACTTTCTTAAAATATAAATTTTTTTTAAATACTTATCACTGAATTTATAATCTTTATTATCATAAATTGTCAAGGATATTTGATATTACATTTATTTATCAAAAATCATTCGAAAAAAGAGAAGTTTACAATATTTTTTTTAATGTAAACTAAGCCTCTTTCAAATGTATATTTTCATTATTAACTGGAATTATTTGTACAATTTTTGTTAATAATCCATCTTAATGAACTTTAAAAATTATTTATTATTGTTTTTAAATACAAATTTATTTTGATTATTTTTTTTGTTTTTATATATAATTTAATAATACTATTTTAATTAACGATATAAAAAAAATTAATTTTACTTAATTATTTTGCAATACTTATAATAAGTTGAAATAAAATATATTTTTTTTTAATATTCATATTAAATGGAAAATAATTTTGTCTATAAAAAAGTTATTTATTTTAATTTTTTTTCTAATAAAAAAAATTCATTTAAAATTTATAATATTTTTTATAAAAAAATTCAACTTAAGAATAGTTGAAATGTTATCTGGTTTTATTATTTTGTTTTAAAATTAATCACCTTTTATTAACTGATATTTTGTATTACGCTCTTCTACAGATGTATTTTTTTATAAAAATTTTTTTTATTTCCTGAAAAAAATATCTAAAAACAAAATCAAATATTAATTTGCTTTTTTTTTGAAGCCCTGTATATTTAATTTAAAATACATATTTAACTTCGATTAAATTTTTTTATAACATTATTAACTTCCTTATTTTTATTATTCTATTTATTTCCCGTATAAAATATACTATTTATATGTTATGTTTTTATTTTAAATTTATTCATAAAAATTGCAAATATTAAAAAATTTGTTAAAATTATAAAGTCAATTTTTAAAACATCTTTAATAATAAAATTGTCTTCAAGCCTTTTTATGTTCCACGTTTTTTATTTAAAAAGCAAAGAGTCGTGGTAATTTTTAATTTTCATAAGATGCTTTAAGGAGATATAGGTTTAACACAATTAGAAGTAATATATGTGTAAAAGATTAAATGATTTTTAAACGAATCTTTTATTCATTTTCGGATATCTTAGGCAATTTATTTATTTGAAAATCATTTTATTATATATATTTACATATTTATACATATATTTTTTAATTTATTTTATTCCTTAATAATGATATATATACATAATTTTGCCAAAAAAAAAACTATATTTTATTTATTTTATAAAAATTTTTTTAATTTTTTTTTCTTTATATATAATCATTTATGTATGTATAAAGTACAACAAGTTACTATATTAAAATAATAATGGGCGGTCAATGTATTTTGGAAATAATTAAAAATTTATTAAATTTTCATTTGTTTTGAAGAAGTATAAAAAGTCATTCAATTTATAATAAAAGAATTTTTTTTATCTATAAAATGCTTTTTTTTTTAATTATTATTAAAAATAATTTATTATAATAATGACATTTTTAAATTACAATAAATATTGTTCTAGTAATTCATAGAAAAATTTAACTTTTTAGCTAATTTTTTTTGAAGAAATAAATCTTTAAAAACATTAAAAAGGTTTCTTAAAAATATATTTGAAAAAAAATATATAAATATATTTTTTAAATACTAATAAAATAGAGTTCCTTATTTTATTTTACAGTAGAATTTTATAATTATATAATTTTTGTGACTTAAACAAAATCAATTTAAATATTAATTATTTATATATAAACCAATTTATTTAAGAAATATTTTTTCAGTAGTATATTATATTTTAAATATATTTATAAATTTTTTTAGAATATCTTTTTTAATAAATCTTAGTGACATTTATAATGTATATTAAATTTTTATAACCTTTAATTAATATATTGTATATATTATATTAATAAAAAAATAAAAAATATTATAATAGTAAAAGACAAAAAAAAAGACTTATAAGGTGTTTCCTATAAGAATTAAAAATTATTTGAAATAATATATTGTTGTAAAGTATAAATAGAATTAGAATTTAAAATATTAAACTTTCTTTTTTCAAAAAAGTGACTTTTTTTTTGTTTTATAAAAGTATATTTGTATTCTAAAGATGCTTTCAATAAGTTAATAAAACTTTAAAATAACTGTATTTTAAAGTTTATTAAAACACATATTTTAAAGATTATCTTATATTTTTATATTATAACAAATAATTGAAATTTAAAGCATTTTTTCAAAGTATAATTGAAATTTATCTTGTAATAATAAGTTTATATGGATAAGTTCTAGATTAACAAATTAAAAGTACTTTCATATTTATAACAGTATTAATTTTTTATTAATTTTTTACTATTAATTTTTAAATACATAACGTCATTTAGATATAAATTTTTCAAATGTTTTTAAAAATAATTTATTTCAATATAATTCTTTTATTTCTACACATTTTGTAGTATAATTAAATATTTAATTATAACTATTTTAATATATATAAATATAAATATCTTTTTTTTCTTTTATATATTATAATGAATTATTCTTTTATAATGGTAAAAAAAAATAATTTAATAAAAAAATATCTTTAATTTTTTAATAGACTATAATTTATGCTTTATTTGAAAATTTAGAAAAAAAGAAACTATTTTTTATTTTTATAAATCAAAATATACTTGATGAATAGAATAGTATTAAGTAAATATCTTTCATAGTAAACTATCCTGCTGTGTTGGATGGTTATATAATTTCGGTAAATAAAAAAAAATTTGTATCACATTTTAAAAAATTTATTTAATGACCATACAATTGCTAAATTATTTTTAGTATAGTCAACATAATGTTTATTTACTAATAATAAAATATATTTTATTCCTAAAAGTATATTTTACAACTAATATATTATCAATTATTAATTTTTTTTACTATATTTTACTTATAATTATCAATTTTATAAAAAAGAATTTAAAATTAATATATTTTTATTATGTTTAACTTATACATAGTAAAACTATACATATCTATACTTTTTTTTTAATCATTTCTTATATTTCTTTTAGTAATTTATATTTTTTTTTAACAATGTATATTAAGAAGTAATATGATAAAACTTTTAACTGAAGTTTAAATGGTCATTTTATTTTAATGCTTTTAAGTTTATTATAAGCACAATACTATTTTATATACATTTATATAATTGTTTTATAAAAATAAAAAATTTGTTAAATCACTTTTTAATAAAAAAAAATATTTATAAAAAATTTACTCTTATAAATTAACATTATTAAAATTTTTACATATTATAAATATGAAAACAATTGTTTTTATCAACAGTTTATAGAAATGTTAAATTCATTAAATTTTTAGGATATAAAAAAGTAACAGGCACCCATCAACATTTAATTTCTTATATTCCTTAATTTTCAATTTGAAAATAAATTATTAAATTGCATTTTAAAGTAAAAAAAGATTTTATTTATTTTTTTCTAAATCTCATCTATTATTTTTATTCATAAAAAAATTTTTAAAAAGGAAAAAAAACAAATTTTTAATGTTGGAATTTTTAAACCCATTACTTTGATAATACTAACAATTTTTACCTTCTAAATAAATTGTGTATGTTAAAATTATTTTTATTTAAACAAATTATTTTCTAAGAAATAAACATATTAACTTATTTTAGTAAAAAAAAATTAAGTAAATGCATGGGACAATAATGATAAATAAATGAATAAACATTTTTTTTAGACCATATATTTAAATTGCTTTTAAAAAATGCAAGTTAATTGTAAGTCGTTTGTATTATTTATAAGAAAAAGATTTAACTATAAAAAAAAAACTTTTTTCATCCATTTTTTGGAATAAAAAAATTAATGTTTAATTATAAAAACCAGATTTTTAAACTTTGTATTTTGAGTATTTAGAAAAAAAAAACTTATTTTCCAAGCTTTCTTTAATTTAAAATTAATGATTAAAAAAAACTTTATTTTTTAAGATCATCTAATTAATACTTTGTTATTCGTTTTTGGAAGGAAATGAAAGTATAAAGCTAGTTAATTATCTAAAAGATTGTGTGCCCTTAAAATTTTTAAAACATTTTATTTTATTGATAAACTATCATACATTTTTAGTAATTTTTTTAATTTTTTTTTAATTTACTGTACAATTAATTATTATTGAAAAAAAACTTTAGGTTTATAGCAATTTAATTATTTTTTATTTTTTAGTAAGCAATTTAAAAAAAAAAAAACTTTTGCATTGACTATTGAAGCACAAAACTACAATTGTAACATCATACATTTTAATTTTATAATTCATAACTTTTCATTTATATGCTTGTGCAAAATGATATTCTTAATACCATTCGTAACTTTTTTTAACCTATCACATTTTAAAATATACTTCCTAAAATATCAAATATATATGTTATATATACATGAATATTATCTCAATACTATTAAATTATGTTTCTTTTTAAATACAAAATTACTGGATATTTTTATTTAATAATTTTAATGAATGTATGCTTACTTATACCAATATGATTATTATTATTTTTATTATTTAAATTACTTTATAAAACATATTATTTTAAAGACTATTTTTTAAAAATCATGTTATTAAAATATTTCTTTTTATTAATGTCAAAATAAAACCATTTTTAATCTTTTGTTTTATTATTATATTGTTATTATTATAATAAAAATAATATCATTTAATAACTTTGATATAATAATTTTAAAAAAAATTACTCTTTCTTTTAAATATATACAACTTACTTTTTCTTAGAAAAATTTATCTTTTTATTTCCCACAAATTTTTATTGACATTTACACAAATATATGTTAAAATAAAATTTTATTTATCTTTTTTTAAAAAAATGTTTCAAATTATTTTATAAATATTATCTATATTTATTTAGATATACATTTTTTTACATGCTAATATTTTTATTTTTATTTTTTCTAAATCAAACCAAATGAATGTTGTTTTAATTTTACTATATTTTATTTATATTTCTCCTTTAATAAGAGGAATAAAAAATAAAGTTTTTAATAATTATAATTTACCAACTAATTTTGATCCATTACCCAAATATAATTATGATAAAAATGTAACAATTCTACTTAAAGAACAAAAAAATAATAATTTATTTATTAACATGTCACAAAATAAAAATAACTCTTTTAATGATATGGTATTAACAGCAATGAATATTATAAATAATGATGACTCTTATACTGAAAAACAAAATACATTTTTAAATTCATGCGGAAAAATTGCTTTAGCATTATTACTATCATTTTTTTGTATTATGACAATATCTGGAAATTGTTTAGTAGTTTTGGCTGTATGTACTAAAAAATATTTACGTAATCCTACTGGATTTTTAATTGTTTCACTTGCTATTGCTGATCTTATTGTAGGATTAGTTGTTATGCCATTAAATAGTTTATTTGAAATAACTAATCATGTGTGGTTATTAGGATTACCAATGTGTGATCTTTTTCATGCTTTTGATATTCTTGCCTCAACTTCATCAATATGGAGTCTTTGTGTAATTAGTTTAGATAGATATATGGCAGGTCAAGATCCAATTGGATATCGTGATAAAGTTTCTAAAAAAAAAATTTTGATAACAATTGGATTAGTTTGGATGGCTTCTACATGTAAGTTGATAAAATTATATATTTAAAAAAAAAAAATAATTTACATAAATATGTATTAATTATAAATTTTATTAAAGTTTTATAAATTTACTTCCTTATTAAAATTTTATACAATTATTTGATAATAAATATACAACCATACGAAATATATTATAGTAATAAAAAAAAAAGAAATTTAAAAATTTATCAATTTAGGTTTATCATTTCCTGCAATTATCTGGTGGCGCAAAGCATCTCCGCAACTTTATTTAGACGATGTAAGTTCTATTATTTGTTACTTATTATATTATGATAATAATATAAATAAAAAAAATTTTTTTTCTTACATTTTTAAACTAATTTAATTCAATTTTTAGAATAAATGTATATTTACTGATAATTGGTTATATATTGTCTTTTCATCTTTGGTCTCATTTTATATTCCACTTATATTAATTTTGTTTGCTTATGGAAGAGTTTATTTAATTGCAACAAGGCATTCTAAAAGTCTTAAATTAGGTATTAAAAAGGTATATTTATCTTTTTTTTATAATTTAACCATAACAAAAAAAAATTAATAAAATTAATTATTATATAAAATAATTTAGGTTAAAGGTAAAAAAGTTGTTGCAAAACATTCAATTAATGGTGGGCCTGAAGAAGTTATAATAAATAATGATGAGCCAGGTTTAAGGATACATTATGGTGGTGGTATTAAAAATTCAGCTAAAGGTGTTAGTGTTCAATGTTTATCACATCAAACAAATGAAGCTCATCCATTACAATATCATAAATTTTCTGATGTTAGTTTTGGGGGACGAATAAATAAACAATCACGAACAGAACATATTTATATGAATAATTGTTCTTCTAAAACAGTTAATAGATCGTCTGATATAAATAAATTTCAAGAGATTACATTTCCATCATCAAGTGATTGTGTATTATCAACACCTACAAATGGATTAGCAAATTGTTATAAACAAGATTTATTACAACAAAAAGGAAGTCATAAAACATCAACTATAAGTTTTAAAGAATGCACAAATAAAAAATTAGGAAGAACATCAACAAATAAAAGTTTATTAAATTTGTTATCGGATAAAGAGGAATCATCTTCAGACTTTCATGAAAAAGCACAAAGAAAAATATCACTACGGAAAAGATTAGGTATGAAAGAAAAATCAAGACAAATGGTTAAGTATGTTCATGAGCAACGCGCAGCTAGAACATTATCAATTGTAGTTGGTGTTTTTATTCTTTGTTGGTTACCCTTTTTTATTTTATCTCCAATTTTATCTTTATGTCAGGATGTAAGTTGAAAAGAAAAAAAAATAAAATTAATTTGCTTATTTATTTTAAGTGTGTTTCTGATAAACGATTAATCTTTTCAATTTTTACCTGGGCGGGACATTTAAATTCTATGTTAAATCCATTAATTTATTCTCGATTTAGTCGAGATTTCCGTAAAGCATTTAAACAAATTTTAATCTGTCAAAAAGAAAAACCACCTAAAAGTGTTATAAAAAGTCCACTTACAATTATGTTTGCTCAATTAGTTACAGTATCAACACTATCTGATGACAAAGAAATTATAATGCCAATAAATCAACGATTAAACCAAGAAATGAAAACATCTTTTACATAACTTTAATATTTTTATAGTTTATGTTTATAAATGTATATGTATTTATAATAATCTATTTTTTTTTAAATGGATAATAAGTAATTTAATTGATATTTAAAATATTTTTAAAAAAATTTAAAATATATTTATTTTTTGAAAATAAAATAATGAACATACTATAAATTTATTGAAATTTTTTTTTTTTATAAAAATAATATGATTATTTATAAATCATAAAATAAGAAGTTCTTCTTTTTAATCATTATGTTATATTTTAATTTAAAGTTATTTTAACTAACATTATTTAAAATTTTAAACTATGTTAGAAGGGACAAATTATGTACAGTTTTACAATTAAAAAATAAAATATATAAAAATTTTATATCATACTTGATTGTAATTTGACTTATACAAATTTAATGGATTTAAAAGAATTAAATATCAATTTGATTGAATTTTCTTATTTTAATTCTCAACTATCCGATTTTTTCAACATTCATTAATAATATTGATAATTTACATTTATTAAGTTAAATTTGTTTTAAGAAGCATTATAATGTGTCTGAATAAGTAGATAAAATAGAAAGACTAACTTTTTATCTTTAAACTTTTTGTTACTTATAATATATTGTAAATGGATATTATATGTATTTTAACTTTTTCAACCTATTTATCAATAATAGAGGAAGATTAATATTGTAAAATTATAGCTTACTATTTTATAATGTAAATATTTATATATGTTTAACACCTTTTACTACATTTGCACAGATTTACCCATCTTATTCCTCTTCTTATATTAAATTTATAAAAAAAAATGTAAAAAGAGAATAGTTTACTGTTATTAAAAATACTTTCTTTGATCATTGTATAAGATGGTAATTTTAATGTCCTCTTGAAAAATGTAAGAAGCTTTCTTAAATGTATTTCTCACTGAAACAATACACAATTAAAGGTTAATAGTGTTGTATTTCTATTAATATAAGTACCAACCTAATCGCCTAAATTGTAGATAGAGGTGTGGTTATTTTTTTTTGTTTTTATAAAATTTAGATATTCATTAAATGTTATAAAAATTAATCATAGTTACTAGGTCTTTTTAACATATTTAATATTAATAATAATTAATTCATATTTATTTTAATTATATTCTTTATTAATTGTATGAATTTTTTTTTTAGAATATTCTATTTAATTTATATAATAATAAAATAATATGGCAACTATTAATAGTAGAATAATAAATAAAAAAAGAAGTATTTCACCACCAGAAAATCTTGATTCAAAAAAAAAATGTAAATTATCAGGAATAGGGACAAAGCCTAAGGTAATACTTAAATAAAAAAAATGTTTTCTTTATAAAATGTATATAATAAATATTTAGGTTGCTACACCACATGTTGTTGCAAAAATTGAGCAATATAAAATGGAAAATCCAACAATTTTTGCATGGGAAATAAGAGAAAAATTAATTGCTGAAAAAATATGTTCACAACCACCAAGTGTTAGTTCAATAAATAGAATTTTAAGAACACGAGCATCTGAAAGGGCTGCTGAAGAATTGGCAATAATGTTATCACAAAGAACTCAAACATTTTTAAATGATGATGGAAATCAATTTTCAAATTTTCGCCTATCACAAATTTTACCACAAAATAATCTATTATTAAATATGAATTTAATGAATAATATACAAAATAGAACAAATACAGTACCATTATTTAATTACACACCTTCGATTATAAATACACCAATACCAGCTTTAAATTTATTGTCAAATCCATTAAGAGATCTGTGTTTACAAAATACTCTTTCAAATAATATTAATACAACATCAAATTTATTAATACAAAATTCGAATCAATTTTTTCTTAATAAATCAACAACATCTTTAGCAAATATTTCACAAGAATCAACGCAAAATGACAAAAATAATATAAATGAAAAGAATTTGAAATTGTCACCAGATACAGTGTCTTTATCATCAACAACCTCAGAAAAATATTCTACTATAACAAATAATTTACAATTAAGTGTTGAAGAAATAAAAGTACTTGAAAATGAATTTAATAAAAATCCATTTCCTAATAATAGTACAATTAAAAATTTTTCAAAACAATTTGATATAGAAGAATCAAAAATATCTATATGGTTTTCAAATAGAAGAAATAAAAATAAAAAGACGGAAGTAAATTTTTGTAAAAATGAATATGTTTTAGAAAATGTTTTGCCTATTAATAAAAGAAAAATAATGTCTGATGATAATAACGTTGAAATTTGTAGTGAAAAAAAGATAAAAAAGGAAATTATTTTTAAACCATATGAATAGAAACCATATCATGTACTATTTTATTAATAAAATTAATTTAAATCTTATTTTTATATTTTTTTTAATAAAAATACTTATTTAATTTATACTTTTTTATCTTTTATTATTTTTTTACTAATTCTTTTGTTTTACGGTATTTAAAAGATAAGAATAAAATTACTTATTTCTAAACAATATAAAAAAAGTGAATTTCTGCTTATCCATTACAATTAAAACTGTCGGCAAAGCATCTTATAAAGTGATGAAATTTAATATATTATAAACATGTCTTTTTAATTTAGCATACTTAACTTTTTATCACAATTCATAAGAGAACCTAATTTGTCAAGTGTATTTGTTATAATATTAAGATTAACAATCTCTTGAAAGGGGCCTTGTCTGTATCTATATTCTACATAATATGCTACCGATTCTTTTGTATTTTTAGGAAGACATAACAATTCCACCGACAATTAAAGTTGTAATGTGATATATAGTTGTGTGAAATAAGGTACTTAAAAGTTGATGTGAATATACTTCAAGCAATAAGATGTGTTACTATTTTTATGTATCTTGTTACTATTAAAATATAACATTGAAGTGTTTGTAAATTAATATATCAAAATATTTTTATATAATACAAAGCTAGAATTTTAAAGATTATGTAATTAATTAATAAAATTATCTTAAAATTAAATTTTTAAAACTTAAAGAGAAAAGTAGTATTTATTTATAAAATAAGTAATTATTTTTGTTTGACATTATAAATTATTTTTATTATTTATATTATATGAAAAAAAAACATTTATATTACTGTAATGTGATGTAATAATAAGCATGTCTTAAATTATAAAAATATTAATTTGTTTATTCGAAAATTTTATATTTTTAATCTTTTTTTAATGTATAAAAAAATCAAAAAGCTTAAAGTGATAAGAAAAATAATAAGATAATTTAGTATTTTATTAATAGATAATAAAATAATCGTTTCTTTTAATTATAATATTAATTATCTTAAATTATTTTTGTTTATAAAGCGGTTTACTTTTAACGTTTTTTTTCAAGTAGGGTCAAGATTATTGTTATGCAAAGTATTTTCAATTGTGTAGTATTAAATATAGGTTGATTATACCTTCTAATTCATCAATAAAAGGCTTTTATAAATTTAAAAATAAAGTTAAGTATGCTTAACAACATGTTAACATGTTAGAACTCTTTTGACTTATTCAAAAACATACGCTGTTAATCTCTAATAATTTATATCAATTAATAAAACATCTTTTGATTTTAGTAAGCTTATGCTAATATATTTAGACATCTTTTAAATGTTGTTATTTTAAATGATTTAAAAAAATATATATTTCTAAAATATAATAACAAAAAAAATTAATTAAAAGTTATAATTATTATAAAATTTGCATAATAAAATTTTTATATTTAAATATAGTTAGATTATGTCAAATATTTTATATTTAAACAATAAGAAAAGTTTTTATAACTGTTGTTATGGTAATAAAGATTCGTACCTGTTATTTTTATTAATTACCCATTAATCAGTATGTTTTAATTAGTTATTTCTAATTAAAATTAAAAATAAAAGAATAAAGAATATTAAAATATTAATTATTTCAAAATTTATATTTATTTAATATTTTGCATTCATCCAATAATCTATTAAATATTTCATTATATTTTATGATAATATAACTTAAAAAAAAAATTTAATGACTTTTCATTTTAATGTTACTGAAGCTTATAACAAGGTATAAAAATTTTATAATATAATTTTTTATAGTTTATTTATTATTAACAACTAATCTGGTAAGGATAAAGTAAAAAAAAAATTTTATATAATATCAATTGTAAATAATAATGGGTTCTAGCTTGTCATGTATAAAATTTTTTTTTAATAATGATTCTGATGTAAAAATAAATGGTATGTCTTATTTCTTATTTTTATTAATTAATATTCTTTTTAATACATTTACAGTTATTGAACCTACAACAATTGTACATGCAGAACAACCACAGAATATTCCTGAAAATCCATTTCAAAATTCTTCATCTAATTTATTTAATACATTAAAAATCCCAACACAAAAACACAGTTTAAGACTTTAATTTATAACAACGTTCACAATTTTTAATTAATATAATTCTTACTATCTTTTATACATTTTTAAATATATTTTAATCTTTTTAAAATTGCTTAGAAATAAAAAATGTCTTTACAATAATTAATAGTAACTAGTCAAATTATAAATTATAAATGATACGTTTCTTTTTATTAATTATAGCAAAAACAAAAAGCTAAATAATACCATTTAAAATGTATATAAAATAAAAAAAAAATTTTTTATTTTAATTATAAATGACTTTTTTTCGATTTGTCAAAACTATTTATTAGTTTAAGATATGAATTCATATAAAAAAAAAAAGATTTCTTGCAGCTTTAAGTAATCAAAAAAATTTAAGCATAATTAAGCTCTTGAGAAAAAGAGGTGTAGAATATATAGCTTATGAATATATAATTTTGAGATTATTTTCTTTTTGTCATCATTTTACAAAATTCTAAAAAAAAAATAGTTTTATATTTATTAAATTATAAAAATTACCATCAAAATTTATTTTTCCATCTTGATTAGCATCAACATGTTTGTATATTTGTTTAATATCTTGATCTGACAAATTATGACCCATTTTTTGAAAAGCAGTTCTTAATTCCGATCTTGTAATAAAACTATCACCATCAACATCTAATTCATCAAAAACAGCTTTTAATGAAAGTGACAATGGATTTGCGTGTGCAATTGATAAAAATTCTTCAAAATCAATATTACCATCCCTATCTTTGTCTGCAGCATTAAACATTGCAGATAACTCTTCATTTGTTGGTGCTTGTCCCATTTTTGTCATTACCTGATTTAATTCATCTTTCTGTATAAAACCATCCCCATTTAAATCAAATTCTTTAAAAATTGCTTTAAGATCGTCATCTTTTATTTCAGCAATATTTTTAATCTTCGAATCTGGATTTCCGACATTTTTTGCTTCCGATTTTTTTGCTAAACAATTTCCCATCTCTAAATACTTTTATTTTTATTTCTATAAATAAAAAAAAATCTTTATAAACATTAATTGTTTGAATGGCAGATTATTCTTAACATATAATTAGTTTAATTTCAAATAATATTACCAATAGATATAATCAATTGTTTATGTTAAATTAATATATATAATGTTTATAGATAAAACAAAATTAATTGAATAATTATTGTAAAATAAAATAAAATAAAATATTTTTTTTTTTATTATTTAAAAATATTTGGTTTAATTATTTATTACAATAAGGTAGTATACTTGTTTAAATATTTAAGTATTTGTTTATGTAATATAAAACTAAATAAAATACCAAACGTTATGAATTATTTATTATTAAGATATGCAATTAAATATTACCTATTTAAAAATGGTTTAAAATAGTAATTTTTTTTATAAATTTAAAAAAAAAAAACAAAATAAATTATTAATTAATAAACAAAATTTTAATTTAAAAAATTTTTTATATTATTTATTTTAAATAATTTATATAAAAAAAATAGACAAAAATTTTATTAATTTAAAATAAAGGATTTTATTTATTTATTAAAAATAAATTTTTAACAAAGAAATAATAATATATCAACAAAATTTTATGCCATATGAATTTTATTAGTTATTAAATGTTGTAAAAGCAGTTAATATATCTTTTGAAACATAAATATGCACATATGTAATATCAATAATCTATTGTTAAAAAATGTTCACTCAAGTTTTTTTTATCTCTTTTAATAGGATTGTAAAAGATGATTATCGAATTGTTGAATTTAAATAATTGTAAGATTAAGTATTAAATTTAAATGGTAACCAAGAAAATAAATAATTTTTTAAATGTACTGCATAATTTTATCCTCACATTTGATTAATAAAAAATTTGGTTTCATCTTAATAAGTAGTATTAATTTTAATTGAAAAGAACAATGAAAAATTACCAATATAATATATTAATTTTGAAAAGCAAAAATTTATATTAAAATAACGTCAGAAATTAATTTTTTTATTTAAATTAAAGTAATCGTAAGTAATAAACAATAATTATTTTTATAATAAAATTAAATAATTTTAAAAAATTACTTTGATTATTATAAAAATGATAATTTATAAAAATATAAAAAAAATTAAAATTAAAAAAAAAAATTTTTGAGAAGTATTATCTACTAAATTAAAATACCATCTGTTGAAATATAAAGAATAATCATTCTTTAAACGAGTAAAATATTAAAAAAAAAACAAAATAAACAATAAATATAAAAATATCTATCAAAATTCTATTATTTCAATGACTCTTCGAATTAACAGCTATTCCTCAAAAAATGTTAAAATTAAAATTATATAAATATATGAAAAAAAAAACAGGAAAACTTTAATAAATATTTAAATTTTTAAATCAAAAAGAAAAAAAAAATTTTAATTAATGATTTCTCTTGCTATTATTTTAACAAAATAAATGAAATTTGAATGATTAAAAGGAAGTGACGATTAATAAAACAAATAGAAAATATTTATTATGTATTTTTTTTAAATAATTTATTTAAAATAAAGGAAATATTGTATTTAATATAAAAAATTATCAACAAAAAATATATTGACTAAATATTTTAAAGTTTCTTGACATATATTTATAAAAAATTGTTAATAAATAAAAAGGATAATTTCTTTTAAATAAAACAATTTAATGCTATCCAAAAAATGTCATTTTATAAATTATTTTATCATATTATATCAAATAAAATAAATAATTTATTGATAAATTTAAAATAATTCACTTTATAAAATAAAAACTTTAAAATTTAAGATGAAAATATATTTATAGAGATAAAATAAATTAAAATAAATTGTTCTTTAATGATTATAAATATTTTATAAATTAATTTATTAATTACATCAATCAAAATACTAAAAACGAAATATAATAATGTGCATGAAACTACTACTAATTTTTATTTTAATTTCCAAATATAAAAATTTTTGTAATATTTTATAATGAACAGTTTTTATGGTAAGAAAAATCAAAAATTGTTTTAAACATTGAAGGTTATTAGAAATGTCAGTAAAATATATACATGTTTACTTATATACAAAATATTATTTCAATCTTGATTTTAACGTGACTACTAATGCAGAAAATTTAATAATAATTATAAATAAATTAAAATTTAACAAACAATATGTTACGTTTTATATATACAAAATTAAAAATTGTTTTTGGTCAAAAATTAACTTATATTTATACATTAAATTTTACTTTATTATAATTTAATGTTATCTTGAGAATATTATACCTTGTCTTTTATTATAATTGATCAAAAAAATTTTTTGAATGGAAAATTATTAATAATATTATGAAAAAAAATTATATTATTGTATTGATAGCTGTATATTTTGTTTTTGTGTACATAAGTTAACTAGTCTTGAAAATTAATATAATGTTAGTATAGTTTTTGTTATTATTTTAACATTTCATTTTATTAAAATAACTACTATAAAGAATTTATCAATTAAAGAAATGTATTGTAATAAAGAAAAAAAAATGATTAAAAAGTTACATACATATAGTTTATCAACAATATTAATAGTTACAAATTTTAAATATAACTATACAAAGCTGTTAACAATAAATGTTAATCATAATTTAATATTAAAAAATTCATAAAAATTATAATGGTATAATAAATATAATAACTTCTTCTTATAGTTAAATTATAATACTTTTACACACCTAAAATGTATAATATATGTATATATACATATATATATTTTTATAACAATCATTGAAATTGATTGTGAAGGTAAATTTTTATAAACATCTACCTTCGGTGTTTGCACACAAGATTAGAAAGATTGATATTAGATTTAATAACTTTTATGTAGATATGTCTTTATTATACAAAACAATATTTTGAACTTGAACTGTACCATTTACAAAATAATCTGCACTATTATATTAATACTTTTGATAACAATAATATAAAAATTAATTATTTGCAAATATTTAAATAATAATAAAATTTTTCATTTTTAAATAAAAAAAAGTTGAATTTTTTTTTTATTTAATAATAAAACTAAAAAAAAAGATTGTGTTAAGTTTTTATTAATATAATTAAAAATATAACTATATTGTTTCTTTTTTTTAATTGCCAAGAGTAAAAAAAAATTGTTTATTAGAATGAAATATGATAAATAAAAGTACACAAAATTTTTTTTTTGTGTTTTAAAGTAGCAAAATTTTTTGTTTTATTTAGAAACTAGAAAACTAAATATTGTAATTTAAATACTAGTTTTTGTAGACTGAATAATTAAATTTACAAAAAATATTTTCACTTCGTCGATTTTTTTTATTTATAACATTATATAATTATGTTGTTGTTTTTTTATTTTTAAATATATATTATCAAAATTAAACTTTTTGTTTTTTAAAAATTAAAATTTTATTGCCAAATTTAAGAACATTAAAACAATATATGTTTAAGATGCTAGATTAAACAAAAATTAATCTAGAATATGACTCATTGTTGATACAAAATGTTTTCTTTTTTTTTAAATTATCTTCTATGTTTTGTGAAGATTTAACATTTTATATTTTGTTATAAGTATCATAAAAGTAAATTATTTGTTTTTAAATATACCAATTATATTTAAATATGAAATGTTGTAATAAATAAGAATCTTATTGTAAACTTTATACTTCTAAATTTGTTTTAAAAATAAATAATTTTTTCATTATTTTTTTCTTTTTTTAAACTTATGTTAATGAAAAAAAAATTTATAAAAGTATATATTATTAAATAAGTATTTTGACAAAAAATAGTTTAAAAATAAATATTTGATACACCCACCATTTTACACTACTATTATTTCTTTAAATAATTTTTAACAATATATTTTTTTAAAATATAATTTTAATTTATATTTATTTTAATATAAAAATGTCACCAATATTTAAAAAAAAAACATATTTACAAAATTTTTATTATACATTTTTAACAGTGACTACAATAAAATGTTTATATCAAAATAATTCATAGTTTTTTACAAGTATAAATAATTTTTACAAAAAATATAATGATTGTCATTCAACAGCTGATATTAACTTGGACAAAAATATTTAAAAAATATATAATTTTTGTTGTTAATATAGAAAATAACTAAAAAATGTATTAAATTAAAAAAAACAACATACAAATATAGTTATTTTTAATTTAATTTTATATAAATTTATTTACAAATTAAAAAGTTACAATAATAATTTTTTGTTAAAAATTATTTTTTACCCAAATCTCTAAATAAATTTTAAATTTAATAAGTGATCATTTTAATATTTTCTGTAGGCGTTGAAGTGCTAGTTAACAAAACAATTGAATTTTAAAAAAGAACAAATATTTAATAATATTTATTAAATTAATGTCTTTTGGTAATATTAATATTATTCTTTTTATAAGTATAAATTATATGTAACCATTTTTCTTTTTTATTTAATCATTCTTCTGCACTATATAGTGATTTTCTTGGATATATCATTTCAAATAAGAAAATATTGATAAATTTTATCTTTGATCAAATGTAAAATACAATTATTATATGACAATGATTTATATAATAAAATTTATATACAAGTGCTTTACATTTAATATGTTTTTCTTTTTTCATAAAAATTTAATGCTTAATTTTATATTCCATCAATCTGTTTCTTTCAAATTAAAATCACAATAAAAAGAAAAAGAATCTTTGATAGCAATATAACAATTTAAAAGTTAAATAAATTGTGCCATATAGTAAGAGATAATAGAAAATATTTTTCTTTCTTAATGTATTTTATTTCCAGTTATTTTCATTAAACTTTATCCCTCTAAGACATTCTTTTAAATGTATAATTTTATTCTCACTATGATAAATCCATATGCTTAAAATAATTTCTTCTAATTAACAGAGGTGATTTAATATACATTTATAAATTCTAATATTCTCAACGGCATTAAAAATTTTAATACACTTGTGTCTGTCTTTTATTTTATTATTATTGATAATAGAAGCAAGTTGCGTAGTGTCGTTTTTGATCACAATATATATGTATATCAATTTTTGCCAGATCTTTAATGTGAAGCCATGTAAAATTATGTTTATTATTTACCCCCACGTCTATCTATGTTTTCTCTGATAATTCATTTTAACATAGTTTAATAAAAACGATAACAACCACACACATTTATAAAAAGAAAATCAACCATCCTCTTCAATATCAATCCCTCAAATCCATCCCTCTTAAATTTATCTTTGATGGCAAAATAATATATCATATAGTCTAAAGAATTCCTTCGTATATATCGCTTCTCAATCATTGAAATATATCAGTATTTTAAACAATAACATCAATGATTGTATAGTTATATTTTATTTAATTATTATTATTATTACTACTTACACAATTTGTCATATTTTTATATTAGATAAAAAATATAAACATATTTTTATATATAACACAATTTTTACTTATACTTTATGTAAAAATAATTTTTAAAAAAAGTTTTTTTTCTTAACTTTAAAGTGTTTTAATATTTAGTATTATTATCAAATTATTTTCTATTTTTATATTAATTTTAAAAGGCAAATTAAAATTTTACAAAATTTTAGATTTTTTGAAATCATGAGTAACGATTGGTATCCAGAAGAAAATGATTACATCCGTTACGGAGGTTGTCAAGGTGAAGATACGGATGAAGTAAGAAAATTGTTTTAAAAATGTTAATTTAAAAAAATTTATTTTTTAGGAATCTGCCCGTAAAAATGAAGAACGTGAACGCAAGAAGGCTGAGGTCAGAAAACGTCTTGAAGAAGCTGGAAACAAGAAAAAATCGAAAAAAGGTTTTTTGACCCCAGAAAGAAAGAAGAAACTCCGTGTATGTTTATTAATATTTTGAGCAATTTTTTATATAATGTCTTTTTTTTGTTATTTTTAGAAATTACTTATGATGAAAGCTGCTGAAGACCTTAAACAACAACAATTGTTAAAGGAGCAAGAAAGACAAAAAATTCTTTCTGAACGTACTATGCCACTCCCAGCTATTGATGGCATTGATGATCACGCTAAACTTGAACAAATTTACAATGACATCTTCAATCGTCTTATTCAATTAGAAGAACAAAAATATGATATTAATCAAGTTGTTCTTGCTAAAGATCAAGAAATTAATGAACTTACAATTGCTGTGAATGATCTTCGTGGTAAATTTGTTAAGCCTGTTTTAAAGAAAGTTTCAAAATATGATAATAAATTTAAAAAAATGGCAGAGACAAAGAAAGAGGATAAACAAGATTTCCGTGCTAATCTCAAGGTTGTTAAAAAAGAAACAGTTATTGATGATTTAGTTGCTAAGAAGAAATTCGACAAACCAGACTGGTCAAAGAAGGGTGGTGCTGATGGAGAAGCTAAAGAAGAAAAAGCTCCAAAAGAAGAAACTCAAGCTGCTGAAGAAGAAGCTCCACCAGCTGATGAAGAAGTTGTTGAGGAAGTTGAGGAGGCTGAGGAAGAAGAGGAAGAAGAAGAAGAAGAATAGATCAGTTTAACATAAGTAAAACAGATCATTTTGTCTTCTTGCAATATATCACCATTGATAAAATAATATTAAAAATGTTTAAATACCTTCAACAAGGAAATTCTTATTAAAATTTTTATTATAGTTAATTCATACATTCAAAAATTCTATCTGGTTACTTGCATTTTTATTTGATTATTGCTTTTATAACGTTAATGTGATATATATGTAATTGATCTGTTTTATATAACAATTTATTTTTTTATTTTTGTCGCGAGTTGTTTAAATTTATACAATATATTCATAATTTTATTTATTTCTAAATAATCTTTTCGGTACAAACAAAAAAAACATTAAAAATCAATCAAAAAATATTTGTTTATTAAAAAAACAAAAAAAAATTATTAAAAAAGGATATTTGTAAATGATTGTAAAAAAAGGAAGATAAAAGTTTACTGACCATTTGCGTTGTATAAATTATAATTATTTAATTATAAATTATGAATTATTATAACCTTCAGGCCAATAAAATTGATCTTCATATGGCCAACCTTTTTTAATTTGATCCATTAAAAAGCTTTGAACAAGAGCCCTTTTAGCATTTTTATCTTCATCTACGTCAACTTTTTGGTAACCACCCATAAAATGTGGTTCAAGTTTTATAGCATCATAAGATGTTTTTATAGGTCCAGATGAATGTATTTTTGACCTTACTATAGGTAATGGTTCTAATTCTTTTTTATTAGTTTTTGTTAAATCTTCATTTAACTTTTTAGATGGTATTAATGGAACATTAATTGTATTTGATACTAATTTATCTCTTTTTGGTATTGATGTTGTAGTTTCAATTATTTCTAAAGTTTCTTTTTTATTTTCAATTATATTTTCTTTTTCAAGAATTGATGACTTTTGTTCAATTTTTTCTGTTGTACTTTCTATTCTTTTAGATGTGCTTAATGTTGTTCTTAATATATCATTTATGCTTTCATTATTTTCTTTAAATTCTAAAATTTCTTCATTACTTGTAGGATTAGTATATTTTGGAATTTTTGATTCTTCTTCAGTACTTTCAAAACTTTCCTCTAATTCACTAGCATTACTAAGATTTTCACAACAAATTGATACTTTTCCAACCGATAAACATTCTTCATTAGCAGTTGAACATTTTTTAAATTTATCACAAACAGTTGGTAGACTTTCTTCATTTAAAACGGTAAGATATGGATGTGGACAATCAAGTTCACTTAAATCTACTTTAACAGTCTTTTTTTCTTTTTTTCTTGGACTAACACGATAATTTGTTGCTTCAATTTTTTTTGATTCACTACAACAATAACCTTTATAACATTGGGAATTTAATCCTAAACAATCTTTATTTCTTTGACAATTTATCATTTCACTATTTCCATCAAGTTGTACAAATGAATTAGTGGGACATTCAATATCATCAATATTAACAGTTTTAGTTTTAGATTTTTTACCTTCTGGACAACAAATGTAATTAAATCCAGAAAAGAAACAATAATGACTATCTCCACATGTATGAACACTATAATCACCAGGTAAACACTGTACATAATCACCAGTTTTATCTTTTTTTGCATGACCTGATGGACAATGATATTTATAATCTAAAAAAAGAATATATTCAAAAATAAAAAAAATAAATTCTTTTTAATATACCTTCTAAGGCTAATGAAAAAGTGAAACAAAAAGTAATTAATAATAATGAAAACATTTTTGAAATAAAAATTTTCATTTTAGTTATAGAAAATATTTTTCAAAAATTAATAAATAAGAATATAAATAAAATAATTGAAAATAGATAGTTTTACTTACAAATATCTTTCAATAATACAATTAGTATATGGGTCATCATTGAATTAATTAAGATGTCCTACTTCAATTACCATTTTAAAAATGGTTTTTAAAACTTTCTATATTTGTACCTTACTACAAATACTTGTTTAATATATCATATCTTTTTATAAAAATGAGCTCTAATATTATAAAGAAAATTTAATCAGATAATGAAAATCTCTTTCTTTTCCTAGATAAGAATAGATTAATATTAAAATATCATTTTACTGATCCATAAAACAAAATCTTACTCTATATTTTAATAAAATAGTTATAAATGTGAAGAAAAGGAAAATTTTTACTTATTTTTATATAACAACTATAATAATTATATTTATTTGACAATAAAATTATATATTGAAATTAAAACAATAAAAAATTAATAATAATTAGTTTTATTTTTCAAAATCGTATATTGAATGAACAAATAATTTTTTATAATTTAAAAAAAAAATAATATTTAAAATTATGAAAATAAATAACCTAAATTTTTTGTGATCCATTAATAAATATAAAAATTATTAGTAATTTTAAATTATATAATAAATTTTAAATTTTTTATAGTAAAGATTTAAAAAAAATAAATTATTGATAAGATAAAAAAAATTTATTATATTATTTTTAATTATTTCTAAACTTTTTGATAATAAATTAAGTTTTCTATGCTTGTATTTTGTATAAATTATTTATTTTGATAATTTAAAAAAAAATTATTTTAAATGAAGGAAAAAATCAATTTAATTTTAAAAATAAAAAAGAAGAAATAGAAGAAAGTAAGTAATATTTCAAAAAAAAATTATATGAATTTATAATTAGCAAATTTAATATTTGCTAATTTTATTATTATTAATAAAGTTTTAATAAATTAAATTTAAATATATTAGAAAAATTATTAATTCTTATAATATTGAAAAAAATGTTGTTTTAATGATTAATTTAAAAAAAATATTGTACAAATCAAAGATTTTTTGTTTTTTACAATATTAAATGAATAAATTTTGTTTTGTTTGTTAATAATAAATTTTTTTAAACTATTCATTTCAAATTTTGTTTTTACTTTTTTGAAAGTGATTAAAAAATAACAAATAATTTAAAATAATTTAACCATTATTTATTTACCTAATCCTTTTTTTCTATTAAAAATGCTTTTATCCATTAATATGGTAGTATTGTTAGAAATTATAAAATTTATTATTCTTTAAACAATTTAGAACTTAAATTCAATTGATATTTTTCAACTTCTAAGACATTATGTATTTTTTTAAGGTTAAAATTTTTATTTCTATTTTATTCTTCTATATTTCATTTAAATTTCAAAATTATATAAAAAATCAATATAGTTATTATCAATAAAACTTATTTTTACCTTAATACAATTATTTTTTAAATTAAGTTAGCTGCATTTTATGTAGTGTTATTATGAAATAGTGATAATTACACTTTATTTTTATTTTTAACTACTGTTATTAGAAAATATTAATATAGAAAATAATCAATCTTTTTTTTTAAATTATTTTATTGTTTTTTTTTTTTTAAATTAGTTTTAAAAGAATTTATTTTTATGTGATATGGATATTATATTTTGTTAGTAATTAGCACTAAACTTATCTTTAAAATTATTTATTTGAAAAACATTATTAAAATAAATAAGAACAATAAATTATTAAAAAAAGAAACACAGTATAATTTAAAATAAGATTAATTGTTTACTTAATTTTTAAAAAATATAACAATTAATTTTATAATAATATAAAGAGGAAGTTACATTAAATTTTTGCTGTATTAAATTGATAAAAAGTCAAATCAAAGTTATATAAAATATACTGTTATTTTTCAAAAAAAATAAAATAATAAATTAGTAGAAACAAATAAAATTGTAAGTATTATTGGTGTCTCATTTGAAAATTGTAGTTATATTACATTTTATTAAAGAATGTTATTATGAAACATTTGTATATATAATTTTTTTTTCAAAAACTATCTTATTAATAGTAACATGATATAAAATGTTTTTAGAATTAATTTTTAAAAACATCAAAACATCTGTTGTTATAACATTATTAAATATAATCAAAATCCAGAAAAATTATTCAATTGATACTATTAAATATTTCTATCATTAGTAATCTTTTTAAATATATTTTTTTTTAAATAACAATTTTATAATACAAATTTATTTCTAACATTTCTAAAAAATTGTTATATTTTCAATTAGATCAAAAAACTTCTAACTCTATATTATCATTTTTTTGTTTTGTCTAATTTTTAATGATTGATTACATAAGAAAATGTGTGAGTGAAATTTTGCACTATATAAACAGCTTTTCTTATATATTTTTAAAATTTTTGCTTTTTAATAGTTTCTTTTTATTATATTAGTTAGAATTACATTGTTTAACAAAATTTTGCATCTTCTTCAGTTTCTAATAAACAGCCTACACTTATTAGAATTTTAGGTATTAAGTGGTGCCGAAATGACATTTGTTTATTACTTAACATACATATTACAATGTGCCAAGTAAATAATATCAAGGTAGTTTTCTAATTATTATTTATTTTATAAATGAAAGTTAAATAAAGTATATAATGGTTTAATTTATAATAGTAACTAAGTATTTTTAAATATATTAGCTAGATAAAAATTATCAATATAATTAAATGTTTAAATAAATCATGTATAAATATACGTTTTGTTTGAAAATATAATTTGATTGGTTTTATCTTCTTTTTTTTTTAATTTCATCATTTAATATCATATTAGAAATTAAATTTTACTATAATTAATTATTTATATCGTGAATTTTATAAATATTATTTAAAAAAAAATTAAATTGTTAAAAATACTATTTTTTGAAAAATAAAATACAATAAAAATAATCATTAAAAATTCTACTATTTTATTTTTTTACAATTAAAAAATTCAAATGTTTTTGATTTATTTAATTGTTAAGTTATTGTGAAAACAAAAAATAAAATAAATAACATTTAATAGTGTAAATTTTCTTTCTTTTTTATATTTTTTAACTATACCTTATTTAGAATAATTATTTAAAATTTTATTTTTATACATGTAAAATAGTTTATTATCAAATAGAATCTTTAAATTAAAAGTAGCGTAAAGTATTTTAAAATGTATAAATTTTTTTTACATATTTATAATTATAATCATTTTTAAAGTTAAATGCCATTTTATGATTTAAAATTAGTTTTAAAGCAAGTTATTTATTATTAAAGTTTGTATATAATAAATATTTGAATTAACAATTTTAAAATCTGAATTTTATAGATAATATATAAAAAGAAATGTAAAACATTTTTTCTTTATATATTTAAAAAAATCATTAATGATTTTTATTATATATTTTTCTCATATTTTTTAGTATTTGTTTAAAATATTTTTATTTAATAATGTAATTTTATATACTTAAATGTTGTATGATAAGCATAGTCAATTTTTGATATGTAACATTTTACTTTTTAATATAAAAAGTTATATATCATTTTTATTTTGTTTTTTTATGATTAAGCTAGATTGTAAGATTTACTAAGAATATTTTATGTTATTTTTAAAATAAAATAACTATGTTATTTAATATACTTATGTTTCAAACATTTATACAACTAATCATAGCTTTTACTATTATTCATCATTGTATTAAAATTAATACTTTTTAATTTATCAGTAATATATATACCAACAGACTTTCGTAAGTATTACTAAGTTATTATAATTTAAAAATTTTGAACATATATTCTTCTTTTAAACTTTACAAAAACTGCCGAGATCATTATAAAATTTAGGTTATAATTATTGTTTTATATTATATTAACAACTTTAATAAAGATTTATACATAATATCACTTTCACATTTTATTTATAAGCTTACTATACTAAATAATTTTATTAAAACGGCATAAAATGAGTTTTAATATTTTAAAATTCTTTATCAATCCTTCAAATATCAATAGTAATCACATTAATAAAAATAAAGTAATTTGTTTTGGATAAAGTTGTAACACCAACAGTTGTATTAATACTTGTATAATAACTATTCTAAATATAATTGTTATTTGTAATAATGATAAAATAAAATTCTATATCTATGTAATTTTTTTTTCAAATTTTCTAATATATATTATATATCCTTAATTATTATCAAAAAATTATTTAAAATTTAATAAAATTGTTTTTTTTTTAATTTTTTTTTAGATACAAATGTATTTCATTAATAAAGTACTTGTTTTATTATTTTTTATTATAACTGATAATTTATCAGCCACAACAAAACAAGATGCAATTGGGCAAAATTTAATTGTCCTTCTAATAGATGGATATGGAAATAATTTGTTTAATAAAACAAATTCAAAACTTCAATTAGGAATACAAAGTTTATTAGAAAATGGTGTTCAAACAGATTATTTAAAACCAATTTTTCCAACATGGTCATATCCAACATGGGTATCGTTATCAACTGGATTATATCCTGAAAATCACCATATGTCAAGTGATTTTATGTATGATGAAGAAAATGAAATGCTTTTTCAAAGGGATGAAGGGGAAAATGATACAGATTATAGATGGTTTATTGATGAACCTGATCCAATTTGGTATACTGCTGGAAAGGCTAATATTAATGTACATTGTTATTGGTTTTCAACATGTCATGTAAATAAAAATACTTTTTTTATAATATAATATTAAAAAAAAACTTTTTTTTTAGAGAGCTCATGGTGATCAAATAGTTAGAGTGGATAAAAAACGCCGTCACAGTTTTAAAAATAAAAATGATACAAATCTTCTTTCTGAAATTCCATCATTAATGCGTCATATTAAAAAATTTCAACCATACCGTCAACAGGTAATATTATTAAATTATTTCTAATTTTAAAATATTTATTTATTTTATTTTAGTTAGCTCTTATGAGATTTAATGGTGTTGCAAATGCTTTACAAAATTTTGGTGAAAATAGTCATGAATTTAATCAGGCATTGTCTGCTGCAGATGTAACAATAAGAAAAATTCAAGAAGAACTTGAAGCAAAGAATTTATTTGAAACAACAAATTTTATTGTTTTATCTGGTCATGGTTATATGCCTTTTGATGAAGAGGAACAATTTTATCTTGATGAATGTTTAGAAGATTTTTCAAGAGTTAAAAGAGTTGTTAATTCATTATCTATGATGCTTGTTTATCCTCATGAAGGTGAAGAGGATACAGTCTTTTTTGAATTAAAAGTTTGTGATCAATGGGCACCAATGGGTGATTATGAAGGAGATGAACAACCATTAGTTCGTGTTTATAGACATAATGAGGTTCCTGAAAGATATCATTGGAAACATGGAAAACATATGGCTCCTATTGTTATAATAACAAAACCTGGAACAATTTTATTAACAGTAAGTTTAAAAAATTTTAAAAATTTTAAAAATTAATTATTTTTAGCGACAAATACCATCTACAGATGTCTCAGAAGCATTAGGACGTGAAGTTAAAGAAATTTCAGGTTGGGATAATGAATCACCTGATATGCTTGGAATATTTATGGCTAGAGGACCAGCTTTTAAGTCAAATTATAAAAGTGGTCCTATTGAACTGGTTGATGTTTATCCTCTTATGTTAGGAGTTCTTGGTCTTCAAGCACCACATCCAAATAATGGATCATGGGATAATGTTGTTGATATGATTTCAGATGATTGGGAAAACAAAGGATCGCGTAATCCAAATATTAGTTCATCTTCCTCATCGATAGTATTTTCATTTGTACTTCTTTCCTTTATTTCTCTCTTAAAAATATATCTAAGAGATTATTAAAAATTGTACAGTCTAAAAACAACATTTTAAGATTTTCATATCAAATTATATCTTAATGTTTATTTGTATATCGCAAATAATTTTTTTGATATTACACCAAAAATTTTAAATAATTTTTTTTTTGGTCTAATTTACATTTCTAAAAAAAAATTTAATTTGGCTTTCGACTATAATAATTTATACTTTATAACAACAAAAAGTATATAAAGCTTTTTTTTAAAATAAATTTTAAAATTTAATAAAAAAAATTTGATAATGAATTATATAATAATATCATTTTTTATTATAATTTTAAAAAACAAGAAAAAAGAGCTAAAATAAACTGCCATAATATTTTGTGCATTATTTCCCGGTATATTTTTTATTTTAGAAATATTTTTTTTAATATATACAATTATTACATAATTTTTAATTTTTTTATACCTATGTATGTCATAAAATTGATTTTAATAATAATTGATTAGTAAAATATAATTTTTTTTAATAAAATTGATTGAAAATATATCTTATTAATATTTAAATTTCTATATTTTTAATATTTTTCTTTAATAAATTTTAATAAAATTTTTTACATTCAAATAAAATTAAGTTATTTATATTATAATATATTATTTTTACAAGTTTTAATTTTTATATATTGAAATTATTTAAAATAATACAAACAAAAATTCTCTAATAAGTTTTATTGATATTAAAATATTAATATAGATGAAGAGAAACAGAAATTCTTATAATAATAATTTTATTTTAAATACAATAAACTAATATAACACAGTATACTTAAATTAGCAAAAAAAATAGACATATTAATAATAATAATAGAGAAAATTACTTATAACTTATTGTGTGATAGTATAACTATTATGTACTAGGAAAATATACTCAAATAATTTAACTAATAATAAAACTTAGAAATTTACAATAATTAATAAAGTGGCTAATATATTATAGTAAAAAGTTGTAAAAAAAATTATATACTTTTAATTTGATAGTTTAATAAAAATGATTACTTATATTTATTTATTTAATACATATTATTTTTAATACTATTAAATATATTTTATTTAAATAATGCTTATATAAAATTTTCTCATTGTAATTAATATTAATAATAATAAAAATTAAAAATAAAATTTTATTGCATTTAGATTGAAGGATATTTTTGCAAGTTTATAGTATATTAAAATTATTAGAATTATTAAAAAATTATTTTAATTTTTTTATAATTGCCATGTTTTTATTGCAATTTTTATATAAATATACAATAAATATTTATATTTTTCGATGTTGCAAGAGATATTTAGACCAATAAAAACCATTAAATATTAAAAACAATAAAGGAAATGCTATTCTAGAATAAACATCTAAATTAAAACTTTTTTTTGAAAAATCTCTTGACAAATTATGAAATATTTCACTTAATTCTACTGATGTAAGATTTTCTCTTCCTTGAATATCTCCATCAATCATTGCATTTTGTAACATATTTCTATCATCAATATCCATATATTCCATAGAATCAATAATATCACTAAAATTCAATTCTTTTTTCTCAATAAAAGAATGTTCTTCACTAATACTTCCATTTTCAATTAGTCGTCTTCTGTTTGGTGGACTACAAGAATTTTCTAATCTTCTTGCAAAATAATTAAAAGATTGCCTTCTATTAATGTTACTTTGGTCACATGGTGATGGTAGAAATGATACTTTTTCAGAACCCATACAATAAATTGGAAATTCTAAATTTTCATTTATTTTATCATTAACAAATATACCTTTTTTTTTTATTTCATCAAATGCCATAGATTTTTTTCTTTTATCATAATTTATTGCTTTATTTAAATGTTTTTTATTATATTGAGCAGCCATTAATTTTGCATTTTTTTTTAAAATTTGTGATAATTTTTCAAATTTTTCACTTCTTCTAACAAAATTATTAACAAAAGCATATTGTAAGAGTGTTGCAAAGACAAATATCATACATGATCCAAACCAATAGTCAATAGCTTTGGCATATGAAACTTGTGGTAAACCAAAACGAATACCATTTGATTGAGTTGTTAATGCTAGTAAGGTTGAAAAAGATAATGATATTCTAGCTGGTACAGCACGTCTAAAAATTTTTTATTTAAAAATTTATTAAAATATTATTTAAAATACCTATCAATCCAAAATGATACCCATGATATTATAACAATTAATCCAGTAGGAATAAATGTTTGTACAACATGATAACCAATAGATCTTCTTAAATGAATATTTAATGTTAAACAATTAAAGGTATCCTTTTTAAATGATTTTTCAGTTCTAGCATATTTATATGTACCATCACAATAATTTTCAGTAATACCTACAAGTTCAAATTCAGGCAAGCCAATTTCTTCATTATATAATATAGGATTTTCTTTAAACCACGTTACATTCATTTCTTTAGTAATATATGCATATGACAAAATTTTAATTACACAATGTTGATTATCAAATGGATAAGCATTTAATACTAAAGTACAAGCAACATTAAGGGTAATCCTAGTACCATAAGAAATTGTACCATGTTTATCAACAAATATACTAAAATTAGGAACAGTAACTTCATGAAATGCTGCAGAACGACTGTTGGAAAAATATAAATCTGGTCTCCATATTTTAAGAAGTATTTTTGGAGAATTAATTAAAATTGTATGACTTTGATTATGCATTAATGTTGGATCATTCCATGACATATACATATAAGCATCAGCATCAAATGTCTTAAAAAAAATGAATTTATATTATAATATAATTTTTTACCATTAATGTTTCTCTAAAATTTCCAAGACTTTCAATATAAAAACCAAGTTTAACTTTTACAGGCTCATTTCGGTGACTACCAATTTTTTTTGGTGGCTGTTGCATACTATTTAAAACTTGAATTACATCAGGATTTGCTTTTTTAAAAATTTTAGAAAAATCCTTGTATGTTCCATTAGATTTTTTTGTAAAAATAAATATTAAAAAAAAGCTTAAAAAAACATTTGTCTTAATATAATTAAAAAAAAACCTACATATAAATTTTTTTTAGTAACATTATAAACTAAAAATAGTGTTAAAAAAATAATATTAATAATGTTATTTAGCGTTTCAAAATACGAATAATACTAGAGTGTGGTAAATTATTACTAGCTGTAATAATTATTTTAACGTCAACTATTAATATATCAAGTTGAATGTTAAATAGAAGTAATAATAAAGTGAATATTTAAAAAAAAATTAATAGAGAAAAATATTTATTCTTTTTTATAAATTTACATTCCACATGGTTCAAGTTAAGTACAATTATTTACTAATAATTTAAAAACTTTTCTGAAAAATAAACTTATTTCTCAAAAAAAATTTTGTTTTACTTTATAACATTTTTTGATTAATAGAAATTTATCTTATTTTATATTATCTATATATCTTATTTAAACATAAAATTCAAATAAAATTGTATTAAATTAAAGTGAAAACTATTGCTAAAAAAACCAATTTTTTCTAAGAATAAACCAGACTTATAATTGTTAAAAAATAGTAACAGATGATAAATTATGAAAGAAACTTTAAAAATAATTTTTATATAAAATGGTTAAAAAATTTTGAATATAATTTTTTCTTAAAGTTATTATTTATGTCTGTATCATCAAACAGACAAACTTTTATCATTTATTTCTTGTAACTTTTATATCCAATTAATTTAAAAATAAATTAAAGTGAATGAATTAAGTTTACTCATATTGAATACATTCTTTGTAATTATAATATTAAAAAAATAAAGTAATACATCTTATTTAATATAAATAATAAAATAAATAATTTTTTTTAATCATTTTTGCTACTTTTAAGTACAAATAATATACATTTATTGAGATATATTAATGTAAACATTTGTCTAGTGTTATAAATTCACTAGAGAAATCTATCCATACTACAAGATACAATCTTTATCATAATGTTCTTTCAATTTCTTTTTAGTTACTAAAGTTAAAAATAAAATGAATCAGATAAAATTAGCTTACAAAAAAAATTTCAACAATTTTAAATATAAGTAAAAGTTTAAAAAAATAAATAAATAAACATACTTAGTTCTTATATATGGAATTATTAGAAAGTAAAATAAAATTACTTAAAACGGTATATAAAACTGCTATTTATTTAAAAATCTTTTTGTCTTCCAATAATAACTGTTCTTTTAACAATAATAAAAATGTTACAATAAAGTTTTATCATTCATTTTTTTTATTGTAAGCTTATTTTTATTTCTACATAATCGTTGTATACAAACAATTGTCTTATTAAAGATGAAATCTAATTTTAAAATGTTAATTAAAATTAATTCATCGTAATTATATAATAGATAGTTAAATATTAATATTTTTTTATAATTAAAATTTATTTTTAAACAAACAAATACGGTAGTAGAAGTATGATTTATAGAAAAATATTTATTATAATTTTAAACAATTTTTAAAAATTATAATATTAATTATCTAACTAATAATATTTTTTTATTATACAATTATAATTTTATTTTAATAAAAATATTACTAAAACTTTTGTTTTTTTTTTGAAATTATTATATTTTAAAATAAAATAAAGAATGTCAAATCCTTTATTATTTCCATATTTGTATGAAAAATACTACTTATGCAGCAAGAGTGATATTGAAGATGCAATAAATTTAGCAAACAAACAAAGTACCCTTTTGGGATACATTCATGGTCTAATATCAATTTTTTTCCTAATATTTTACATACCACCTGTTTATGTAATTATAAAAAAAAAATTTTTTTTGAACAGTTGTTACAAAATTATTTTATTTATGTGTTTTCTTGATATACAAGCTATGATTTTTGGAATTTTTTATTCAATACTTTCTATATTAAAAAAAAGCTATTGTTTATGTCCAAAAATACATCTTTTTATTGGTTCATATACATTAGCAATATGGACAGGAAATTGTTGTACGGCAATGATATTAGTTATCAATAGAATAATTGATGTATTCAGTCAAAATTATCACGAGCTTTTATTTGATGGAAAAAAAACGTTTTTTTGGCTTTTAATACCAACAATTTATATGATATCTTTTTTTGTTTTTCATTCCTCATCATGTTTAAGTATTATTCATCATGTATTTCTTTTTAATCCTTTTGTAGACTATCCATCACATAATGACACTGTTGATTTCAATGAATTAGCTGGACCAACATTATCTATAAATAATATTTATTTTTTAATTATTTTAGTAATTTTAAATATTATTTATGTAATTAAACTTTACTATAATACAAAATCATATATTAAAACTGAAAAGACAGTAAAAATGTTAAAAAAAGTTCAAATTCAAGTGTTATCAATCTGTTTTATTATTTTCATAACAGCACTCCTTTATGTTATTATACAATATGTTAAAGTACCTGAATTTATAATGTATACAACACAATTGTTTTACCTTATATGTCATGGTAGTAGTGGAATAATTTATTTATTTTTTAATCCTTCCATAAAGGAAAATGTTTTTGGACGTTTAACAGTACAGAATAAAACTTTGTTAGAAAGACTACCAAGAAATAAAACAATGTCACCTGTAACAAGAATTTAATATTATTCTTTTTTTTTAATTTTGAATTATATTTTATACCAAAATATGCTAGACTATTAAATAGTTAATATTATTTCATATAAATTTATCATTAAAAATATTTTTCAAACTTTTTATTTTTTCTAAACATTTAAACTTTAAAAAAATTATTTTTTAAAATTAAATGTTTTAAGCATAATAATAATATAAGATTTTTTTTTCAAAAAATAAAAAATATAATTATTTGTAAATTAAAGTTATTGTAAACAAAAAACAATTATAAAATGTTTTATTTTTTTTATTTTTCAATTATTTTAAAATAAAACAGTATTTGACAATACATTGTTTTTTTATCTATTGTATAAATAAATATAAATATATTATTATTAATTATATTAGTATTAATGGTTGTACAACAACTTATTTTAATTAATATCACTATAATTTAAAAAAAAATTATATTGTTTTTTGAAAAAATATTTTGAAGGATTAACAATATAAAAATAATTTTTTTTATCTAAATATTTTAAAAAGGTTAAAATTAATAGGATAAAAAGACTAAAAGGGTAATGTTTTTTTTATATCAAAATTAATGAGCAATTTATTAGTATATTAAACAAATAAATATACTTTTTAAAATAGAATCAAACTTTTTTAAATTTAAATAAAATTTTTGAGAATTTATAAATATATTAATTTAATTTAAAAATGTTATTCATTTTACTTTGTTTTTTAGATATTTAAATGTTATTTAAAATTATTACATGTTAAGGTTATTATATAAATTTATTTTAAAATTTATTTTAAATGCTTTATGTTACAACTTTTTTATATTTATTTTTAAGTCATTAAATAAACTTAATTTTATCAGTACTTTAATTGATAAATAAAATAATTTGTTTTTATCTGGTTTTGAAATTTTGAATATAAATGTTATTATATAAGTAAAAAATTATTTATTAATGGTTTGACAATGAATATTGACTTTAATTTTTAAACTTTAATTCATTTTTAAAAAAATAAAAACACAATAATATCGAAAGTCAAAATATTTAAAAAAAAAATAAATATTTTTTAAGATATAAAGCTTTAATAATGAAAATTCTTATTTTTAAAGATGAGTAAAATGTAAATTACACTAAATTTCTGGTAATTATATATTCTTGTGTTTTGATAAAGGTTTACAATTTTATTTTTATTTAACTATTTCTTTGAAATACTTAAAAAATATTTATGTTAAGTAAAAAGATACTTTGAAGAAAAAATTTAGGGGATAAATCAAACAATACTTTAAAAGAACAATTTCAACATTTATTTTTATCTTTTTTTCGTAAAAATTATTTTTTGGCTTATTTTAACATTCAAAATTATAAGAGTCTACAAAAGTGTTAAAAAAAAAATCAGACAAAATTGCAAAAAAACTCATGGGAATTTTTTTATCTTTTTTTTAATATTTTACTAGCTGTAATTTTTTTGCTTTAAAATATCTTTATAAATGGTTTAATTTCTTTCTTACAATAAATAGAGATAAATTTTTTTTTTATAAAATATCATATTTTCACATTACTGTTTTAAAAATTTATTGTTTAATCTACTTGAAAAAAAAAATTATGTAAATTTCGACAATTTTTCAAGAAATACAAATTTCAATTAATATTACTTAAAACTATCTGGTGAAAAAAAACCAATAACTTTTTTTTAATTTTTTAAACTTTATTTCTAAAAATAGTAACAAAGTTACTTTTTATTTTTAAAATATTTTAAGAAATTTTTTTGCTATCTAATACTATATTTTATAACCGTAAAATAACTTTTTTTATTCTTGAATTAATTTGATGAATGGAATTTTTAAACAAAAAAAATAAATAAATGGAATTTATAAATAATTATAATAATTATTATCAAAGTTTAAATTTACTATAATAATTTAATATTATTAACTTTTCTTTATATAATAAATTTCTTTTAGAATAATTAATAAAATACTCTGGAACATTGTACTAAATTCTAATAATAAACAATAATTGAATGTTTAGTCATTTAATAAACATTATTATGGCTTTATTTTGATTATTGTAAAATATTTTAAAAAAATTAAAAGTTTTCTTGAATTTTAATGTAGTCTTGTAACAAAATGAAGGTATAAAAGAAACTTTAAAGTAAATGTAAATAAATTTTATAATTTGATTATAATTATTTACTACATTATTGCAAATTTTATATACAAAATAATTAAAAGGTTATTAAAACTCATCACAATAGTAGATTATCTTCATTTGTTTATTTTAGCATTTTTGTTGTAGTACATCTGCAGTTAAACAATTTTTTTATTAACGCTGTATTATAATTATTTTTGCAATATTATAACAAAATAATTTGTCAAAAAAAGATTTATTTATGCAGCAATTATTATTAATAAACAATTTATTTTTATATTATTGTTTGAAAGTATTTAAAAAAAAAAAAGATTATTTTAAATATTTAATAAATATTTAAGTAACACTATATGAATATTAATCAAGTACTTTACATTTAAAATGTTGCACATTATTAAAAAAACCGTTAATATTTTATGAAGTTAATAAAACAAATTAAACAATTTTATTTTTTTTATAAAAAAAATATTAATTTAAAATAAAAAATTCATTGAAAAAAATTTTAATTGTTTTTTGTTGCTTCAAGATCAATTGGAATACTAATGAGTCCAATAAATTGTTTAAAAATAAATAAAAAATGATAAGTTAAAAGTGATTTAAAAATCATCATTTGTATTATGAAATATTATATTTTAAAAAAAAGGTGATTAATCGAAATAACTTTAAATTCAAATAAATTAAAAATATTGTCAATTTTTACATCAAAAACTTTAAGATTAATTTTTTTATAACAAGAAAACAATTAATTAAAATTTTTAATAAATAATTTTTAGAATTAAACAACATAAAGACAATTTTATATGTAACTTTTAATCATTCAAATTTTATCTTTTAAACAATAAGATTTTAATATTCTTTTTTGTGCTTTATTTTGTTTTTATTTATTGTTAATGTTACATTATTTCACCAATATATTTTTATGGTTGGCTTATTATACTAATTAAAAAAAATTCTTTTATTTTAAAATAAATTTTAATTTAAAAATTAAAAGAATATAGTAATAAATCTTTTTGAAATAATTTTAAACTTTGATATTATAATAAAAATATTGATTTTGTTTAAAATATTAAAATAATATCGTGGTTGATATACATTCGATTTAGATAATTTTTAAATTGCGGGATGTTAATTTTTCTTATCATTTTGATGTTTTATTATAGTTTTATATAAATTTAATATTAAAAAGAATAGTCATTTGTGTATCTAATGAAAGCTTTAATTGACATATAGATTTATTAAAATAAATCAAAAATAACGGAGAAAATATAATTAAAAAAATCTTTTATTTTAAAAACTTAGTTTTACATTTTTGTAACCATTTTAAATTGGAAAATTAAACTACATTTCTTCACTATATATTAATAATAAAATAGTTTCTCAAAATTTTTTATTAATTTTTATAAAATGAAAAAATAAACTGGTGACAGGAAATTTAATTATTTTTAAAAAAAAATTTTAATTAATTTATAAATTTAAAAATAATATGAAAGAAATTTCATTGTCTGCAATTGAATATAATTTTTAAAAAAAATTTGTTGTAGTTGTTATTTATAAAAAGTATTTTACAACATGAATTATTTAAACTAATTTTATTTCACAAAAATAATATTTTAATATAAAAACAAAAACAATATAATTTTATATTATAAATCTTATTAATGTATCATTCATCGGTTAGAGATTTACAATAAAAAAACAATTTTGTTTTAAATTACAATATTAAAAGAAAGGAAATAGGTTTTTTGTATAATCACATAAAATTATTTTACTAATAAGTTTGAAGAGTGGTTATACAAATTACAATTTTTAAATAATTAGAAGAAACTTACGTTTCTAACTACTATTATCATAAATAAGGCCTCGTACTAACTAAGAATCAGTAAAACTCGTTATAGTAAAAAAATTGCAAATTATTGTAATAATTAGTTACTGCTATCCACTGTTTAATTCGTTATGATGTAGAAGAACAATTATAAAATTTTCAATCACCATCTTATTATCTACTTTATTCAGTGTTCTTTTTTATTACCAAATACTATAACTTTTATTTCTTTTTTTCAACCATATTGCTTACTAAACCAACCATCTACCAAGAAAAAATTATATGGTTTTTTTTTATAAATTATTAAGTTTTTATTATTATTTTAATTTTTTTTTTAAATTTCTTGTAATGGTGATGTAAGCTTAAAGTTTTCTAAATTTTTGAAGTTATAAAAGATTTCATCTTTTGTTTCATATAGATAGTTATCCACAACTTTGTTAAAAAACAAAATCATTAAATGATTGATTAAAAAGGCAATATAAACAAATATGTTAGGTTGAATGTTTAATAGATCAGCTTTTAAAAACTTCATCATACCAAAGAGTTTTTTCTAGTAAACTGCTAGCTTGAGGTCTTAATTAAATAATAGTTAAATTAGAAATTTCTGTTTCAAACATCTTAGTAATACAAAAAAACAATTATAAAAATTTTAAAAATTAAATAAGCTGTAAAAAGCTTAATGACAGTTATCTGTCAAAAATAATTATTAAAAATAAATGGTTATCAAAATAGAATTAAAAAAATTAATAAACAAATGTTTTCAATTTGTTTCAAAGTAAATGACAATAAATACACAATGAAAAATAATCTACAAATCAAATAATGATACAATTTAACATATAAAATAAATAATAGTTTTCAATTTTTTAGAAATTTAAACCTCTAACCTATGTTATTAACTTATGATAATATAAATTACACATTTGTCTTACATGCTACACTGTTAAGCTGAGAATAATCAATTTAAATTGAAAATCCAAGCAAGAATACAGCAGCTTTAATTCATTGACGCAAAACCATAAATTAATACAGCAACTAGAAGTATAAAATTTATAATAACCTTGTACAAATTTTTGTGTTGTAGAACCGTTTTTTAAAAATACATTATTTTGACATTTTCAAATATTGAATTAAGCTGTTTTGACCATACTTTTAGAGATTTTGTTTAAATTGACTTCTTATCATGTTTAAAACTAATAATTATTTTTCAGAAACAAATTTTTGTTGCCAATGAAAAATCTCATATGAATTAAATTTTAACTTAACATAAAACGCTAATGTTGTTTGAAATTTTAGTACATTAGATTTGAAGCATAAAGTACAATAAATAAAAACAGCATAATTATTTAACATTGTAATTTTCTTTTTAAATACTTAAATTTTAGTTTATTTTTAAGTGCCATTTCATAATAATTGTAAAAAATTGTACTAATTTCCAGTTTTAGATTTATTTCAATATTTTGTAAGTTGTTTGGTTTGTATATTCTCTTTATAATAAAGTATTATCATTGATTTGATGTTAATAATTAGAAACTATAAAGTTTACAGTCGTAAGTATTCTTTTAGCGATAAAAAATTTTAATAAAACTACATCAGTTATAGATAGTATTGTTTCAGCTGAATTACCAAATCTTGAAGAAGATAATGAACTATTTAATTTGGTTGTTGGACATATGCTTCATAAAAATTGTTATATTCTTAAAAGTAAATCACCATGTTGGAATTTAGCAAAAAATGAGTGTTATAAAGGCTTTCCAAAAACATTTATAAAAGAAACATTTATAGAAAGATTATCTGGCAAAGTGTATTATAAAAAAATTGATAATACAAACGAAAATATTGTTTTAAGAAATAGCAGAAAAATTGATAATAGCTATGTAGTACCATATAATCCATTTTTATTGAAATATTTTAATGCTCATATCAATGTTGAAATAGTAAATCAAGTGTTAGCAGTCAGTTATTTGTTCAAATATTTTGTTAAAGATGGAGAAACAAACAAAGTCAATGTTGAAATGCATTTTAACGATAAGAATAAGGATGAAATTTCAGCATTTCAAAAAGTAAGATGTGTTGGACCAACTGATGCTATTTGGAAAATATATGAATATCCAATTGTTAAAAATACAGTAACAGTTGAAGTCTTATACGTTCACAATGAACCTAAAGATAATAAGAATGTTTTTCTCCCATACCTTAATAATGAAAACGATTTTATAAATGCATCAGAATTGAATAATGATATAGATGCATTAAATCATTTAATGACTGCTAATACAATAGGTAAATCAAAACTTATGGCTTATTTTGATCTTATGAAGGAAGAAAAAGAAAAATTAAATCCTGATATGGAGGTCCTTAATTTAACATATGAATATATACCAACAATGTTTAAATGGGATCCTCTTTATTGTAAGGATAATAATATTAATGTTCCACGTTATAAGAAAGGAGCGTGGATTAAAAGAACACAAAAAAGAAAAGCCATAGGTAGAATTGTACCTATTTCAAAACAGAATAAAGAATTATTTGCTATGAGATCTCTATTAATTCATAAAAAAAGAGTTACATCATTTAAAGATTTAAGAACAATAAATGATGTAGTAGTTCCAACATATTATGATGCTGCAAAATATTTAAATTTAATAAAAGGTGGTATTCTAGACATTAATCATTTTAATGAATTATCAAAATTATCAACACCAGAAGACTTTATAAATGCTTTGGTTATTTATATATGTTATGACAATGAATTTAAGAATCATAAAGAAATATTTGATAAATTTAAAAATTTTATGAATCAAATATATGTACTTAGGTATCAAAGAAATTACAACGGAATACTTATTAATAAATATGTAATAAAAAAAATGTAAATAATCATTTACTTTATGATATTAGTCTTAAATTATCTGCAAATGGATTTAATTTATTAAATACTGATCTACCATTAGAAACAATTAATTATGATATAATTATTGATAATGATGGAATTAACAAAGAAAAAGAATTAAAATTATTAGAAAAATATATATCTAATGCAAATAAGGATCAGTTAAAAGCATTTGATTTTTTTAAAAAAATATTAAATACAAATAGAGAATGTAAATTAATGATGATAGAAGATTCAGCTAGTACAGGAAATACTTATGTTTATCAAACAGATTCAACTTTTCTTGAAACAGAAAGAAAAACAAATATAAATTTAGCAGGTACAGGTATTGTCGCTTCACTATTACCAGAAGGGCAAACCCTACACTCATTTATAAAAATGCCACTAAATGTAAATAAAAAAGATTTTGTTGTTGATAAAAAAAAACAATACGTAAAATGAATAGTTCAGATCAATTTCGTTAAAGAAATTCATTAATAATTTTTATTGATGAAATATCAATGCAAAGTTCAAAACAAATAAATTATATTGACTTAGCATTTAGATACAATTTTAAAAATTATAATTATCCATTTGGTGGCAAATTAATAGTTCTTGGTGGTGATTTTAGATAATGTTTACCAATTATGGAAGAAGAAACCACAGGCCAGTTAATAGCATCAACAACTTTATCATCTAATTATTTTACACATGGTAATCAAGTGAAAAGGATATATTTAAAAGAAAATGTGAGAACTAAAAGTGATGAAAAAGAATTTGCTCAATTTTTATTGCAAATAGGAAATGGTGAAAAGTATGATTCATCAATATTACATCCATTGGCGGAAGAATAGATAATCATAGATTTATAACAATTCCTAAAAAAATGATTTTTGAAGGTGATGATGTACAATTTATTGAAGAAATATTTGGTAAAAATTTAGAAAATATTTTAAAAAATAATAATGCTGTAATATTAGCTTTAAGTAATAATATGTTTAATTCAATAAATTAAAAAATCCCTAATAAATATTTCAAAAAACAAATAACGTATTATTCAGATGATAATTTATATTTGAAAGATGGTTTCAAAAGAAGTGATGAGGAATTAGGAATTACGTTAGAGTTTTTAATACTTTTAATCTATCTTGATGCTCATTACATAATCTAACTATTACTATATGATGTGTTTTGATGTGTCTTAGAAATTTAAATATAAAAGAAGGACTATGTAATGGCACAAGAATGATTTACATTGAAACAATTGAATCATTAGATAAAATGAAAAAATTATTAAAATGTAAATCACTAGATGGAACAAAAACATTTTTAATTCCTCAAATATTACATAATCCTGTTGATTTAAAGATACCAATACCTTTTACAAAATATCAATATCCTGTAAGACTTGGATATTGTATAACCATAAATAAATCACAGGGACAAACACTGGATAATATTGGATTATTTGTTGATGATGTTGGAATATTTTCACATGGACAATTATATGTAGCAATGAGTCGTGCTAAGTCATCTTCATCAATAAAAGTGAAATGGAATTATACTCAATCACCAAATAAAAAATAAAAAATAAAAAAATATTAGAAATTTAATATATTTCAGTACCATTTGATAAAATCTACAGGTAAAAAAGAAATTTTTTTTTAATTTATTAATTATTTGTAGATAAATGTAATATTTCCATAAATATTTTAACTTAATTAATGAAAATGAATTAGAGAAAAGACTAGATGAATTTTTATTATCATCAAATGTTACACAATGAGTTAACACTACACAAGATGTTACATTTAAATGTTCAGAAATTGATACAATATTTAAAAAAATTGTTTTATATTTATCAACCTTTTAAAAATAAAAAGAAACATTAGATTTTGAAATGTTTACAAATATTAAAATGTCTTTTTGAAACTGCAATAGAAAAGTTTATAATTTAAGACAAATTATTGAGTCAATTGCTAAAGTTATGATTGAAAATGACAATAAACTTATCTCAGATAAATGTGTAAGTATTAACAAAGAAAGAAATATCAACGTACAGAAAGAAAAAACTCCAGCTATTATAGAAAGTGTGATAGCACAATATAATATATTAAAAAATAAAATAGAAAAAATGGGAGCACTTGAATTTTTAGCAAGCTGTATTTTGTACAACCAAACAGTTTAATATGTTAATGGTATATTAAAATATGCTTATACACAAAGTAAATATATGTGCTACTAAACTTATGATATAAAAAAAACGGTTAAAACGCTATAATAAAAAAACGGTTGAAGATTTTGTTGCTTTAATTTCAACACCTTTAATAACAACAATAATGCCATGGAAACAAATGAAGATAACTAGAATTGACAATGCAAAAAAAAAATCACTATGTTATTTAGAGATATTTCAGTTACAGCAATAATTAAAATGTATCAACAATATTGTACCGAGACAAAAAATGAAAATTGTCCTAGGCAAAGTACTATGAGAAAAGTTCTTTCCGCTTGCGTTGTTATTAGAAATAAAGCAAAGGTTTGCGTCGATTACTTTTATGGCGATTTAATGGATTCAGTAGAAATTTTCTTCAAGTATTTGGATGATATGACCTTGAACAATATTTTACCACAAAACAAAAAAAGAAATTGGATGAATAGAATAAATTTAGTAATTTTTTACCTTAAATCGGATTACAAAGTTCACGTTAAATAAATATCTAATGTTGCCGATCATTGCTACACCTATGTTTTAACCAGAAATTTATCTTCAAATAATTGCAATCATCAACACAACATTAAATGTGTCCGTTATAATGAAACAAAAAATATAATTGATGAAATTTGTTGTTTTTATTGAAAATGTTACTGATAACCAAAGTAATTTAATTAAAAATACAATTCAGCAAGCCAAGGTGCTTGAAACAAACTTGCATTTATACAAAGCACATATCTTAAGGGGCATAAAAAGTGAGATTGAAAGAAAAAATGTTGTGAAATCTCTGCACAGAACGAAGCTCTATTAACATTAGATTTTTCCCAGAAAATTATTCCACAAACTTATATAGAAAAACAAACTGATTATTATGGAAAAAAAGGAATTAGTGTTCACATAATACATGTTTTGGCACGCGAAAATGATGAGAATTATACTCAATTATTTTTTGCGGATATTTTTAATGGAAATGATAAGCAAAGTTATATTGCTGTTTGTGCGTCACTTATAAATGTTCTAAGTATATTAAAACGAAAACAAATATTGTTAAAATTCGTTTAAGAAGTGACAATGCTGCTTGCTATAAGAATGCATGTTTCTATCATTTATTAAATGGTTTAAATGAAACATTTCAAATAATGATAAAATCTTACAGTTACTCAGAAGTTCAACTGGGTAAGGGATCATGTGATAGAATTGCAAGTGTGTTGTCATGAACAAAAAAAGAATTTTTATTGAAAAAAAACAATATTTTAACTCCAACTGATTTGTATAAAGCTTACAGTTCCATTAATAATCCTAGTTATGTTATAACGTTACTATCATTCGAAAATGTCAAGAAATTAAAATATTTTAAGATTAAAAATATAAGAAATATAACATATATTAATTTTCAAAAAACAAAATTCGAATTATGGGAGCATTATAATATAAGTGTGCCAATAGAAATAAATTATGAAAATAAAAAAGATACAATAAAATGTCATCCAAATATAAATATTCAAATTTCAACAAGTGAAAACATTGTTTTCGCTTCATTAAAAAATGATATGAACGCTAAAATAGTTCCTATTCCTAATATTAGTGAAGAAATTAGCTGCAATGAAGAACTTGTGGAATTTGATATGAATGATATAAATGACTTGCCTTCATCAGACGGAATGAATATTAAACCATATTTTTGCCCAACAGAAGGATGTTCATCCGCCTTTCTAAGAATCGGAAATTTACATCAACATATGTTATCAGGAATACATAAGTATAAAGTTGAAAAATTAAGTTTATTTGAATATGCATTGATTAACTACAAAAAACAACTAGAATTTAATATTAGAGAAACAAAATATATTCAAGAAGAAATTTTAAAATCTTTAGAAAATGAGAATAAAGCCGATTCTAATATTCTTCAACCAGAATGGGCATTAAAAAAAAATAAGCAAAGAGAACCAATAAAATTAGAAATAAAAGAACAACTTGTAAACATGTATTTAGAAGGTAAAACTGGTACTAAAATATCACCAGCAGTAACAGTTGAACAATTACATACATGGTTAGAAAATAAAAAAGACATTAAGCTTAATGATATTCCTAGTTCTCTTAAAATTGGTTTATATTTCTCTTGGCTTAAATCATTGGAAAACAAAGGTAAGAATGTAAAAGACATATTAAAAAAAGAAGGCAAAAAAGACGCTAAAAGAGAAAAAATAAAAAAATCGTCTGAAGATTCAGACATAGATGATTCAGAAATTGAAGATTTCTATGAAGAAAAGGAAGATGATTTTACAATATACAATTTCACAAAGAGTATAAATGAAGATATTTTTGATAATGAAATTGATAGTTTTGTTGATGAATTAATGGAAGAACAAAAAAGTGTTGGCGATGAATACGAAACCAAGCAAAAGGGAACTTCAAAAAAGCAAAGAATTTAACTAAAAGTGCTTTCAAAGTATATATAAAATATTTTTTTTGGTGAAACTACATTAAAACAAAGTTATGTAACTTTAGCATAAAGAATTCCTTGTATGTACAGGATGTCCGACAAAGGCTTTCCCTGTGTTTAATCATGTATTTGTTATATCACTTTAAGATCACATAAACATTGTGTTTTTTTACTTAATAAAAGTAAAAATTTTTTTAATTATTTGGTATAACACATACGATCAAGGCAAAGCTTTCGACGGACACCCTGTATATCCTAATGAAATGTTACCAAATAATTTAAGAAATAATTATGAAAGTAATTAAATAGAATGTATTAATGAAGTAGAATGTAGAATTGTCGTTATAAATATAAACCATCCTAATACATTTAAAAATTTGGAATATGTAAAGCATTTAAAATTATCACCTAGAAATTTTGGAACAATTTTTGATGGAGAAAAATGTAATTTTTGCAATGCGTTATATTTTTTTAATGAAAAAATAGGAGTGAAATGTTGTGGAAAAGGGAAATTTAATGAATCAATTAAAATGACAATTGATTACCCAAATGAATCGATTCAATATTTTGATATTAATAATGAATTTGGAAAGACTTTCTTATATAATATAAGAAGTATAAATTATGATGTTTCCTATGGACAATTTAATTTTACTCCAAGAAAATTAGGAGGGGCTTTTGAAACAGGAATTCAACCTGTAGTTTTACAAGGAAACTCATATAGCCGGTTAAATATCAATATAAATAATCTAAAAAATTTATCAATTAAAAATATTAAAAATGCTCAATATTTTATGATTGGTACAGAGGAATTTAATGCAATAAATGTAGAATATTCTAATAATAAGGCACCGGCTGCAAATTTAATTAGAAATAATCAAAATATAAATGAAGTTGAGTCAATTAAAAAACATTTCCGTTATTTTTATTAAATCAAAAAATTGCAAAAAATTATAGAACATTTATTGATTTTTTGAAAAAAAATGAAAAAAAAAATGAATTTCAAAAAAAATTTTTCCAATTAAGAATTGTTAGACCTGGACCAAGAGATAATAGAAATGAACAAGTACCTATGGATCCAGATGAAATTACATTTATATATGATTCTGAAGATGGAAATATACCAAGAATGGACATATTATTAGCTTATCAAAATAATAATGAAAATGTCCCAAAGTTAATTACATTAGATAGAAATCATCCTTTGATTGATGCATTAACTTATTCTGTATTATTTCCAAAAGGTGAAAAAACTTTCGATGCTGTTAAACGAAAAAATAATTTAAATACATATCCAAGTAGGAGAGAATTTATTAGATATAATTTATATCAAAGGAATGATAAAACAATTTTACTTAAATCATCAAGATTATTACAACAATTTATTATTGATTACTATGTAAGAATAGAAAATGATATTACCGAATATGCTCATAAATTAAATAAAGAAAGATATAAATTACAAAAAAAGTTCGGTAATGTAAGAGATAATGTTGTTGATATTGGTATAGATGAAAATGATGATGTAGAAGAAATTTTTAATCCAGATACTGAAGAAGAAACATCATCAAGAATATTAAAATCACTAACAGGTGGACCAAAATGGTATAAATTTAAAGAACAGAATGCACTTGCTGTTCAAAGATTTTATGGTAAACCACATTTATTCATTACATTTACATGTAATCCAAATTGGCCAGAAATTACTAATTCATTACCTAATGGTTTTAAACCAATAGATAGACCTGATATTGTTGTTAGAGTTTTTGCTTTGAAACTTATTGAATTAATAACAATGTTAAGAAAAGGTCTATTTGGTATAGAAGAATATCTATTTTACTCTGTAGAAGTTTAAAAAAGAGGATTACCACATGCTCATATACTTCTACGTATAAAAGATTTTAATAAAACCACTTCAGTAATTGATAATATTATTTCTGCAGAATTACCTAATGCTGAAAAAGATATTGAATTATTTAATTTGGTTTCTAGCCATATGATTCATAAAAATTGTAATGTTATGAGAAATAAATCACCATGCTGGAACGTAGCAAAAAATGAATGTTCTAAAGGCTTCCCAAAAGCATTTGTAAAAAAAACATTAATAGATAGATTATCTGGCAAAGTATATTACAAAAGAGTGGGTAATACAAATGAAAATATTGTATTAAGATCCGGAAGAAAAATTAATAATGGCTATGTAGTACCATATAATTCATTTTTATTGAAATATTTTAATGCACATATTAATGTTGAAATAGTGAATCAAATATTAGCAGTCAGTTATTTATTTAAATATTTTGTTAAAGATGGAGAGACAAATAAAGTTAATGTTGAAATGCATTATAATGATAATAATAAAGATGAAATATCGGCATTTCAAAAAGTGAGATGTGTTGGACCAACTGATGCTATTTGGAAAATATATGAATATCCAATTGTTAAAAACACAGTAACAGTTGAAGTCTTATACGTTCACAATGAACCTAAAAATAATAAGACTGTTTTTCTCCCATATCTTAATAATGAAAACGATTTTATAAATGCATCAGAATTGAATAATGATATAGATGCATTAAATCATTTAATGACTGCTAATACAATAGGTAAATCAAAACTTATGGCTTACTTTGATCTTATGAAGGAGGAAAAGGAAAAATTAAATCCTGATATGGAGGTTCTTAATTTAACATATGAATATATACCAACTATGTTTAAATGGGATCCTTTATATTGTAAGGATAATGATATTAATGTTCCACGTTATAAGAAAGGAGCGTGGATAAAACGAACACAAAAAAGAAAAGCCATAGGTAGAATTGTACCTATTGGTAGGCAAAATAAAGAGTTATTTTCAATGCGACAATTACTGATTCACAAAAGAGGAGTTACATCATTTAAAGATTTAAGAACAATAAATGATGTAATATTTTCAACATATAATGATGCTGCGATATATTTAAATTTAATGAAAGGTGGTATATTAAACATTAGCCATTTTGATGAACTTAAAAAATTATCAACGCCAGATGAATTTATTAATGCTTTTGTAATTTATATATGTCATGATAGTGATTTCAAAAATCACAAAGAAATATTTGATAAATATAAAAATTTTATGAATCAAATATATATACCTCGATATAGAAGAAATTGTAATGAAACAGATATTATTGAATCATTAATTATAGAAAAAGCTACGAATCACTTACTTTATATATAAGTCTTTAATTATCTGCAAATGGATTTAATTTAAAAAATACTGATCTGCCATTAGAAACAATAAATTATGATATAATAATTGATAATCAATGTTCTGGTAATAAAGTTTCTCAATCAAAAAATAAACTTAGAAATGTTTTTGATAATGATACTGATGAACCAACACATCAATATACTGAATTATCAGTTCTTGATGATATTGCTACAAAGATTGACACTTTTAAAATTGAACATAAAAAAATATCAAATGCTTACGAATTTTACAAAAGTAAAATAGAAAATTTTGAAACAAAATTAGTATCTATTGATGTTGAAATTCAATCAGTAAAGAATATCTTGATTCAACAGATAGAAAAAATGATACAAACTTTAATTCACTTATAAAATTGATTAATGATAGATTTGAGGAAGTTAGAGATTCATTTAAAAACGATGCCAAAAATGATAGTTCTGTTAGGAGTGGTTCAAGATTGGAAATGATTTATCATTTGAATAATGAAGAAAGTACACCTTTAATGGAGGCTAAAGATGAAGATTTAAAGGAACTAATTTCTGAAATGAGAGAACATTATTTTGGATCTTTGGGTCGCTATGGAACAATAGATCATAAATTAAAAGAATTTCTTAACGACAGCGTTATTAAAAGAGAAGCGTTAAAATATATTAAAAATACCGGGAAATTTTGTAAATTCGTTACTGACATTCTAATCCCAGTAGAAGCACAAATGGGTTTATTTTTTTCAACAAAGAAATCACAAAGATCTAAAACTTCACTTTACAATAAAAAAGTTGTTAAATACTTCAATATTTTAGCCAAATATTTAGGTACAGGAATAATATTAGAGGAAAAATGTAAGTTGTAATTTTAAACTATCTTTAAACAATAAATTTTAGATACTTGGATAATGGCATACATTAAGTAAACACTAGAACTATCGATAAAATTTCAAAAAAAGCAAATGTAGTATTCTACAGTTTACAAAATAAAAAACCTTTTTTTTCTGTAAATGAGGTCACTACTAAGGAAACAGAAGATGAAATAGCAATAAGCGAAGAATATTAATTATTAAATTTATAATTAAAAATTTTTTTAAGCTACTTTTTATGAAAACAGCATATTTTTACAGAATAAAAAGCATTTTAGTAAAAATTTTGTTTTATAAAAAATTAGTCAAAAATTTTAGATAATGTTAAAATAATATTGAAAAAGAAATTGTATAAACCCAGTGCCCGATGGTTGGCTCTATCTGCGGCAAATGAAAAAAAAAATTTTTAAAAACTAAATTTTTGAGAATCCATTTTTTCGAATACACATGTTTTCAAGATCACTTATATATAAAAAAATATTTAGTAATTTTTATTTTTTTAAATATAAAAATATCTACATAATTAACTAATGTTTTATATAAATATAATTTTTTTTAATATTTATAAATGTTTTTTACAAAAAAAAATTAAAATTTTTATCACATAGTTTATCTACTGCAAATGGAACCATTTACTAGATACTAGCCATAAAAATGAAAAAATTAGAAAATAAAAATTTTTTTGATTTTTAATAATTTTTCTGCAGATAGAGCCATCCACCGGGCGCTGAGTATATATATTCTAATTTGAAATTTTTCAATTTAAAAAAATTAAAAAATTTAAATAAATAAATTATTTAATTTATTATTTATTATTTTATTAAAAAGTTAATTTTTAAGTCAAGTTTTTTTTATTTATATTTTTTTATTTATAGAAATTAATGTAAGTATAGTCATTCTATAGGGAATCATTTATTCTATCAGAATATCTACTAATCCATTTTAAAAATAAAAAAAAAATAATCAATTAATAAGTTATAATTCAAAAAATGATGAAAAATTGTTAATTTTAAAAGATATATAAGAAACTAAAAAGTTACTTTTAAAATCTTTCTGAACTTCTTTTATTTGTAATTAAGTAAAAGTGTAGCTTTTTATTTAAGTTTTAATTTAATTTAATATTATATAAAGGTAAAGACACAATAAAATATTATAAAAATTATATAATATAATTGGTTATAGTGATTTTAAAAATTTATTAGAAATAAGTTTGTTCTTAAGGTTATTTGGGTTTTCTACAATCTATTTCTGACATAGCTGTGAATAGGTTTACATATTATTTTTATTATTTAATTTACTTATGTTTCAAAATAAAGTTTTTAAAAATTTTTGTAAATATGATTTTATAAATATGTTTTTGTAAATTAATTAATAATTAATAAAATTACAGAGAAATAATTTTAATAATGTTTATTTTTACTTATATCTATACAATATTATTAATATTTATTTTATTAATTCAAAAAATTTATTCTAAAGATGATATTACTTTTTTAAACTGTAATGATGCAAATATGGAGAAATTTTTACTAACAATTAATAATAAATTAGATTGTAATGAAAATTTATCCTGGCATTATGAAGTTAAATTTGTAATTTATTATGATAGAACAACAAATAATTGTCTTCGAAAAATTAAAATATTATTAGTCAATAGGAAATATGTTATTATTTGTAATCTTTATAAGAGTACATTAAATGATGCACAAAAATTATTAACATATTCTAATGACAATAGATTTTTTAAATATCCAGATTGTCTAAATAAGAATAAATTATATTATAGATTTGAAAATGATATATATATAGACGTTGATAAAGAAGATTTATGGACATATAATGATTTGAAGGATGAATTATATGATCATCATATTTTGAATATGTTTGATAGGAATAATAATTTATCAAATTATGCTTTCCTTCTTGGTATTCAAAGTTATCTCACTATAAAACCTCAAATGATTAAATATGTATCATCAGAAATTAATATTAAATATTCAAATTTATCAGAAACATTTAAAGCTTTGACATCTTTACCTTTAAATAATAATGAAGTTAATATTCAATGGGGATTTGAAAAATTAAAAAAATCTGTAAATGCTTTAGGAAATTTATATTTTAATTATTTATGTAATGAAAAAAATAAGCATTTGAATAATTTAATTAATAGTCATACCCCTGAAGAAAAAATTCGTGCTTATTTAAGTAGGAAAGATGTTACATCTATAGGAAAAAATGAATTTGGGGATTATATAGTTGAAGTTTGTAAAAAGATTCAAGCTGACGTTATATATAGTGATCATCAAATAGAGAATATATGTTATAGTTATTTACCTATTAAAACTAAAGATGGGGAAATAATGTTTATTGATAATGATAATTATGCTCACCACTATTCAGAGTCTAGAATTTGTTCTGGAATCATTACAAATGAAATATTAAAGAAAAATGTTTTTAATTATCAAAAAGAAGATAAATCATTTTATGAATATTTTGTAAATTGGATTATGAAAAAACTTCATTTGTATGATAAAAGAATAAAAATAGGTTGGTGGAATTTTAATCTATTTATATTCAAGGATATTATTGTTTTGACTTTAATAATTCTGTGTATAATGTTATCAATACCAATAATATACATTTGTATAAATTTAAGTATTTTTAAAAAAATTAAGCCTTTATTTTTATGGATATTTGAAAAATTACATTGGCTATATAATAAAGTTATTAAACCATATTCCATTATGGTATTAAGTATAATTACGTGTTTTTCTTTTGACCATAACGCAGAAAAAAGAGTTTCAACTCAAATGGAATTAGAAAACAAAAATGACAAAAAAAGTTAGAAAAAAATGTTAAAATAAAAAATTATATAATTAATTATTGATAACATGAAATATCATTATAGAATGCTAACATAGAATATGATACGTATTTAATTTCCTATTTTTACTATTGGACGCCTACAATACCAGAAATAAAAAAAACATTTATTCATTTGGAAATTCACTTATAGGAATATACGAATTATGAAATATTTACTTTAATTTTACTTTTTTTGTTTATACATCCTTTGTCCAAAAAGTAGCAGAGATTGCTTTATTTTACAGAAACTAACGGTGTTATCGGTAGGACATCAAATAGTTTATGGAGTATTAACCTCCATTAATCAGATGCTAGTTTCATTGTTTTATCCGTTTACTTAGAGTGGATATTTTTAACATTAAACTATAGTTGTTTTTTAAAAGTCAGTCGGAATATAAATCAAGAGCAAAAAGTATATTATAAATCTGTTTAAAATGGTAAAACTGCTACAGAAACATTTTAAATGTTTTAAATATCTTATAGGTACAATTTTTGTCAAAAAATTTTGTTTAAAAAGGTCAAAAATTAAAACAATGCTTATTTGTTTTTACGATTCAAAGAGGATCATTCACAAAGAGTTATTACCAAGTGGTGAAAAAGTCAATGCTGAGTATTATCTAATTATATTCAGACATTTAATAGCCTGTATTTGTCGTGTTCGTCCTGAATACAAAGAACCAGGCAGTTGGAGACTATTGCACGACAATGCGCCATCTCATCGGTCATCGATCATCACTGATTATTTAACCAAAAATTAGATTTTTTTACTTTACTTTTTTTCATATTTGCCTGATTTAGTTTTCTGTGACTATTTACTATTTCTCAAATTACATTTAGAAACAAAAGGAAAGCGTTTTGACTTAATTGAAGACAATTCAATCTTCAACAACGGCCATTCTTAAGACTATTAAAAAAACAACGTAGAAAAATCATTTGATGGACTTTTTGAACGTGTTTTTTGTTGTATTGTTGCTAAGGGGGATTATTTTGAGTGAATAAAATGTTTTATCTAAAATTTTTAGCTACATTTTTTTTATAAAGTCATTTTGATTATTTTTGGGACAGAGGGTGTAGGTACTTTTTGTAAATAGGATTTTTTAAAATTTTTGTAAAAATGTTTTTAAATATTGTATAATTTTTAATGTAAAAATATTATAATTTGTATATTATAATTAATATATATTTGTAAAGAATAATAATAAAAGATTTAAGAAGTGCATTAAAATATTATTATATTATAATGCATTCTTGGGAACAGAAACAAAAGAAAATGGTATAAAATAAGCATGAATTATAAAAATTGTGTAATACTACAAAATATCAATAGATCACACTTAAAAATATTAATATAAAATGAAAAAAAATTAGAAGAATAATCAATTATCAAGATTATGGTGTGGAATGTAAACAAAAGTCAAGTAAAAATAATGGATTTATATGATGTTTTGGGAGACCTATAACATCATATAGATATTTAAATCATGTAAATTTCTATTTTAATTTTATTTTAGATTTCAAAGAAAAAAAACGATTGTCTTATTCAAGGAGTTAAAATAAATTTATCACATTTTAATGGGGTAACTTAGTTGATTGGAATTTTTTGTGTTTATTGTACTGTTATTACTATATAAAGCTACCATAAATAAAAAAAAACATGTATTGTAAAGTTCTGTTGTCTAAAAAATATCAAAAATTTTTTTCCTCAAGCAAACACCATAATCAAAGTAGTCAGGTGATTGTAAGATATTAAAATTTTTAATAAATTTTTTTTAAACTTAACCTTTAGCGGATATATTTAATTCTTGATTTGAAAATAATGGACAACTTAAAAAAGACTTCCAGATTTTACAGCGCAAATCTTTTCTTTCAACTGTTTCTTGAATAGTAAAAATGATTTTTATAATACAACAGTAGAAAAAATAATAATTTTAATAACTAAATTTTGTTACTAAATATTAATCTTATATAAGTTTTCTTTAGTTTGGTGGGAGTGTTTAATATAGCATCCCAAATAACCAATGAATGATACTTTTTACAATATATTTTTTTTGTTGTTACTTAGATAAAATGTTGACAATATAATAAAATATAATATATTTGTACCAAAGATAATATCTTTTAAAACAAAAAACATAATGTTTTATTTATTCTTTAAAACAATTTTTTTTTTAAATATATTTTTATTAATCATTTAAAACAATTTTATTTTAATTTTCTTTTTTGCTTCCTTCATTAAACATTTCAAAGTATAATGCACATTTCTTATTTATGATTATTACATAGATAACACAGTATTATTTTTTTTGTTTAATTCATTCATTTAAAATAATATATTCTATTTTGAAATATACCATTATATCAAAATTGTGTTTTAGATCTAACCTTTTTTTGTTTAATATTATAAACAAATCAAAGTGCACTAAAAATGTCATATAATAGTTTTTATTAATCTAGATATAGAAGAAGTATATGATTTCATTTGAAATAAAATTTAGCATATACTTTTTCTACTCAAAACGTTATCTTATTTAAAAATTATTCAAATTTGTTAAGACAATGTACATTTTCACAATAAAAAATGAATCTTTTTTAACAATTTACTTGCAAATTGTGAATAATAAATTTTGTTTGCCTTTTTAATTTCAAAATTTGTTAAAAAAAGATACTTTACAATATTTTTTAAAAATTTTGTAAATTTAAGTAAAAAAATTGCAACCTATCAAAAGCGATTTATTAATTATATTTCAAAATTTAATTTTTAATATCCACATAACTTGTCTTTTTTTAAAGAATTTTAAAAATAACATTTTTGTATCAGGATAATTATATTAAAAAATCGCTATATAAAATACCATGACTAATTATATGCAAAAATTCTTTGATAAAAAACAAAATTTTTTTACAGTATAATTTAAAAATGAAAGAAGATCAAAAAATGAACAATATCAAAACTATATAATAAATTTTAAATGTTAAAATATGGATAATTTATGTGATTAAAACAATTAATTATTTAGAAAAAAAAAGAAATATTTCCAGAGTATTTTTCATTAATTTTTCAAAATTTTGTTTTTAAAAAAATATTAGAAAATGTTGTAAATTTTAAATTGCCATATCTCATCAATATCTAAATTTTTATTAAAATATAATTCATAATTTTGTTTAAAATTTTCTTATTAATCAATTTTTACTTAAATGTAAATACTTTATCAAAACGTTTTTTAAGCTTTGATAAAAACAAAATGTTTTTAATAAAATAAACAAAAAAAACTTTCTTAGAATCTTAATAATAGAATAAATACAACAAATTATTACTTCAAAAAAATTACTTTTAATAATATAACTTTACTTCTCACTTTTTTACATGAAAAATAAAAAATGAAATGTAAAATTATTGTAATTTTTAAATTTCTTTTTATATTTTTAATTTTTCTACGTTTATTATCATATTTGTATTTTTATTGTAAAAAATCAATTTATCTTTATTTAATAATATTAAAAAAATAAATTTTAAAAAATACATGAAGTTTTTACTTTAAAATGTTATTAACTCTTTTAAATCAAATTTTTTTAAAACATTATATTTTCGGCATGCTTCACACTTGTTAAAATTTTGAAAGTTGAAAACGATAATTATTCTACTAAAATTATTTCTAAAAATTACTATTGGTTTTGTGATCAACACCGATTTTCGTGTTAGAATAATTTTTAAAATAGAAAACAAATAAAGTAATATATCTATTTTTTTATTTTAATTTGTTTAAAAAATGAAGAAAATAAAACCTTAAAAATTAAAGAATGTATAAAGTTAAAATATTTTCAAACAACATTTCTCAAAATGTTTTTACAGATATTAAAAAAAAACAAAATGTTATAAAATGATTTATTATAAATATTTGTTTTAAATAATGTTTATACATTGAAAATGATAAACTTTTTAATGTTTAATAAAATTGAAAAAAAAAAACTGTAATGTTTTCATTTTATAATATTAGATAAAATCTTCTATGAAATTGAAAAATAAAAATCATATTTAACAACAGAAGATGTTTAAAAAAATCACAGCATTAAAATTATTCTTTTTGTAAAAAATATTTGGTAGATTTATCCATCTTTACTTTAAAATTTTTATAACTGAAAAATTTACTTTAGATTACAATAGTTATCTTAACTGATTTTAACAAATCAAAAATGTTATAAATGTAATGCCAATATACTTTCTATTTTGTTAATTTGTTATGTATCAATAAAAGGACATTGAGTGAATTTAGAAGATTATATGATATTTTTTATACAAAACGAAAATAAAAGGTCAAATTGTAAAAAAAAGAAAATTTTTTTATTACTGAAATAAAAATATGTTGAATAATTTTAAATAAAAAATAAATTCAATTGTAATTTTATTCAAAAAATTATAATGAAACTTGTAAAAAAATGACACAGTTAAAGTTGTTTGAATAAAAAATGAAAATAATTAAAATATTTAATTTAACCAAAATGTTAGGCTATAGTATAGATTTTTAAAATTAACTTTAAATAAGACAATTATATGAAAAAATGTTTCTGTATTTATTATAATAAAAAAAAGTTAAATACAAAACTATCAATATTTAATATTAAGAGCCATTTTAGTTTCATTTAAAATTTTAAAAAATGATCGATTTATTCCAAAATATAATGATTAATTCAAATTGAATTTTGTAGATCAACTGATTACATTAATAAACTACAAATATACTTCTCCTTTATTATTTTTTTTATATATGTTGAATCAAATATATTAAATGTTTAGAAAAACAATGAATGTTTGTATATTTAATAGTATAATATACACCACGGATAAATTGCTAAATTGTAGATAAAAAACATTTATAACATTTAAATATAAAATATTCAGTTTTTTTTTTTAAATAGTAAAAATTATTTAAACCACAGTTTTTAAAAATTAAAAAATGTTTAATTTAACAACAAGTCTAATATTAAGTAATCAAACTCAAAATTAGTAGTTTCTTATATTTTAAAATTTATTTTTATACACAGTTAAAGTGGCTTTAATTTGCTTGAATATCACAAACATACGACACCTGAAAACTAATATTAGAAGCTATTTCTAGCTTCATTCCAAAATTTTGAACTGTGAAGAATATTCTTCAGAATTCAATATTTACTTCAAACTGGGTTTTATAAATCGAGGAGTTTGTACTTCTTGCTACCTACATTGTTTTTGCTTCATTTTTTCATTTTCTATATCGTAATGATGCCGAATAAAATGTTTTTGTAAATCTTTGTTAAAATACAAATGGTTAAAATAGAAAACCATAATACAATAATAAATATGGCATCATTGTAATAAAATTAGTAATATTAAACAGATGTTATATTAATATTCATATTGATGTCACTGATGACCTAGTTTATGATGAAAAGGTCACTAGATGTTCATTAATATGGGAGGAGTCCTATAGTATATAAAGAATGAAATATATTCATTTTCTTCAGAGATTGGCAAGTCCAATCTCGAGAGACTAGTACCTCTGGTCTCGGGAGACTGATTAAGTTCGGTTTCCTTCAAAAGCTAGTTCCAGTTCCAGTTTCCGTCATCTAATAGGGTGTTCAAGTCGTCCCCTTTAAGTACTTGAGGAGACTAACCTTTTATAATGGTCTCCATTTATATTCTACGTACATTACATCGTATGTGGAAGCCAAGTCTATCTCATAAAGACTTGAAGATCGGACTTATTGTGGTCTGATATTAAGATAGTATACTCAAATACTGTCGTCGAGCTTTTTCTATATAAGCTTGATTTGATTCTTTTAATGAGGAATCTTAAGACGGTAATAATATCAACGTGGACTATAATTATGGTCTGCAATAGTTCTCTATATAGTAGAACTATATTGATAACATCGAATGAACGTCATGTTAATGTTCGATTACATATACGTATTCATACGTATACTTCAGATCATCATATATGAAGATCTGATAAGAAGTCTCTCAATGGAATGGACATCTGAAGGACTGATGCTGTAATTACGCAGGATAAGAAGAAGAAACTGAATACAGCAATAAGAATATTAATAATAAATAATTTAAAGAATGATATTTGTTATTATTTATGTTTTATTTTAATAAATAAAATTTAATAATAATCATGTGTTATTTATTTTTAATTTATTTATACATTAATATTTAGGATAGGACTCGGTAAAGAACGAGGTATGGAATCAGCTAGCTAAATGTTCCTTTTTGGAGTGTTTAGTAGCAGTGTCTTGACCGCTACCAAGACGGTACCTCGAACTTCACCAAAGTAGGAGGAAGTTTTTAGGATATTCCATATTATGTAATAATATATACATATATGAATAGTGTCAGTGTGTATGGCAACATTATCACGTACAACTAAAAATATAGCATTCAAATTTAAATAAAATTGATTCGTAATGCGTAATGATGCCAGACGGAATTTCTTTTTAAATTTTTTGTTGAGATTAAACTATTAAAAACGGAAATCAAAATACAATAGTATTTACGGCATCATTGTAATAATTTAACTAATAAACAGATATTTAAGTGTAATAATCCTTTCAATGGCACTGTTGACCTATTTTCTAAGATGAATGAGCACCAGATGTTTATTAAAATAGGAGGAGTTTAGTAGTATATAATGAACGGAAATTCGTATATTTATTCAGAGACTAGTTAAGTCTAGTCTCGAAAGCTAGTTGCAGTTTTCCATCCAAAGGAATAGGGAATTCAAGTCAACCCCTTTAAGGACTTGAAGAGAATAGTTAAGTCTAGTCTCTAAAGCTAGTTGCAGTACTCCATTCAAAGTATGCGGATACCAAGTCTTAATGAAAAATTCAAAGTTATATGTGTCGTCCGGAAAAAAGAATATATTCCAGAAATAGAAAATATTTACAAGAAATATAAATTTAAGTGTGTTTCCTTATATTCAGATTTAGAGATGAGTGTTAAGCAAAGAAATATGGAAAAGTTTAACAATACAACGGATATAATTCTATTAACAACGTGTGGAAACCTTATTGGTTTGGATATAGCATCATGTACTGTATTAGTACATCATGCTATACCAACCAATATAGATGACTACATTCAAGATATAGGAAGAATTAGGAGAGATGGAAGATTTGGCATTTCTTTATTCTATGCCACATCAACAACAGTGAGATCTGTTAAGAATTTAATTAGTGAGCAGAGTATTAATTTAAGTAAGAGTGAATTGTTTAATGATTCCATTCTTTCATCTAATAATTCTACATGCGCTAACAACGTACTAACCACTGGTATGGATAAATTATGTGAAATATTGAATAAAAAAAATATTCAATGTTTACATGAAATTTATACTAACTACTACGACAATATTAAAATAGAAAATTGTATTTATAGATGTACGAATTGTATTAATAGAAATATTAACTTCCTAAAGACTTGAAGATCGGACCAAGTAAGGTCTGATAATACCATTCAAATGGTATCCAATTAAATACCCATCTTTAGGCCTCTTATGGCTAAAAGCAATTCTTCTAAATAAGAAGAATTGAACGATGATGATATTACCATCGACATGGACTATTTTTAGTCTACTTTGGTTCTTTCCTTATAAGAACTTAACATAAGATCGTGTCGGAGCACCTTCAAATCCGATCTAGTTTCGTGCAAGAAACTTAATCTTAATAATAATTTATTAATATACAGTCATACATATATACATATATGTACATCAGACTACTTTACTAAAGTTTGATATCAAGTCTATACAAGAAGACTTGAATGAATGTCTCTCTATGAAGAACGTTATGGAAGAGACTCGAAGATATGAAGAAAACATTAATAATGTTAATAATAATTTATTGATTGATATTTGTTATTATTTTATATTTTAATAAATAAAATTTATTAATAAAATAATGTGTTAATTATTTTGGTTATTTATTAGTGTTAGTTGAGGATATACTCGGTAGGTTAAAAAATTAAGGTATGGAATCAGCTAGCTAATATTCCTTATGGAGTATTAGTAGCAATGTCTTCTTTGCTACCAAGACAGTACCTCGAACTTTTCTAGTAAGGGAAGCTTTAAGAAGGTTCCACCGAGATAATCCTTTCAACGAACAAGATTGTCCTTTTAATGAACGAAATAATCCTGTTAATGAAGAAGATCATTCTACCTTAAAACTAAGAATAGAAATAACCTTATAAATAGCCGACATTGAGAGGTATACGAGAAGGTAAATTAAAATAAAACATGGAAATGTTTCAGGACGGTGCATAAAAAGAAGAGGAATAAATTTATTATAATATATCCTGTAGATAAGAGGTATTTGAGCCGTGATACACGCAAATACCCACGATAGTAATTAGAGTATTCAGGCAGAATTACTCAGATGAAGTCAATGCAGTCGACATGTTTGAAATCTGCAATTTATTTGCAATATACGCAAAACGTATTACCGTTAGACGGGCGGACGGAAATTGACACCTAAGGAAGTAGCACAAGGAAAACGGGATAGATGATCATGAAAGTGTAAAAGTAGAAAAAGGTATTCCGAATGATCATCAGTAGCTAACACAACAAGTGGAATCGGCCGAAAATGAATTGATAATGTTGAAAAATCCGTTTTGAAAATTGAGTTGTATAAGAAGGAGTATAGATGGCTTGAGAGAAGTCGTGAAGTTGCACCGAAACCGTCAATGAAAGTAACATAAATTTTTCTGCTGCAGAAGAAAATTGATATGGAAAAGAGTTTTAACAGATACTCTAGGATAAGAATACTCCTGTGAAAAGTAGATAATGATAATTGGTAAAAGAAAGTCTTTCCTCGCAAAGGTTAAATGAATAAGTATGATAGCGCTAAATAGGACGGAAGTGAATAGTCAGGGAAAAAGGAATACGTAATAGAAGAGGAAAACGAATTCGTTATAACGAAGCCCCATTTTTAAAAAAATGACTGGCAGGAGATGAAATATAGTTGTGACCTTACTATATTTCGTGAGGAGGACCATAAGAAAGTGTTAATTATAAAAAGTAATAAGTTAAATATTAGTGAAAGCCAGTCGGGATAAAGTAATAGTATGATATGATGAGAAGAATTGATATTGACCGTAATCCAATATCAATAGGAGGAATTGGTACAAAAGGATTTCATAGAGAAAGGTCTCAATAAAGATTAATAGAAATAGAAATAGAAACGTCCAACAATCTTTATAATCATTTATTGGTTTAAAGCAAAAGAAATTAAAAGAAGAGATTTTAAAAAGGAGGAGTGATGACAAAAATAAAAGGGATTAAAACCAAACCCACAATGCTCGACACGCCCAAAAATTAGGATATAAAATCCTAGGAAAAATTAGATTATTCACCATTTTCATATCTTTCAAGTTTTGACTATTCCTATTCTAAACTAAGGCTGTAGAAATGAGTACTTCTAAGTTGGAACTCATACTTCAAACATTCAACCAACCTTTAGGGTTGATGCATCTTGAAGCATATCCATTGGATATACCAGCTTCAAAACCTACACTCAATTCTTTTGATGAGTGTATAAGTGCTACCAAAGCGGTAATAGAACGCTTTATGCCGGAAGAATCCGAGAGGATGGCATTTAACCAGGAAATTCGCCAAATATTCCGGGTTATTTTATCTAAGCCTCTAAATAATCTGTATGCAAGGGCGTACAGAACGGCATGTAGATTGTATCCTGCTGCATCGTATCCAGCTATTCTTGCATTTACCCGCAGCACAGCATTACAATCATATAGTGCTGGAACTGATATAGAACTGCTTAGATCAATCAAGCAGAAGGATCATGAATCAGTACATGATTACACCAATCGGTTCTATGACGCTCTTCATGAGTGTTTTCCTAATTTAGATAGTCGCATTACGGAACAACCCGATAATGACAAAGAGAAACCGTTCACCGAAGCCGATGCTTTCATAAGAAGAGAGCTTTACAAAATCTATATGCACGGACTTTCTTCGATAATAGTCGATCACATCCCTATACCATCACCAAACAGACAGTGCTTGAAAAACATTTCTGAACAAGCTGCTGTAGTAGAGGATGCATTGAAGACTAAAGCAAAGGCAGGAAAATCTCGACATTTCCACCCAGTTATAGTACAGGAAATATCAATGGGAAAAACTGCTGAAAAGCCAAAGACTAACAGATCTGACACAATAGGTCTTAATTGTGATAAGAGAGGACATTGGGCAAATGAGTGTGGAGAAACTCCAGTACAATATATGACTTGTGGTAAAAAGAAACATTTAGCTAAATATTGCTATCGAAATAAAGATAACAAAGGAAACAGAAAAATCAAACCGACAGGTAGAAAGTTTCCTATAGCAAGCAAAATAACTAAAGTATTAATAATAGTTAGTTGCTTAATAGCTATAATATTATGTCTAAAAAGTTTCGCACAAAAAGTTAAATGGTGTAAACCGAAATTTATGGGAGATTTCATAATCGAAACAGTATACCCTGCATGTACTGACTATTATATCCCAATGCTTTGGAATGGAGGACAATTATACTCAGTAAAAAGAGACCCACCACTGATTATATCAGCTACGAAAGACAACTTTAAAGAATGTCCATGTAAACAATTTGGTAAAGGATTTGTATCAGGAGAGAAAACATGTTATTCCTTTTTGACAATATCTGTTGACGATAGATCATATGAGCTTCAATTTGCTCATCCAGATATTGACAAAATAGTAGCACAATCTAACTCTATAGAAATGGGTTGGGCTTTAACTGGACAATTGATACAGAATAAAAACAGACGTCCTACAAGACCTGATATAGTATCTATATTCAATGATATGACGATAGCTATGACTAATACAGTTAAGAACAAATATGAAATAAAAGAAATTCATATCTTATTAGAACGAGTAATTTCTAAAACAAAAGAGATGAAAAATAAACAAAATAAAAACTTGCTTAACATAAAGAGGGAAGATGAAAGAATATCAGAGAGCCAAAGAGAAAATACGCCAGTAAATTTGATCCCAATAATAAGTGCGGAGCCAACATCGCCCACCAATACCATTGAACAAGACATAGATGAATCAAGTGTTAGCAATACAGATGTTCACCAGGAAACTATTATTCATGAAAACAATGATATGGCAATACTAGAGAATCAATCAGAAAGTGAAACTCAAGAAAGTTCTCCCAAAGGATATCTCTCTGATCTAAATGAATTCTTTACTCCGATCCAATCTGGTAGAAAACCTGTATCTAAAGAACATAGTCCATCACCAAAAGAGACAGTATCTACCAAAACAATACCAAACACTAAGGAAAAGGAAAAGAAACTAATGGATAACATAAAAACTCTCGTGAACATAACTGATAATTCAAAGAACTTTGACATCTCCTTACTGACCTCCGTTATAACAAAATTAGTAAAAGATGCTGAAGGCATAGATGGTAGTACCGTTGCTCTTTGTTTAGCTTTAGCTTTGGTTGCTGTGAAAGCCCCATATGGAAAAATCCGAATACTTATCACTAAGTTAGGGAAACTAGTTAAAAGAGATAACCAAAATCGACTAGTAATAAGGGATGAAGCATCCAGAGAAGCCTTAACTTACGATTCAGAGCAACAGCCAAGATTAATAGCTACCTCTCGAACTACCGATATATTGAATTCGTCTTCAAAAACAAGCCCTAAAACAAAAACCAAAGAGCAGCCTATAGAAAAGGGAGCAAAAGATAATGCTATAGAAGCTCAACGAAAAAGAGAAGATGAAATTATAATGCAGACATTGAAAACTAGACAAGTAGTCTTAGCCATTACTAATAGTACACCAATCTCACAACCTCTTGTTAACGTACGAATTAATAGAAGTATACAAACAGTATTATTAGATGACGGAAGTGGAGTCTCTATAATTAATAAAGAAAAATGGCATCAAATAGGTAATCCAGTTAAACGACCCACACAAACTATAATAGAAAATACTCATCATGAAATAAAATTACTTGGAGAGTGTGTGGTTAATATACAATTAAAGGATGGAAGACATTGTACTGAAACAATGTACATAGCCAAAGGAATGGTATTCCCTATTATACTAGGCAGAACTTTCTTAAGTAAATTTGGCACCTTTACTCATGATTATAGAAAATGCGAAATACGTTTAGGAAAATATTCTATTCCGATTGAAAATGAGAATAGCAAAGTAATGGAACTAATGAAAATGTCTAATTATAAAATACCTCAGGAAGCACCAAAGATTATAGATGCTAAAGCTATAAGAAGACCCATAATCTATAATATTAAACCACTACAGAATAATGAAAGTACTAAAAATAAAAACTATGATCCAATTACAATCGAAAAACATGCTCTACAAACAGTAGCAGAAATTATAAAGATAAACGTCAATAAACGTAGAAATAAAGGTAAAATTTCCAAAAAACAGAGAAGTGCCGGCTTAAACAAAACTATTTTTAATACTCCACAACAACGAATATTGACACAAAGTAGTTTCTTCACAGAGACTACAATACAGCAAAATGAGCAACCAAGAAGTGTTGTTTTTTTAAAAAAATTTAAAGAAAAAGAACCTATCTTAGGCCCAATCTTATTTTCCAATGAAACTATCAGAAAACATTATGACGGTATAATTTTCTATTTTAATGATTTGATACCTTCGCGATCATGGGAAGCTACAATACATAATGCCACTGGAATTGGCATTACTATCCCATGCAGGGTAGGGGGGTATGAAATACCCGCTTTTAAAATTTTTGAAATTATGGATCAGATGAAAAATGTTTCAACTCTTAGACTTGAAATCACCAAATCATCAAATAATGAACTAGTACAACTGGTCAAGAAATTAATTAATATAAAGGTTTGGCAAAGTCTATCAATATTGGTAGACTATACTTGGAAACATTTAACGGAAATATTCCCATTACATAGGGAATTACATATATCCTTTGTTCAATTTAAGGAAACGAAAACGACAAGTATCATAGTTCCAGACAAGATTCCCAAAAGAGACATTATTTACTAATTATAATAATTTGTCTTTTATTTAATTATTATTTCCTGATTATTGTTTCTCTTTAAATAAAATAATAAAAGTACAATATAAAGTACATTTAAATTAAAATCATTATTTTATTTTTAAAAGAAAAAAAAAAGAGAATACAAAGATTTATATTAAAAATTATCAAAAATTATTTTCAATGTAAAATAAATACAGGAGAGAATTGATAATTTATTAGAAACAGAATTTTAACAGTTTCCTTTTACAGAAATGATCTTTGTAATTATTTAACTTATTAATAAACAAATAATAAAATAGTTAGTTTAATAAAAAACAGTAAAAAAATTAAGAGATTAAAATAAAAAAAATTTTGTCTAATTTAAAAATTACTACAACTTTTGAAAATTTTGTTATTTTATAATTAAATGCATTCATATTTATTGTTTGATAGTCGTGGATTTTGTTATTTTAGATGAAATTGAGCAATTTAAAATAATGAAGATATTGATATAAAACGTTTTCATAAATACAGGGTGTCCCAAAAGTAGTGTCAAATTAAAAAAAAAATTGAAAACTTTTTTAATGTTTCAATTTTTTTTACTTATTTATATAGAAAACAATTTCTTAATAATATTAATAAAATTTGTTAGGTGATTTTTTATCAGATAAAAAAAAATTATAAAACAATATCAAATAGAAAAAAAGTTATTTAATTTTTTTTTCAATGTGACACTACTTTTGGGACACCCTTTATAATTGTTTGTTTAATGTTAACAAAAAAATAATTACGTTTTAAACAAATTAGAAGAGAATCATTTTGGTATCAGTTGTAAAGTTTAAAAATAAATTTTTAATATAACTTAGAAATTGGAAATTTTATATTTAAATATTAAATTGATTATATTATAAAACTATATTTATCTTAAAAAAATATTTTAATTATTTTATTAAACTTTAAAGTAAACTATTTAATTAAACTTTTTTATATTTTTTTAGAAATTTCTTAATAAAAAATTAGAATATTTTATTTTAATAATAAATTATATTTCAAAATTAAAACAATTGTCATAAATCAAAATTAATTAAAGTTTCTTTGTTTTAAAGAATAATTATTTTTTTATGTTTTTTTATTAATTGACAAATAAATTAATTTTTAATTGCATTATTTTTAACTTTTACAATTATAGCATAATAATCTTTTTTGATTTTTTTTGTACATTTTTTTGGCTTTTACATAATTACTTAATGAGATATTTATTACATTCAGCAATTAAATATGTTCAAGACGCGTGACAATAAAAAAAATAAACTCCAAATTTTTAAAAATAAATTTATTATTAAAACAATATATATAAAATAAAACCTTTTAAATATTATAATTAAAATTTCAAATTAAAAAAATTTCAAAGAAATTTATAGATAATAGACATATATAAAATTAAATAATAATAATATTTATTCTTCAATATTTGACGTTCTTTTTATCAAAAATCAATTCTAACAATTGTAGATAATTTCTGCTAAAGTATTCAATCTTTCTACCATAAAACACCTTTACATGAAACTACTTTGTCTCTATCAATACAGATTTTAATACAACCTGAGTTATTGCAATGAGTGGCTACAAGTGGTTTTGCATTTAAAATTCCATTTTCTGTAATTAATGCTAAAGCAACGGCAACGATAAAGAAATAATTCATTTTAAAAAAAAGCAACTATGTTTTAAAAAATAAATTGAAGTCTTTTATATAAAATATAACTGAATAAATTAATTACATTTAAATATTAAATAATAACCAATAAAAATTTTATGAGAAATTATATTTTTTTTATTTATATTGTAAAAAAATGTAAATAGAATATTAAAATTTATCATATTTTTAGATATCATAACTATAATTTTTATTGTAAATTTTAAAAAATTTAAATAGTTTTAAAACTGTTGAATTTCTATGATCATAAAAAAATGTTTTTATTCTATTTTATGTATTTATTGTTATTTTTTATTGTTACTAGTTACATTTTTTTTTTATAAAATTTAAATTTACATAAAATCGAATATAACTGTTTTGTTTGTCTTTTTTTAAATTGATCTAGATTTCAAAAATTGATCAAAATAATCACTATATTAAAATATCTAGTTTTGGTAACTAATATTAGAAGCTATTTCTAACTTCATTCTAAAATTTTGAATAGTAAAGATTATACTTCAGAATTCAATATTTACCTCGAACTGGGTTATAAAAACCAAAGAATCTACAATTCTTGCTGCGTGTTTAATTTTTGCTTCATTTTTTCATTTTTTATATTCCAGTTTATGTAATAATATATGCGCATATGAATAGAGTCTGGGTGTATAGATAAAAATTTTAACATAAAGCTAAAATTATAATTCAGATTTAGACTAAATTATTTGTACCATTTAAATTATAAATTTTATATTTTTAAAATATAAATTAAAATAAATTGATCTTAATATTAGCATGCTGTATAATATTAAAGTTATTATTTAATACGAAATAAATATTATTAAGAAAATTTTGTTTGAAGATGAATAATTGACTAGAATTATTACATTTATTTTTAATATAAGTAATTTTATTAATTTATTATATTATTAATAAACAAATGATAAAATAATTATTTTAATAAAAAACTAAAAAATAATAATATTAAGACAACAAAAAAATATTTAAGAAAATTGTTAAAAAATTTGTTATCATAAATCTTAAAAAACTTTTATTTATTGTTGAGTAGTTGTGTGTTTTGTTATTTTATGTAAAATTGATCAATTTGAAAAAATGAAAGAATTGTTTTATTAATTTCGAGAAATAAATTACAAATTAAATTAATTAGAAAACAATACCTTATGGCTAATTAAATGTAACTTCAAAATCCAAAGTTTTATATTTTAATATTGAATTTACAATAATTTTAAATATAATTTTTTTTTAAAATTGTTTTAAACACATTTAAATATTTTCTTTAACTATTTAAACATTTAAAATACATAATTAATAATAATTGTAATATTTATTTAATCGAAATGTATAAGTTATATAAAAATAATAAGAATTATTATAAACTAAAGGTAATTAAAGTTTTTTACTAAAATGTATTTATATTTTTTCACGTTTACATATTTATTGACAAAAAATGTTAAGGTAATATGACAATTAAAAAAATAGACTTAAACTTTTTAAAAAATAAATTTATTATTTAAATGATATATAAAATAAAACCTTAAAAACATTATAATTAAAATTTTTAGATAATAAATATATATAAAATTAAATAATAATAATAAATTCATTCTTCAATATTCAAATTACTTTTTACCAAAGATTCATTCTAACAATTGTAGGTAATTCTTGCTAAAAAGTATTTAACTATTCTTAAATAAAGGATCAATTGCATGGAACTACTTTGCCATTCAAGTAACATAACTTAGTACAAATTGAATTAGAACAGCTTTCAACTTCAATTACATTTCCAGCTGAAATTATATTTTCTGTAATTAATGCTAAAGCAACGGCAACAATAAAGAAATATTTCATTTTTGTTAAAAAAAAAACTATATCTTCAAAAATAAAACTGAAGCCTTTTATAAAAAAAATTAATGAATAAATTAATATATTTAAATGTTTATTAATAACCAATAAAAGTTTATGAGAAATTATATTTTTTTGTTTATATGATAAAAATTTAAATAATATTTAAATGATGCTTTTTTTAGATATGATATTTATCAATTTTATTGTAGATTTGAAAAAATTTAAATAATTTTACAATTATTGAATTCTTATAATCATAAAAATATCTATTTCTTATAAGTTTTTTGCATTTATTATTTTATATTGTTACTAGTTACACTTTTTTTTATAAAATTAAAATTTACATTAAATCAAATATAACTGTTTTGTTTGTCTATTTTTAAATTGATATAGATTTTAAAAATTTATCAAAATAATCACTATATTAAAATACATAGTTTTGGTAGCTAATATTAGAAGCTATTTCTAGCTTCATTCCAAAATTTTGAATAGTGAAAATTATACTTCAGAATTCAATAATTACCTCAAATCGGGTTTTTAAACCGAAGAGTTTGTAATTCTTGCTGCCTGTATCATTTTTGCTTCACTCTTACATTTTCTATATGTCAAATAATGTGCATTTGATCGAGTTTATTAATAATGTCAGCATTAATAAATAATATTATTACATAAAGCTAAATTATATAATTTAGATTTAGACTAAACTATTTGTACCGTTTAGATTATAATTTTTTATTTTTAAAACTATAAATTAAAATAAATTGATCTTTATATTAACATGCTGTAAAATATTTATTGTATTCTTTAATATAAAATTAATATTTTTTAGAACTTTTTGTTTGAAGATAAATAATTTACTATAAACAGAATTATGACACTTATTTTTAAAATAAATAATCTTACTAATTATTTATACTATGATTAAACAAAAAAATAAAAGAATTTTTTTAATAAATAATTGTAAAAAATTATAATATTAAAGAAAAAAAATTTTTAAAAAATCTTTAAAAAATTTTGTTATCCTAAAATTTAATACAATTAATATTATTGTTTTATTGATGTGTGTTTTGTTATTTTATGTAAAATTAATCATTTTAATAACATGGATAAATTGTTATTATTATGTTTTTCTAATAATAATTGCTTTAAAATATTCGAAAACCAAATTACAAACTAAATAAATTAATCAGAAAACAATTATTTTGATTCCAGTTGTACAAGCTGCAATCACATTTTTATATAACTTAAAAATTCAAAGTTTTATATTTTAGTATTAAATCGACAATATTTTAAAACAATATTTATTGAAAAAAAGTTTTAATTATTTTAATAAACATTGAATTAAACCAATTAAAAAAATTTGTTATTTTTTGTAAACATTTCTTAATAAAAAAAGTGTATAATAATTAATTTTAATAATAAATTGTATTTAAAAGTAAAAACAATCATTATAAATCAAAATATAGTAAACTTTTCTTTGTTTGAATGTATAAATATTTTTTTAAGTTTAAATATTTATTTACAAATACATTCATCTTGAATTACTTTTTTTTCTTTTTCATTAAAAAGTGATTTACAAACACCTCTTTTGCTTTTTTTTTTACATTCTTTTGAACATTCTTCTACATTACAAAGTGGAGTATATATAGTATCTTTAAACAATAAATCATGACATGAAACTACTTTGCCATCTACTTTACATATTACTACACATCCTGAATTGTCACATGAACTACTTTGACTAACGGTACCAGCTAAAATTCCATTTTCTGTAATTAATGCTAAAGCAACGACAAGGATAAATAAATAGTTCATTTTTTTGATAAAAAAAATAATTATATCTTAAAATATAGAATAAAGTCTTTTATATCAAATATTACTGAATAAATTAACTATATTAAAATATTAAATAATAAGCAATAAAAGTTTTATGAGAAACTATATTTTTTTCATTTTTGTTATAAAAGTGTAAATGTAATATTTAAATTCATGATATTTTTAGATATAATATTTATTAATTTTTTTTGTAGATTTAAATATTTTTAAATTGTTTTATTTTTTATAATCATAAAAAATGTTTCTATTAAATTTTATGTATTCATTGTTATTTATTATTGTTGCCAGTTACATTTTTTTTCTATATGTTATGTAATTTAAAATTAAAATTTACATAAAATCAAATATAACTGTTTTGTTCGTTTATTCTTAAATTGATATAGATTTCAAAAAACGATCAAAATAATCACATTATTAAAACATGTAATTTTGGTAGCTAATACTAAAAGCTGTTTCTAGCCTCATTCTAAAATTTTGAATAGTAAAGAACATATTTAAGAATCCAACAATTGACTAAAACTAGGTTTAATAGACTGAAGTTTGTATAATTCTTGTTTTCAGTTTCATTTTTACTTCATTTTTTTCTTTTCTAAATTTCATATTATGTAATAATATTTTGGATATGAATAGAGTCTCTATGTATAAACGACATTATTACATAAAACTAAAATATTATTATTCAAATGTAAATTAAAATTCTTGTACTGATTAATTTAAAAACTTACAATTTTAAAATATTTAAATTAAAATAAACTTCATATGAAGTTATTTATTTTACATTTTAAAAAAATTACAAAACAACTTACTTATGTTTTACAAAATTACAACACTTACTTAAAAAATTGTTAGAAAAATCAAGGATTCAAAATGTTTTATTTAATTTGAAAGAATTATTTTGAAAAATTTTTGAAAAATTAATACAAATAATAAACATTTAGTTAATCTAAAGTTTAATACACTTAAATTTATTGTTTTATTATTGTGTGTTTCATTATGTTGGGTAAAATCGATCAATTTAAAACAATATAGGAATTGTTTTTCAAAACTTTCTCCTAAAAATAGTTGTGTTAAATAGATGCAAAAAAAAAATAAGAAAGCAATTATTTAGATACCAGTTTTAAAACTTTAAATAAATTTTTTATGAAACTTAAAAATTCAAAGTTTTACATTTTAGTATTAAATCGACAATATTTTAAAACAGTATTTATTTTAATGTTTTAATTATTTAGTTAAACTTTTAAATAAAATAATTAATAAAAATTTTATATTTTTTGTTAGATTTTCTTAAAAAAATAATTTAAAGTTTTATTTTAATAATAAATCGTATTTAAAAATAAAAACAATAATTATAAATCAAAATATAATTAATTTTACTTTGTTTGATTGTATAAATATTTTGTTACGTTAAAATATTTATTGACAAACGCATTTATCTTTAACTGCTTTTTTTCCTTTATCACCAACACTTGATTTACAAACACCTTTTTTGCCTTTTTTTGTACATTTTTTTGAACATTCTTTTTCACCACAAACTGAAGCATTTGTACTATCTTTGAAAGAACTTCCATTACATGGAATTACTTTTCCATTGATTTTACAAACGACTTTACATCCATAATTGTCACAACTTGTACTCATATAAACATCATCAGCTAAAATTCCATTTTCTGTAATTAATGCTAAAGCAACGCCAAGAACAATAAAGAAATATTTCATTTTTTTTAGATAAAAAAGTAACTATATCTTAAAATATGAAATGAAGCTTTTTATATAAAATATTACTGAATAAATTAATTATATTTAAACACTTAATAATAACTAATAAAATTTTATGAGAAACTATATATTTTTGATTTATATGATAAAAAATGTAAATCTAATATTTAAATTGATCATATTTTTAGATACAATATTTGATAATTTTATTGTAGATTTAAAACGTTAGAAAAAATTTGTAAGTTGTTTTATTTTTATAATTATGAAAAAATGTATTTTTTTTTAATTTTATGCATTTTTTATTTTTAATTGTTGCAAACTTTATGTGAAATAAAAAAAATATTTAACATTAGACATTGAAAATAAAAAATTAGGTTTTATTTTGTAAAAAAAAAACAATATATTAATAAAAGAAAAAACAAAATATTAAATTTAAATTAAAATTGAATTTTTTTTTCAATTAATGCTGGCTATTTTTTTGTATCAAAATGGATAAGTTTATTTTCTCCAAGTAAACTACTTTTTTCAAAGTAAAGGTTAAATATTTTTAAATGATTAAACTTGACAAAGTTTTTTATTGTTTGTTAAATTTTCAAATTAATTAACTAACTTAAAGTTTTTTTTAAATCAAAATTTTAATTAAAAGTAAAATTAGAAGTTTATACAGTAGTTTTTTTTATAAGTTTTTATTCATTCAGTAATTCTTGTTTTTTTATTTGTTTTTTTTTGCCATTGATTTTATGTTCGTTAATGTGTACAAAAAAAGTTATTTTATTCAATATTTTCAATATAAAAAGGAATTATTTATAATTTTAAATATATAACGTAAGAAGTTTCTATTATTTTGTATCAAATATTTTAAATAAAAGTACTTAATACTAACTTTATAAAATTAAATGCTGCTTTTTTAAATAAAAGTTATAAATGAGATAGTTTTTATTATTGAAGCAAAAATTTAATTATAAAAAAATATTATTTCATTGAAATATTTTCTTTTCATATTATATTACAATATAACAAAAAATAATTTTTTTTCTGCATGTACGTTAATTGTTTACAACAAAAGTGATTTCAATTACAAAAAATATGAAAAATATATAAGGTGTAACAATAAAAAATAATAAATGCAAAAAACTTATAAAAATAAATATTTTTATGATTTTAGGAATTAAAAAGTTTACAATATTATTTTAATTTTTTAAATCTATAATAAAATTTATAAATATCATCAATTTAAATATTATTTACATTTTTATCATGTAAATTAAAAAATATAATTTTTCATAAACTTTTATTAGTTATTATTAAATATTTTAATACAGTTAATTTATTTAGTAATATTTTATATAAAAGACTTCTATTTATTTTTTAAGACAGTTGTTTTTTTAACTAAAAAAATGAAATATTTATTTATTCTTGTTGTTACTTTAGCATTAATTACAGAAAATGGAATTTTAGCTGGAAGTACATCTTCAAGCAACACTTTAATTTGTAAAAATGGTCACTGTTATACTCAATGTAAAATTAATGGCCGAGAAGTACCTTGTAGAAGCTCTTACTTTAAGGATACTATAAATGTTTCACTATGCAATAATGAAAAATGTCAAAAGGATTGTAAAAAAGAAGGCAAAAAAGGATATTGCGATTTAACTGCAAAAATTGAAGGCAATATAATTAAAAATAAATGTATTTGTCAATAAATATGTAAACGTGAAAATATATTAATGCCTAAAATAAGGAAACTTTAATTATTTTTGATTAATAACAATTTTTTTTATTTTTAAATATGATTTATCATTAAAATAAAATATTCTTATTTATTTTATTAAGAAATTTTTACAAAAAATAAAAGTTTTTATTTATTGATCTATTTCAACATATAACTGAATGATTAAAAAATTCGTTAAAGTAAATATTGTTTTAAAATATTGTCACATCAATATTAAGGTTTGAAGCTTTGAATTCTTAAGTTACATTTAACTAGCACCAAATATTGTTTTCTAATTAATTTAGTTTGTAATCTGTTTCTCGAAATTAATATAACAATTATTTTTATAAAAACATTCAAAAAACAATTCCTTTATTATTTCAAAGTGATCAATTTTACATAAAATAACAGAGCACACAACTACTCAACAATAAATAAAAGTTTTTTAAGATTTATGATAACAAATTTTTTAGCAATTCTTTTATATATTTTTTTTGACTATAAATACAGACATTAATATTATGCTCAATCAGCAACACGTTATTTAATATAAAGAAAAAAAAAATTGAAGTAATAATGTAATAAGTGCCACAGTTTGTTAAATCCTTAGTTTTGAATTTTATTTTTATATTGTCATAACATAGTATAAAGAAATAACACAATAAGGCCATATTTCTAATGCATAAAAGATAAATTAAAGGTAAATAATTAGTAATATTTTTTTTGATCAATCTATTTTACAATTAATGATTTATTGTGTTTTATGAACATTAATTACCAATAAAATTTCTATAAAAGTAATCTTTTTTTCACGCTTGTACCACTTATATTTTGTCTTTCCAATAAACTTTTTTTTATCTAATCATTTATCAATTTGAATAATGCTTAGGAACACATTTTTTTTACAACATGCATAGTTTATAATACAATTGAATTAGATGAGCATTCAGCTAATGAAATTCTAATTTTTATGTCTAAATTTTCTAAGCTGTCTAATTAATTATTTACAATTTTACTATAACTTCCTAATATTAAATGAATAAATATTTTTTTTAAGTTAAGTTTTAAACATATCTACCAAATTTTACTTTTTAAACCCCTTTAAAATTTCACTTATTAATTTCTTATATTCCATTATTGTGTATTTAATAGTTTCTATAGTTTTTTATTCTTTGATAATTTGTTAATTATGTTATTTCTTATTCTATTACATAAACTTTATCTTTTTATTGGACAATTAAATGGGGAACACGTAAACAAGATAAAATAAATTTTGATAATAAAATATTTATTTAAAACTAAACATATATAAAGTATGAATAAAGACTGACAAAATATAAAATTATTGTTGATATATGTATATATTTTTAAGGAGACGCTGCATACCTTAGTGATTTTATGTTTTTGTCCATTTTATTTCCTTGAGTGAAGCATTTTGATTTAGTCTTTATTTCCTTTTGATAAATGGTTAGTAAAAAACTGTTAATTGCAACATCACCAAAAAGACGAAAGGTAAAAAAGTAACAAAAGAGTATATTAACGATTATTTATATATATTTTATTTTTGATAATTAACTTCATCAAACACTCATAATTGCTCATGTAGTTTGCGAGCTAACGATTCTATAAATGCAACATCAACTATGTCAGTAATTTGATTTTTTCCAGTATTATCGTTATGTTTATAATTATTTTCAAAGTTTGAGACTTTAGAATATGTTTTATTTTTGTTTTGATAATCATTGGTACTTTTTGCATTACTGTTATTACGGTTATTATTATTTTCGTATGTATTATTGCTCCCGTTGTTTTTATTAAAGAAATTTTGATTGTAATTTGTCTTATTATTTTTATGTATGTTTTGTTTAGAATTAGCAAATCTATTACCGTTATTAGATTTTACAAAATTAGTTTTTGTATTATGTTTAGCAAAATGTTTGTTGTGGTGATCTTTTTTATGTGATTTATTTATTCTATAATTTGGATTGTTATAGGCTAACATCACTTCAGCCTTAACAAACTGATCTGTAAATTCAGTCCATGTCATATTTTTGTTAAAATCGAGACGTACTTCTCTACGTATTATTGGTGGAATTGCATCCAAAAAGTTTAAAAATTCTGCTTTCTTTAATGGTTCGCTATTATCAAGATAGTTGGATACTACATTTATATTTAATCTCTGTCTTAAATAGGATTCATATTTCTTGATAAATTTTGTTACATTATCAAAATTTTTATTCCAATAGGGCTTTTTGGCAAGCATCTGTGTTATGCTTATTGTTCTAGATGTTCTCATCTTTGATAATATTGCTTCTGTTATAGCAGTAAATGTGGTTCCAAATTTTATTTTACCAGTTTCATCGTAAAATCCTGGCATAATTAATATCATATATTTTTGCGCATCGCTGTAATGCGGAATCAACTTGTCTATAAATTGAACACAGATTTTATTGAATATGTCAAAAGCATAATCTGTTTCAGCAATAACTGTTAAAATAAAAGTTAAACTATCTTTCCAGATATTGAAATCAACAGCAGAGCCCTTTTTGAATGGCTTAATAAAAATTCCTTTTTTAAGGTGGTGCTTTATTTTTTTTTTTACTTCTTGGTGAATCGGATCAACTTCTTTGGTATCCCAAATAATAGGAAGAAGTACCTTTCTGGTTTTTGGTACGTTACATAAACGTAACAATTCTTGTAACTCAGCACATTGAGTATTAATTAGTTTTTCTTTCTCTTCTTGAGAAGCAGATCGTCCAATAGTGAGAAGTTTTTGTTCTGCTCTCCACTGTGTCATTCTGATGTTGAGAATAGTATCAAAATTTGCCATAGTGACATTCTTTGATGTCTCCTCATACCGTGGAGCAGATGGAGCAACAGTAGGTGTTGAATTAGTAGTTGAACTCATGATTTGTCTTTATTTAAAATATAGAAAAGATTGCGTATATGTTAAGTATTCGGTTTGTTTGTTGTATTCAGAACGATAAATTGTTGAAATATATAATAATATCCCTGGAACTAGGTATTCACAATGAATGTATTTATTATCAGTGATAATAATTTGCTGCGACAATATACGGGAACTTATCAACTAATATGGTATTTAGTAGTTCGGCTGTAGCGAAGATTTTGTTTATTGAATTTGACAAAATGAAGATATTTCTGAAAAGTTTTGCTCTTTTATATAAATTTTTACCTTTGATTGCGCCGTTTGTGTCTTATTTTACACCTCGCTTTTATGGGGTTGATTTAAAAATTAATGGCTACTTTAAATTTAATGGTTTATTGTATTGGTTTTTTTTAATTTAACTTTTAATTTATTTTTCTTTAACAGGAAATAGATATTCACAAAAATGTCTAATTTTTTGAATAATAATTTTTCTTTTCACACTATTGTATAATTTTATATTTAATTTTGTTCAATCGTAAATTTTTTTTAATGTAAAAAAAAAAGATTTGGTGGTCGTAACAAGATCTTGGTGAAACCTTCATGTAAATAAAATAGAATAGACTTTTATTATAGTAACATGTTAAATACAAAAGCAATGGAAATAAATAAATGTAAGACTAAGAAATAATATAAAATCATGTACATATATACGACTTTTTCTGTAAGCGTTACAATAATAAGTTTGCTGCTGCAATATACAGAAACTATCAACTACTATGGTGTTTAGTAGTCCGGCTTCAAAGATTAGCAAAGATTTTGTCCTATTAATTTAAACAAAATGAAAATTTTTCTGAAATTTGGTGTTTTTTTTATGAAAATTTTACCTGTAATTACGCTGCTTGTGTTCTGTTTTTATTTCTCTTTTTTTTGGGGTTGACATAATAAAATTAATTAGCTAAAAAAAAATTTTCTGTTGTGGACTGATTTTTTGACGAAAAACAAGTAATCACAAAGATAATTGGATTTGTTAACGACGTGTTAATTGGGTGTGTCACCAGATTAATTGATTGTTTTATTCGATTTTGTTCGATCGTAAATTTTTATTGTTTTTTTTGATTGAGTAAAAAAAGATCTGGTAGTTATTATCAGATCTCGGTGGAACTTCCATGTAATTAAAATAGAATAATTTTATTAAAGTAACATGTTAAAATACAAAATAAATAAAATAAGGATAAAAATAAGACTGACTATTAATATAAAATCATTGGTTTATATATGTATCTTCTGTAGGCGTTACAAAGAAATAAAAAAAAATATATTTGATAGTTTTAAAAAGATCTTTTTTTACTTATTTTAAATACAATAATATTTTTATTCAAAACAAATCAAAACATATTTCATTCGGTTAATTTAATAATCAACTTATTTAGATTATAAAAAAAATGTTTTTTTACACTTAGATTAGAAGCTATTTCTAGCCTCATTCCAAAATTTTGAATGGTGAAGAATGTACTTCAGAATTCAATAATTACCTCAAACTGGGTTTTATGAACCGACGATTCTGTAAATAGTGTTGCGTTTATCATTTTTTCTTCATTTTTTAATGTTCTCTATGTCAAATAATGTGCTGCTGATCAAGCATACGAATAACGTTTGTATGTGTACACAAGATTATTACATATGGTTAAAATTATAATGTTCAAATGTGGACTAAAATGTTTGTACTGTTTAAATTAAGAATTGTTGGTTTTTAATTACTTTATTTAAAATAAATTTTTATAAAATTGAACATTACACAAAAAAAATTGCTATTTTTTTTTTAATATTGATATATACTTTTTTACAAATTATACTTTTATGAATTTTTTATTTATTTGAAAAACAGTTTTTTTTTATATTTCTAATAAAATATTTTTAGTTTGCTTAAATAAAGAAAAAAAAATCATTTTTCATCCTATGCAAAAAATTATTAAACTAACATTTGACTAATTTAAAAAATTATCGTTGATAAATATGATATTGTTAATAGTTTGAAATTTTTAATAATTTAAATTAATATTAAAGAAAAAAAAATTAATTTTGAAGGATGGTTAATTTTTAGGAGAATGAAAAATAAGTTTTTTTCCTTCTATTAATTCTTCAAAGTATTATAATCAAATTGAAATTGTAGAACATTTTTTATATTTAAAATAACATTTTACTTAAAAAAAAAGTGCTAAAAATAATATTTTTCAAAAAAATATTTTTTAAAAAAATTTAGTTTTAGGCTAAATGATAAGACAAAAACAAAATTAAGGCATTTACTTTTATTATAAATTTATTTTTTTATTTTCATTTTAAATATATAAATAGCAATACTTTTAAAAATAATAAAATTTTTTTTATTTTTAAAAAATTATTTGTGAAAACAATTAAAAGATTTAGAATAAAAAGTAAAAAAAATTAACAATTTTGTTTTAGAATATTTAAAAAACGAATATAAAATAAAAAATTTTTTAACAATTATTATTAATCTTAAAAATCTATTGTATTAATTAAAATTTCACTACTACACGCATTTTATTAGACCTTTCTTGTTAAAAACAAAGATAAAATTTAAGCACTTTATTAGTTAAGAAAATTAATTTTAATGTTTGAAATGATCAAAAAATTATAGTATCAAAATATATTTTAAATAAATTTATTTTATAAACTATTTGATAATGATATTTACAAAAAATTACTGTTTTCTTTCTTTTCAGCCCATTGCTTTTTTAAATAATTTAAATATAAAAAAGTTTGATTATAATAAATTATGAAATAAACAAAACTAATTTTAAAAAATTTATTAAAAAAAATGGTCTTTTTAAAAATACAATTTATAAAAAAATAAAAATTATTTGTTTTGTTATTATTTAATTTTTTTAGACAATTTTAATTATCAAACTTTATAATTTTATTAAGGATATCTTTAAAAATGATTAAATATTTAAAAAAAAAAGTATTTAAAGATTTAAGAACGTTTAGAATTTATAAACAAATATTAAAATAAATATTATTGTATATTTTGTTAATACCTTTGATCAAAATACTTGTAACAATTCTTTACTTAATTTATATTTATGTTTATCTAAATAAAATATTTTTTTTTAATTAATTTGAAATTATTAATTTTTATATGAGAAATGTAAACAAAAATAAACTTTTTAAGGAAGATCAGATATTATTTTATTTTTTAGTAAATTTAGCTTTTTTAATCCTAGTTAGCATTGATACTAAAATGTGACTGTTTGGTTATACAAGCTTTTTAACAAGTTTCCTTGTCAATATAACTATTCAAATATAAAAAATGTATTTTTTTTAAATATTCCATTATATATTATAGTTATGCTTAAATTGTATAGTATTAGCCGTTATTATGCTTATTAACATTTATTAAAACAGTTTTGATTAAAAACAATTTTAATAATTGAAATAAAAATGTTTTTTATTAAAATAATAATCTTTTATAGATGTTTTTAAAACGGTTATTTTCAATTTTATATTTAACCATTAAAGTAATTAAAAAAATTAAATTATTAAAACAATAAAAAAAATTATATTATATTGAAATGACATTGTTAAATAAATAATTTCAATTAAATATCTTTCTAAAATAAAATTTCTTTATTAATTTAAGATTATAATTTTGTTTTTAAATAGTAAAATAAAAGATTAAAATATAAAAGAAAAAAATATACTGATAATAAAAAAAATGAAAACATATTTAAAGTAATAAAAAGAAAGATTAATCATTTAATCTTTTCTATTAAAATTATCAACGTTAGTTTTTTTTTAATGTTGATAATGTTAATTTAAAATGTTATATTATTTTTGTAAAAGTTGCAATACCAAAATAAGTAGTAAAAATAAGTAAATGATAATTTAAAGTAGGTATATTTTATTTTAATATAAAATAACCCACCAATAATCTTTATTAATAAAATTTTAAAAATAAAATATATTTTTTTTATAAATTATGCGAAAAAATAAACTTTTAAAACAAATAAGAAGTTTATCTTTATTTTAATAATGTTAGAAAATAATTTATTTTGACAATTAATATGTTAAAAATTTCTTTTTCTAATTAAAATAAATTTTTTTCTTTCAAGTGAATAAATTTTATTTTTTTTTAAATTGATTATATTTTAAATTTTTATTTATATTTAGACGACGCAAGGCAAGTGAATTGTATGTAGAGCGATGAGCTAACAATAACAAAATACATACATACATATAGAACATGTTTACAGCATCCTCTTTATGCTTCCCAATAACTTTTATATTCCAGATAAAACAATTTAAAACACGTTGTTTGTGGTTGTATTTTTTTTATTAACATATTTCCTTTATTTAATATAATTTAACTTTTTTTTATTTATTTATATTTTTTTTTAATGAATACCAAAATGCAGTGATAAACGTTTGTTTTGTTATGTAGAAAAATAATTAGAAAATTAATAACATTTCTATTAAAAAAGAAAATATAAGGAACAGTTTATGTAGTATATTTTTTTTTATTGCACTTAATATTTAAAGTGGTGAGTTTGTTTTATTATGAAAAAAATAAAATAATATTTTTGTTAATTTAAAGAAAGCATAATATTTGTCTTCTTTTTTATTTATATATGAGGATAGGAAAACCAATACTATATAGTAAAGTCGTTTTTGGAGTATCTATAAAGTTGATTGTTTGTTTTATGATTAACAATAAAATATCTTGAATTTTAGATAGTATTTATAATATTAACTAAAAGTTTTCTACACTCATTTGTTTGTGTACTTTATCTTGTATCAAGTCTTTTATTTTTTATATATTACTTATAATTTTTGTACCACAATTTAATCAATATTGGTATTATATCCTTTTTTTTGTTCACTTCAATGTTTAATGCTAACAAAACATTAAATAAATATGATAAAACAATTATATTTTATTTTTTATTTAAATTTTTTAATATTATAATAGAAAAATAACATTTTTAGGAAATATAATGATTGTCATAAAAGTTATCAATGTCGATAAGACATATAACATCACGATGTAAGCATTTTGTTATCATTTTAACCATCAAACTACTTTTATAAAATCTTAGTTTGTAAATATTTTCTTTTAAAATAAATAGTATTTAATTAGTATTTTATCGTATAAAAATATGGTGATTGCACTAAATAACTAAAAAATAAAAAAATTGTTAACTAATATAAATTTTTTTTTTATATTTAGAAAATATAATTTCAAAGAAATTACATTAATATTGTGATATTACACATGGTGGAAGATATAATTTATTAAGTATATTTTATATCTTATAAAGATGCTCCAATTACTACTGGTAGCTTTTCTATACTATCCATTGTCAATTGGTTTGACATTTTTTCAAAAACAATTTATAAAGGTTTGTATGATGCAATTAATAAAATTTATTTTTATTAAAATTTAATATTCATATACTTTTTTTAGACTTTTCATTTTCCTTTATTTATTGTAACAGGCCATTATATTACAAAACTTTTTGTTAGTTATATTTCAAGATTTCTACTAGAGTGGAAATGTAAAAAAAAAAAAGTAAGAGTACCATTAAAAGAACAAATTCGTTATTTATTTCCTGTTGGAGTTTGTGCTTCATTTGATATTGGTTTATCTAATTGGGCATTAGAATATGTGACGGTTTCATTATATACAATGGCTAAATCTTCCTCTATTCTATTTATATTTATATTTTCTGTACTTTTAAACTTAGAAAGATGGAAAGCATCATTAGCAGCAAGTTCTGGTTTAATAGCCTTTGGATTATTTCTTTTCACATGGAGATCTACTCAATTAGATGTTTTAGGACTTGTTCTTGTTGAGTTGGCTGCATTATGTACAGGTGTTAGATGGACAGTATCGCAACTAATAATGCAACAAGATGACTCCCCAACAACAATAAAAAATCCAATCAATATGATAGTTCATGTCCAACCATGGATGATTTTAGCAATTCTTCCATTGGCATGGGTTTTTGAAGGTGATGATATACTAAATTACAATCATCCAGATATTACTTTATCTGTAATTATTTTAAATATATTTTTTGGTGGAGTACTAGCTTTTTTAATGGAAGTAACAGAATATGTATTACTTCTTAAGACTTCTGGTATTACATTAAATATTCTTGGGATAATTAAGGTAAGATATTTTAAAAACAAGTTTTAAAATTAAATAATAAAAAAAAATTAAACAGGAACTAATTAAATTTTCTTATAGGAATTAATTACACTTCTATTAGCACATTATATACACCATGATAAATTATCAACTATTAATGGAGTTGGGTTAACATTGTGTATAACAGGAATGATTTTGCATGCATTAACAAAACAGAGGAAAAATATTCACGTAAATAGAATCGGGAATGCTTCAACAAATGGAGAAGATGAAAAAAGATTATTAATGTCAGAGGTTGGTGAGACTGCTTGATATAATTTTAAAACTAAAACAATACGCAATTTACTCTCTCTACATTGTTGGAACATAAATAAATTTTTAACAATTAGTTATTTTAAAAAAAAGCTTCATTTATTTGGAGAAAAATTTTGCTCAAATTATAGAAAATTATTTAAAATTATTAATTGTTTTAAAATAAATTATTTAAGTTATAGAAAAAAATTGTTTAAATAAATTATTTGATAATATTATTTGCATAAAATTATAATTTTTATTTATTTTAATTATTTATTTAGTTAAAACTTTGAGTTTTAGTAAAAATATTTTTCTTTAAAAATTAATATGCTAAAAATATTAAAGAAAAAATAAAAAGATATTTTGTAATAAAATGATGTTTCTTAAGCATTGATATAAATTTAAAAACTTTGAATATTAGACAAAGTTTAGCTTATAATCACTTTTTTTTATTGCAGTAATTTTTTAAATTGCAAATTTTCAACTTAATTATTTTCACATCAAACGCTTATTTTTAAAATATCTAAGAATTTCTGAAATTTTTTATTTGTTAAAAAACCGTTTATTATGTTTTTACTGATAAATAATATTTTTAAAAAAAAGAATTTGTGCAGAAAAAAATAAGCCTTACAAATGGAACTTCATTTTAAAATATAAAGCTGGATTTTACCACTACAGCACACTTTATGTACAGTTGAAGCAAAGAAAAAGTTTTAGTTAAATTTTTTGACAAAGAATTTATATGAGCTATCTTACTACTATCAACTAATGTAGTTCTATGAAGTTAGTACACATAGAGCTATTGGAAAAAGCAGTTTTTAAGAAAATTGAAAAAACTAAAGGGATTTTGAAGGTAAATTAATTTTTATTTTCAAGATTGAAGGTCAATAGTATAAACTTCCTGCTATTAATATAAATTTTTATTGTTGTGTTGTGAAAACGATACGTCTTTTATGATCACAATATTAATTTATAAATAAATACGTTGTTAAAAGTAACAAAGGAAGGTATTTCTAGAGAAACTATAGTATATTCTAAATTTGAAGGTTTTTATAAGGTTTAAAAATCAAAAGTTAAAACGTTCACATATTTAAACTTCAATTACAAATACAATTTTGTATACACTAAGTCAGATTTTATTTTTAAGCAATATAAAAACAATAAAAAAATACTGAATAGCAAGACGAAAAATAGATAAATACTGGTAGAAAACGTATAAACATGTATCATTCTGAATTCTTGTCAAAGCAAAAAAATTTAAAAAATAATTAATTTTTTTAATTGTTAAAAGACTTAAAAACCTGATGTTTCCTAAAATTAAAATCGAAAAATATAAAAAAAAATAAAAAAATTTTGTCTTTAAATTTTATCAGTTTTTTATATAAATTAAAAAAAAAATCTACTAAATATGAAAAGAGTACTTTTCCTTTTCAATATATTGATAATTTTTTTAAATTATTAAATGAATTAATTAAAAGAAAAAACTTTTTTTAGATAAAAATTATACTTTTTATATAATTGATAAGAAAAAAATAAGAACTTTTTGCGTACATACAAAAAGAAGCCTATAAATCAAAGGCATTTGATAATTTAATTTATATATTTAATATTTAAGATTATAATATTGTTATCACAAACTTTATACAACTTGCTGTAGATATCACAGTTAAAAAAATGTTATAAATTTTTTTAAAAGTATAAATTAATATTTTTAAATAAGAGTTGTGTAAATTGACGTGAAATGATGCTGCAAATAAATGAACATATTTGCTAGAGATGTTGTCCGAATAAGTGTTTAGTAAAGCTCCTTTTATATAGAAGCTTTGATACACTAACTAAAGTACTGAAAAGAAGATTGAAAAAAAAATACTAATAATTTCGGATATATTGAATAAATAATTCTAATTGATTTTAAGTATGAGAAATTTTAAAGTGAAGTACAAATAAAATTTTGTTTATTTATTGATGAATGCTTGTATTCAAAATATTGAAAAGATATGGAAATTAGTGAAAAAGGAATAAGAAACAATAATTTATTAAATATTTTACGAACAATTTAATTAGGAAGGTGATAAAACAGAATTTTCTCAAATTATCTATTTGGTTTTATTTATCATTTTAAAATAATATTTGATATATAAACATTGTTTGAAATTAGTTACATTAAAAAATCAAAAAGAAGTAAAAAAACATATAAAAAAGACAATAAAAAATAAATTATTTTATCGTTATTTCATAACTTAACATTTTTTTGATTGTTTTTGTAATATTATAAAATTACATAAAATAGTCAAATGCGTTTAAGTTATTAAAAATAAAATTTAACAAGAAATTAACTTTATTTTTATAATTTAATAAATTGTTTAAAAGTCAAAATTTTTTTTATATATTTTATGACTCATAAAATCATAAAATTTGAAAAATTTTGAATTGTTTAATGTTAAATTTTTGAAAAAAATTATTAATATTATTATATTAAATTATGTGTTTAAATTAAATTTATAAAAATGTATTTTATATCAATAACAAATACAAAAAATTTAAAATTTAAATTAGATAATATACATAAAAAATGATTAATTTTTTGAAAATATTTTTCAAGCGGTATTTCTTTTTGAAATTGACATCAGAAAAATTTATTCAAAAAAATAATTTATTTTATTTTTTTTAATATTTAAAGTTAATTTATTCATTCTTTTTTTCATATAAAAGAATGCATTTTATTCTTTTAAATATACTTTTTATTTGGTTTTTAATGAAAAAAAAACATATGTAGTTGGATGTTATCAAGATAACAGAATTAACTATTCTAATTTTTTCATATTAATTCAAACAAATCTTCCATATTAGTATTTTATTTAAAACATTTTTTAATTTTTATACTAATTTTATATTTTAATATTAAATTGTAGAATTTACTATTTATTGCTGTATATTTCATTTCAAATTATCATTTTTTTTAGTAGCATAACTTTAGTTGTTAAAATTCTTCAAATGCCATACTATGTGTCAAAATTTCCAAAATTCCAATAAATAGTATATTCAAAGTTTTATTTAACATATGCAACTTATAATTTGAAAATTGTTTGCTATTGTTACACTGATGATTTTTTTATAGCACATATTATAGATAAAAATGTTTGTGAATTATATTAATCTTATCTTTAAGAACTCTTTATGTTACTTAAAAAATTATACTTACAATATTCAATCTATCAAATTTTCAAAAATAATTGACAAAATTTCTATTGAAAAATTATTATTCAGATTATGATAAACAATTTACTTTTATGATAAAAAGCTGTAATACTTGCTTTAGCTTTTATATTATTTAAGGTAATAAATTAATTTGTCTAAAATTTTGTAAATTGAAAAAAAAACTATGTAACAATATTATAGTTTTTTTTTCTATGAACTAAAAACTATTATTAAAGTTTTCAACAACTAGAAAATATTATTACAAAATTAAAAATAAATTGCAGAAAAAATCTAAGGCAATAAATGAATAAAAGAAAATTAAAAATTTATTAAAAAGAAATTTTTGAACTTATATTAGTATTAAATAATACAATTAATTTTTATTTATTTATTTATACTACTTTCAGATTTAAAAAAATAAATTGTTAAAGTAAATGGTTATTTTTGATTTGTTTTTTGCTAATTCATTTCTCTTTTGGCATAAAAATATTATTATTATATTTTTATCATTGCTATTTTTGCATTAATTACAGAAAATAAAGTTTTCATACAAAATATTACTTTGTCAATGCATGTTTATTGTAATGGTCCAATTAATATATAAGAATATAAAGTAAAAAATTTACTATGATAAACTTTGTTAAGTATTACAAATTAATTTTTTAAAATTAATATATATTCTCTTATACAATTTTATTCATTACAATTAACATATATTTACAAACTAAAACTTTGTACAAAAATTTCACTTTCTGTAATTAATGCTAAAATAACAATGATAAAAATATAGTTCAATTTTTATAAAAAAAAGTGAACTATATTTTGAAAATTAAAAAAAAGTCTTTTTATATAAAATGTTACTGAATAAATTGACTATATTTAAATATTAATTAATAACCAATAAACATTTAGGAGGAATTATAATTTTTTTATTTGCAAGATAAAAAAAAAGATGTAAATATAATATTTGAATTAATTATACTTTTAAATATAATAATTATTAATTCTGTTTTAAATTAGAAAAATTGGAATGATTTAATAAACTGTTTAATTCTTTTGATCAAAAAAAGCGTTTCATATAAATTTTATACATTTATTATTTATTATTGTTGCAAGTTATATGTTCTTTTTTTTATTTTATAAAATTTTAAATATTTTTGTTTGAAAAATTGTCATTTAAATAAAATCAAATTTACCTATATTGTCAGACTATTAATTAAAATTAACTTTATTATGGTAAAAAAATTACGGGATTGTAGTACCAAAAGTAGCAATAAAATTGTATTTCTTGATCTCGAACATATAAAACATTAAGTATTTTTAGAACCACATGACAAAACCGATATTTTAAACAATTAATTACTATGAATATAATTTGAAATTTAATTGTTTTATTAAAATTAGACACATAGTTGATTGAATATATATCAAAATGTGATATTTGCAAAAAAATAAATGACGCACAGCAATTATCAATTAAAATAGATATATTAGATCTAGACAAACTTAACAACATTGAAAATAGCACTAGTTAAATATACTTGGCTGCAGATTTTTACAATATGCTACTCAATAAGTGGAAAGAAGCAATATTTATTGGTTTTAGATATTTTAACAAAACATGTAGCTACAAAAACTATTACAAGCACCAAGTTAAAAATGATTATTAAAACTTTTAAAAAAATCTCCACAATACATGGAAAAAAAGCTACGTTAAAGACACATAGTGCAATATATTTTACGTCCAACTAATTAATTGATTACATAAAAAAGAAAAAAAATAATGCATTTAAATAATACTTATAAAAACTCACAAAGAAGCAGTTATTTGAAAGACATATAAAATTGTCCCAGAGATAGTAATTAAAATACAACTGTTAAAAAAAATTTAGTTGGATTTTGTATTACCTCAAACCAACAACCTACTCAATACCATTTACAAAAAAAGTAAATTGAACAACTTCTTCAAACAGCACTTCGAGAGAAAGTCCAAATTCAACTTATTATTTTTACTATAATAACATATGAATACATTGAATAAGTAGAATCTCACAAGAAATTTAAGATAAATGAGTTTTCTAATGTATTTGTAGAACTTAAGTACACTGAAAAATTAAATTAAAAATATGAAAAATTTAAAGTTATCTAAAAAAGAAAGAAAAATGTAAACGTAAGATTTCTACAAATAAAATAACCACTAGCTTTAAAGACTTAATTAAAAAATGAGAAATTTGAGCATTCAACTTTATTATCTTTCATTAATATATAGAAGAAAGAAAAAAAGACGCAGATTCAGAATTTACCACAACCTTTTTTTTTATTTTTTAAATTTATTCAATCTTTCTTAACTTTTTTAATTTCTTCTAATTTTAGACTGGTCATGGTTGTCAAGTCAGTAAAAAAAAGTACATCTACCATATCAAAATCAACAAAGTTTTTTTTACTAAATTTATATTATTTTATTTTGAATATACAGGGTGTTTTCAAAGTAACTCCCAAAAATTTTAAACTCTTATAATTTTTGTTTTATTATATATTTTTTTATTAATTTTTCTAAATAATAGAGAATCATCTAGGAATATTTATTAACAATATTTAAAGATTTTTTTAATATTAAAAACTGAGAAAAAATAAAGTTTTTGCTATATATTATATATATATATATCAAACACCATGTTTGGTATATGTATATAAATATGTAGGAATTAGTAAAAACCTTCATTCATAACCAAGAACTCTTGGGTAAGTTTTTACTAATTCCTGCATATTTATTTATTTCTTTTAGTTTTAAAATAAAATACTAATATAAAAGTTAGTGCATGGCGATCCTGGCATCTAAATAGAATCAAGACTGCTCGACCAAATAATTAAAATCAACAAAAATAAAGAAATAAAAAAAAATTTTTTTTTTTAGTCATCAAAAAAAAAAAAAAACTTTTTTTAATCATCAAAAAAAAAAAAATAATAAACAAGCTTTTTTTTCAAATCATCAAAAAAAAAAGAGAAAGAATGAATAATCCACCACGTTTAAATATTAACAATGATTCTTCTTCTGATTCAAATATGGTAATCCCAATCCACAAATATTCGGGTAAACTTAGTTACTATAACTACATCAAAAGAGAATTTTATTTAATGGATATTGAGGAATCATTAACTCCATCTAAATTCATCAAAACATTTCTTAAATGTCAATCGGAAATGACAAAAAATTTGTTTTTTCAAAATCATCCAGATATGGAAGCATGGAAAATTGAGGATGTAAAAGAATTCTGCAACCAAATGTCAAATGAAGAGGTTACACATGATTTGGAAGCAATTATATCTTTTCAATCTGCTAAACGGTTTTATAATGAGTCCATCCAATGCTACATAAAACGTTTAAAAACGTTATTATTACCTTTTAAAAATATTGTTGATTCTCTTGATGTAGCAATATTATGCAAAGTAGCATTTGAAGCTGAAGATGAGTTAAAACAAAAATTATGTGAATTAGAACATATTGATATTGACTCTTTTGTAAGAGCTCACGTTAAATTTAGTTCTGGAATCATTTTAAAAAATAAGTTGAAGGGCAATTCGTTTAAGCAATCTTATAACATCAAAAGCGAATCCTTGGGAAAACCAATGAAAGTAGCTTCATCTACACTCAACCACACATCTAAGGGTGGTGCAGATACAATAAAGCAAATGAAAATTTCACTACCATTAGCTTTAACTACAACGCCACTGATAAGAGAGGCAATTAGAATTTTCAACAAGGATTTAGTTGTATTAATTGATTCAGGTGCAACAGCCAGTATTCTGAATATAGATACTGTTAATAAATTTGGATGGTTTTATGAAAAAGCTAAAACTTGTATGGAAGCATTTGATGGTTCAACTTCACATTCAATTGGGCTATTGAAAGGTGCTGTGTCAATTTTGAATAAAGATATTCATTTGACAGAAAATTTTCATGTAGTTGAGAAAGGTGAAAATACAATTACATTGAGTATTGCTAAATCACTGGATATTAATATTTATTTAAAGTTAGAAGAAATTCAAAATAATAGAAAAAACATGATCAAAAAAATTGAAGAAATCAATGTAACACATCCGAAACTAGCACAATGTCTTTTAGACTATCCAGAAGTTTACAATGAAGATATTTTACCACCGAAAGTCAGCGTTACATTCCCTATTTTTTCAGAACCTGATCAAATTATTCACAAATCATATCCTCAAAAGGGTAAGAAAAAAATTTTTTTAGCAGAAACTTTAATGGCTGAGATAAGAGAAGGTAAAATAAGTCAAGTTCATTCACCAGTATTATCATCACCCATTCATATAGTAGGAAATAAGAAAATGAGAATGGTAATAGATGGATCTGATGTAAATAGGTCCATAAAACCAATATCAATCAAACTTCCAAGCATGCAAGAAATGAAACTAAAAATGGTTCATTGGGAGGTATTTTTTAGATTTGATTTTAGTTCGGCCTTCAAAAGCTTAAAGGTAGATGAACACACTAGTTATATCCAAACTTTTGCAACTCAATTTGGTTATTACAAATCAAATGTATTAAATTTTGGATACAAAGTATCCACGGCCTTATACGTGAAAGAAATCGAACGCCTTATGACTGAATATGATCTGAATGATTTTATTGTCTTTGTTGATGATTCAGTGATTGGAGCAAAGAAAGAAGAGTCGCACTTATTAGAAGACAAGATTTGTAGATTTATTAAAATGTGTGCAGAAAATTCATTAAAACTAAACTTAATGAAATCAGAATGGAATGTTGACAAAATTGAATTTCTAGGTTTTGAAATTGATGCAAATGGTATACGTGTTAGTAAAAAAAGGCATAATGAACTTATCAACTTAGATAAACCAACAAATGCAAAAATGGCAAAAAGTATTTTAGGTAAATTTGGATACATCTCCAATCACATTGAAAATTTTTCACAATCATTGTCTGTATTACAACCAAAAGACTCGGAACCATACATCTGGTCAGCAGAGAAAGACAAAGCTTGGAATGATTTAATGAAAAATTGTCAGCAATATTTTGAATTTGTCTGTCCACCAGAAGATGTTGCTTTATATATGGAATATTTACCAACAGATGGGTGTTTGCATGCTCATTTATATTTTCATCAGATCAATAAAGATAAAGTTAATGAAAACAAAATAGTTTCAGTATTAATGAGAAAATTATCAGATATTGAAAATAGATACTCATATATTGAAAAAGAACTTTTATCCATATCTACAATGATAAGAACAGAAAAGCACATAGTAAGGGCACGTAACATTACTATAATAACTAGATCAAAATTAACTTTTTCCCTCATAACATCCAATTTAGATGACATCATTAAAGAAAACTCTAGAATACAACGACTAATTGGTTCAATTGTTGCTGCAAATTTAAAAATTAAATTTGTTGCTACAGCATTAAAGCCAAATTTTAAATTAAAAGAAGATAAATTAAAAATTAATTCAATTAAAGTAATTAACTATGATATATCTTCCAATCCCACGAACGTAGTTACTAATGATGAAATCATCTATGATCAGAAAATGAATAATTCATTACCAAATGTATCATTAGATTCTAATGATAAAGATGATTTTAGCATTATCAATGATATACTTTGTTATAAACTAAAACCAGTACTATCGGAATCGCTATCTAAAGCAGTAATAGACAGAATTCATAAAAATACCCATTCTGGGCAATCTGTATTACAAAAACTTATTTCAGATAAATATACTTGTGACAACTTATCAATGTTAGTAAAAAATACTGTACAAAATTGTGATATTTGCATGAAAGCTAGAGATCTTAAGAAACCAAAACCAATATCTTGGGTGAAACCAAGTAGACCAAGAGAAATTGGTTCCTTTGATATTTTCTTCTGGGAAAAGGAAACCTATATTATTTTTATTGATCACTATTCAAACTTTACATATGTTCAAAAAATTCAAAACAAAAAAAGTGAGACAATAATAAATTTCTTTACTCAAATATTTTCCCAGTTTCCCTTTAGCTTGGTCATTTCAGACGGAGAAATATCATTATGGTCTGATGATTTAGAATTATTTTTTTCTAAGCAAAATATCCCGTTAATAATAAATGCAAAAATTGAGACAACACATACTAAACATTGGAAAACACCAATGTATCATCCCTCTTCAAATGGCAAAATAGAAGGTAGAATTAAGTCAATAAAAAAAAAGCTATTTAAAGCTCAGGCTGAAGGTATTGAAAAAAAAGATAGAATTCAATGGGCTGTAAATGCATTAAACAATATGCCATCTATTACCAAAGATAATGAAGGAAAAACCTTTTTAACGCCATCTCAAAAATACTTTGTAAATAGTGTTGTAAATAACATTATAACTCCAAATATAATTGAATGTAAACCTGAAATGGTTTATTATAAAAGAAGAGGCAAATTATCCCCATTTTTTTCTTCAGGTTTAAAAATAGGTAGTTATGGCACTTCCATTTCACTAATTGAATCAGAAGAAGGTGAAAATTTTTTAATCTCCAATGATTTTATATTATCCAAACCAGAACTACCTACTGACAATATTTTAGATGATAATCTTAATGATGATTTTCAAGAACTATTTCCTGAGAGTGAGGATGCCATTGGTGATGTAAATAAATCATATATAATAGATGATGATGACATTCTTAATTTATCCTCCTCAATGCACAATTTATCAATTCAAAATATAGATGAAAGCTCCTTGACCAGTGAAGAAGAATTACAAGAATTTATTAAAAAGCACAAAAATTATCTTATAACTGATGGATCAGCCTCAAATGATGTTAATGTAAAATGTAACACTGGTATAGGCATTCAAGGATCTTTAAATGGGAAGTTTTTATCAGTTGGTTACATTAACTTCCTCAAAGGAATATGTACAGCACCTCGTGCTGAATGTGTAGCTGTTTGTATGGCACTTTTAATAGCAAATAAAGAAAAGGTGGATGATTTAACTATAATAACTGATTGCAACTATATAGTAGAAGCCATTAGAAATTTATCATATAAAGAGTGGATCAAAGAAAAAAATAAAAGTAAAACTCCACATTTTAAAACATGGTGTACAATAGCTAAACTAATTCCTAAAATAAGAAACTTATCTGTGAAGCATATAATGGGTCATAAAGCTAAATCACACAATGAAGTAGATCTATTAGCTAAAGGCTTAAGAATTGGCATATCAAATGATGAATATATTAATTTATTATCTAAACTTTAATTAATCTTATATAATTATTTCCCTGTACCCCCCCCCTGATGCTATATATTATATATAAAGGGTTACCAATAAGTACTCTAAATTTTAAATGTTTAGTAACTTTTGTTTAAAATATATATTTTTATTAAAAATAAGAACCAGTAGAATCTATACATTGTTGCCAACGGGATACCATTTTATTTATACCATTTTGATAAAAATCCTGGCTTCTGGAAGCGATGAAATCTTCAAAGGCAGTTTTTATATCCTCCTCGTTGTTGAAGATTTTCTCATTCAAGAAGTGGTCCAAATGTTTGAAAAAATGAAAATCCGTTGGAGCAAGATCTGGTGAATATGCAGGATGAGGTAGAGTTTCATACCCCAATTCACCCAGTTTTTGGAGGGTCTTTTTTGAAACATGTGGTCTTGCATTGTCATGAAGCAAGATAGGCCCCTTTCTATTGACCAATGCGGGTCGTTTTTGGCACAATTTTTTATGCATTTCTTCAATTTGTTGACAATACGACTCCGCAGTAATAGTTTCACCAGGTTTCAAGAATTCATAATGAATGATTCCTTCAGCAGACCACCAAACAGTTATCATTACCTTCTTTTGGTTAAGTTGAGGTTTTGGAAAAAGATTTTGGTGCTTCATTGATATCCAACCATTGTCCACTTCGCTTGCGGTTATCGTACAGGATCCATTTTTCATCACATGTAACAATTCGATCCAAAAAAGGATCATTTTTGTTTCTTAAAATGAGCGAAGAGCAAATTTCAAAACGACGATTTTTTTGATAGTCGTTTAATTCATGTGGTATCCATTTGTCAAGCTTTTTTGTCTTTCCTATTTCTTTTAAGTGGCGGGAGACTGTTGCCGTGGATACATTCAAAGCTTCTGCAAGTTGTCCTAGAGTTTGGCGTGGATCGGCTTCTACAACTGCTCGTAATTCATCATTATCCACGGTCGAGCAAGGCCTACCACGGTCTTCATTCTCAAGGTTCTCGTTTCCCTCGTTGAATTTTTTGAACCATCTTTGTACGGTGGAAGTACTAACAACATCCTCCCCAAAAGCTTCATTAATATTTTGAGTTGTTTTTGTGGCATTAGTGCCACGTTTGAACTCATAAAGCATAATAATACGAATGTCGCGTTTTGATAGCATAGTTTATTTTTAAAATAAAATAATGATAATTAGAATCAAATGCCATGATTTATATGCCAAATTGTAGCAAAGATTCTGTAGAATCTAACAGTATGTTTTTCTATGTAAAAACATAGCTACATATTTTAAATACAACGAGTCAAACTTTGCGCATCAATATAAACCCATTTCATATGTAAAGACCTAATATAATTATTTCCCTGTACCCCCCCCCCTGATGCTATATATTATATATAAAGGGTTACCAATAAGTAGTGTTCCACTTTTTAAAAGTTTAGTAACTTTTGTTTAAATATATATTTTTTAATAAATTTTTTTTTAAATGATAGAGAACTGTTTAAAGTATAATATATTACAAAATCATTTTTAAGAAACAATTTTAAATTAAATTAAAGATATAAATATATTATGATATTTATATTAATTTTTTTAATATAAAAATCTTTATTTTTAAATTTTTTTATATTAGGTGTAAAAAATAGAGTCACATAAGTGTTTTCCACCTGGCTGAAAACATTTTTTCGTTTATTGAAAGAAAATTTTTTTATCACTTTTTATAAAGTATCTTGTTTTATGTACGAAATTTCTTTATTAATATTATTTTTAACGTTATCTAAAGTTTTTAATTAATTTCTATAAAACAGATGTCAATATTTAGCAATCATGATGATTGGGGAATATCTTTTTTTTAGATATTAGTTTGTTACTAACAATTGATTTTAATAAATTAATTGTTTCTTAAGCTGTATGTTATATCGTTTACTATAACAGTTTAAGCAAATTTACCCCCCAAAAAATATACATCAATCATTTGTTTTGATATAGTACCACATTATACAGTTATTTACTAATTTTAAGGTATTAAAATAATGAAATAAAAGAAATAATAGAAAAATAATAATTTTAAAACTCTTAACTTAATCATTTTTTAAATAAAACATCTTCTTTAAAATTTTCCTAAATACAGTTATTTTTTATAAAAAAAATACTTTTAAACTAGTAAAAAGTAAAAATTAGAAACATTTTTATCGTTTTAAAAGTGGACTTTTAAAAATATTTTTTAAAAATAAATTGGAAACATTATTAATGTTTCATTTTTCTTCATTTTTTTTATATAAAACACAATAATTTTTTAATATTGATATAATTCTTTAGGTGATTCTCTATCAGTTAAAAAAAAATTCATAAAAATATATAAATTTAAACAAAAGTTATTAAAGTTTAAAAAAGTGGAACACTACTTATTGGTAACCCTTTATATATATCAAACACCATGTTTAGTATATGTATATAAATATGTAGGAATTAGTAAAAACCTTCATTCATAACCAAGAACTCTTGGGTAAGTTTTTACTAATTCCTGCATATTTATTTATTTCTTTTAGTTTTAAAATAAAATACTAATATAAAAGTTAGTGCAGTTTTTAAAACCTTTTAATTTTTTTATTAATAAAAGTGTTAAAAAGTGTTCTTTAAAAAGCAAAAAAATGTTTTTAATTACATGTAAAACATCTTAGTGATGTTATATTCTACGGTCAATTTAACATAATTAAAAAAAATAAAAGTTTCTATAGTATATAAATTCACAAAAAATATCATAATATAATTCTATATTTAGTTTAATTAAAAGTTGTTTCTCAAGAACAATCTTGTAATATATTAAAATTCACTTTTAAATCAGCAGTTTAAACTGTACCACAAAGTTCTTAAAGTTTTTTTAATAAATTTTTTAATATGTGTTAAAGTTTTGAAAACAAACTTTAATTCGAATATCTTTAGTTTTTATTTAAAAATTAAATATATTTTTCAAAATATCGTATTTTAATTTGAAAGATTATTTAGAATCTACCACTAATTTCTCATCAATAATTATACACATATTATTAGACACCTGAATTTTTAGTAAAAGTATCTTTTCATTATTTTTAACAATTTTATTCAACTTTATTCTGAATTACAAAAAGGAAAGAATTTTGTCAAATTTTCTTTTTCTATTATGCTCAGCAACAGTTTTCCAGCTATAATGTTAAAGTATATTTTATATATCATTAATTTCTTCAATTTTATTTTTGTCGGCAAGTTTAACCTTGTTAAAACTTGTTATCAGTAAACTTTCTTTTGATTTAACAGACTAATTTATTTTATTTTCATCAAAGTCTCTCTATAACAATTTTTTTAACAAAAAAAATGTTGATAAACAATAGTCAATCAAAATATGATTTTTTGTAGAATTTACAAATAATTGTAAAATTTATAGCTTTAAATTTGTCATTTAAAATCAACTTTTTTGGTCAAGAATCAATGCAGTACTATTATTACACAACGTTATTAAATAAATAGTTTATTATTATCACAATTCTAAAAATTATAATAGTGACGATTATGAAAATCGTCCCAAAAATCTGGATAAGAGTCACCAATAAAATTCCCATTTTTTTAATAATTATAATATCATTCTTTTATAATAAAATTTTACTGCTTGCCTGTTTGCGAGTTTTTTTTACTGTGTCCTTATTTCTAACTGTGGCAAATTTTACTGGTCTAAGCCACAGACAATAATAAGAACATCCTGGAGTCTAAGAATCAACTTGTCGATTATTTTGCTCTCACTTGGGATAATTTACCCGCAGCTACTACATCTATCATTTTAGAGTTTACCACCAAGGATCTTGTAAAAGATACACTTTCTCATTTCTGGTGTGACGAACATTACGCAACTGGTGTCAAATATCTACAACACCTAGCCTACTTTGTTACATACCCCCTTAAAAGAAACCAAAGTTACCCCATATTTTTCAGCCACTTGTAGAAACAGATCAGTTTCAACAATATTTGAAAGATAATAATATCACTATCGTTGAAGGAACTGGAACCAACTGGCACTATTCTATAGTTTTACCAACTGAAAATCAAGATATTACCAATCCCATATCTCATCCTGTTCCAACGACAATGACTGAACCATTCCAAATCAAAAACTGTCGATGTATATTTGACATGACTAAGTTCTCCCATAAATCAACCTCTGACTCTCTTGAGGAATTCATCGAAGAGTTTACCGAAAACGCTACTTTAGATGGAATTCCTGATGATCATCTTATCGCCGCTTTCCGTGTAAGAATAGAAAGAGAAAGCCGCCAACATTTACCAAAACCACTTCCACATGAATCGTTTCAAAGTTATACCACCAAATGTCTTGCCGTATTCCCTAGCACCGCTTCAGATGAACTTATAATCAATCGTTATTTTTCAGCCACTGTTGACTACTCCAATTTTGCCGAATCACTTCGTTCCATTTACAAATTGTCATTGAAAGCCAACAAAGATTTACCCCCTATGCAAGCTCAATTAGCTTTTAAGAGAAAACTTAAAGAATTGTTTAGACGTGATGATAATTTATGGCATTTCATTAGAGACTATACCGAACCCAACCACATGCTGATAGAAGATTTAATATTAAGACACGAAGAGAATACCTTAAGAGATAAAATGAATAACAGAAATAGAAGAAGAAATGGCCCCATTTTTAAACAAACCTTTTCTTCTCCACATAGCCCTAAGTCTGTCCCACATTGTGATCATTGCCAAAATGACTATCATATTGAAGCCGAATGCCGTATCAAACAACAAGGTAAGCCTAAAGGTGACTATAGACGTAACACCTTTAAACATTATAAATCTCCGATTAACATTAAATCTGAAGTTATACCAGATGATATTAAGCAAGTCCATTTAGCAGAAACAAGTATTCGTAAGATAGCCACTATTATAGCTAATGATACACCTGTTAATGCTCTTTTCGATACAGGCTCAGATGTCTCATTAATTCATGAAAGTCTTGCTACACAATTGAATTTGCAAAAGCTCCCTATCCAAAACTCTATACGAGGAATTGGAGGAACATCTGAACAAATGTCATCTTCTCTTTTATATCTTACTATAAACAAAATCAAACATCAAGTCCATATCTACATTTCAACCAATTCAGTCTTATCAAACAAAATGTTACTTGGAAACAATCTTTTTGACCGCTTTCCAGACTTTGTTATTACTTCTTCATATGTTCGCCTTGCCAATGAACTCTTTTACTTCCATGATTCAAAAGAAGCTCAAATACCACAAACACATTTAGCTTTATCTAATGATCTTTCAAATGCACAAAAGCATGAATTCTTCTCCAAACATATCAAAGAATCTTTTCCAAGCCTTCACTCAGCTCATCCATATGACATCGGAAATTGTGACATACCTATACCTGCCAAACAATTTCTACCAGATAAATACATACCCCAAAAACGTTATCGTATGAATCCCCTCCAATGGTCCGCTTTAAAAAATCATGTATCAACACTTTTACAAGCAGATATAATTGTCAAAATGGATACAAAATTTGTCTCCAACTATGTTATTGTTCAATCTTCAGGTAAAGAGGATCGCTTCGCCATTGACCTCAGAGCCATCAACGCCGCCACTGTACGTGATAGTTATCCCACACGTACTGTCCAGGAAATTTTTCAAGAAATCAAAGGTTCTAAACATATCTCCACCATTGACGCAACCAAAGCATTCCTATCTCTACATCTGAACCCTTCCGACTACCAATTTTATGGTGTTTATACACCATATGGATGTTACTGTTATAAGCGCATGCCGTTTGGCGATATCAATGCCATGACAGCATGGCAGAGAGTTTATGACGCTGTTGCTTGTGAATCCCAATCTCCTGCCTTTGCATATGCTGATGACATGATTATTATAGACAAGTCCAACAACATTCACCAACATCTTCAAGAAGTTAAACGTCTTTGTGAAACCGCTAACAACCACGGCCTTAAATTTAACGTTGACAAATCCAGCGCAGGTTTCTTTCGCGAAGCTGTGAAAAATTTTACAACCCGTGCTCTCCCGTTACTTAATTGTGTAAGACTTCAAAAGAAAGGAAAAATCGAACTTGATCAAATTCAAAAAAATTCTTTTTTTGATATTATTCATGCCCTTACTTCACCCGAAACTTTATTGTTGCCCGACTTTACCAAAGACTTCCACGTATACACTGATGCTTCATCCACCCATATGGGCGCTGTTATTGCTCAATTAGATGATTCAAATATACTTAAGCCAATCCGTTACTTCTCGAAAAAATTTCCATATGTCAAACAAGCCAAGAGTTCTAATCTTCTCGAACTCCAGGCTATGGCTTTTACTTTACTCAAAAATACTGATATCCTTTCAACCGCCTCTATCCACTTGTATTGTGATAATGCCACCGCTATTGCCTTGTTACATGAATCAACAGACCCTCGTTTTACACGTTACATCTCTTATATTGAAATGTTTAATACAAAAATTCATAAAATTGCAGGTACTGATAATGTTGTTGCTGATGAACTATCACGCAAAACTGAAATTATTGCCGATTTGCTCACACACACCCCAGAAGTCCTTCTTGCTCATACTCATTCCCTTCCTGATTCCACACGTATTATTAAAGATCAAACATCTAATAACATCACTTCATCTGCTCCTGATACCACTGTTGTTAATAATATAGTTATGAAAATTATATTATCAAAAGGAAAGAAAAATGTAGTTCCATATCTGTCACATATTTTAGCAAAAGAAGTTATTCAACTACTCCACTCTGAATATGCTCATCCAGGTATAAAGAAAACCATTGAATTAGCTAAACAACAAATATATGCCAACAACCTCAAAGATATTGTTACTAGTATTGTGAAAAATTGTGAAGTATGTCAGAAGACAAAACCTGCTAAACATATACATCCTGAATATAAAGCTATAAACATACCAGAAAAGCCGTTTACTGAAATTTCTATGGATCATTTCCAAGTAATAGCCAAGTCAGATAAAGTTTCAATTCTCAATATTATTGATACAACAACAAGATTATGGATACCCCGTGTTGTTCCTGAAGAATCTTCTGAACAAGTATTACTTACACTTTCAAATGTCTTTTATACTTATGGATTTCCAAAACTTATCAAGTGCGACAACCAGTCTTGTTTTAGATCACATGAAACAATGTTAAGTTTAAAAAAGTTAGGAATACAAGTCATATTCAATACAGCCAAGCACCACCAGGGAAATTCATTGATAGAGCGTTCATTTAATACTTTAAGAAAAATGCTTAGGTCAGCTTATTATGAAAATAATCAAAATTTATCAGAAACAGATTTTCTCCGAGCCAACATAAAAAGAATAGCATTTCTTTATAATAATACAGTACATGATACAACAAGTTTAACTCCATTTGAACATTTATTTGGTAGATCTGGAAAGCCAACAATAACAGAAAATTTACTCAATCCTGAATATACTTTGTCTTTTGATATAAATGAACTTATAAAGTCATGGCCAAATCTAGCAAAGAAAGCACATGAAAGAAGAAAAGTTTTAAATTCAAAGTTACCTAATGCCAATTTGTTTCCTCTTACAAATTTGAAAATAGGAGACATCATCGCCAGAAGACAAACTCCTGACTCTAAATTAGCAGCTTTATATGGTCCAAACTTAGTAATAAAGAAGCTTGAATATCCATACATCTATGCTACAAAACCAAATTCAACAAAAGGAAGATATTATAAGGTACATATTCATGACGCTAAATTAATAAATAAAGAAGGATGTAGTGACGATTATGAAAATCGTCCCAAAAATCTGGATAAGAGTCACCAATAAAATTCCCATTTTTTTAATAATTATAATATCATTCTTTTATAATAAAATTTTACTTAATAAAAATGCAATAATAATATAATATAAAAATTTGGTGATAATTAAAATTTAAACAATATTGGAGACTCAACAAAATCTTTTAATTTATACTAAATAATCTTGATAATAATTTTGATATAACATTTCTAACAAATGAAAATTGTGAACAATATTTACAGTAAAATTGATTGCTACACAAAACATTTTATTAATTTTTTAATTTAAATTACTTTTTCTGTAAATAATACAGTAATTAATTTTATGTAAATATATAACTTATCGAATAATTTTTTACTTGCAAAATAAAGAAAATCACCTTGTAAAAATAATAATGTAAAAAAGAATATCATACTAGTTTTAAGGTCTCAAAACATTGTCCCTTAAACTTTTCTCGTCATTTAAATTTCCTATTGGATAGAATATACAACAAATATGATAATTAGGTCCAGGACCAAGGCCACATCCAATATCAGTTGCAGATTTCCAAACCATAGCAACAAATTCTTGGTTATTTGGATTACAAACTGGGTTGTCGTAATTATAATTTTTTTTAGTACTTTCCCAATAATCAACAGCGTCATCAGGATTCCAAGCATTAGAAGCATAATTTAATGCATATTTTGGAGCTCCACCATCCTTTTGTTTATTATTTTTTTCAAAAAGTGATACACAAAGTTTAGCACTCCCTTGCAAACTTCTATCAATTTTTAATGATGGAACATTATATTTTTTACGATAATTATTTATACTATTATAAAGCTTAAAAAAATTAATATTTATTATAAAATACTTACTTTAGCTAATCTTTCGATATATTCATTTACATTTACAGTCGTTGTAGTTGTTGTTGGTGATTCAGTTGATGTAGTCGTTGTTACTGTCGTTGTAGTTGTTGTTGGTGTTTGAGTTGATGTAGTCGGTGTTGCTGTCGTTGTAGTTGTTGTTGGTGATTCAGTTGATGTAGTCGTTGTTACTGTCGTTGTAGTTGTTGTTGGTGTTTGAGTTGATGTAGTCGTTGTTGCTGTCGTTGTAGTTGTTGTTGGTGATTCAGTTGATGTAGTCGTTGTTGCTGTCGTTGTAGTTTTTGTTGGTGTTTGAGTTGATGTAGTCGTTGCTACAGTAGATTTAATTGTACTAGTAGTTGTTTCTGTAATATTCTTACTAGTCGTTGTAGAAGTTGATATTTTTGTAGTGGGTTTACTTGTTGTTTTTATTATTGGACTTACAGTTACTAATGGTACAACGGTTTTTTTTATTTTTACATCTGTTGTAGTTGTTTTTGGTAAGTGCGTTGGTTTAGAAGTTGTTACAATAGGTTTGATTGTTCTAACAGTTGTTTTTCTACCATTTATTTTAGTTATTTTAGTCATTGGACGTTTTGTAACTTTTCTTTTTGGTTTTCTTGTTATTTTTTTTATTGGACTTTTAGTTACCAATGGTTTGGTGGTTTTTTTTACTTTTACAATTGTTGTGGTTGTTTTTTTACTAGTTTTTTCTAACTTTGGTTTTTTTGTAATTTTTTTTATTTTTTTTCTTGTTGGTTTTGTTTTTACACATTCTATTTGTGTTATAATTGGTATTCCTTTTGGGCTTCTTAAAAACGTAGTTTCTTTAAACATTTTGCTATTTCTTTTCAAATATTTTTGAGCGGCTACAAGGGTTTTAAATCGTTTTCCATTAACAACATATATCTTAGTACCACTTTTATATATGAATTTTATACGACATAATGTTGATTCCACTTGATTTGTGAATAAAAAAAAGTTTACAATAAAAAAAAGATAGCAACATAAATTCATTTTAAAATTAATAATATAATGTTTGAATAAGTTACTTTTATATAATGTTTTAATTGTTTAAATAAAAACAATTTTTAAAAAATTATAGACAAATCAAATTGATATTTTGTTTTTATTCAATTTTTATAGAAAAATTTTAAGAATTTTAGTCAACATAAAAAATTTTTTATTTAATTTGAATGTTTGTTATTAAATATTTTTGTAAAAGTTATTATTAATTTATAGTAATATCAAATAAAAAATAATTTATCAGTAAAGGAAGACCTTATTAGAAAATTTTTTTAAAAAAACAAGAAATGTAAATTTTATTGTAAATTTAATCAAAAAAATATATTTGAAAAATTCTTTTAAATTTTGTGAAATTGATTATTTATACATGTCTCTGTTGTTCTAATTGTATAATTTTTATGGTTTTTTTTTCAAAACATAATTGACAGATCAAAAGCTGTTATAATATTAAAATGTTTTATTTAATATCTCTTACTATTCTTATACACGTGAGTAGGATAAAAAGTGTTCTGTTTGAAGAAAATAATGAAGTTAACAGTTTTATGCAAATAAATTCCCCCTTTAATTTTTTTGATTTATAAAACATGATAAAAAGAAATAGTTGTTTGTGTTATTATAGGTATACATAGCTTAGGTGTGTTTTTGATCAAATAATATATATTTTAATTTCCTACAAATTTTTATCCAGTTTATAAAAAAGTATTAAAAAATGGATTTTTGGCTAGTAACGTATTAGACATTACACGTTATTTTTCTTTCAGAAAAAATTTTTCTATAGCTAAAAATTTGATTAATTTAAAATTGAATAAACAATCTTTAATTTATTCTACTGTAAAAAAGTGTATGTGAAATTCAGTGACAATAATTTTAGTTATAAAACGATCAGTGTTTTGGTTCTAAATTAAAAATGTTGATCGAAGAAATTGAAAGTTTAATAAAAGAAAATTTAATAAATATTTTTTATGATTTTACTAAACAGTTATGAGTTTACTAAACAACAATTTCACGTAAATTGAATGTAGAAAAAAAGATACAAAAAAAAAAATTAAAAAATTAAAAAAAAAAAACAAATTTCTAAAAGTTAACATTTTCAACGATTTGTCAGCTCGTTTAAAAAAAAAAGAATTTTTTTCATAAAATTTTAACGCAAGATGTAAAATGTATATCTAACGTAAATTTTATAACGTCTCTGGAAACAAATGTATAAATATAGGATGCTCACAAAGTAAATTCCAAAAATTTTAAACTTTTATAATTTTTTTTACTATATATTTTTTTTAAAAATTTTTTTTAAATGATAGAGAATCATCTAAGGAACTATATAAACAATATTAAAAGATCTTTTAACAATAAAAATTGAGAAAAAATAAAATGTTTTAAACCTTTTTAATATTTTATTGGTGAAAATGGTAACAAGTGTGCTTTAAAAAGCAAAAAAATTCTTTTAACTAAGTGTAAAACATCTTAATGATGTTATATTCTACAACTAATGTAACATAAATTTAATATAGAGGTTTCTATAGTATATAAATTCACATTAATATCATAATTTATTTGTTCTTTTAGTTTAAGTAAACGTTATTTTTCAAGAACGATCTTGTAATATATTATACTTTAAACAATTCTTTATTATTTAAAAAAAATCATAAAAAAAACGTCAAGTAGAAAAAAAGATTTAAAAAATTAGAAGTTATTTATTGAACACCCTGTATTTTCAACGAAATGTATAAATTTAATATTGTGTTGTTTTTTTAACTAATATAAACATATAATAATAATTTTACTACAATAAAAAATATTTTGTAAAATTTTTTTAGCTAAAGATTTTAAAAAAATAATAAATGAAAATTTAAGTATAAATGAAATATTTTTATTAAAAAATAAAATTCAAACTAAAAAAAACTGAACAATTTTTTTAATTTTACATTAAAAAAATATAAAATGATTTTATTTCTTAAAAGCAAACAAAATTTTATTTTTTAATATATATTTTTTTTAAAGAAAATTGTGAAGCAATAAATTATAGTATAGCTAATCGTTACATAAAAAGTTTTTAATTTTTTGCTTTTAACTAGTTTTACTGTGAGTAATAGAGCAATTAATTTTATATAAATGTATAACTTATTGAAAAATTTTTTTTTTGTAAAAAATAATTCACCATGTAAAAATACTTATGTAAAAAAAATATCATATTAGTTTTAAGGTCTCAAAACATTGTCCCTTAATGTTTTCTCATCATCTAGATTTCCCATTTTATAGAATACACAACAAATACGATAATTATATCCAGGACCAAGACTACATCCAATATCAGTTGCAGATTTCCAAGCCAAAATAACATAATCTAGGTTATATGGATTAGAAACTGGTTTGTCATAATTATAATATTTTTTATTACTATCCCAATAATCAACAGCGTCATTAGGATCCCAAGCATTAGAACCAAAATTTAATCCAAATTGTGGATCTTCACTCTCCCAAGACTTATTATCTCTTTCATATTTTAGTACACAATCTTCAGCTTTTATTTCCAATTTATTATTAATTTGCAATGATTGAACTTTATATTTTTTACGATAATTATCTATACTATTATAAAGCTTAAAAAAAATACAATGTTTAAAATAAAATACTTACAGTTGCTAATCTTTTGGCATTTTCATCCTCTGTTACAGTCGTTGTAGTAGTTGTTGGTGATTCAGTTGATATAGTCGTTGTAGTTGTTGTTGGTGATTCAGTTGATGTAGATGTTGTTACAGTAGATTTAATTTTATTAATGGTTGTTTCTGTAATATTTTCACTAGTTGTTGTAGAAGTTAATTCTTTTGTAATTTTTTTTATTGATTTATTTGCTGACTTTATTATTGGACTTACAGTTACTAATGATTTAGGCATTATTACAACAGGTTCAATAGTTCTAATTTTTTTTTCTTTAACATTTTTACCATTTCTTCTAGATATTGATAGTTTTGTAATTTTTTTAATTGGTTTTTTTCTTAATCTTATTATTGAACTTTTAATTGGTTTTTTTACTAGTTTTCTTAAAGACTTTGTGTTTTTTAAACTGTTACGTTTTATTTTACTATATTTATAAGCGTCTTTAAAGGTTCCAAATCGTTGTCGATTAACAACATATGTTTTAACACCATTTTTATGCGTAACCTTTATATGTCTTAACTTTGATTTCACAAGATTTGTGAATAAAATTAGGTTAAAAACAAAAAATAGATAGCAGCAAAAATTCATTTTGAAATTAATAATATTATGTTGAAAAAATTACTTTTATATAAATTTTTATTTTTAATAAAAAAATATTTTAAAAATATGAACAAATCAAATTTATTTTTTGTTTAATTTTAATGTTTGTTATTAAATATTTTTCAAAAATATTTGTGTAATAATTATTAAAAAATTTGTATTAATATCAAGTAAAAGATAATTTATCAGTAATAAAAAACTTTCTAGAAAATTCATAAAAAAAAATAAATAATAATTTTATTAGGAAATTAATTAAAAATTATGTCTGAAAAATTTTTTCAAACTTTATGTAAATGATTAATTTTTTTTGAGCTAATTTAATTTTTATTATATCAACCTTTTTTATGCCATCTACTTATGCAACTGTTAAAATTATTATAGTATTTATTTCAAAGCTTTAATAACAAATTAAAAGCTGTTCTAATATTAAATTGTATAGTGTAATATCATTACTGATTATAAACATATTTAATTTTTCATTATATTTTCTACTAAATATTTACTATTGTAAACCAATGAAGTTACAGAATAACATAATTATATGTAAAGATTAACAATTAAATAAACTCAGCCATAAGGAATCATAACAGAACGAAAATACTATATTTACAAAAAAAAATAGAATATCAGTCAATTTTTACCTGTCGAAAAATATTTTATTTTGTTACTTATTTTGAATATAATCTACTAATGTATAGTTATCATATTTTTTTCATAGTTTTTTTAAAAATTTTAAAGATAAAAGAAATATTGATTTTAATATCTGAAGTCTTCCTCAAGATTCTTTTATAAATCCAAAGGAATTAAACTATTTAATATCACTTCTTTCTTACTCGTTATATAAACATTGTAACTTCACAAAATATATTTTTTTTCTAAATAAAAAGTAATTAACAGTTTGATAAAACAAAAAAGAAATATATAAAAATGTTAAAGATAAAAATTTAAATAAATCGCAAGCTAAACAAATTTGAAGGAATTATATGAAATTAATTATATGAATTTACTTTTATTTTTTAATTTTCTATTTATAAATTAAAAATACTTTATATTTTACAATAGATAAAAGAGAATTGAGAATTAAAATATGAAGTCCACTGTTATATCATCGTGTGGAAGAGTATATAAAAACATGATTTTATAGTATTTGTTTATCTTAATTTTGGTGTTGCTTATATTTTGCGTCTTAATTTTCATAATTTTTAAATCATTTTTTTAATAGTAATTGTTTTTTTAATAAAATAAACGTACGCTTCATTAATAAAATCTTTTCTAAATTAGTCTTGAAAGATAAATACACACATTAAAACATTTATTTTCCATATTATAAGCACATTTTTTGTCTAAAGATCGTTTTCAATCTTATTAAAAAAATAATAAGCAAATTTTTGATTAATTATAAAAATTACTTTGAATAAAAATTATATTTCTAATACTTTAAAATTTTATCATTAAAAAATTAATATTAGATGAAATATGATGAAAAATTATGTTAAAGTAATAATTTACGTTTTTGAAAAAACAGAAAATGATTATTGTTTTACTGTATATCGTTCAATGCCTTTTTGGGGCAAATGATTTTTTATTTTTTTTAAAAAAATAAAAAAAGTAAGATATAAATAGAAAAAATTTTTTACTAAAGACATGTTTTACAATTGCTTTATGTTATTAATCTTTATGAAACTTATTATTCTAATTATTAAACAAGGTTTTAACTAAATATTATAAAATTAAAAATTATACTTTTAAAGAAATTTAGTAAAAGTACTAACTTATGTTTGTTATTTTATTTAATTGTTAGTTTAAATAATAACTAATGAAAGTAGGAATTCAAAATCGTTGTATGAAAATAATAAGAATAGTAAAAACTTTGGAATTAAATAAGGCAATTTCGATCTAAAATCATAATTTTTTTACTTTTACGCCACTTTTAAAATTGAATATTGAAAATATTTTTATCTTATAATAAAGCAAAACATAAAAATTTGCTGTCAAAAAAAGTTAAAATTCTATTGTATTAATTTTAGAAAGATATAAAAAAAAATTAACTTTTTTAAATTAACCAATAATTAAAGTTTTTATTTTTTGATCTGATTAACAAAAGCTTATTTATACTATAAAAATTACTATTATTTTACAGTTTCTGAACTTGCATTAATACAAAATTATAATTGTAACACAAAAAAAATTCTTAAGTGAGAAAAAATTATGTACATTCAATTTTGAATATTAAAAACGACAGAACAGAATATAATGTTTTTAAGGCAATTAGTATTTTTTAAAACACTGAAAATGATTGTTTTTTTTCGTGTAATATTAAAGTTTAAGTTGGTGAATTCGTTAACAATTTATCTATTTATAATTTAAATTAAATTTTTTTCAGTAGTTTAAAAATGTTAAAATAAGATAATAAAACCTCTATAAAAATTTTAAAATGTCAAATTGAATAGAAAACTTTGTAAGTTAATTTTTATTAATAATACTCAAATTTAATTTTAAAAAAAATTGTATTTATCTTTTTAGACATTTCAAAAATATTTTAAAAGTTTTAAAAATGAATAATAAAAAAATATAAAATTAAGCTTAAAAACACATCAATTAGAAATAAAATTTAAAAAATTAAAAAAAGTTTATTTTATCTTGTAACAAAAAAATATTGAATGAAAATAAAAGCAATAAATAAAAATTAATAAATAAGACATATTTTCATATTAATTGTCATTTTTTTAAAATGTTTTCAACGTATATTATATTGAAAAATTAATTATATTTTTTGTTATTTCATCAAATATTTTATTAATAAACTGGAAAATATACAGGTTGAAAGCAATAATCTATATTATATAGGTTATTATAGTATGGATAATATTGACGTTTGTTTCTTATAGATTCAGAGAACTGGACACATATAGCTTCAGTAATGAAAATAATTAAAATTATAAAAATATAAATTTTATTCATAGTATTTTTAATAATAATTTGTAAAAAATATTTTTTAATTTTAACATTAATATTATAAGCGTTTTGAATTTAAATAATTCTTTTTACTTTAAGAATATCAATATTATAAGTTAATATTTATTTTTACTTTTAATTTAAACAGAAAATATTTACTTTATTAAATTTATTGTAATCCATACTTATTTAGCAATAACTTTTTTTATAAATTCACACAGAGAAAAAACGATCACCTTCCGTCCTCTCAAAAACGGGAATCGTCCTAAAAAGATCATTTTCTGTCCTGACATTTTTAATATTTAAAATTGAATAAAAAGGACTACCCTAAGGTATTACTGCATTTTTTAAAACTTCAATAACTTTTTTTTACTCGATATTTTTTATGATTTTTTTTATCTGATAGCGAATCACCTAAAAAATTATATTAATATCATTAAAAAATTGGTTTTCATAAAAAACAAGTAAGAAAAATGAAACATTTAAATGGTTTCTAATTCTATTATATTTACATCTCAATCCAACAACAAAAAGATAATTTTCTTAATTAAAGAAAAATTTGTTTTTTAATTTTTTCATTAGACGAAAAATGCTCCTCGGATGAAAAATGCGCTTGTAGGACGGAAAATGTTTGTTTTTCTTCTGTGTGTTATTGTCCACTTTTTATTTATTTAAACCTGATTTTGACTACAATAAAAATTTTGACACTATTTTAGTAAAAAAAATAAATATTTATTTAAAAAATTTTGTTTGTAATGTTAATTTAAAAAAAAATAAAATAATCTCTTTTCAATTAAAACATGAAAACCACTAATTATATTTATTTTTAACATAGATAAAATTTTACTAGAAAATTAAAAGTTAAACAAATATTATACAAATTTTTGTTTAAAAATTATCAACAAAATTGTTTTTAAAGTATTTTTTATATGTATAAAATCTTTTTAAAATTTTCATTTTTATTTATTTTATAATAATGGATAAAAATGACATTTCATATGTACTACTTTTTTAAATTAAAAGAATTAAATAATTTTCAAATATTTAAAATTACTTTAATAAAAAAATATACCAATAACTATTAATAAAATAATTAATTTTTTTAATTGGTAAAATTATTTACTATTTAAAAAAGATTGCAAATTTTAATAAATTAAATTTTTTTTAAATGATCATAAAAAAAATGATTATCTGTTTTTTTTTATTTATAAAAATATATTTCATTAACAGTGATCAAAAGAACGTTTATAGCATTGCTTCCTATCAAAATGAATATTTTTTTTTTATTTTTTTTATAAATTATTTGTCTTATACAAATCAAATACATTAAATTTGCTAATTTAACAAAATTTAATTTTTTGTACAATTATTGTTAATAAATTTTTGTTGTAAAAATATAATTACTGGTATTATATTTAATGCTTTAAATGCTATTAATAATAAAAAAATGGAATAAAATGGCAATATTTTATTAATTCCAAAGATTTTTACAAATAATAAGCTATTATTTTCATTAAGGAATTCATCTATAGTTTTTTGTACTTTTAATGTATTATGATACTTTAATAATAATGCTTTTCATGCATAAATGTGAAATGTAAGAACTGAAAACTAAAAAAATATTTTTATTAAAAATAAGATTTACAAGAATATATACGTTGTTAAGAGCGTTTTACAAACTTGTTGATTTTATTTTACTAAAAACTTTAGTTTTCAGAATATAAAAATGTATGATAACAGATTAAATGCCATCATTGCTTGAGAATGTTTTTCTTTCAAAAGCATTTTTAAATTTGAAAATATGAAAGTCAATAAAAAATAAATTTTTTAAATAAAGAAAATAAGAAAACATTTTATATCCTAACCTATTTATCTTCTGCACAGTAATTAGTATAACATAAAATTGTGTTTTCATGAGGTAATATAAGGCGTTTTTTATTGACTGGCAACAGTTTTAAATGACAAAATTTGTTATTAATTTTTCAGCAATTCAAAGTAATTACTTGTCTAAGGTTATTGTTTTAAGCTAGTTTAAAAAAGTTTTAGTTACCTAGCTCATAATAATTCTATCAAATATTATCTGTAATCTTTCTTTGAAATAATCAAATATAGAAAAACTTTTTAAGGCTTTAATTTTATTCAATTACTGTGCATATCGTTTGTGACTGTTGTACAGAATCCAGTTTTTATCATACATTATTATCTTATTTAAAAATAAATCACATTTGTTTGATAAAATAAATTAAAGCAAATTTCTTTAAATTGCAAACAGGACTTTTGATAATAATATGTGATACTAATAAATCCACCATTTTTTGTGTATTATTTTTAAATATTTAGAAACGGTAGTAAAACTGAAATTTAAATTCTTCTTAACAGAGATAAAAAGCCTCATATCCGTTGTGAAAGTGCATGTTTTATTCTAAGATCATCTTCCGTCTTCTATAAAAAATATTAGTCTAATTTTTGAATAATTTAAAAAATTTATTTTTGATAAATATGATATTGTTAATAATTCAAATAAAAATTTGACTAATAATTTATGATTTTTTATAAATAAAAAGTTAAATGAAATGAAATATTAAAAAAAATAGTAAAACAATGCTAATTTTTTTATGTTTATATATTTATATTTCACTAAATGTCTGAAGATGTGTAGATAACTTTTTTTTTTAATAATATCCTATACTTTAAAAAAAAACTTTTTTATTTACAACAGCAACATTTATTTAATGATTATAAACTAATAATATATTTATTATTGTAATAAAATAGTTTAGTCTTTTTTCTCCTTTCCTAAAAATAACTTTGAAATAATGATAAAAAGAATTTTGAGAAAAGCATAAACAATAGTTATACATACAATAATAAAAGGAACAATAATATCAATATTATAGTATTCTATCACACTCATATCTTTAGAAGCTAAATCTAATCGTGGAAGTTGTCCGAATTTACAAGCAAATTCGACATGTTTTATTAATAATTCTTCAGATGATATAGGTCTGTTACGTAACATTTCTGCTGTTTTAATTGAATTAATTTTATATTTTTTGTTACTCAACATTTCTATAATTTTTTCTCTTAATTTATTAGAATTCAAAAGAATTTCTTTTTCAATGGCTAATCCTATTTCTAATCTTTCAAGTAATTTAGCGTTTTTCATTTGATCACCTAAAATTAACATTAAAAAAAAATATTAAAAAAAAATTATATTACCAAATATGGGAACTGCCAATGCTGGAACATTACTAAAAGCAACTTCTGTTGTACTTCCCATTCCTGCATGTGTTATAAAAAGTGTTAATCTATCATCATTTAATAAATCATTTTGAGGTACCCATTTACTAAGTATTAAATTTTCAATATTTCTTCCATGACCATCTTCTGGTGTTTCATATTTCCAAATAAATGTAATATCTGGAAAACTTTTAATCGTTTTTAAAATTTCATCTTTCATTTTTTGTTCCATATACATACTTTTAGCTACTGATCCAAATGATATAAAAATAGTTTTATTTCTTCTATTTAATATTTTATCAAATTCTTTAGAAAGAGGTTTTGGTTTTGGAATACCTATACCTGATATTTCAATCATTTTAGGACTTTTAGGTGTTGGAATATCTAAAAGTGGATTTGAATTAATTAAAACAAAAGATGCATTTGTTAAAATCTTTTTTGAATCATAAAAACCGACTCCATATTTTTCATCAAATACATCTTCTAATGTTGCAAACTTTGAATTAAAATCTGATAAATGAAATAAGTATAAATAAGTTAAAAGATTTGTTGCTCTTTCCATATATGTCATTTTATCACTATATCCATCAATTATTGAAGGAACATAAGAAGTAGGAAATGGTATACCAAACATTGGATAAAATGAATCTAGTATAGCTGTAGATGGTGCTACTATTGTTGTTTCTATATTCCATAGTTTAAACAAACCAAACATATAAATATACATGCCTTCAGCTATTGCAGCATCAAATTTTTGTAATTTTACAAATTTTTCTAATTCTTTATTTTCTATTAAAGACAACCCTTGACTTCTTAATCCTAGAGTAAAATTATTAAAAACCTAAAAAATTTTATCACTATTAAATTAACATTTACATACTTTACTTTGACCAAATATATCTTTTGTTGATTTCCACATATCTTTAACTACCATTTGATTTTTTGTTATATTTACTGAAATTGGACTTGGCTCTGTATAATAAATTTTACCAGGAAGATGATATGGATCTTTTAATGTATCATCAATATTTGATGATAAAACAGTTACATCATGTCCTGCATTTATTAAAATTTTTGTCATTTGACTCATGAAATTTACATGAGAATGTCCCATTTTAGGATTATATAATAAAATTTTGTATCCATTTATAGAAAAAAATAAAACAAAAAAAACAAAAAAGTTTAAATAAAACATTTTTATGAAAAATGATGTAATCATTAAATAGAAATAAGTTTTAAATATTTCTTATCAGTGATTTCATTGTTGATAATATTTTTTCAAAAATTTTTGTGATAGAAAAATTAATAAAAAATTTATAAAAATAAATAATTATCTCGAAGGTATAATTTTAAAATGTATAAATAAATAATTTATTACAGTTTTTATCAAATACATTTTTATCTTTCTTATCTTTTATTATTATAAAAATTATATAGTTGCTAAAATAAGATTATCAAAATAAAACTTTTCCTTGAAATTATGTTTTTTTTTGTGTAAATTAAATAATATTTGTGATGTAATTAATAGAAATTATATTATTATTAATTTAATTTTAGCACGAATAAACCGTTTTTTGTTATTTGTTTTACAACATCAAAATCATTTTTATAAAACTATTATATTAAATAAAAATTTTTTTTTACAAGTAAATTAAAAAAAAACAAGTATTTAGAACAAAAACAAACAAATTATCTCATTGATCAACGTTAAAAATAAAATTTTTAAATTATTTAAAAAAAAATATGAATTTTATAATAATTTAAGTAAAAAAATTTTTTTTTAAATACTTATATAAATAAAATAAACAAACTAAAACCGATAAGCAGTGATATCATATTTGATCTGTTGTTAGTAAAAAAAAGAACAAGCTACAATTTAAATAAAGTACTTTTAGTAAACATTTTTTAAAATTTAAAAAAATCATAAACATTGAAAAAATGAAGTTTTTTTTTATTTAAATTTTTGTTAAAAGAATTCCTTTTTTTTATTAATCAAAAATCGCTTTTAAAAAAGTATTCACGTACATGGCTGCAAAATATATATCATATTTTTTTATGCATTTTAAAATGTTAAAATTATTGTTGTAATTTGAATATATATAAACTAACATTCGTCAAGAACACGTTTCACTAATCTACAATATTTATCAAAAAAGTTTACTTCTTCTTTGCTAGATTCCTCTGTAGATTCTGAATATTCATCTTCATAATCCTCGCTACTATCATTCTCATTGTCATCATAGTAATCATCTTTACATTCATCATAATAATTTTTATCACCGCCATTAGGATTAGAATAGTACTGTTCATTCCCAGGATTTTGTGGTTTATTATAATAGTCTAAACCACATTGATATTCCTGAATATAATTATTGTTGTCGTAATATTCAAACTGTCCGTTAGATTTTTGATTGTTCCTAGGATAGATTGGTTTATTGAAATTATTTTCTTTACTATAATCTAAAGATAATATATTTATTTTTAAATTTGCAAAATCTATTTACAATTTCTCATTGTGGTAGACCTAACCATTGGCCCTAAAAAAAATTTAATGAAATTCAAAAATAAAACGTAAATTCAAACATACTAGTAGTAGTAACTGTTTTGGTTGTTGATGCTTTAGATGTTTGTTTTATAGTTGTTTTTTCAACAATTTTTTTTATATTTTTAGTTCCTTCAATAGTTTCCTTTGATGTTACACTTGATTTATTAGAATCTTTTTATTTTTTCTTTGTTTTATCTGATTTTTTTCCAGAATTTTTTGGTTCTTTGATTTTACTTTCCTTTTCTTTTTGTTTTTCTTCCTTTTTCTTCTCAACTTTTTCTTCTCAACTTTTTCTTCATTTTTCTTTTTATCAGGTTTGCTCACATTCTTTTCTTTTTTTGGCTTATTAGTTGTTTGAATTTGTGGCACATTTTATTCAGTATAATCATAATATGGTTCATATGCGTATTCTTGATAGGAATATTGATAATAATTTGTTGTATTTGCATTAAATCCGCCTTTAAAATTATAATGTTTTCCGTTAAAATTATAATGTTTTCCCGATATAATTATAATTTTTCTCGTTAAAATTATTAGTTTCATTTCCATACTTTCTCCTTTTTTTTTCTTCCTTTTTTTTCCTTTTGGTGCTCTTTAAATTCTTATATGGTTTTCCTAAAAAAGTCAACAATACTTGATCTACAACTTGCATTGTTTAAATCATAGTTGTTTTTATGAATAAGTAAATTATCTTCAACTTTGCAACCATTTAATATGAAAAATAAAAAAATACTTGTAATTAAAATATAGAAAATAAAAAAAAACATCGAAAATTGTTGTATATGTGAAAATAATATATTTAAAAAAAAATTCACAATCAGTTATTTAATATACTAGATTAAGATAAAGAAAAGAACGTAAAAATTTATTTTTGTTTGAATGCATAATTTTATAATTGTAAAATGATCATTTTTTCTACTCGTTTAAAAAATAATTTTTTTTATTAAAAAAGTTCAAATGTTTAATGGTGGACACTTATCATTTTATGTAAAATTTATATCATCGGGTAAAAAAAGTTTTTTGTATAAATAGTGTAAAAATATATAATTAATAAATTAAAACAATTGTTATAATTAAATTTATTTTTGTAAAACAACAAAAATTATTCTACTAAAAAAATTCTATTTTATAAATTGCAAAGCCGACTACATATATGTCAGAAATGGAAGAAAAATTATGTAAAAGCCAAAGAACCTCAAGGACAAACTTACTCACTCAAAATCATATTTTTTAACCCTTTTAACTTTAATCATCTTTTAAATAACTTTGTAACTCATATTCTTTTTTATTGTAATATTACCTTATATAACTAAATAAAATCTATATATAAAAAGCTAAACATTATAAAATTATAAATAAACAGAGTTTTAAAAAACTCCAAAAAGAGTTCCATTAGTTTATAATTATATAATATAAAAGAATTTTTTGATTAATTATAATTCATCCTTCAAAATTATTTTTTAATTAAGTTTTGAAATTATGAAGAAAATTTTTAATAAAAGTAATTCTAATTTTTTTAAATTTACGTAATTTTTAAATACAATAAAATGTTAACAACTGATATATTTTTAAACTATAAAAATTTATATTTTAGTAAAATATTACAATGTTAATAAAAAACGAATAATTTTTTTTGAATATAATAAAAAAATATATGTTTAAACAAATAATATTTTTTTAAGCACGTTCTATTGTTCCAGTATTCAAAAAATTAGAATTTGTGTCTATAGTTATTTTATCTTTTATAGCTTCACTCATTTTTGTCCAATGATCATAACATAATTTTTGACCTGTAGGAATTTTGATATCAATTGTATAAACAAGTTTTGTTTTTGCAGGACTTGATCTACTATATTCTAAAGTACCGTTAATACAATTTGTGTCCTCATTTCTTTGCATAACTAAACCATTTTGAACAAAATATGTATCTCTATAAGCAACTAATTCTGTACCATTTACATTTTTACATTTAGATGGAATTATTTCTACAGAAAGCAAATAATATTGATCTATTTTAACATTTGGTGTAAAATATGAAACATAAGCTGCATTTTCTGAAGATACTAATTCATAAATTTCATTAGTAGCTAATTGATTTAAACTATTAGCTAAGGAAGATGATGATGAATGTTGTCCATTTACACGGGTATATGTAGGATTGTATGTTAAATATAAGGATGGTTCAACTTCATAAGTAATTCTTGCTTTATTACCGTAAGGACGACAATTAAATGATCCACATGAAAAAGATAAAGAAACAAGTGTAGTTGAAATAATTGAAAGAATAAATGTTAATCCAATCATAGCTTGAATAGTGTTTAAGATAAGAATTTCTCCGTTCTTAAATACTTAAGAATTTCTTTTTTTTTTTAAACAAAATGATTAATTTTCATGAATAATATTTGGAATGTATTGTAAAAATAAGATTTTTTGTATTTTAATGTAATCTTAATAGTTTTTAAAAAAATAATTTATTTAATAAAAATATGAAGATATTGTTTAAAAATGAAAATAAATAAATTGTAAACATCAATAAAATAATGTGTTTTAGTGATTGAAAGCTCTTTTTAATTTTATTTCTTTGTTACAATTAAACTTTTTTTTAATAATTAAAAATTCTGTTATTTAATAATAATAAAATATTATAAGATATGTTCAAATAACATAAATGTTATAATTGCAAAATTTATTTAATTTAAAACATTAACAATATGACAGTAATTTTATTGAAATATTTCATAAATATTTGTACATGAAAAAATAACTTTGAAGACATACTTGAGAATCATTAATATTATATATAAAAAATAAATTTTTTTTACAATGTACTTTTTTATTTTTTAACAGTCAACTAATAGAAAATCATCTAAAGAATTATAAAAACAATATTCAAAGATTGTTTTTAATACAAATAACTGATAATAATGCTTCAACATGCCTTCAACATACCTTCAACATATACTCAACATATACTCAACATATATTCAACATGTACTCAACATACCTTCAACACATACTCAACATGCCTTCAACATATACTCAACATATATTCAACATACCTTCAACATACCTTCAACATGCTTTTAACATATATTCATTATATATTCAACATGTCTTCAATATACTTTTTAAATATTCTCATTTGTTTTTTTATGGTCGATTTCCCCTAGATACAGTTTTATTTTAAAAAATATTTATTTTCCAGAGAGTTAAAAAATTCAATTTATTGAAATTTGAATCACTGTTGTAGCTTTCTATAAAACTTTCAAGCGGAAACATTTGACCAGTATACATAACTTCAATAGGTTTACATATTTATAAATAAAAAATAGGGGGTTAAGATTTTGAGTTGTACCTCAAATGTCCGATCGACTGGAGAAATGTGTTTCAAGTATTTTTTTGTAAAAAATTGAATAAGGTTTATTTCATCGTAGTATAGTAAGTTTCAGACCAGTTATAGAAGTAGTAAGAAACAATGAATACTTTTTTTGACATATATGATTTGGATTATAACTCTGTTAAAAATAGTGATAAAAGCATGTAGTTTTCTGGATTCAACTTAAAATCAAATTACACATTTAGTCTATTGTATAATATTTTTATATCACTTAATATTGTAAGTTGTAAGAGGTTGTGCGTGGTAAAAATAGTGGTTATCATATCTCAAGAACAATTGGAGATTGAGATAATTTTTCAACATAAAGTATATCTTCAAACTCAAAAAAAGTATAGGGTAACAAATTTCATGCTTCTATGATTTCATCAACATGAGTTATGAATACGTTTTTAGAACTTTCTTTTAAATATATTTTTTATCATATCTCACATTGGAGATGTTTTAGAAAAATAGGATTAACATCAATAAATTGCTTCAAAAATCATATCTAGATTTATTAATTTGAGCTTATTAATTGTCATTATAATATTCTAATTTAATTATTTTTAAAGACTTTCATATAAATATAATTTTTATCAAAAATTTAAAACAAATTAGTTTTATAATGTTACACTAAATCTATAGTAGCCGGACAAAAAACGGTTATTTTTTATTAAAATTGGTAGCAATTATTTATTTTTTTAAAAATTAATATGAAACAGAAGATTTTTTACATTGGGACTTGAATAATTTTGAAGATTGAGGAGCTAATTAATACTAAATTAAAAAAATAATTTTTATTATATGTTATAAAATGTTTTTTTTTTTTGTACATGTACATACATTCTTGGCATATTAAGCATAAACAAAATGAGTGAATGATGCCAATTTAGTAGGGTATGCCAAAAAAAATATATAGTCGGTTTATAATCTGTAGTTACAGGTAGAAATCAGAATCCAGAAGCCTTTTTGGGTTCTTTTTTCCTCCATTTATGAGTTTTTTTCCTTTCCTTCTTCTTTTTTGTGTTTTTTTTTCCCTCTTCTTCTTCGCGTTTCCTTTTTCCTCCTCCTTTTTCGTGCTTCCCTTTTCCCCTTCTTCTTTTCCCCTTTCTTTTTTCTTCTTTTCCCATTCCTTTTTTCTTCCCTTCCCCTTCCGACCCTTCTTCCTCCTGATCCTTTTCCCCTACTCCTACCTTTTCTTCGTTTTCCCGTTCACCTTCCAGAGAGGCTTCTTAATGGGATCGAAGAACAGGGGACAGTATAAGGGTAAGAACGGTCCTGAGGACATAGGAGGACAGGAACATGCGCGAGGCAACATAAAGTAGGCCCCCCCCCCAATTCTAAAAAATTTTACTTTTAGTTTGGGTTAGGGTTAACTTGACTTGGCCCAAACTTCTTTGAGAATTCTTATTGGAATTTTGGTTTTCGAATGGCCTCTACTAACTGGAAATCAAATAAACAATTGGGAGGAATTGAACAAATTCAATTTTAGGAAGACAGCCTATTTTAATATTGAATAAAGTTGTCTATTTCAAGATGAAGAACATGTACATTTCTATCTCATAAGAAAGTGTCAACATTAGTTATGAAAAAAATGCTGATTTCAAATTGAAAATATCATTCTTTCTTCAATTAATTTTAACATGTTTTTTTTTACAAATAAGCAATTTTTTTAAAATAAAATTTCTTTTATTTTTTAATTAATAATAAAAAAATGATTTACTTCCTTTAATTTATAAAACTAGTTTATGAACCCCAGTTTAAAGCAGGATTATAACCTTTTAAAATTATTTGAAGAATGATTATTGTTTTTGGTATTAGTAGAAAATTTTTATCTAAAATACACTATTTACTTAATTTTTAGAACCTATAGTTTATGTCTTGGTTTTCTAACCCTTTTTGTATCATGTTTACATAAAAATATGATTTATTGGCTTGGCCTGACTTTGAATCAATTTGTAAAGATCCATAACTGTTCATGTAGTATCACATTAGTAGAGGTGTAAAAAAAATTAGAAACCTTTAAAATCTAAAAAATTGTACTTAAAAATAACAAAATATTTTTAAAAACAAGTAAAAATATGAATCTATAAATGAATTTATACTTAAAACTTTGATGTATACAGGGTAGCACAAAAGTCGTACACCACTTTTGAAAACTTTAATAACTTTTTTTCTACTTAGTATTTTTTTATGAATTTTTTTTATCTGATAGATAATTATTAAAAAAATATATAGTTAACAATAATAAATTGTTTTCTATTTTAAAAAGTAAAAAAAAATGAAGCATTTAAAATGTTCCCAATTTTTTATTTAAATATTTTTAAAAGTACAGTTATTAAACTATTAAAATATTTTTAACTAGTGGGGCTTCGCCCCCCTATCCGCCTTCGGCGTCTCAACCCCCCATTTATCACCCCTGAAACATATAAAGCGTCCTCCAGAACTTACCTGAAAACTTTAGACTTCAATAACTTTTTTTAAACTTTGTATTTTTTTTATGTTTTTTTTTCGTCTGATAGAGAATTATCTATGGAATTATATGTTATAAGATTGTTCTTAAAAAACAACTTTAAATTAAACTTAAAAATAGGGGTATATCATGATAATTTTAAAAGTTTCTAAATCAAAAACTTCTACTTTTTGATTATATTATATTAAATATGGAATATAACATCATTTAGATGTTTTCCACGTAGTTGAGGACATTTTTTTGTTCTTTCTTATACACTTTCCACTACCATTTAAAAGTGTTTTGTCCTACGTACGTAATTTCTTCTTCAATATAATCTCTAAAAAATTGTCTAAAATTTTTCATCAATTTTTATAAACCCCATTTTTTAGATAATATTGTTAAAAAAATAAGTTAGCGTGGATAAATCTAATATTTCTTAGATACATTTTGTAAATTAAAAAGGATCTTTTAGTGTTGTTATATAATTCTTTACGTGAAATTCTATCAGATAAAAGAAAATTTTAAAAAAATTTAATGTTTAAAAAAAGTTATTAAAGTCAAAGTTTTCAAGTTGGTTCTAGGGGACGCTTTATATATAATACACGTATAAAAATTTAAAAAAAATTTATTACTTATATTTACAAAATTGAATTTAATTAATTAGTACAATTAGTAAACCTTTTGATACAATAAACACTCTTTAATTTAATAGGTCATTATTTATAGCATTTTATATCTCAGGGCAAAAACTTAAAAATTAAAAAAAAATAAATTAAATACATTCTTTATGCTTAATTATCCTTATTTAATAGTTTTTACAAAAAAATATTCATTTTAAGTATGTTAAAAAAAGCTTCAAAGTTAGAAATTTTTCAACTTTCTTCAAATGCATCTTAAGAACGCGAAGTCAGATCAATTGTTTTTTAACTATATTGCTTTCCCCATAAAAGGTTCTATATAAAAACACTTTAAAAATCTATTTTTCTTTAATTTATAAATGTTTTGCACTTTTTGATGTTTTTTTGTATATAAAAATTTTTTTTAAATTTTATTTCCCACTGTAAAAAAAAAACGGGTAGAGATATGAATATGAATAATATTTCAAAAGATGCCTGATATAAATATCCCCAGGCGTCTTTTTAATTTGTTAAAAATTCCTTTATCTTTATATTTTTTTTAAGAATAATTTAAAATCAATTCAGCTAAAATTTGAAAAAAAATTTTTTTTTTACCATGTTTGGTACATTATATCTTCGGATAATTTAATAATGATAAAATGATATATATGTCATTTGATAGAGAATTAGTGATTCTATAATATTAATAAAACAATATTTAAAAATCTTATAATTTTTATATACTTATTCAAGAAAGAAAAAAAAAAATTACATTTTTTCAAAAAAATGTCAAATCGCGAATCCAAATCTCAAGAACTCAAACTTATTAAATTTTTTTAAAAATATAGTCAAAATATGCAAAAACGTTATACCCCGAGGGCTTTTTTTTTTTTTTTAAATTTCTTATTTTTAAGCAAAATATACTAATTTAAAGCAAAAAATTTTGGTTCAAGAACGGTCGTTTTTTTTGGTATTTTGTATCTCAGGACGAAAACTTAAAAATTAAGAACAAATGAATTAAATACATTCTTCATGCCTAATTACCCTTAAATATTAATTTTTATAAAAAAATATTAATTTTGAGTATCTCAAAAAAAGCTTCAAAGTTGGAAATTTTTCAACTTTCTTCAAATGTATCTTGAGAACGCAAAGTCAGATCAATTTATTTTTTACCTCATTGTTTACCTCATAAAAAGTTCTATATAAAAACACTTTAAAAATTTAAATTTTTTTAATTTGAGGGTGTTTTTCATTTTTTGCTAATCTTTTTATATATATATAGTAGATTTTTATCTATCATTACACACAGAAGAAAAACGAACATTTTCCGTCCTACGAGCGCATTTTTCGTCCAAGGAATAAATTAATTAACAAATTTTTTCTTTATTAAAAAAATTATCTTTTTATTTTTAGAATGAGATGTAAATATAATAGAATTGAAAACATTTTAAATTCTTCATTTTTCTCACTTGTTTTAATGAAAGATCATTTTTCAATGATATTAATATAGTTTTTTAGGTGATTCGCTATCGGATAAAAAAAATCATAAAAAATATCGAGTAGAAAAAAGTTATTGAAGTTTTAAAAAATTCAGTAATACTTTAGAGTAGTCTTTTTTATTCAATTTTGAATATTAAAAAGGACAGGACAGAAAATGATTTTTTTAGGACGATTCCCGTTCTTGAGAGGACGGAAAATGATCGTTTTTTCTCTGTGTGTAAAGTAATTTATATAAAAGACTTAAAATTTATTGAACTTTAAGTATGCGAATAAAAAATTTCCTACAAATATTAAAATCGTTTTTTTTTTGCCATTGATAATATGGGTTTACGTATAAATATACAATATAAAAACGAATTTTATTAATATTAATAAAAAATACTTTTTATTTGTTATCCAAAATATCCGGATAATAAGTGGAACCTTCGAGAGTTCCCGAGGAATTATAATATACTTTTATGTAACTTTTATTAAGATGTTATATAATATTATAAATGTACGACTTATAAATTAGTGTCCTCTAAAGTGACTGAATATTATACGAGATGTTTCCTGTTTATACTTGTGTTCTGCGCCTATGGTATTTTGTAGTTTCTCTCTGACATGGCATTTATTATCTCCTTATTACATATTATTATTTTAAAAATTATAATATTTTTTTTAAATATTCTATTTTTTATACTACTACTAAAAACAACAAAAAAAGTTTTTTTTCTTGTATTTACAAATAAAAAAATGTTAAAAGTAATTTTTACTATTAATTTTTAATGAGATTACAAAAAAACTACATATAAAAACTCTAAAGACCATTAATTTGTGTAGTACGTAAAATTTAAAATGATATTACTAACGAACAATCAATGCTTCTCTTTCAACTCCAACTCCAATATATTTTATTGGTACTTGGATAAAATTTTCAATAAATTTAATATAATTTTGGCAGTTTTTTGGTAGTTGATCAAATGATCTTGCTTTAGATGTGTCACAATTCCAACCTGCCATGGTTATATATTCAGTTTCAACTCTGTCCCAATCATCAGCAAGAGCTGGTGGCTCTGATATTGAAACACCATTAAGTTTATAACCAACGCAAATTTTAATTTCATCAAATGAATCAAGAATGTCAACTTTAGTAAGTGCAATTTGAGTAAGTCCATTAATAATTGCTGTTCTTTTAAGAAGGAAAAGATCAAGCCAACCACATCTTCTTTTACGTCCAGTTGTAACACCAAATTCACGACCAATAGATTGAAGTTTTTCACCAATCTTATTAAGTTGTTCTGTTGGGAATGGACCTGTTCCGACACGTGTTTGATATGCTTTTACAACTCCAATAATTTCAGTAATGGCAGTTGGAGGAATTCCTAAACCAGTGCATGCTCCACCAACAGTTGAGTTGGAAGAAGTAACAAATGGATATGTTCCAAAATCAATGTCGAGAAGAGTACCATTAGCACCTTCAACTAATATAGTTTTACCTTTTAAACGAGCATTATCTAGATATTCAGTTGTATCTGTAACAATATTTAATTTACGCAACTTTTCAGCATATATTTTAAGATTTTTTAATTCTTCATCAACATCTAAAACAATATTTGGAAACTGCTTACAATAATGTTCAACAAGTGTTTTGTATTTCTTTGAAAACACATCAAAATCTCCCAAAATATCAATAACTCTTAATCCATTTCTAAAACATTTTGATGAATATGTTGGACCAATTCCTCTATTAGTGGTACCAATTTTAGCATTATCGGAAAGTTTTTCTTCCTGTCGACCATCAACCTGAGAATGAATTCCTAAAACAAGATGAGCTCTATTTGATACAAGTATTCTTTTTTCCCATCCTTTTAATTGATCAATTCCATTATGTTTAATTTCATCAAAGAAAGCACCAATATTAAAAACAATACCATTTCCAATAACATTTACACAAGTTTCATTACAAATTCCAGACGGCAAAAGATGAAAATCATATTTTTTTCCATTAACTACAACAGTGTGTCCAGCATTGTTTCCCCCTTGACAACGAGCAGTTATATCATACTAAAAAATACACATTTTATAATACCATATTCTTTTTTTTACCTTTGATCCACTATTAATCAAATAGTCAATGATTTTTCCTTTACCTTCGTCACCCCATTGAGCACCAAGTAAAACATGAACAGGAGAACGTTTAGCAGGAATTATGGTACTCATTTTAATTACTAAAATCACTTTAATTTATTAAGTAAATATTACATGACAAATTTAAGCAACATTAAAGTTGTTTAAAAAAAATTTTACATCTTATAAATGTTAAACTTTTAATTTATAATTTATAAGGATTCAAACAAATGAAAAACAGGAAGTCGCTCTAAGATGGCAATAGGTGGATCATAATTACATAAAATTAAATTGGCAAAATGAATGTTTTAATTGCTTCTTCAAACTTTATATAATCATGTGTTATTCTTAACAATAAAAGAATAAATATTGTATGTATTTTAACATTTTCAAAAATTATATGTTAAAAATTTGAAGAATAAAAATAATAAAATATTTATTTAAAAATAATTAAAGAACAGGACTATTTTATGAAAATTTATAAAGTCAAGAAAAACCACGGGCAATAAAAAAAAGCAAGCTATTAACTTGTCGCAATATTTTATTATGTATTAATGACGATTTTATTATTTTACTTTACGTTAGTTTTTTTTAATTACTTAATCCTCAATTTTCATTAGCGTAAAACCACGTCGTTCACTAATTAAATACAAAGCTTTAGTATCTACATTTTACATAATATAAATTAGAAAATCATAACAGAATGTGTTATATACGTAAAAGATTTTAATTAAAAATACCTTAAAAATTACGATTTATAATAAAATAAAAATTATAAACTTAGTAGATAAACTAAATAAAAATTTGTGTTTTTTATTTAACACTTAAATAAACCTTTTTTTTATTGGAATGTTGATAAAAATTTTAAAAACAATAATAAATATTTAAACAACATTTGATTTCATACTAAAAAATGTAAAAATATTGTTTTATATATCAATGATCTATTGAAAAAATGTTTTAGTAGGGTTATATTTTTTAATATGTCTGTATTTATATTGTAGTTTGTTACCATTGTATCAAAAAGTGTTGATTAAAGTTATTTAATGGCATGTCAAATATTTAAAGATGCTTTATAAAAACATTATTTTTTCTTCCAGACGTAAATTTTTGATATTCCTTTATACCATTAATATTCTTTTTTAAAACATCATATTTTAAATTAGATTTTAAATTAAAAAGCTAATAAGATTATGTTTTGATGTACAATTGTATGTTTAATAACATTTTGTTGTTATATAATTTTAATAAATAATTTATAATAAGTTTAAATATAATGACTACAATACGTTAATTGTTATTTTATTCATTATTGTTATTTTAAACGATGTATATAAAATTATTTTAGAGGTTTGTACATAATTATCAAAATCTCTCTAATTAGACAATAATTAATTATTCAGACAAAACAACTTACTGTATAAATATATATATTTCTTTATTTTTTACTATACAAAAAAATGAATAGATATTTCTCTAAGTTTCTTAGTGACATAGAATTAATCGCTTAAAAACAAAAAACGTTTTCAGCACAGTATGTTGCATTATCTTTAAGATTTTTTCACTTTAAAGTACATCAAAATCGTTTTCCTTACGATCTTATTATTATATAGGAAGATTTACAAATTTTTAATAAATATTTTAATGAAATATTTTTATATCAAAAAAATTAAAATTAATAAAAATTTATTTTTAAATAAAATGTAAAAAAAAGAAGTATTTGAAAGATAATAGCGTATCATTGTGTAATACACAAAAAAATTACATTTTTTTGTTGTATAATTTCTAGTATCATTTTTTTTATAAATATCATAAAGTTGAAGAAGAAACAAGTTTACCTTACATTAATAACTGAAAATATTAAAAAGTTGAAAGTAATTACTTTAAATTTTAAATATTGAAAAGTAAAGTTTGTATTATTTAGTATTAAATATTCTAAACAAATACATTTTATAAAAAATAAATAATTTTATTAATATTGAAATAAATAATAAAAAGAATAATTAAACTTTTTTTTAATTTTATTGCAAGAAATAAATTTTACATAGAAAAAATATTTGTTCAATTAAAAAATTTTTTATTTATAACAAATATACCAAATTTTTTATGTTATTTATATGGTATACGAGCAAAATAAGAAAAAATGAAGCCCTCCAGGGGGCTCGAACCCCTGACCGTTAGATTAAAAGTCTAACGCTCTACCAACTGAGCTAGGAAGGCTGCGGGGACCTCCAAAAGAAACATACTTTTTTTCAAGTTTTATACAACTAGTTGAAGATATTATCAATAAATATTTAAATAATTAACACTAAATTTTATTAAATGATAAGTGTAGTATAAAAAAATAACAGGATTAACATTTTTTTAACCCTTTTTGCAACTAACTGGACATATGTGTTTCAAAAGGTTTATAAAAATTATTAACAGAAATTCTATGTATATAATTGTGATAAAAATTTACCTTACTAGTGTTTCATGGTTATCGTAAGTTTAGTTTTGTCTGTTTTCTATTAAACGTTGTTTAGTGCTTTATTAAAACATTTAGTAAATTAATAGATTATCAAACAAAACAGAAGTTCTAAAACTAAAAATATTCAATCTGTGGTAAAAAAGTTTAAAAAAATTAAAATGTGTATAAAAAAGGTATTAAGAATGTAGTCGATATTATTAAGATTTATTACAAAATAACATTAATAATGTATTTAAAAACAATAATTTACTTTAAACACATAGCCTTTTTATTATTATTTTTATAATATTTAGTTTTATTAATAATGAAAATTTAACATTAAATTATTATTTAAAATAATTGTAATCAAAATTATTTTTTTAAAGTAAAATTTTGGATAATGATATAATATAAGCAACGTTTAGAGAAACTGTAGGATATCATAAATGCACAACGTGACTATTTAAGAAACCTCTTGTATAATATTTAATCACTTTCAAATAAAATTCAAATATGTTGCAACATTCATAACATATTATAACATCTTAATAAAAGCTGCATATAAATTTGTATTTTAATTTTCGGGACCTTTCGAAAGTCTCACTCATTATTCGGGTTTTCCGGATAATATATTAAAAATTTTTTAAATTTACATCGTCATTTTTTTTGGCAGATTTATTTTGTTTTTTGCAAATTTGAAACCAAAAACCAAAAAAAAGCATGTTCTTAAAGAACTTTTTGGATTTCTTATCTAATTTTACGTACAAATTAACCCATATTCAAATTTTAAATTAGAAAGGTAAATAAATTTCAATGCAAAATATGAATAATACACCAATAAAAATATCGTTATACCTTGTTTTTCAAATTTAAAATTTTCTTAAAATTGTAAAAAACATTGGTAAACCTAATATATAGCCTATTATACTAATAGTTTTTTAGAAAAAAAGAATTATTTCTTGTATAATTTTTAAAAATAAAATAATTATTATTTGGAAGATCTTTATTTATTTAAAATTACATAAAAATATCATAGTAATATTTCTTGAAAAAATTTTTTAAATTGAAAAAAAAGTATATCGACATTTTTTATCGGAATAAGATCCATATTTTACATCAAAAATTATTTACCTTCCTTGTTGAAGATTTTTTCTTTGTTTTATGTAGGCGTAAAATTATACAAGAAATCTAATGATCAAGTACAAACATGCGTTTTTTTGATTTTTGGCCTCAAATTGGCAAAAAACAATAAAGACATAGTTTCACAAAGTTTTGAATATTTTTTTTTTGTTTTTTTATGGCTGATTATCTTTAGATATAATATTTATTTTCTTGAGGGTTACAAAAATCAATTTTTGAAGTTTGATTCACTGTTGTAACTTTATATATAACTTTCAAGCAAAAATATTTGACTAGTATGTATACACACAAAAAAAAGAGCCCAAAAACCGTTCTCTGGAATTATATTTTATACAATGATCATTTTCCATTCTCTGAAAAAAAAATTATTCAAATTTTCATTTATACAAAAAATTAAAAAAAAATAGATAAAAAATGTTGTCAAAAAGTAATAAAAAAAATTAATAAGAGTAAATATTTTATTTTGGTGTTGGTATTTAAAAGTAGAATAGATTAAATTAGTATAAAATTATTATAAAATTAATAAATTTATACCATCAAAAAGAAAAACGTGATAAATTATTAGAAGTTTTTGATGGCAAAGTTAATGTATAAATTTAAATTAATTAAAGATACCAATTTACAATTTTTCATTAATCTTTATTTGGTCATTCTTTTCTAGTGATTAATTTTTTGTTTTTACTGTATTAAGTTGACTATCTGAGAAGACTTAAGTTAAGAACTATTGTAAATATGTAGGACTCTAATAATAATAATAAATTAATTAATCTTTGCCCAGTGCCCGGTGGATGGCTCTATCTGCGGCAGATCTGCGGCAGATGAAAAAAAATTTTTTTTTTTAATTTAAAAATAAATAAAATATATGTTATAATACACATATAGCCATTTGCAGCAGATAGAATATTTTCCACAGGTCTTATAAAGAAAATTTACAAGAAAGGGTCATCTGCCGCAGATAGAGCCATCCACCGAGCGCTGGGTGCAATAAATATTTTTTTTAAAGTAATTATTATTGCGTCAAAGTTTTTCAAGTCAAAATATTAGTAAATTTTATTAAAATTTACTAAATATTTAAAAGAATTTTGGTGACGTAACATTCATAGACAGAAAAACAACAATAAAAAAATATATAGAATATTTAATAAATAGTAATATTTAGTTAAATAATTTTAAAATTTTTTTACTTATTTTAAAACTTTTAATACTTTTATAATTATAAAATCTTACTTTTTAATTTATTTAAAAACAAAACTGATCAAAAATTTTGTTACAGGACATTTTTTGATTTTTAATATTATTCAAAATTAAAAAATGAATATAAAAATTATAGGATTAAAAATAATTCTTAGAAGATGGTTTTTTTTAGAGAACTATTTTTGAGCTTTTTTTTATGTGTGCAACTTTAATGAGTATACAGATTTAAAAAAAAATAGAAAGTCAGAATTTTTAGTGTACTTAAAATGTTCGATTGACTGACAAAATGTGTTTTAAATAAAATATGCTAAAAAAGTATTTTTTATATTTATTTAATTGTGACACAAAAGTTGTGATAAACATTTAAAAATTAATATTTACGGAGAAGTACACTTACTGTTTGATTATTTTATTATAAAAACGTTATTCAATATTCTTAATTTAAAAATGAAATTTGTTACTACAAGTTTATTAAAAATTTTTATTTTTACTTTTATTATTGGAATATTGATTTTATCTATTGATGGAGTTAAACTAAAATGTAAGGGATTTTTTAGAAAAAAACCACCTTGTACTTTATTCATAAATATAGAAAAAGATAAATTTTTATTTAAATGTGGTGGTTTACTACCTAGATTTTTTTATCAAAAATTTCAAATGCTAGTAATGCAAAGAAATAAAAGTATGTATGGAGTGCATAATATTAATACAATTGCTAATGAAGCGTTAGATCAAAGAATAATGGTAAGTGTTTAAAAATTTAAAATAAACTTTTTTTTAGAAAAGAATTTGTTCTAATTTACGTGTTAGATATCGACAACCTACATTTATCAAGTTTATTCTTGTTCAAAGAAGATTTCCGTTTAGAGGAAGAAGAAGGTCAAGATCAGGGTCACTTAGTGAGTGATTTCATTAGAATCTTTAAACACGAAGTTAAAAAAACTGAAGCATTATTTCTAAAAAATATTTAATTTAACTAAAAAGCGAAGCGTTACATAAATTAATTAATTTTGTGGTTTTTCAAATTTTTTTTTTAATTATGTGTAACGTTTAAAATAAATTTATTAATTTGTCATTTTTTTATTTTAAAAATTTTATGTTGTTTTAAAATAATATTATCAAAAAAATAACTTCTTTAAAGTTTATTTTTTAATACCAAAAATATGCCTATGTAATAAAAAATATTTATTTAATATACATTAAATTATAAATTTTTATTATTTAAAAACTTGAATTTTAATACATTAACAACAAGATGTTTGAATTGCGTACTCAGTACAACGTGTGTACAAACAATTTTGAACTTTTTTTAATTAAAAAACAATACGAGTAATACCGAACATAATAAGGTAATAACTTTAAAAAAATGAAACCTTATTATGTGAAGTATTACGAAGTATTATGTTAATTATAAAACAATTTTTATATTATTAACTCCAATATTGTCTATATATACACTCTCAGTCTCAAAAATAACCGAAATAAGTTTATAAAAAGAATGTAGCCTATAAAATTTTAAAAAAAAACAATTATTTATATGTAGTAATTTCTCTTAACAAAAATACACCAATAGGCACGTTTAAGAAGTTCATTAAATGACTTTTCTATGTCGTTTTTGTGATGGTCTCAAAGATGATTGTCATTGAAGATTAAATGGCTTCAATTAAGTCAAAACGTTTTTATTTCATTTCAAAATGTAACTTGGAGAACAGAAAAAAATTACAGAGAGCCCAATCAAGTGAATGTGGAAAATAGTTAAGTAAAAAAATCTTTTTTTTTGTCAAATAATCAGTAATGATTGATGACCGATGAGATGTTGCATTATCATGAATAATTGCCGATTGTCTTGTTCTTGATATTAAGGAGAAATAAGGGCTAATAAATGTTTTAATACATTCAGATAATACTTATCATTAATCTTTGTACCATTTAGAACTAATTCTTTGTGAATCATACCCTTTGAATTGTATAAATAAATGAGCATTGTTTTAATTTTTTGACTTTTCCAAACGCTATTTTTTTTGCAAACAATTATACCAATTAGCTATATGAGGCATTTAAAATGTTTTGGTATCAGTTTTACTATTTTTTCAACAGAATTTAATAATAATTCTTTCTTAATTCATTTTCTGCCGACTTAAAAACAACTATAGTTAAATGTAAAATATATCTGCTCCAAGTGAATGAATAAATAAATGAAACTAGCATCTGATAAATGAAGACCGATACTCCACAAAACAGTTGATTAACTGCAGATAATGTCATTAGTTTCTATAAAATAAAGCAATTCCGGTTTTTTTTTTTGAACAAAGAATGTAAAAAATGGAAAAAAAATTTTTTATATTTACTTAATTGTGGCACAAAAGTTGAGTAAATGTTTGAAAATTAATATCTACGAAAAAGCACACTTACTGTTTGATCATTTTATTATAAAAATAAAATTAAATATTTAATTTTAAAAATGAAATTTGTTACTACAAATTTATTAAAAATTTTTCTCTTTACTTTTATTATTGGAATATTGGTTTTTTCTATTGATGGAGTTAATCTAAAATGTAGTGGATTTATTAGAAAAAAACCACCTTGTACTTTATTTATAAATGTACATAAAGATAAATTTTTATTAAGAGTTGGTGGATTGATACCTGGATTTTTAAGGCAAAAATATCAATCATTTCAAAACTATCGAAGAAAAAGTGTTAAGCAATTAAATAACATGAATGAATTTGCAAGTGAAATGCTTAATCAAAAAACAATAGTAAGTATTTAAAAGTTTAAAACTAGCTTTTTTTAGCAAACGATTTGTAGGCGATATAGCGTTAGATATCAATTACCTACATATATCAAGTTTATTGCTCCTAAAAGAAGATTTAACTTCAGAAGAAGGTCAAGATCTTTAGCAGAGTGATTTCATTCGAATCTTTAAACACAAAGTTTACAAAATTGTAACATTATTTATAAAATATTTGAATAAACTAAAAAGTAAAGTGTTACATAAGCGATTATTACTAAATTTTGTGGTTTTCCAAATGTTTTTTCTTCAATTATATGTAACAATGTGTAACTTTTGAAATAAATTTATCATTTGTCATTTTTTTGTTGTGAAAATTTAATATTGTTAAAAAATAATGTTATCAAAAAATTAACTTCTTTAAAGTTTAATTTTTAGTACTAAAAATGTGCTTATGTGATAAAAAAATAATTATTTAACATATATTGTATTACAAGTTTTTATTATTTACAAATTTGAATTTCAATATATTAACAACAGGATATTTGAATCGCGTACAACGTGGGTACGAACAATTTTAAACTTTTTTTAATTGCGATACGCTGGAAAAAACTGCTATAAATTTTAATTAATAATTTTTTTACAAAAAAAATTGAATATATAAATTTAAAAACTTTTACAATGCTTTAGTTCATAAAACATCTGGTATGCCATTTATTGAAAAAAAAATTTATTTCTTTATAATATTTTATTTATTTAAGAATACAATTTAAATATATTGAAACTAGGCAATTTTACAAACACCACTGTTTTTAAAGAATTTGGATTTTCTTTAAGAAATAAAGTAAACGAAAATGATTTTAAATCACAAAAGGCTGCTTTTTTACAATCTTAAGTACCGTTCCCTATTGAAAATTTAGCATCTGTATGAAAAGTAGATTTGAAAGAGTCTTTATTACTAGAAGCCTTAAATTTCAGTAAGAAAAAACATAATATTAATAAAAAAAGAATTAGAATAAGAGATAGTTTCATGATTAATCGATAAAATTTTGATAAAAACTAAACAAATATCAAACGTAATTATTGTTTCTAAACTTTATGAAATACTTTTATCTACTAACCTAAAAATTATTATTGCTTGTTCAATACATAAACCAATTCTCTGTAAACTTTAATAAGTTTCTAATACAAGACAATTTACAGATTTCAAAAATTTAGTTTTTGTCAGGATAAAAATTTAAAAAAATGCCTATAGATCAATAAGTTTTAATGATTATTATAACTTCAAAGAAAAATTTCTTTGCCAAACTGTTTTTAAAATATTAAACAAAAATTTTACTATAAACTTTATGTTTTTAGCTATAAAATTTAATTAAATCATTCTGCATATTTTAAATAAAATTGCCATCAATAAACTAATAATCCTAGAAGACAGAATTATTTGTTATAGCAGTTATAAGATCCATTTTAAAAATTACTACAAGTGATTTTACTATTAATACAAATAAAATAAAAATTTTTTTAACCAAATTAGCCTTAAGGTTAACATTTTGTCATAACATTAGTGATTATTCTTGTTGTTGATCAAGTCTAACAGTTATAAACGTTGTCTTCTAAAAAAACTGAAACACAATTAACTTATATTTTAAATAGAGATTATTTATCTTTATAAAATGATAGATTCTTATTCTGTATTATTTTTTACATTTAAGATAATTCTCCATGTTTCTAAAAACACTTGTGTCTTACTATATTTTAATTAAATTCCTGTGACATTACCCCCGATCACTGGTAAATATATCAAATTATTTTCGTTTTATACTAATAAAAAAAGCAAAAAAATATGTTAGTAAATATTTTCAAACCATCATAACTAATATTAATACATTATAGATAATAATTCCTACTAATTCTTATATTTAAGACCAATTATATATAAAATAAAGACTTTCAACAGTAAACGAAAGGAGCGTATATGAAAATGAAGTTTGTAAAAAAGCTTTTAATTGATTAAAACATTTCAAATAAAAAAAAAAATAAGTTTTCTATTTTTAGAAAACATATTTTTTAGAAAATAACTAAAAAAGCCGTACTACCTGATGACGCAAGAGAAAAAGTTTTACAAGTTTTCCATGTAAAACACTACTCGGATCAAGAATGTATTAAATTATATAATTTAGTTGTAAATGTATTGTAAAAACACATTAGATTTAAATTTTGTTATCAGAAAGAATGGTGAAATCTATATATAAAATATATTGATAATAAGTATAAAAAAATTATAATAGTTACAGAATCTTTTTTTTTTTAGTAATTTTTTCTAGTATTTTTTTATGAATTGACTATATTTTTATTTTATACTTTAAACTAAAAATATAAATTACAAAGTAACAAATTAAAAAAATATGTTAATTATGATAATTTTTAATATACATATTTTGTTAAATGTTTTAATATTTACTTACTGTAAACCTTTCCAATTTTGTTGGATATCTTAAAAATCAAGAACATAGAAGACCTTCAAAATGATATAAAAATGTATAGCGTTTACATTTCCATTTATTTTTATTTTTATTCAATCAAACTTTTTTTTTAGTTTTGGTAAAAAACTAGACAAAGATATTTAAATTATATAACTTATATTTTATTATTAATAAAGATTTAATTTCAATATCATAGTAAAACTTAAAGCAAATTTCTAATTGCAACATAAAATACTAACGGATTCCACAAAATGTTTACTATGACTCACACAAATTAATGTACAAATAAATTATGAAAAAAATAATTTTTATGTTTTGATATTCTATTTTTAATATTTTTTTTTAAATATAAAAAAAATTAAAAAGAATTTATTTTAATTTAACAAAAAAAATGTAATTTAAAATAAAAATAGTTAATTACAATAATACTAATTCAACAAAAGCAAATATTTCTTCAACAACTTTTTCGTATTCTTCTATCATTGAAAATTCACCACCATCGATGTTTCCTTTAAATCTTGTTATATTTGCAAAAATTTCTTCTAACATACATTTTTTTGAAGTCAATAAAGAATTTTTAAATATACTTATACCTACTGGAAGGTTAACTTTGGCTTTAATTACTTCATCATATACAGGATTTGTAAAAGTTTCATAATAAAATCTAAATGATGAGGATATTGTTTTTGTTAACCAATACATGTGAACTTCTGTTAATAATTCATCTAATGTATAGTGTTTCATTAATGAACCATCTAAAAGTTTGTGAGAGTTTTCTAACTTTGTACCAATACTCCAATATTGAAGAAGGTATGAAGCAAATCCTAAAGGTGAGTCTTGTAAGCTTCGACTTATTGAATCTGGATAAGTAATTAAAGGAATATGAAAAGATAAAAACGCTTTCAATTGTTGTAATATATCTGATACTGTTATACTTTTTTCATTAGTATTTTGAAAATTAAATATTATAGATAAAAAATATTTCGTAAAATAGTAAATATCTCCATTAAATCTAATTTTTGGATTTGTTAAATGTACTCCTTTAATACTATTAGGATTATAATGAATCATAGATTTAGCTATATCATTACTTAACATTCCACCACTATGAATAAAATATTTTTTAATATGTAATCTGTTCATAAGTTTATCTAGAACTCTACCACATTCAATAAAACTAAAATTTTCTTTTTTAGGTGGTTCACTAAATCCAAATCCTGGTATGGATGGTAGTACAACATCAAAAATAATATTTTTTTTAACTCCAAAATCAAAATTAAATCTTGAAGGATTTGTAAGAATTGGTAACATTTTATAATAATCCCATATTGACATACCAAATGGATGTAATATTAATAGAGGTACACTTATTTCATTATCTTTTGGTTCAATAGATTTTCTAATAAAATGAATTTTTAATCCTTCTATTTCTGTTGTATAATGTTTAAATGTATTCAAAAAAAATTGATGTTGATCCCATTTAAAAGATAATAAATTTAACGAAACATTTTTTATAAATTCAGAATTAAGGCCAGTTTCTGATGACATTCCTTCTAATGTCTCAATACTTGTAGATAATGATTCTTTAACTCGTATTTTTAAATCATTTACTATACTATTGCTTATATTTATTTTAAACATTTTTATTGTTTTATCGTCAGCTTTAATATCTCCTTCTCCATAATATCCATCCTTAAAAAATGAAATTAATATTAATTATTATTTTAAACAATACCTTTTCAAATATTAATGGTACATGACTAGTATTATAATAACAAAAAAAATAAAAATAATAAAAAATTATTGGAATTAAACCAATTAACAAAATTTTACCCATTATTTTATCAATGAAAAAGATAATAAAAAATTTTATAGTTTTAAATAACTTTCTACCTCATCTTTTAAAGGTAATTGATTTAATGATAGAGTACATATTTACTTTTCTTTATAACATCGTCAAATAAAAAAGGTTATATTCTTAAGTACTTTATACTTCTAAGATTTTATTTAAATTAACTTTTCATTTTCATTATAATTTTCTAATAAAATAAACAATTTATTAATTAATGTCTATCAACAAATCATTAAACTTTTTTTTAATATTACTAAAAAATTTTATATTTTTAAAATAATAGACTGTCCGAAATTGAATCCTTAAAACTTAGTAAAAAATAAAAAAATTTTTTTTTATTAAAAATTGTTAAAAACTACCTAGGTGTTATTAACAAGATGCATTATTATTTGTCTTATTTTTATAAACATAAAGTTTTCTAGACACAATAAAAGTTTTTAAAACAATTTCTTTACATTTTTTGTTGTTAAAACTTTTAACATAATAAAGTTTTTAACTAATTAAAATTTAATAATATAAAATATTTTTTTAAACAAAATTATATTACTTTAGCTAAATTTTATGCTTTTATTATAAAAACTAAAATAACATATCAAAATTTTAAAAATTATAAAAATGTTTAACATTTTATCATATTCAGAATAAAAAATATTTTTTTTTAAAATTTATTACAAAAAAAATGTTAATAAAACATTGATATAGTTGTATTAATAATAATCTAAAAACAAAAATATTTTTAAAGTATAATACATTTTTTTCAAATAAAAATCATTAAATATTATTGTAAAAGTAATTTTTATATTTAAAGTAAAAAGTTTAAAAAAACATAAAAATTTTTTTTTCTAAAGAAGTACTACTATATTTAGCAAAAACCTATTGTTAATTTAAGTTTTTATATATTATCTTCAAGATTTAAACTCTTATAATTAGATATTCACAAACAATTTCAATAAAATAATAATTATAAAAAAATGTAATTTTTACAGTATTTTTGATTAAACATATTTTTTATATATCTAAAATTTCTAATAAATTAATGCACTTAATATTTGCATTTTTAGAATAACAAAAACATTAAAAATAGTTAAAAAATAATTAGAAATATTTGAATTACAATATTTTGAAAAAACAATGATATTTTTTGACAAAAATTCTATTTTTTTTCCAGGTGATTAAATATTAAAAATTGTTATAAAATAAATTTTTGCTTTTAAAAATTCTCAGAATTTAAAATTTAAATATATTTTTAAAAATGCGTTTTTTAAAAGAAATACTATTATTTTTAACAATAATTCTTGTTAAATTAAGTAGTACATATTATCTTCAAGGTTCAAGTGATCAAGACTTAGTTCCTCATGATCAAATTCAACAAAATGATTTATCCATTGTTAATGATAGTAGCAAGCTTTCAAAATCAGATTTGTTAACTGATTATAGTAGTGATAGTGATGAAAGACAAAAAAGACAAACAAAAAAACAAAAAAAACAAAAACAATTTTGTAAGGGTAGAGGAAAAAGAAAATTAAGACAACAAAGACCACGAAAATTAAGAAAAATGCAACAATCAAGAGGATCACAAAGACGTAGAAGACAACAAACAGAAGATGATAGTGATGGAATGTCAATTTACATTGATAGTGCAATTTGTCCTGATCATGATGAATTTCATGATAATTAACACAAAAACAGTTTAAAAAATTTTTAATTTTAGGATAAAAATTTAATATAAAAGAATATTTAAAATATTATGTTTTAAAATTACTTTTGTTTAAAACAAATAAAACTTTAAATTTTTTTATTGTAAATTGATTTTTTTATTAATTTATAATTAATCTATTAAGACAATTTTAATTTATCTTTTAAGAAAACTTTATTAATAATAATTAAAACTAAACTTTATTAACTAATCTAACACCTAATATTAATCATATTTTCTATAGAATTTTATATATAGAATTAAAGAAATAATATTTAGGGTAGAAAAAATAGGTAAACGTATTCTCTTTTGATAGTACTAAATTTTTAAACTTAATAAAGATTAGAAATTATTTCACACATACGTTAGACTTAATAAAATAATTATTAAAAAAATAAGATAAATATACGTATTTCTTTTTTTAAACTCCAGGTATTTTTTTGAAAGCATATTTTACTATGAAAAAAGTTTGATTTCCTAATAATTTAAAATAATCTGCTAAAATAAATGTCATTCTTTTGGATTGTATGGGAGCCTTAACATGCTCCCGGTTATTTATGACAAACAGTAAAAAATAAAGTAACTTTAAGAATTTATTAAAATAAAGGGTAAAATAATGTTAACAATTATAAATGATATATTATAAATATGTTTAAAAGAATTATTATACTTCTTGTCTTGTAGAAGTATTAAGAGCGAGAGTGTATATTTTTGTTCTTCCATGTTCCTTTTATAGTTTTTTTTTGAGGCGTGTCTATACAGACATAGCCTTTGAGGATAACATAAATAATGTTAAAATTATTTTTTATTTTTTTAAATGTAATTTAATAGGTTTTTAAAGTTTTATATATTTTATTAAAAAATTTACCATTCTTTTTTCAAAATTTTTTATTTCAAAATATAAACTTTTTAATACAATCTTTTTTTTCAATAATTTCTTATATATTAAAATATATTTTTAAAAAGATATTTAAAAAAAGTTAGTTAAAATGTTTAATTTAAAGAATATGATAACTTATGAATAAATTGTGTAAAATGTTGTGCTGCAATTTTAGTAATGTATTTTATTACAAAAACCAAAGTGATAATTATTTTTTTGCCATTTGTTATTTTAAATTTTATATATAAAGTTATATTATTAAATAGATTTAATTTTTGACCACACTTACAAAATAATATTGTATTGAAAAATAAACAAAACTGGATTAAACCGTAGCAAGTTTATAAATAATATTAAAATTAATTTATTTATTTTATTTATAGTTATAATGTTTTGGCTAAATTTAAAATTTTATGTTAAAAAAGCAAATTTTATAAATGAAGATTTGGTATTTAATATTAATTAACTAGAAAGACACAACTTATATGATATTTTGTTGATATTAAATAAATTATTCTTTTAAATTACAAACAAAAAATTATTTTTTTATGTGTATGAATTATTTATGCTTAACTAAAAAAGTGATTCATAAGGTTTACTATACTATTTTAATATAATCAATAAGAGAATTTTATTAAAATCAAAATAAGAACAATATTTAAAATTTATTATACTTATACTTTTCAGTTCAAAATGAAAATAATGAATCTACAGTGACAACGATTATAATAAAAAAATTTAATAATTAATTTGACATTATCGTTTCTTTTATAATTCTTGTTTTAACATATTTTATTAACAATAACATATATTATTAAAATAAATTTTTTTTAAATAATTATCTTTAAATTTATGATTTGTCAAAAATTAATGTAATATATTTAAAAGCAACTTTGTCAATATTTTTTCATGTAGTATAATTTTTTTGGTAATTTTAAAAAAAATAATTGAATGTTGTTTAAATAATTAATTTTAAATTAAAGATTTGTAACTTATTGTTAAATTAAAAATAAGGAAATAACAAAGTTTCATTTTTTATATATATTAAAGCCTAAGTATTAATATTTGCATACGTTACATATGATTTTTTTAAGTTAAAATTTTATTATTATAACAATTTGCAGATTTATAAAAAAAATATATTTTTTTACAAAAAATTAGTTTAAACATACTTTTTTTTTATATTTCTGCATTAAATAAATTATTATTGCAGATATTTATACTTTTAATACTAAAAAAATTGAAAAAAAAACTTTATAAACATATTTTTGTAACAAATTTATTTTTAGAAACAATTTTTTTTTTATTTTTTTACAGGTGATAAAACAAAAAGTTAAATTGGATATTTCGTTTCTATATATAAAAGGTGTTCATTATGAAAAATTTATTAATTTGCGATTTTAAAATGCATTATTTAAAAAGCATACTATTGTTCATAATAGCAATTTATGTGAAACATAGTTTTTCATATTCTGCTCTAAATTTGAATAATCAAAATTTAGTCGCTTCCAATCAATTGCAACAAAATGATTTAACAATTTTAAATGATAACAGTAAGTTTTTAGAATAATTTTTATTTTAATTTTAAAAGAAAATGTCATTGAAAGACAAAAAAGGCAAGCAGGAAGACAAGGAAAAGTTTCTAGAGGTAGAACTCAAAGAGGGGGAAGACAACAAAGACAAAAATCAAAGAATCAAAGAACACCAAATCAACGAATAAAAGCACAACGAAAAAGAGGAAAACAACAAAGGGAGAAACAACGGCAACAACATAAAAAAAATAAAATGTTACAAAAACAACGTATGGAACGCCAGAAAAAAATAAGGGAAGAAAGAGAAAGACAACGAGGATTAAGAACTACTACACCTCAAGGTAATAATGCTAATTCAGGAGCCAATGATGATGATTATTATGACGATGATGATTACTATTATTAAGGTCCTAATAGCTTAAATGACTCAAAGTGTATAAGGCTGTTAGAATTCATGAAACCAATAAATAATTATAGGGAAATTTTCTAATAAAAATTATTTTTTAATAAAAAATATATTTAAAATATTATAAAAAAAAGTATTAAAATATATTTTTTTATTATAAAAAAAATAAATTTTTCAATATTTCTTTTGTTATAACTTATAGTGTTTTAAAATATATAATTTCAGTAAAAAAAAATAATGATTTATTAAAAAAAAACCACGTCTAATTTTGTATAAAAAAGTTCGATATTCTTGCAGTTAAACATATTTTTTTTATGAATAATATTATAAAATATTATTAATTTTTTTTAATAATTATGTTAAATATTTACTTTCAATAGTTACGTATTTTGTTAACAACTATATGTTTCTTTAAAATTTGACAAGTAAAAAATTTGTATATCTTTATTTATTAATTAAAAAATATACCTTGATTAAGATCAATTTGATATAAAATTATTTAATCTTTAAATTACAATAAAAAAAAATTATCCTTTTATTCATAATTATAATTGATATTTTTACTTAACTATATAAGTGTTTAACAAATTTTAATGTTTCTTCTTAATATAATTCTAAAAATCAGGTATTATTAGAATTTAAATTTAAATTTATATTATATAAAAATATACAATATAAAATATTATTTATTAACAGTACAGTAAAATATAAAAATTATTATAAAAAACATTTATGTTTTTTTTTTACATATTTATATTAATAATTATAATAAATATATATAACTAATTATATTTAATTTTTTTATTAAAATTAAATAATTGTAAATGTAAATTTGATACTTTTTTCATAGATATGAAGTTAAAAATATTAATAATAAATATTTTAAAGATTACATTTATAAAATATTATATAAATTAATTTTAAAATTATTCAAATTTGATTTAAAAAAATTGAAACTATAATGTTAAATTAAAACTTTTTTTATCTCAAAAAAAAAATAAAAAGCACATTTTTTTAAGATCAATGCAAATTAAATTTTTATAAATAAAACACAAAACCTTGTATAAATGAATGTGGATAGATCTTTTTGTATATTTGTATTTATACGTATAATTTTAAAGTAGAATCAACTATAAAACTATTAAACCTATTTTACAATTTTTTTTATTATTATTTATTTGTTAGACAATCATTAAAAGCAGAAATATTTTAAAAGTGAATAAATTAATACTTATTATTTTTGGTAGCTTATTAGTTTTAATTATATATAGAATAAAAATGTTGTTTTTATATGAAAAGTTAAATATAACTTAAAAATATTTTTGTTAATTAAAATAAAAAAATATTTTTAACAGTTGTTGAAGTTATAGAAAAATATACTTATTACTGTAATTTAAATTAAACATTCTTCTACTATATTAAAAAATTGAGCAAATGAATACCTTATATATTTACATTTCTTGAATAAAATAACAATAAAAAAGTCAGAAAAATAATTAGATATATTTGACTTGAAAATGTTTTGAAAAAACAAAAATATTTTTTGAGCAAAAGTTCGTTTTCTTTGCAGGTGATTAAATATTAAAAATTGTTATGAAATAAAATTTTGGTTATAAAAATCCTCAGAATTTGAAAATTACATATATTTTTTTAAAATGCGTTTTTTAAAAGAAATACTTTTATTTTTAACAACAATTCTTGTTAATTTAAGTAGTACATTTTATCTCCAAGGTTCAAGTGGTCAAAACTTAGTTCCCCGTGTTCCAATTCAACAAAATGATTTGTCTATTGTTGATGATAGCAGCAAGCTTTCAAAATCAGATTTGTTAACTGATTATAGTAGTGATAGTGATGAAAGACAAAAAAGACAAGCAACAAAACAAAAAAAACAAAAAAAATTTCGTAAGGGTAGAGGAAAAAGAAGATTAAGACAACAAAGATCAAGAAAATTAAGAAGAATGCAACAATCAAGAGGGTCACAAAGACGTAGAAGACCATTAAAAAGAAGACAAATAGGACCAAAACAACGTAGAAGAGGTCAATTTACAGGTAAAAGAAGAGTTGATACTCAAGATTACACTGATTATGATGATGATGATTGTCCTGAAGACTACGAAGTTATTGAAATAGATGATTGTGATGAAGACAATTAAAGAGAATAAAAACAAAAAAAATTATAAACTTTAGGATAAATAAATTTCATATAAAAGAATATTAAATATATTGTTTTAATATTACTTTTATTTTTAAAAAATAAATACTTTTATTTTATTTAATTAGAAAACAAATCTCTAAAATTTTTAAGTGAAAAAGTTTGATTGTTGTAATTTTCTTTAATTTCTAAAAAAATAGTGGTACAAAAAATATTTATACTTATCATCAATAATTTCATTGATGTTTGTTATAGAATCAGAAAAAAATTACAATTTAACACGCCTATTAATAAAATGATTATAAAAAGACATGAAGATGTAAAAAATTTATTCTTAATAATATTAGTATTATTGTAATTAGTTTTGTTAGGTTTCAATATTTCTTTTTGTGATAAAGTTTTAGCTAGAAGCTCTTATAATTTCTCAAATAATAACTTTTTGATATAACATTTTATGGGTAAGTTGATAATATAAAAATAGTATAGCAATATTTTAAAAGTATATATTTGTGTATTGTTTATTTGACTATAAGTAAAATTGTAATATAAAAATGTTTTCAATTTACAGATAAATTTATGTGTAGTTTAGTTTAGTATAAACGTATATATTAAAGAACAACTACAGTTTGGAGGCGTAACGTATTCATTTATTCTGTTGATAAATTTATTTTTTCTCACAAAAAAAATTTATTAAAAAATGGTAATTTCAAATAAATTATCATTTATTTTTGTCTTTTTTATTATAAACATTAAAAATAATGATAAAAAATAAAACGAAAAAAACGACAATATAAGAACGAGGTATAAAAATGGTTGGAATACATATTTTTTACTTTTTAATACTTTTTCAACTTTAATATTAGTTTTTTTATAAAAAAAATACATTAAAATATTTTACAAATAAATAGAATATGAAAGAATATTAAAAGCTACATAAAAATAATAAATTAATTATATAAAAACTTCTTATTTGTTTTACAAATTCATCAAAATATATTTCAATTATTTCAATATGTATTGTTGTTATTTTTAAAAAATATCTTTTACTCTTACTTATTTTCAATTTAATAATTTTTTATAAATTAGTAAAAACAATTAATATTACAAAAACAAATTGAATTTGATTCATTATTAAACAAAATAAAATAAAACCAAATAAAATTATAGCAAGAATTTTTGATTTTTTAATTTTAATTGTTTAGAAAAATATTTCAAAATGCTATAACTTTTTTTTGAAATAGCTGTAATCTTTTACTTATAACCAGACAATAAGGAAACAAAATAGAGAATAATTAAATTATTTATTATAAAATTTCTAAAATCAATCAAAATATCATTTCCATCATTTATAAAAAAAAATTAAATCAAGTTTTATAAACAAAATACTGATTTTGAATTATGTAAAATACGTTTATTCTTAGAAAATTTAAACAAAAAAAAAACAATAAAAAAAAATCATTAACTATCATAAACTTCTATATATAGGAAATTTAAAAATTTAAAAAGAAAATAAAAGGGTTTTTATTGATAATTAATTATCTGCTTACAAAGCAGGATTTTATCTACAAACAGCATAAAATTATATTTATTTTTTTTTGTAAATTTTTTTTTATTTTGCTTATTTCCATTTAAGTTTTGATGAGAGTAAAGTTTAATTACTATTATTGAAACAAATGGAATATTATGTTATTGTTTTATTATTGGATTTTTCAATTCTAAGAACTTTATTAATTTTATTTTAAAGTTTATTAATAATTCAATTTTAAACTCTTTTTCAAATTATAAACAAATCAAAAACACAACAAATAATTTTTATGTATAATAAAGTTTAATGTAAAATTATCAAATTAACAAATTATAAATTTACGTATAAATATAAGAAATCATTTTATATTTCAATTTTTTTTCTGTATAGTTAAGAAAATGAATTGTAACATTTTAGTAATAATGACAAAAATAAAAAATAATAGATCATTATCTTTTAATAATATTTGTATTCTATTTCTTTTCTTTATTATTTAATATTTTTTTTATAATCATAATTATTAAATTTATAACAAATCTAGTATACCTCTTTCTACAATATTTTTTACTTTTCCAATTTCATCAGCTTTCTGTTCATAAGACCATTTAATTTTTATATGGTTTGGATTTCTAACTCTTGATAATGCTACATACAACTGCCCATGCGTAAAAGATACTGATTGACTTATATACAAACCTATTTTTTCAAAAGTTTGCCCTTGTGACTTATTAATTGTAAAAGCAAATCCTAATTTAACTGGAAATTGATACCTCGTGAATGGTATAGGTATATTCAAATCTGTAGGATTATTATCTATTTGTGGTATTAAATACACTTTTTTTCCATCTAATGAAGTACATTTTAACAATTTTCTTTTTCCTTTATTAATTGATATAATGTCTTTATATATTATTTTAGTCCCGTTACATAAACCTTCTTTTATGTTTAAATTTTTTAAACAAATTAAAATGCACCCTTTTGATACATTCAATTTATGTTTAGGATAACCGGACGGAGTAAAATTTTTAAATAAATCTGAATCTTCTTTTACAACATCTTGATAATACAGTTTATCTGTTGAATAAAACGTTTCTATATTATCAAAGTATTTAAAAAGAATCTTTTCATTAAGTAAAGTAACATATTGATTTGTTATTGCTAATATAGCTATATTATAATTTGTTAAAAATTTTTCTTTACCAAAAATCTCTTCTATAAATGCATCATCATTACCATTAAAAATCATTGATTGTGGTATTACAACAAATCTATTATTATTCATTCTACCATCATATAAATAATTTTCATTATCATTTTTTTTATTTTTTTTTACTCCGTTACCAATATGAAGTAAAAATTTTGAAAATTCTTTTTCAGTATTTTCTACTCTCATATTTTCAATTAATTTAATTTTTTTTATTGACTCATTTTTAAGATATGGAGATTTTAGTATAGTATATGATATTATTTCTTGTGATGAAGGATTGTCATTTATTATTGTAATGCATTGCCTAAAATCACCACCAATAATCAAAATTTTTCCACCAAAAAAAAGTTTACTTTTATTTAAATTTTTTCTCAAAGATAAGTCAATATATTCTAGTTGTTTTTGACTTAATATTGATACTTCATCAATAAATATAACATCACATTTTTCTAATTTTTCAATATTATTATTAGTCATTTTTGTTACAATATCATTAGTAATTTGAAAACTTGTATTATTTATATTTAAAGGCATTTTAAAAAATGAATGAACAGTTTGTCCATTTTCTAATAATGTTGCAGATATTCCTGTACTTCCCAAATTAATAAATTTTTTTCCTTTTTTTTTTAAATAAGTTCCTAATAGATTATAGGTAAATGTTTTTCCCGTTCCAGCTGGCCCTTCTATTATCATTAATTTCATATTATTATTTGATTTTAACAAGTTTTTTAATTCATTTAATGCTTCTAATTGTTTGTTATTACTTTGTCTTTTTAATAATTTTAATTTTTTTTCTTCATCTTTTATATTTATTTCATCTATGTTTAATAAAATATTATAGTTTATTTTATGTAATGGTAAATTACTTTTTTCTGTATCATATCCATTTATCATTAATTTTTCTAAAATATCATGTAACAAATGATTATATGCTTTGTTTAAAATATCTTTATCATTTTGACCACTATACATTTTTTTATATGGTTGAGACATGTATTCTTTATTTTCTTGCAATATACTATTATGATCATTAAAATTATTATCAAATTTTATGTATATTATAAATAAGTTTATAAATTCTTCCGGCTCAATTATTGTTTTTAATTCTAAAAAATAACTTTTATCTATTATAGTATTATTTATTAAATTAAATTGATATGCAGCTTCTTCATAAGTATCATAACAAATTCCATTTATAGTTTTTAAATCATCAAATGATGATATTCCTTTTCTATTTATTAATAAACATCGCATTGCATATAATTCTTTAAATTTTTTTGGTACAACAATAATTCTACCTATTTTGTTTTGTTTTCGAGTTCTTTTTACCCATCCACCTCTTTTATAACGAGGTACTTCTACTTGATCTCTAGGGTGTAATGGGTCCCATTTAAAAAATTTAGGTACCTCTTCATATGTTAAATTTAAAATTTCTTTATTAGGATATTTTTTTTCTTTTTCCTCCTTCATTAAATCAAAATATGCAATTAATTTACTTTTTCCTATTTTAGATGTTTTTAAAATATATTTTACAATATCATCTTCAGCTTCTATTGTATAGTTAGGTAAAGTAAAATTTTTTAAAATATTTTCATGTATGTATAATATTTCTACATCTATTGTATGACCTAGTAATGGATACTGATATATTCTCCATAAAGCATCTGTTGTATTTATACATCGAACCTTTTGATAATTTGATATTTCGTCTTTTTTTTTATTATTTAAAAGAATTTCAAGATTAATTCTTTTTGAGGCACTATTTTTATTTGCAATCATTTCTTTAAATATATATGAACTTCCTAAAATATTATCTACTACTCTAATATTTATACTTGAATTAAAATATTTAAGAAGAAAAACATTATATGGAACAACGTATTTATTCATTTTATTATTTGAATTCCTTTTATAAAAAATTTCTTCTGTATCAGCATCAATAATTGTTTCATTCATAAATGGTTTTGGATAGCCTTTACTACATGTATTTCTACAACTATCCCAGCAACTTGCCTTTTCTTTTAATTCATCACATCGATTATGTAACATATGTTCTATTACTAAATTATACAATTGTTTATCTTTTTTTTCACCTGGGATTTCTGCTGTTATTATTTTGTCAATAAAATTAGGTTCTTTTTTAAAATTTTTTAATTTTATTATAATATGTCCATGTGGTAGACCATTTTTTTCTATCTCAATACAGTAAAATAAATAAATATTTGGACCAAATAAACCATTTTTTAATAAAGTTAACAATTCTTTAAATTTTAAATAAAATACCCTACATATTATATCAAGTCTATCCATAGGCTTAAAGCCGCTTCCTATTGATTCTACTATTTCAGGCCAATAAGGATTACAAGTAAAAGTAATTAATAGATCAGGTAATCCATAATATTTTTGAACACAAAGTGAATTATGATATTTAAACTTATACCAAGATAATCCACCTGTAAATGAGTTAATTATTTGTTGATTTGTAACATTATCATTAATACTATCACTTTCTTCATTACTATTACTATCTTCTTTGTCAATAATATCATCACTATTAATAAAATAATTTTTAATTTTTTCTTTAATCATTTTTTTATAATGATATTTAAAATAATGCATTAAATCATTTTCAATTCTTATATAATAATCTATTATATATTGTTGAAGTAATTTACAAGATTTAAGAAAAACAGTATCGTCATTTCTATCATACAAATTGTATCTTAAAAATTCTCTCCTAGTAGGATAAGATTTTTTATCAAATTTTTTTTTCTCCATATTATAAACTACTTCACCATTTGGAAAGAGTACTGAATATGTTAAAGTATCTATTAATTGAAAATTTCTAGATAATAATATTAAATGTTTAGAAGATTTATTTTTTTTACTAATATTACTCTTTGTTCCTATTAATACTTTCATTTTAGGTATACTACGATCTGGAGAATCATAAATATAATAAATAATATTTTTATCTAATTTTTCTTCAATATTTTTTTTATCTGGTTTGTCTTCTTTAACAACTCTTAATTGATAATATTTTTTTTCACTATCTGGTATAATATCATTAATTTTTGTATATATTTTTGATATATCTTGACGTGCCAAATAATTTGAAAAATGGTTTTTTATAAAATCTATTTCATTTTGATGAGGAATATTTTTAGAAAATAATATTTTTTTAGAAAATGTCTTTGCCTCACATTCTTCAGCATCGTACATTAAATATTTCGACAAATATTTTGAAAAGTCTTTATTATTATTTTTTTTAATATTAAATTTTTTTAAATTTAATCGACTTATCACATTTCCTTTAATAATAATAGGTTGATTTTTTTTTCCAATTGCACAAGGAGTAAAATTGAATTGACCAAAAGATATATCATTGTTAATTTTTTTTATGTTAGAAAGAAAAACTTTGCCAATTTGATGATTAGGATTAAAATAATCTTTTAATTCTTTTGGATAATTTTTTGTAATTTTTATTTCATCATTATATTTTCCATTATTACAACATCTTCTTCCAACATTTTCATTATAAAAATATAATGCTTTACAAAATGAGCAATAACCTCCATCATTAATATTACCAAAATATCTAGGTTCTAAAATAATATCTTTTTTGAAACCAATAGTTTTTATGCTAGAAGGTAAGTAAATGTTGATTAAATTATGTATATTATCATAATTTTTTTTCAGCCTATAAGGAACAATATCATTACTATAGTAATAAATATTTCTCTTTTTTTTTATTTTTGATATATGATATTTTGATGGTTGATATAATTGATCATTTTCATCATCAGATGATAAGGAAGGTTGAGAAACGTAATAAAGATTAGTTATAATCTCATAGTGAAATCCGTTATAATAAATAATTATCAGTGGCCAAGAATTTATTACATTTTGATATAAAAAAGCATATGGTTTCCAACATAAATAGTAACTTTTTTTTCCTTTGTTATCACAAAAAATAAGTATCCTTAATTTAAATATTAAACCAAAAATAGAAAAATCTGTTTCATTTCCCCAATATAATGGTGGAGCTGGAGACTCAAACCAAGATAATCTTTTAATATTTGATTGTATATTATCAATAACCAAATAAGGTAATATCCATTTATTTATTTCTTTAAAAAAGTCATCATTATCAATTTTATTATAAAAATCAATGATATATTGTCTTGCACGAATGAATCCTTCCACCTTTGTGCAATCATCTTTTATTAATATACTCATACATCGAAATGCGCAATTTCCATCTCCTTTAATTTTACATAAATGATATTCATATGTATAACAATTAATATCAATATTAAGTGGATATTTAATATTTTTTAAATAAAAATTTTTATTAAAATTATTTTGATAAAAATAATTTGATATATCATGAGTTATAATACCATCATTTTTATAAATGTCTATGATGAGAACAGATAAATATGAATAAATTTCATCATACTAACCTTTCATGAACTTTTTTTTCTGAATATTTGATGAAGAATCTGAAGATGATGTAATATTAGAAATATTATTATGACGTTTTCTTTTAAAATTTTTTTTTATATATAACATTTTTTTCTCTAAAATAAATAATAAATAATAAAAATTTTTATTTACCTTCTTTTTTATTAACTAATTTACTAATATATTTTGTAAATATTTTATCTTTTTTAGATAAAAACTTTAAAAGAGCATTTTTATTTCTTTTTTTGTGATTTTTTTTATATTCAGATTTTAAATTATTGTAATCTTTCATAAAATTACAACAAAGTTTTTTAAATTTAGCAACGTCTTTTTTTATAACATTATTAATATTAAATCCCAATTTGGATCCTAATAATACAATGCTTTCTTTATGAGATTTAGATTCATTAAAAACGTTGATAATATTTTTATTTGTAATAGTTAAAAAAGTATTTTTCAAATAATTTTTCATATTATTAATTATAAATAATAATTAACAATGAATTATTAAATATGTAATCTAAAAAAAAATGCATGTAAAATAACTTAATTTTAAAATTTCTATGAAAAATTGTGCATTAAATACAAACAATTAATTTTTTTATTAATTAACTAATAAAAAATTTATTTTTCAATTATTTAAAATAGTAAATATTAAGCTAATTTTGAAATAATCACATTTCTTATTATTACAAATTGTTCTTAACAAGCCTAAAATTAAATATACGTTTTTCTGTTATCTGTTAAATAAGATAATGTGTCATACATATGCTTTGAGTTAAACAAATTTATAAAAACAAATATTTTAATAAATTGGCTTAAAATTATTACATACTTGGTATGACATTTTTTTTGAAGTTACCTAAAATTCCTTAAAATGGATATAACACTTTAAACATATTTTTTTAAATTTAAATTTAAGTAATATGACATTTCTTAATATTTAATTAAAATATAAAAATAAAAATTTAGTTTTTGTTTAAAAAAACAAATATTATAAATGTTAATATAGTTATGTTCAATATGTTATTAACGTTTTCAATTAATTGTAAAATATTAAAGAAATAAGCATTAAAATATATAAATAAAAAAATAAACGCACTTTTAATATAATCATAATAATAATACAGTTACTTTTATTTATATTATTTAATAATATTTTATTGTTTCTACATTTAAAATAGTAAAAATGTATTTATTTTACTTAGAACAAAAAAACAGTTATTGACAAAAAATGGTATAAGCTAAAATAAAAAAATAATATTTAAACTTTAAATTTATCATTAGGAGTGTAATTACCAAAAAATTTCAAATTAAAATGATCTATTCTTTATGATTAATATAAAAGCTGTTTTGACAAGAATTTTTTGTGAAAAAAGTATTTTTAAAAAAATAAAAATATTTTAAAAATTAAATAAATATAATTAAAAAGGAAACAAAAAGTATAGCAGAAAAAATTATTTATTTAAAAAACTAAATTTTTATTGATAGTTGTAATTAAAGTAATTAATCAAAAATATTAATTTACTAGCTAAAAAAATTACCGTTTTAAGCAATAACTTCAAAAAAAAAGTTAATTAAAATCTTAAAAAAAAAAAATATTATTGTTAAGTGTTTATTTATAATAATTATAATTTTTTATTAAACTTTTCAAATTAAATTAATTAAAATACACTAACAACTATCAGTTTTACAAAATTGATAAAATATTTCGTAAAACTATATATACCCAAAAATGTATGTATTTCACCAAAAATTGTAGTATACCATTTCTTAAAGATTCTTCAAAATACATTTTTTTATCAATTTTTTTAATTAGCCCATAATAAATATTTTTGTGAGTTTTGTTTAATTTTATTCAAACTACTAACTTCATTTAATAAATTAAGTAAATAATCTGTTAAAAAATCTTTATAAACCTAAAATTATTCAACTGTTAAAGTCAAAAACAAAATTCTTTTGGATAAATTTTAGAGATAGTGATACAGTTTCAATTTTAGCCACATAATTAATTTAAAATAAATTTCTATAATTAATCTAACCCCAGGATTATTAAAAATTACGACTTTCTAAAGTTTTAAAATTTAAATATCATTTATTTTATTTTTTTTTAACATCCACTCTTTTTAGTTAACTTTCTAAAAAATATAGTTTTTATTTTTTTATTTACAGAGTGTATAAAATAAACTTCTACATTTAATTTTTACTTTTTTTTGATCAATTTATTTAAATTCATTTACTAAAAAGGTAAATTTGTGAAATTTTTTATTTTAAAAAAAATTATTAATGAAACAAAAACAATTGTTGTCATAACACTGGAAAAATAAGTTTTGAAGTTGAATATTTTATAAAGTTTTAAAATTTTTAACTAAGAAATTAAACTTTATGTTGGAGATAATTGATAAAAAGTTGTTTGATAATTAATATAATTCATTTAAAAAAAGAATTGATAAAAATTTCTAAATATGAGTGATTTTAACACAAAAACAAATTTTTTCTTTAGTTATCAAATTTTCAAAAAAAATAAAGTTATATCATATCGATTCTAGAAATTTGCTGTTTAAAACAGCAAAAATCCAAATAGTTTAAATAAAATAAAAGTAAAAAAGTAGGCTATTAAAAAAGCCAATTAATAAAAAAAGAAGCAGAGATAATTGGTGCTTAATTAAATTAATAACATTTTTCATTGTTTGGCTAATTTTCAATCATTTGGCTTATTGTAAAAGAAACTATTTTTCCTATTTTCTATTAATAAGTAATTTTTTTAAATGAAATGTTTAATTTTAAAACATCATATAAAATATGTACTTATCAAATGAAAATCCTTCAATTCCAGGTCGTATGGTGTAGTCGGTTATCACGTCTGCTTTACACGCAGAAGGTCGCCGATTCGAGTTCGGCTACGATCATATTTTTATTTAATTTGTTTGATAATTTGATGAATTATTTTAAAATGTAACAGAAAATTGCAAAGGGTTTTAAAAACTACAGAGATTTTGAAGTTTTTCATTATTTTTTACGCTTTTTTACACTTGTTGTAATATATTAATTTCATGCTTAATTGTTTTATATTTCAAAAATAAACATCTATAAAATTTTAGTATAAAATAAAAATTTTGGTAATTTAAGATTGAATAACTGCTATATTAAAGTATCTGCTTGTTTAATAAAAAACGTTTTCAATGTACAACTAATTTTTTATTTGTTTGAAGGAAGAAAAAGGATGATTTCGGGCGGATTCGAACCGCCGACCTTCTGTGTGTTAGACAGATGTGATAACCGACTACACCACGAAATCTTACTCTCTTCAAAAAAATGCATAAAATTACCGATTTTGTTGAACACTTTTACTAAAATTAATTGATATATGACATAAAAACTTATATACTTAATGCTTTCAAAAACAAAATATTAAAAGTAAAATTTTATGCAGATTGTTACTCATTGCTCTTTATAAATTCAAAAGAGAGAGATAATTATATCAAAAAAATTTTCTATATTAGCAAAAATATCTATTTACATACAGAGAAAAAAGGTTCCAAAATTGTCGTTTGAGAAAAATAAACCACCATCTAAAGATTATTTTTGATTTTATCATTTTAAATATTCATTTTTTAATATTGAATAATACTGAAAATTCAACAAATGACCTGAGACAAAATTTTTTATAGGTTTTTTTTTAAATAAGTTAAAAATTAAATAAAATGATTATAAAAGTATTTTTATATTTATTTTTATAAACCTAAGAGAATAAAATTATTAAATACATAGTAAAAAAGTTTTATAATTAGTAAAAAATTTTTAAATTATTAAACTAAATATTGCTATCTTAAAATATTATATATTCTTTTATTATTGTTTTTCTGTTTATACATGCTATTTTACAAATTTCTTTCAAAAATTTAGTAAATTTTAATAAAATGTGCTAATATCTTGGCTTGAAAAACTTTAACACAATAATAAACAATTTACAAAAATAAAATACCTATTGTAAAGATTAATTTATGAAATATTATTATTATTATTAAAAACTTACCTATTCTTAACAGTTTTTCACCTAAGTCTCTTCAGATAGCTAATTCAGTACACTTAAAACAAAAAATTAATCACTAAAAAAGAACGAATAAATAAAAACTTAAGAAAAATTGTGAATTAGTAGCTCTAACTGATTTAAATATATATATCAATTTTTATATTAAAAGACTTTTAACAATCTCCCACTTTTTCTTTTGATAGCATTAATTCATTGATCTTAAAAGAATTTTATACTAATTTAATTTATTCTATTTTTCAAATAAGCATTACCAAAATAAAATATTTACTTTTATCACTTATTTATAGTTAATTTTTTTATTTAACATTCTTTATAAAAACTTATAATGATTAATTTTTATCTTTTTATTTTAAACAATTTACTTTTCATAGCTCTGCAACAATATTTTTAACTATATTTTTAATTTTTTTAGTTTGATAAAAAACTGAATAATTTTTCATTATATAGTTGTAAACGACTATTGAACAAATAGCGATTATAAAGTACGAATTTTGAACCTTTTTTCGTCGTGTGTAGAAAATTTGATGTTTGATAATTTTTTGGAATCAACATAATAGAAAAATAAAAATTCTTAATTTTTAGTTACATATTTAAAGAGATCCAAAAAATGGTGAAGATTTGATGTATTAGAAAGATATATTTTCATACACTAGTTTTTAAGATACTTTAAGTGTGTAAAAAAGTTTATGAAGCTTCACAGAAGCGTTGTGAAAAAATATGAAGCTAATATTTTGTATTTTATAATATATTTCCTAGGTAAATATATTAAAGCATATAAAATGAGTAATTTAAAACTTTGCTTTTCTCAGATTTTTAAAATTGATTGAGTTTCTTTGATAACGTATTTTAAATAAAAAAATGTTAGTTTTAACAATTATCAAAAATTTAAATATTTATTATAACATTCTAAATTTCTTCATTTTTTTTTAATTTTATGATTTTAATGTTATTTTAAGTTTTTTATAATATTGAACTTAATTTAACATAAATAATCGTTTTAATTACTATTAAAAAAGGATTTTATAATGTAGTTTACAAAGTGTGCAGTTTAATTTTTAAATGTTATGATAATAATTATAAAAATCAAAACTTTTTATTTAATATTTATTCAATTTATCTAATCAAACAAATATTTACAATTAAAAATTAAAAAAAGTTAAAGTACATTGATATTGTCAATTTTTTTAATGTAATTTTTAGATTATAAAAGTTTATATATCCTTTACTATAACAAATTTTGAAAAAAATATTATATAAAAAAATTAAATATCTTATTTTATTTGGCTTTTCACGTAGTACATATTTATTTTTTATCCAATATTTTATTACATAATTAAAAAAATTTTATATTTAAATTATAAAATATCAAAACTATTAATATTAAAGACATTATAATATTAACATTTTTGATTATATTGTTTTTAAAAAAATTATTGCTAACGTTAAAAAAATTCAAACATTTTTTAATTAATATTATACTAAAAACAAATTAAATAAGAATGAACATTTAGATTTAAAATATAAAAAATATATTACTAAATAATTGTACAAATTAAAGTTGCAAATTTATTTTAAAAAAAATTAGTATTTTATATTATTTTGAATAAAAATATTATTTTTTTTAAAAACTCAATTAAGTAAAAAAGCAAACTGTAACCGATATGTAATAATATCAAATATAACATTTTATTGTTAGCAAAAAAATTAATTAACAAACTACATTTTATATTTTTGATGAATTACGTTAAAAAATAAATATTTTTGAAAATTTATAATATTAATAAAACATTGAATAAATGTAACCTATTTATACTTTAATTTTTTTACAAAATAATTAGTTATCTTTAAAAATTAACCAAAAAGTTTCGTTAAAACACTACTAACAAGAAAATTTGTCATAATTATTCCTGATTTCTTGATACCCCCTAAAAAAATTATAGTTATAATTTAAAAGTACGTAAACTAACATTCTTCACAAAGTTTGTCCATAAGATCACAAAATTTATCAAAAATGTCTTTGTCTTCTTCATCAGATTCTTCCTCTTCTTTTTCCTTATAATCACCTTCATAATCTTGACTATGATCATTTCCTTCACCATCATAGTAATAGTCATTTCGATTACTACCATAATGATAATTATTGTATTGCTGACTATAATAGTCATAATTTCGATTATTATGTGGCTGATCATAATAATATTGACCGTATTGATATGGTGAACCATAACCATGGTAGGTACCATTAGAGTTTCCATTAGGTATATTATTGTTTTGAGAAGTTGAATTTGTACTTGTAGTTGAATTTGTATCAGGAATTGGTTGTGGAGGTAGACTTGAATTTTGATTTGGACCTGGTTGTGGAATTGGATGTATATTTGTACCTGGATTTGATTTTGGTGTACTTATATTGACATAATAATAATCATCTGTATAATCTTGATCATAATAATCTAAAAATATAGTTTCATTTAAAAAATTTTATAAATTATTTTACCATCACTTGGTGTACCATATGCAGCAACTGATTCTAAAATAAAATAATTTTAAGAATTTTATAAAAAAAAGAAAACATTAAGATTAAAATTTACTAGTAGTAGTAGTAATAGTAGTAGTACTAGTAGCCATTGTAGTAGTAGCTATTGTAGTGGTAGCTATTGTAGTTGTTGGCGTGGTATTTTCTTCATTCTCTTCTTTTTTTTCTTTTTTTTTCTCTTTTTTAGTTGATTTTTTCTTTGAATCCTTTTCTTTTTTCTTTTCTTTTTCCTTTTTCTTTTCTTTTTCCTTTTTCTTTTCTTTTTTCTTTTCTTTTTTCTTCTCTTTTTCTTTTTCTTTTTCCTCCATACCCTTTTCTTTGTTTTCTTCAGTTTTATTTTCAACTTGTTGTCCAATTGTTACTTCATAAGCATTATCATATGGTTCTCCATAATCGTATCCACCATAATGATATGGATAATATGATGCATTATTTACATAATGTAAATTCTTAGAGTTATAATTTTCTTTTCCACTATAGGAACCATATCCAGTTTCATTATCTTTTTCATTTTTCTCTTCTTTTTTTCCTTTTTCTTCTTTTGGTGCTCTTTCAATTCTTATAACGTTTTCCTAAAAATATAGTTAATAATATTTGATTTATAACTTACATTATTAACATTATAATTATCTCCATCAATGAGAGAATTATCTTGAACTTTGTAACCATTTGACACAAAAAATAAAAAAATAGTAATAATTAAAATATTATAAAATAGAAAAAAATTTAGCATTGTAAGATAAAGTATTAGTGATAATTATACATTTAAAAAAATCTCACAATCAGCTATTTAATATACTAATTTAAAACAAATAAAAAGTTTAAAAATGACAATTTTTTGCATTACTTTTTAAAATATTTATTTTTTTTTATGAAAAAATTTAACTTTTATATGTTGTCCGTTGTCATTTTGTGTAAAGTTTCAATAATCAAGTTAAATAATTTATTTGAATAAAAACAAAATTAATTTATTAATAAATTTGAATATTTATTATAATTAAATTCGTTTGTGTAATATAAATAAAAATGATTGCATAAAAATAATATTATTTTATAATTTTAAGTAAGAAATATAAGCTATCAATTAATACTTTTAGAAAGTTATTATATATATATAGATATTTTTAATAATTTATCACATTAGAATTTTATTTTTTTGTACAATTTCGATTATTTTCTAATTATGATAATATTTTGTTTTTTAGGTAATTTATAAACTAGTAAAAAGTTTTTTTTACAGCCTTTTGATTTTTAGATTGTAAGATCTATCATAAGTTTTTATTTTTATGTTTTAAAATTATAATGTATATAAATTTAAATATAAAAAAGTAAATTTTATTATATATCATATAATTTAATATTTCTTAAAAAAAATAGACTGTTTATTTACAATATTTCTTTTTAAACATAAATTTTATACAAAAAATATGCAATTCGAAATATATTGTTAAAAAAACAATAAGTATCTAAATTTAATTCCAAAAATTTTTAAATTTTTATTGATTACCAAATATTTTAACGGTTTCATATATTAACAAATGTCTTTAAAACGTGTTTTAGAATCAATCAAATTATTTATTAAGTAATATATCTAAAAAATTTTTCTTTTAAATTTTTTGTTTAACGTTAATATCTAAAAAAAATTTTATTAAAAAAAAATCAGATATTGTATATTAAATTAAACTTATAAAACTTTTTAAGTATAATTTTACGATAATTAAAAATAATTTTAAAACATCCTGAATAACCTATTTTTTACTATTTAAATAAGAGTTATATTATTAATATAAAAAAACACACATAAACTTTACAATTATAAAATTTTTGATTTATTTTAAATTAATTAAACTTTTTTAAACCCAGCATGTGATTTAGAGCATATAAATATTTTTATAAAAATTTTATTTTATTTGAAATTTTATATATTTTATAATATTATCGAACATCCGGGAGCCTTAACCGGTATCCAAATGATTAACAAAAATTACAAATTTTTATTTCTATTATTATAAAGAAAGTATAATATTTATTATTTTAAAAAAATACTGTTTTTATTAAAATATTTTTGATATAAGTGGCAAAATTATGTTTATTAATATTTTAATTGGATTGTTTTATTTATGTTAATTAAAACTAAATTTAAAAATAAGTACTATTTTTATATTTATTTAATATTACATAAATTGGCATATAGAAATTTAATTAATAAAGCAAAAAAGATACAGACAACAATTTTTCCAAAATTTTTGGTTTGTATAACACTTTTTTAAATAATTATTAAAATATTTAAAAAAATCTTTAGTTTTTATAATTTAAAAACAAAAATATTAATAACCTTTAATGTTTACTATTAAGTAAATTAATTTTATCTCTATTTTAAAAAATCAATTTTTTTTTATTTCAAAAAATGATTTTTAAGATTTGATAATAAAATTTCTTTTAATTTAATATAACAATATTATATTTATTATTATTTACATCTAATTATCCAAATGTTAGTTTTGTAACTTCTAAACAGTTTATATTAATATATAAAATATTTTGTTATGAAGACAAATAAGAAAGAAAGTAATTTAGAAGAAATCAAAACTAAAATTATAAATTAACGCTATTTATATGATTTTTTTTGAGGTAACGTTTACAAAAAATTTTTAATAATTATTCATAAAAAAATTTTTCAAGTTTTAAAACAAACCATTTTAAAATTAAGTTATATAACATCTATCAAAAATAATTTTTGTAATTAGTCTAAAATTTGCTTATTATTATTTATTTTTAATGTAACAAAAAATGATTATTGGACAAAAATTATTTTTATAGAATAGAAAAGTAACGGTTTTTTTTTGTAGGTGTAAATTTATTAAATAACTAATTGGATATTGAGTTAAAACATAGATATAACAATTTAAAGTACAATTTATTAAATAAAAATTATTATGTTTTATTACGTTATATAATCACGCAGAAAAAAAATTGATAGAAAAAGTTTCTTATAATTTACAGAAAAGCTGATAAATTGTGCAATTGATATAAAAATATTTCTCTACAATTTGTAATCTGTAAGGATCCTTTTGGAGTCCTTTAGGATTCCTTTTATTGGTCTTATAAATAAGGTGTAGCTTTTATTTAAAGATTTTATTTAGAAATAGAGTTACAATATAAAATAATAATAATACAATAATTGAGTTAAATTTAAGAGTGAGTTAAAAGAGTTATATAAAGTTAGTAAATGTGATTTTGTCCTTAAGGGAGATTGGCTTTTATATGACTTCATGTTCCATTTCTGACATAGATGTGGGCGTGTTTACAAATTGCAGGAAAAAATTTTTTTTAATAAACAAAATTAATACTTTAATTTTGTTTGTATTTTAGTATTATATATTAATAAAAATAAATCTTTTTATTAATTTATTAAATTATTGAAATACAAATATATATAAAAAAATTTTTAAATACTTATACAATCAGATTTTATATCATTTAACATTGCTTATCCTAAAAATAAACTATAAAAAATAAATTTATTTAACTATTAAATATACATTAAAACTTTATTCAACAACAAAAAAAAATGAATCTAAATTTCTGATCTATAAATTTAATTTAAAACTATTAAAGAAAACAAAAATAAAAATATTATTCATTATAATTTAACAATAATAAAAATTTATAATAATTTTTATAATTTAAAAAAAAAATTGGAAAAAAATTACATTTTTTAAAAATAGTTGTTAACATAAAAAAACACCAAATTAATATTTTATAAACGTTAGCTATCAATTCAAAATAAACTTTACAATTATATCAAAACAAAAAAAGTTAATTTAAATTTAAAATTTATCATGACACCGTGTAACAATAACATTTTGTAAATAAAAAAAAAACTTTTTGTTTCCAAAACTTGGTCGATTCAAAAATGTTCTGAAGCATCTCTGGTAGTATAGTGGTGAGTATCCGCGCCTGTCACGTGCGAGACCGGGGTTCGATTCCCCGCCAGAGAGTTCTTTTTAAGGTTTTTTTAAATTTAGTACGTTTCAAAACCTTTAAAATCATTTTTAATACTTTTTTTGATCTGATTGTAATTTTAGAATATTTTGCAAAGATAACTACTTTTTCTTCAATGTATTTATAATAAAATTATGCATTTATGTTTTGTAGTTATTTTTATGATAACATACCAATAAATTTAAAATATAAAAAAATTGAATATACTTAGTTTACAATAAAAAAATTATTAAAAAAAAAAAACTTACTTTTTATACATAAATTAAAATTTTTCCAAAAATTTAGCGATGTCTATTGAAATATGGTAAAAGCATAAAAACAGTAGAATACTTTTAAACATTTAATAAATAAATACTTTGATAAATTTATGAACAATTATTACAACTTTGTAAATGAATAAAGTAAAGAACATTTAAGTGTTATTAAAAATAATTAAATGAAAAACAATAGTTAAAATTTTTTCCAATTCGTGTTGTAATTGGTAGAAAAAATAGATTCTTTACAGAAATGTTAGTTTTTCTTTACAATGATTAAACAAAAAATTAGGTTTTAAAGAAAAATTAATGATTACCGCTGTGTAATCTGCATCAAGAAATATCTTTTATAACTTTTTAAAATCTTACAAAATATTAAAATAAATAAAATAGGTTAAAAATTAAAGATATTCCAATAAAATTGATTAATTAAATAAGTTTTAATTTACCTCATAATAATGTGCATTGTCATATTTTAATATCAACGATTCTAAAAATTGACTAATCAAACATTAAAACATTGCTAAATTCATCTATTAACTAGATTTATATTTAACTGAAAACTTTTTTTTATAACATTTTTTAATATTATCTTGTTAATAATTTTTAAAAAGTTGTATGAGACGATATTTGCTCCGTTATAATTGAAAAAAGATCAAAATAATTTATTTTTATGAAAAATAACAGTAAAAAGGCTTCCCATACCGGGAATCGAACCCGGGCCGCGTGGGTGAGAGCCACGAATCCTAACTACTAGACCATATGGGATATCATTTGAACAGTTCAATTTTCTAAATTTTTAAAGTATTTAAAAGTTTTTATTACTAAACATAATAATTAAAAAATAAAATAACAGCTCAAAACATATTGATAAATAAAATAAAAATCATTTTTATACTTTTTTATTAATTTAAATCTCTTTTATTACTTTGATATAAATTTAATTTGTAATTGATTTTTAAAACAACCTGATATAAAATCTAATATCATTAAAAAAGAATTATCATTTATATTATAAACAAAAAATTAAAAATTTTGTTAAAATGACATTCAAAAAATGTTATTTTATTGTATTTATCTATTTTTTTGTTATTTATTTAATAATTTTTATTGTTATAAATTAATGTTTTCAATATCAATTCTTTTTTAAAATACAGAAAAAAATTTTAAACTACTTTATAATTATAAATAAATTTTTAAATGTTAATTATATTAATATTATATTTTATATTGCAATTTTCATAATATAAATAATTTATTACATATTTTTTAAATTTATGACAATAAATTATTAAAACATTTTTATCAAAAAAAAATATATTTTATAATTTACCTATTGAAAAATTCTCTTTTACATATTTTTTTTATAAAAACCAAATTTATATTAATATGTCAATAAAAAAATTAATAAGTAAATTTAACTTAGTTTAAATAATTTAAATTATTAATTTATAATTTATAAACTGTCTAAGTCATTTTTTTTAACATTAAAAAAGGTTTTTTTACACATTTAAAAATAGGTGTCAAAATAATTACCAATTAATTAATAAAATAATTTATTTTTTGCTTAAATTTCATTTTTTTTTTTATTTTAAGTAAAGCGTTTGAACTATATTTTAATAACTATTTTTTGTTATTTAAATATAATACGTACAAAAATAATGATTATTTAAAATTTTCTACCATAATATTTGAAAATATTGCCGCATACAGGGTTTGAACCTGTGACTTTCCCTTTACGAGAGGGACACTCTGCCACTGAGCTAAAACGGCGGAATTTTGGAGTAAAGTAATTATAAATGAATATTTTTATAATATAATATCATAATTTAAAATTTTTCTCATATAAAAAATATTTTATTTTATTTTTCTTAAGTAATAAATAGTATTATAATTTATTTTTATTAAATAATATTACATTTTTTTAGATAATAATAATATTGCTTAATAAAATTATTAATTTATGAATTATTTTACATAGAACAAGATTTCGTGGTGTAGTCGGTTATCACATCTGTCTAACACACAGAAGGTCGGCGGTTCGAATCCGCCCGAATTCATCCTTTTCCTTTCTTTTAACAAATTTAAAATTAATTGTATATTAAAATAAGTACTTTTTTTTATTAAAAATATAAAATATTTCAAAAAAATAATTATTAAGTATTAAATAAACAAGATTTTCTATATTATTTAAAAACATATTATAAAAATATGATCGTAGCCGAACTCGAATCGGCGACCTTCTGCGTGTAAAGCAGACGTGATAACCGACTACACCATACGACCATTTAAAATGCAATTTTTATCTTTTTAATAAATATTTTATATAATTTTTTAAAAATTAATAATTTTATTTAAAATTACTGCTAAAATTTATATTAAAATATAAAAGTTTTAATAATAAAACTTGTAACTTTAGTATAATTATTTAATACTTTGAATAAAAGAAATATAGTAATACAATTTAAAAATAATATTATTATTGAATTAATATTTTAAAAAATAAAATTAATAAAGAAATGGCGTTGTGCCCCATACCAGGCCCGAACTGGTGACCTTGGCATTGCTTAATAAAGCATAACTTATAAGTACCACGCGCTAACCAACTGCGCCAATGGGGCTTGGTGGGCGAGTTCCCTTTATTACTCCAATTGAAAAAATGATAAAAAAAAAAATTAAATAAATAATAAATATATAATTATCATTACTTTAAAAATAAATTAAATATACAGGGTGTATAAAAATAAACCCGGCACTTTTTTTACCGTTCATAACTTTTTTTCTACTGGATATTTTTTTATTATTTTATAGTCATATGATAGAGAACTATCTAAACTATTAATCTGATACGAATAAAATATTAATTTCATTATAAATAACATTTAAAAAAAGCTTTTAATATAAACACCTTAAAATTAATGGATTATTTAATGTGTTTTCAAAATTTTTTTCAATGTAATTTTAAAGTTACAATCTTCGAAACATTGAGATGTTGATAATTTTTATCTTTATTGTTCTTAAAAAACAATTTTTTTTGTAAAAAATGTCTATATTTAAAGAAGCTTCTGACAAAGATTTTCATTCTTAAAATGTTAAAATTTACTATTTTCAAAGTTGTTATTCTTTTGGCAGTTTTTATTTCTATTAGTTTAACTACTAATAGATTAACTCTTGAACATTTTGCGCTATTACGTCAAAAAAAATTTACGGACCATTTTACTTCGAGGATGACAAAGGAAATGCTGTTACCGTTAATAAGGAAAATAATAGATACATGCTTGAGCATTCAGTAATACCAACAATAGGTAATGTTGATGAGATGTGGTATCAGCAGGACGGGGCTCTTCCGCATATTGCACACGAAACAATTACCTTTTTAAGACAATATTTGGCAACAGAATAATTTCCAAGAATGGTAATATCAATTGGCCGGCAAGATCTCTTGATCTATCACCACTAGATTTTTTCTTGTGGGGGTATTTGAAGGATAGAGTATATAGAAATAAACCGGAGACGATAGAGGATCTAAAAGAAAATGTTGAAACTGAAATTGCTGACATACTACGGAGCATGCTTAAAAGGGTAATGAATAGCTTCTATGACAGGGTACAACAATGTCGCCAAAGAGAAGGAAGGTTATTGGACGGTGTAATTTTCCATAGTTGACATAATAAAATTTAAAAATACAAATTTTTATATTATAAAATTAATATAAATATCATAATATGTTAATATTTTTAATTTTCTTTAAAGTTGTTCCTTGAGAACGATCTTGTAATATATCATTCTCTAGATAATTCTCTATCATATGACTATAAAATCATAAAACAATATCCAGTAGAAAAAAAGTTATGAATGGTAAAAAAAGTGCCGGGTTTATTTTTATACACCCTGTATATTTTTTTTAATATTTGAAAAAAAATATTATACAATATTAAAATTTATATTTTTCTACAAAAATAATTAACAATATATTGTTTTTTTACTAAAAAAAAATATTTTTGCAATTAATTGTATTTAAAAAAAATTTTTTTAATATAAATAAGTATTTTTCATTAATAATCTTAATTAAATTATTTAAAAAAGTTGTTTAAATAGAAAATCTTTTCTTGTAAAGATGTTGTTGTCACGGCTCAATGGTCTAGTGGTATGATTCTCGCTTTGGGTGCGAGAAGCCCCGGTTTCGATCACCGGTTGAGCCCATATTTTTATATTATACGTTAATTAATATAATTAATTTTATTATCTTAATTAAATTTTTTAAACAAGTTGTTAAAATAAAAAATTTTTTGACGTAAATAGGTTGTTGTCACGGCTCAATGGTCTAGTGGTATGATTCTCGCTTTGGGTGCGAGAGGCCCCGGTTTCGATCACCGGTTGAGCCCATCTTTTTGTATTTTATGTAAATTAATATAATTAATCTTATTTTATTTCTTTTTAAATAAAAATTTTTAATAATTTATTTTAATATTGTTTAAAAAAAAACATTTTACTTCTTGTCTTCTAATACATATAATATTTTTTATTTTAATATATAAATATATTAATGTAAAAATATTTAAATCACTTTTTTTGTATAATATTGTAAAATAATTTTAAATTATTATTTATATTCTTATTTTAAAATAAATTTTTTAAAATTTAATATTTTTTTATATAATTTATGCAATTATAAAACGTATTAAAAAAATTTAATTAAATTGTTTTAAATATATACTTTTATTAAAAAATATAAAATAAACATGTATAAAAAAACTTTAATAATATAGAATAAGTAAAATATAATTATATTTAATACATGTTTGAAAAAGAAATAATGGTTACTAATTTTTAATAACCATAGTTTCTTAATGCTTAAAATAAAAAATTAATATATGTTTAAACAACATGTTTCATTCTATAAAATATATGTATATAATATAAACTATTCTTAATATTATGATGATTTTTAATTAAATGATTATTTATTTTTCTTATTTTATATTTATATATTAATGAAATCAATTATAAATATATATAAACTATTGTTTAATTAAATTAAAAAACGATAATTACTAACTTAAATATTAAAATACATACATTCACTTAGTAAAAGAAAAGATTTTATTTTGGAGGATGTTAATTATTTTAATATATTTATTATTTACTATTAATTGATATAAAATTAATATTAATATTATGTAATTTTTATTATAATATAATTTTATTTTTACCACAATCAATATTTACTCTTGATATTTAAACAACATAGTTTTATAATTATTTAATCAAAATATAAAAAATAGAAATATTTTTTTACAACAAAAAAGTTAATAAATAAACATTAAAATAGTAAAAATATTATATATATTAAATTAATAAGAGTATAATATAATTTTTATATGTTATTAAATTAAATTATCAATTTTACATTTTAAAAATTTACAAGATAAAAATTAACCTTTTGACAACAAATTAAAAAAAAAAATTTAAAAACAAATAAGTATTAAAAATTATAAATTTTAAAATATACTTTTAAATTTGTTTTTTAATTAAACTTTTATCTTGCATTTTGATATAAAAGTTTCATAACGAGTCCAAATTGTTAAATGTATCAAAAAAGCTGAATGTTTACATATAAAAGGAAGCAAAATGGGCTCAACCGGTGATCGAAACCGGGACCTCTCGCACCCTAAGCGAAAATCATACCACTAGACCATTGAGCCGCTTTTTCGCAAATTTTGTTTTACTTATATTTGAAAAATTTTTCTATTGTAATGATAAAAAAAAATTTTTTTTCTAATTTATGACTAATTTTATTTAAAATAAAAAAATATCAAATACTAAATTTCTTTAAAAAAATTCAAAAATAATATATTGTTTATTTAAAAAATATAAATTATAAATGCTTTTAACACAGTATGAATAATAATAGTTTTATAATAAAAAAATTATTAACATATTATTAAGTATATTTATGAAACAATAGTTGTTATATAATTTTTTTATTAAAATTTTCTTTTTTTTTTTTACAAAGCTTTAGTTTCTCAATTAAATATATCCTATTTGTAAAAAATATTTATGTTTTTTTAATTTTTAAAAACAATTAAAAAGATTGCTTATTTTTTAATACTACAAATTAATCAATTAATGAAATCTTGTGTTAATTATTATAATATTTAATAAATATTGATTAAATTATTTATATAAAAGCTTGGGAATTTGAAGTGTGTCTTCTAGACACTCGTAGCCTTCCTAGCTCAGTTGGTAGAGCGTTAGACTTTTAATCTAACGGTCAGGGGTTCGAGCCCCCTGGAGGGCTTTATTTTTATTGTTTTTCTTGTAAAAAGTGTTATATTTAAAGCCTTTATATCTTAATCTCTTATAATTTATTTATTTTTTGTCTATTTTTTCTAAAATAATAAAAAAAATTTAAATTTTTATAACAAATAGAAATAAACAATAATATCACAAAAAACAAGTTTTAGTAAGTCACGTACAATCAGTTAAAAATTGCATAATAAAAAAAATTTTTAATTTTAGTTATTATTTGTGATTCAAAGTTTTAAAATTATAAAAAACGTCTTGAAAATAGTGTAAAAAATAAGATAGCTTATGTTAATTCTTTTTTGTGAATTTTTTTTTATAGAAATATGAAAAATTTAAGTAAAAAATTATTATATTTTCAAAATCATATAATACAATAAAAAAAAATTACTAAAAGTATAAAAATAAAGAAGTTTTAAGATTTTAAAATGAGGAAGGTTTTGATAAACCAACTTATATTCTACCTAGCCTTTTTTTTTATTTAAACATTTTTTTACTCGAATGCTAAGTATTATGATAAAATGTTTTTACTAAATAAATAATATTTAATAAATTAAACGTTTAAAAAAATCTTTATAAGAAAAAATATTCCCATGCCGGGAATCGGACCCGGGCCGCGTGGGTGAAAACCACGAATCCTAACCACTAGACCACATGGGATGAAGTAAACACTCACTTAGATGTTAAAAAAACTAGAGTCAAATTAAATTTATTTCTGATATTTGACACTTGACAATGTCAAAAAATAAACATTTTTGCAAAAACTTTTTCAAATAATGAAAATAAAAAATAACTTTTATTAGTAAAATTGATTTTTATAAGCATATAAATAAATTAAGTAAAATTTATTAAAAAATCTAAAAAATAAAAGAAAATTTTATTTAAACAAACATTATGAAAAATAATATTTTATTAAATTGTTTTTATAAAATAAAAGTAATGTTAATTTAAAATTATATAATTACTGTATTAAATAATCTTTTTTTTTCAATAAAAAATGATTTTAATAAATAATTAGTTTCTTTTTTTTTTAAAAAAAACAAAAGAAGATGATTTCGGGCGGATTCGAACCGCCGACCTTCTGTGTGTTAGACAGATGTGATAACCGACTACACCACCACTGAAAAACAAATTGTCACTTCAATGTGACAAGTTCGCAAGTTTTATTTCGTCTAACGAAGTTGTCACATTGAAGTGACTACTTTGTAATTTTTTTAAAATGGTCACTTTGAGGTGACAAGTTGTAAAAAATTTTCCAAATTGTCACCTTGAAAAAAAAAATAAAAAAATATTAATTTTTTAATTAATTTGCTTCAAATTTATTTTCTTGCTTCATATTTACTTTTTTGCTTCAAATCTATTTATTTTTTGGTACTTTTTTTTTTGCTTCATATTTACCTATCTGCTTCATATTTATTCATTTGCTACACTTTTACCTATTGAATCATATTCTATTTATTTGGTACTTTTGAAGTAATTTTTTTCCTCATCCTTGATCCTGTAGAATCTCTCCAAATGTTACTGATTTATTTTCAAACGTAGTATTCGCTGGTAGTTGAAACCGGTTCACCTATAATTGAAATTTTTTAATTTTTACCTGCAGCATCCGACACCTTTTTATATGGATAAAAAAAAGGATAAGTATCAAAAATTTATTAAAAAAAAATTTTCTTTTCTTTTAAATTTTAAATTTTATCATTGTAATATAATCTTTTTTGAAAAAATTATTTTTATAATGTATCAAACATGAAATTTTTAAATGTTTTAATTAAAAAAATATTAAATACATTTTGTTAATATCTGTTTACATAAAATTATATAAAAAAAATTATTTTCAATCATAAATTTTATTAGTTAAAATGAAATTTTTTGATTTTTAAGATTGCATACAACAACTTTCTTATCAAACAATTATTTTTTTTTTAAAAAAAACTTAGGAGTGACACAAAAGTAGGATTGCATTTTTAAAAAATTAAATAACTATTTTTTTACATTAAATTTTTTTATGATTTTTTTTAATATAAAAGAGAATTGTTTGAAGTATAGCATATTTCAAGATTAGTCTTAAAAAGCAACTTTAAATTGAAGTAAAGATATAATTTTATTATGATATTTACAGGATCGCACAAAAGTTGTACACCACTTTTTAAAACTTCAATAACTTTTTTTCTACTTAATATTTTTTAATGAATTTTTTTTTATTTGATAGATAATTATTTAAACAATATATAGTTAACAATAAGAGATTGTTTTTTATTAAAAAAAGTAAAGAAAAATGAAGCATTTCAAATGTTTTCAATTTTTTATTTAAATATTTTTAAAAATACAGTTATTAAACTATTGAAATATTTTTAATTTTTATCTTTTATTAGTTTTTAAGTACTTTTTTTTATTAAAAAATGACTGTATTAAAAAAAATTTTTTTTTAATATTTTTTTTTTATTTTTAAATTTCAATACCCAAAAAGTTAAGTAAATAATTGTATGATGCAGTATTACATCAAAAGAAATTATTGGTTTATTTATAAAAAATAGTTTAAAACATTAAGTATGTTAAAATTAATATTAAAAAAGAAATTGTATACATAAAGCGAGATATTCTAAAGAAATAGTAAAACATAGAGGTTTTTTAATATAAAAATTATTATAAATATCATAATATATTTATATCTTTAGTTTAATTTAAAAAAGTTTCTAATGAACGATCTTGTAATATGTTATACTGTTAACAATTCTGCATCAGATAAAAAAAATTATAAAAAAATATTAAGTGAAAAAAAAGTTTTTAAAAGTTGTGTATAACTTTTGTGTGAATCTGTATATTAATGTTGATAAAATAAAAACTTATATTTTTTAACTATAATTATATTAGATGTGAAAATAAATGCCATTAAAATGTTTTCCACTCGTCTGAAAAATTTCTTTAGTTTTTTAAAGATTATCCTTTACCACTTTTTTAAAAATATCTTTTTTTATGTATGTAATTTTTTTTAAATGATTTTTTAACGGTATCTAAAGTTTTTGATTGATTTTTATAAAAACAGATGTAGACATCTAGCGATCATGATGGTTGGTAAATATCTCTTTTTTTAAATATTAGTTTGATACTTAAAATTGATTTTAATTAATTCATTGTTTCTTAAGTTATATGATAAATTATTTATTATGACTGTTTTAGCAAATTTATCTTTAAAAATATAAAAATCAATCATTTTTTTTTTATGTAATTCACACAACACAGTTACCTACTTATTTTATGGGTAATCAAATTAAGGGAAAGAAGAAACATAATAAAAAATTATAATTTTAAAACTAGTTAACTTAATTATTTTTATGATAAAATGTTCTTTTGAAAATTTTTCTAAAAACAGTCGTTTTTTTATAAAAAAAAAAAATTTTTAAACTAGTGAAAGATATAAATTAGAAACATTTGAAATGTTTCATTTTTTTTACTTGTTTATACCCAGTGCCCAGTGGATAGCTCTATCTGTGGCAGATCTGCAGCAGATGGGATCTATCTGCAGAAAAATTATTGAAAATAAAAAAAATTTTCTATTAAATTTTTTCTTTTTTATGGCTAGCATTTAGTAAATGGTTTAATTTGCAGCAGATAAACTATCTGATAAAAATTTTAATTTTTTTTTATAGAAAACATTTATAAATATTAAAAAAATCATATTTATATAAAACAATTATTAATTATGAAAAATATTGTCATATTAAAAAAAATAAAAATTACTAAATATTTTTTTTATATATAAGTAATCTTGAAAACATTTGTATCAAAAAAAATAGATTCTCAAAAATTAAATTTTCAAAAATTTATATTTTTCTATTATAACATATATTTTTTTTCATCTGCTGTATAGAACAGATACATCTGCCGCAGATAGAGTCATCCACTGAGCACTGGGTATAGAAAACTTTTTTTTAATAGCTTTCGAATAATTCTTAAAGTGATTCTCTATCAGATAAAAAAAAATAAACAAAAATATCATGTAGAAAAAAGAGTTATTTAAGTTTTTGAAAATGCAACACTACTTTTATGTCAGACTTTATAATAAAATTAAAACATAAACAATGTTAAAAAATTATTATAATAAAAAAAGGCATTATTATTGTATTAATAAAATAAAACATTTCTGCATAATGTCACAAACATTTTTTTTAATAAACATATAAATATAATAATTTTTTAATGTTTCTTTTTTGTTTAATTAGAAGTATCAAAAAATTTTTTTTGCTTTACTTTAATTATTTTCTTTTAAACTATAAATATTTAATTTAAACAAAGACAAAACTTTTCCTTTAAGTGTTTTTATAAATCTGCACTATCAGAATATAATAAATGCCTGCAATAACATAGTATAAATATAATGATAACAATCCTTTAAATAATATTTGTTATATAATAATTTGTTTTATAATTACTTTTGATATTATTTTACAAACTAATATACACAACAGAAAAACAGAAAAATAAATAATTAAAGACATTAATTTTTGGCATTATTTACGTTTTAAATTGAAATATATAAAATCAGTTTGGCATCACAAAAATTAATTTTTTTTATTAAACATGATGTATTATAAAGTTTGTTATGTAATAAATTAGTATATTTTATACAAAAATTTGCCTAAAAAAACTTCAAGAATGGCAAAGAAAAGGGAAGGATTGAAGGTAATTCTTAATGGATTACACAAAGCAGAAAATGAACTATAAATATTAAAGAAAGTATAGTAAATCATTGGAAGAAAAAAGAATTCGAAAAGTTAGTAAAAAATTTGTTGAAAGACGGAAATAAGTAAGTACTAGCTAGAAAAAAGAAAAATTTTATAAAAAATAAATGATTCAATATTTTTAAATGTTTTATCTTTGTCTGAAGAATCATTACCAGATCACTTTGAATATTGAATTGAACAGTTTGAAGAAACAGTGGATCTGGCATTCGCAACTTGTCTAAAGGAAAAGAGAGAAGCAATAAAAAATTTATTATTAAGAAAACATTTAAAAAAAGAGCTTTAGAATTATACAATTATATTAGACACTATGACAAATATAGAATAACTTTTAACAAAATAGTAGAATACATAATGATAAATTTGAAACCACCAATAGATAGATTTATGTTAAATAAAGAAAGATTAAAATATTTTATAGATATATCATCTGATTTTAATAAAAATTTTCATGAATTTGTAGAAAAGACAGTAGCTATTTCAAAAGTTTCTAAAACTATACAATTGTGAAATGTTATTAATAAAAAAATAAATGAAATGAATGTAGATGATATTAAAAAACATAGAAGCGTTACAAATTTGAAAAAAAACAGAGTACATATCCAACGTTCTCATGACAAATTGTTGATCATCTAGAAAAGTGGGTAGAGTCGAAATTATTATTATAAATAAACAATAAATCTGAAAAATTAGTTATTAATGAAATGAATTATCAAAAAACATTTGATAAATAAATAAAAATAAAATTTGTGCAGTAAAAAAAGAAAATAAAAAATCATGGAAATAAATAGAGAATTCATGATTGTAAACTTGGTAATTTTTGTTCAAATTTTAAGACATCTAAAGTAGATGTAATAGCATCAATATAATTTGAACAAAAAAACAATAAAAAAGAAAATAAAATACCAGTAACAATAGATTTTAGAGAACCAATGGCATTATGTGTGTTGAAAGTAAAATTATTTAAAAGTAGATCCTCATGCAAATAAATAGAACTATTAATTTTATGTATAAGAATGCTAAGTAGCTATTTGATTTTGGAATTAAATGAAATTATAGATTATAACAATGGTACAAAAGAAATATGGAAGATTCAAGTTCTACAAATGATGTCATGTAGAAAAGAATATCAATGGCATTTAGAATTACGTAATTTGTACAAAATTATTATTTAAAATTGTAAAAAAAAATTAATTTTTTTAGCAGTATTCTTAAACAATGTTTTATGGCTTAAAAAAAAATCAGAATTACTTACAAAACTTTCAAAAAACACAATACATTGTAACAAAAGTGAACATCCATTAGAAAAAGGATATTTTATTAAATTAGAAGAACCTATATGAACACAAGAAGAAATAAGTTATGAAGTATATGATGCGCTACTACATTTTCAAAAAGATATGATAAAAAGTATAAAAAAATAACAAATTAATTATTGTTATACAAAGCAGGAATGATAGTAGCAGATCTAAAAGACAAACAATAAAAAACTTTAATTATTAATGTGTTTCAGACTAGATATAATTATCTATTGAAAAGTAGCATGTTTTTTCTGTTATTTATTTATTAATTCAAAAAAGATAATACCTAAATTTAAAAAAGAATGTGAAAGAAACCAAGAAGAATTTAATGTAGTTACACGTACAATGAATCCATATAAAAAAAGCACGTATTATATTAAATATAAAAAACATTATAGCTTCACTACATGAAGGTTTTTTTCTGGGTACAAATATTGTAAGCATGTACATCTTCAATCAATCTTTACAAATCATAAATATAATAATATATGTTACACTAGAATGTCACTTATAAGAAACAAAGTAACTGAAGTTTTTAGATAGGAATGGATATCTGTTTGAATACTTAATAAGTCATCGATGTATTCATTTTTCAATAAAAAATTAATCAGAAATAGAACATAAAAACAAGAAGCAGAAAATATAAAATCAAAATGCATTCTGGAAGGTAATTTTTTTGGAAATTCTTTATAATGCAAAAGAAATATTAGTATAAACATTGAAAATTGTAATAGAGACAATAAACATAATTTTATCATTCACAATTATATTTATATTAATTAAATGTATAATGAAAGGAAAAAAATGGAAAAATAAAAAAGAATTCAATGAAATAATGTTGAGAGTTAAAGAAAAAATAGAGATGTACCAGTTAATACATTTAAGATCCAATTAGTAGTTTTGAGAACTGGTAGAAAACTACTAGTAGGTCTGTACATTATAAAAAAGAATCAAAAGAATTAATTAAATGTCTTTTTGATTCAGAAGCTAAATATTTTTTATCAAAAAATATCAACAAAAGATATACCAAATGTGCAATGGTTTTTTTTGTTAACAAAAATGAGAGAAGATTTCAATAAACATATAATCTATGCAGTAAGAAATTGTATAGCAAAGTTTCTATTAAATTCAAAAGTGGTACCTATTTTGTTATGATTATTGAAGAATTACATGTTGATATTTTATTAGAGTGAGATGCATTAAAATGTTTAGACAAATTTGATATATCAGTAGCTTTCAGACTGAATTCAAACATAATTCAAATGAAAAATATTCGAAATTCTATAGTATCCTTGTCAGGAATTTCATTATCAATATCAATATAAAAATTATTTAAATTTATGATATTGTATGTTAAAAGAACTTGAAATAAACTGCTTTGAAATATATAGATGAATTAATTCAAGATTTTACAATGTGGAACATAATAGTAAAGTGAAAATATTTACAAAAATTTTCTAATAAATTCATAAAAAATGTTTTCAAATCATTAAAAATTTAAAAAAATAGATAAAATGCACATAAAGAATAAATTTTGTTAAAAAATTTTTTTTTGCAAAATGTCACTTCAAGGTGACAACTTCGAAGTGGTCACCTTAAAATGACTATTTGCTTTTCAGTGCACGAAATCTTATTCCTTGTCAAATATTTCATAAATAAATAATCTTGTTAAATATTTTTATTGAAATTAATATTTTTCTGTATATCAAACGTTTTGCTTAGTATATACAGGGTGACACAAAAGTAAGGGCCTACCTATTTCTTTGAAACTTTAATATCTTTTTTTCTACTTTATATTTGTTTATGATTTTTTTTTATCTGATAGAGGATTGCCTAACTTTATCAAATAAAAAAAAATCATGAAAAAATACAGGGTAAAAAAAAGTTATAACAGTTTAAATAAATAAGTAGGCCCTTACTTTTGTGTCAACTTGTATGTATATAGTTAAATAATGTTGGTTTATACAGGGTGTTTCATAAGTAGATGCAGTACTTTTTTTGTTAATAACTTTTTTATTTATGAATGGATTTGAGTGATATTAGATTCATTTTATAGACAACAAATCCGGAAATTATACAATATTAATACTATTTGAAAACTCCAATTTCTTCTAGAGTTGTAGGCTTCTGAAAAAAGGGTTAGTTTTTGCCATGTTTGTGTATATAACTTTTTTATATGATAAGCTATAATTATGATTATTACTAATAAATGTTTATTGAGTAAATAGCTATCTGTGATAATAATATCATTTAGAATTATTTTTATTAACTAATAGAAAAAATGAAAAATTGTCGATTTTTATCAATTTTTCATCATTTTTGAATTATAACTTATTAATTAACTATTTTATTCGATGGACTAGTAGAAATTCTGATAGAGTAAATGATTCTCTATCGAATGACTGTAATTACATAAATTTCTTAAAACGATGAAAAAAGTTATGATTACTTTAAGCTTGTCAATTTTACAAAATTTTACAAAATTTTATTTAATGGTAAGAAAATTTTTTTTATTTTTATTTTGTAGCATCATTAAATTTATGAAACTTTAAAAAAACTTATGGTTAAGATATTATTTTTTAAATTTTATATTAAATTTAATTTTTATTTCAAAAAAAGAATTTTGCTTAAACAATTGTTAAAAGAAAGATTTACTACCTTTTATGGATAATAACATTAATTTACATAAGTTTTTTAATGTTTGTCATAATTCATACATTGTAACATACTGATAATACATCAACAAAAATAAAAATATTTAAAAAAAATAGCTAATTTCCTATAAATTAAATGTTTTGTAATAGCTATTTTTACAAGAAAAATTCTCTTATGACAATAACATTAGAAAATTTAAAAAATTTTATTCTATTTGTACATTAAAAATACGAAATTGACAAGCTTTAAGTAATCATAACTTTTTTCATCGTCTATAGAAATCTATGTAGTTATAGTCATTCGATAGAGAATCATTAACTCTATCAGAGTATCTACTAATCCATTTTTAACAATAGTTAATAAATGAGTTACAATTCAAAAGTGATGAAAAATCGATAAAAATTGACATTTTTTAATTTTTTTTAATAGTTAATGAAAATAATTCTAAATGATATTATTATCACAGATAGTCATTTGCTCAATAAACATTTATCAGAAATAATCATAATTATAACTTATCATATAGAAAAGTTATATACACAAACATGGCAAAAACTAACCCTTTTTTCAGAAGCCTACAACTCTAGAAGAAATTGGAGTTTTCAAATAGTATTAATATTGTATAATTTCTGGATTTGTTGTCTATAAAATGAATCTAATATCACTCAAATCCATTCATAAATAAAAAAGTTATTAACAAAAAAAGTACTGCATCTACTTATGAAACACCCTGTATATTGATGATATTGGAATTTTTTCTCATGAACAATTATATGTAGCATTAAGTTGTGCTAAGTCCCCTTTGACAATCAAAATTAAATGGAACTATCAACAACCATCAAATAAAAAAGGAAAATTGAAAAAGGTTAAAATAAAGAGTATAATAGATTTATTTTTAAATTCGCTTGAACAGCTCCCACTTCCACAAGATATTCCTGATATCAAAATTAATGATAATGAAAGTAATGATGAAAAAAGCAATGATAATAAAAGGAATATTTGAAAACATATATTAAAATTTTTTTAATAATGATTGATAATAATTACAATAACGGAGTGTTCAAAAATTAATAATTACCTAAAATTTATTATTTATCTATTTATTTTTTTTAAAAATTTTTTTACAATAATAAATTTTTCACTTTTAATAAACATAAAAAATAAACATAAAATGAATGTGTAACCCTTAATTATAACAGTAATTTTAAATTAAAAAATTACTATTGTTTAATTTTTTTTTAATAATTTTAATAATTAAACACAAGGTAGCAGAGATCATTAAACAATTTTAATCTAATTTAACCTTTATTTATAATTCTTTAAAAAAACTAAAGGGTAAAGCTTTTTTTTTAAATCTGATCTTATAATATATTATACTTTAAACAGTTTTCTTTCAAATAAAAAAATTTTAAAAACATTAAAAGTAGAAAAAAGCTATTAAAGTTTAAAAAGATACCGGGTTACTTTTTAATCACTCTGTATAGTAATATTAATAAAGGTTATTTTTATACTTTATTAACATTTATAAAAAAACTTATAAATTAAATGATTTAAATCAGAAAAATCAAAGTTTGCGCATTTTTGCGACGTAATTATTCTTTTATGTAGGCGCATGTTTAAAAAGAAATCAAAAAAAAAAAAAACAAAAAAAAAACATTTTATTAATTTGTAAAAAAACAAAACAGTTTGAATTTTTAAAAGTTTTTAAATCATTAGTATAAAAATTAACAAAATCAAATATTTGATGTCATTAATTTTAATGATGTTTGGAATTTACATTTTTTGATTAATAAGTTTTAAAAAGTTAAGCTTTAACTTGCATCGGTTGTCATATTCACTAAATATGTTGAAGACAAGTATAAAGATTAGAAATGTTTTTAAATTTTTTTAAATGTATTCTAACTAAAATTTTTTACCGACAAGGAAAGCATTAACAATAAAGAAAACTTTCAAATAATGTAGTCTTTTTTTATATTAAAACTAATATTCAAATTAATGTTTATAAAAACAAAAATATATTTTTTTATTTTATAGAAATAAAATTTTGAATGTAAAAAATAAGGTTATCAAAATCAGATTTTGAAAAGTAACTATATTAAAGAAAGACTGGAAATCGTTTTTGTTTAAAATGTTATGAATTTAATGCTATACCTTTTTAATAAAACATTTAAATTAATTTTCACCGAAATGAATGAAATATAAACCGTATAAATATTATTTTTCCTAAAAATTTTATCCAAATTGTTTACAAAAAAAATAAACTATATTATAAATACGCCAATGATTTATACATAGATGTTAGTAAACATAATTTTTTAGCAAATGACAACATAAAAGATTACGCCTTTGATAGTAATATTTTACATTTGTCTGATGTCAAACATTTGACTCAAAATGCTTTTCTCAAAGGCGTTCAAGCATATTAATTGTTAGAAATGTATAATTTGATATATCGTTCTCAGATGCAATATTCAGAAATGGCAACTACTTTTAAGAGATATACAAGATTGGAGTTAAACAATAATGCGGTTAACAAGCAAAAAAAATTAAAGTTATGGCTAAGATTGTTAACGTATCTATGGATCCAGATGAAATAATATTCTTATATAATTCAAAAGATAGAAATATTCCAAAAATGGATATATTATTAGCTTATAAAAGCAACAATGAAAACGTTCTAAAATTAATGGCATTGGACAGGAACCATTCTTTAATTGACGCCTTAACATATTCTGTTCTATTTCCTAAAGGCGAAAAAACATAAAATGCCGATAAAAGAAAGGAAAATTTAACTACTTATCCAAGCAGACGTGAATTTATCAGATACAATCTTTATCAAAGAAACGACAAAACAATTATACTAAAATCATCAAAATTATTGCAACAATTTATCATTGATTACTACGTTAGAATAGAAAACGACATCACAGAATATGCTCATAAATTAAAAAAAAACAGATATGAACTACAAAAAACGTTTGGAAATGTAAGAGATAATGTTGTTGATGTTGGTATTGAAGAAAATAATGATAACGAAGAAATTTTTAATTCTGATTCTGAAGAAGAAACATCATCAAGAATATTAAAATCATTGACAGGTGGACCAAAGTGGTATAAATTTAAAGAACAGAATGCACTTGCTGTTTAAAGATTTTATGGTAAGCCACATTTGTTCATTATATATACATGTAATCCTAAGTGGCCAGAAATTATTAATTCACTACCTAATGGTTTCAAATCAACGGATAGGCCTGATATTGTTGTTAGAGTTTTTGCATTAAAACTCAATGAATTAATAACAATGTTAAGAAAAGGACTTTTTGGTGAAGAAGAATATTTATTTTATTCTGTAGAAGTTCAAAAAAGAGGACTACCTCATGCGCATATTCTCCTACGAATAAAAGATTTCAATAAAACTGCTTCAGTAATAGATAAAGTTGTTTTAGCAGAATTACCTAATGCTGAAGAGGATAGTGAATTATTTAACTTGGTTATTAAGCATATGCTTCATAAAAATTGTGGTGATATTCAAAACAAATCACCATGTTGGAATTTGGCAAAAAATAAATGTTCTAAAGATTTTCCAAAATCATTTATAAAAGAAACGTTTATTGAAAGATTATCCGGTAAAGTATATTATAAAAGAAATGATAATACAAGCGATAATATTGTTATAAGAAATAGGAAAATAGATAATAGTTATGTGGTACCATATAATCCATTTTTATTGAAATACTTTAATGCTCATATTAATACTGAAATAGTTAATCAAGTATTAGCAGTTAGTTATTTGTTTAAATATTTTGTAAAGGATGGTAAAACAAATCGAGTAAATGTGGAAATGCTTTTCAACGATAAAAACAAGGACGAAATATCAGAATATCAGAAAGTAAGATGTATTGGACCAACCGATGCTATTTGGAAAATATATGAATATCCCATTGTCCGTAACACTGTAACAGTTGAAGTCTTATATATTCATGAAAAGCCAGAAAATAATCAACATGTTTTTCTTCCATACTTAAACGAGGACAATGATTTTTTACATGGAAATGATTTGAATACTGATGCAGATGCATTGAAACATCTAATGACAGCCAAAACAATTGGTAAATCTAAACTTATGGCTTATTTCGACTTAATGAATGAAGAAAGAAATAAATTAAATCCTGATGAAGAGATTTTAAATTTAACATATGAACATATACCAACTATGTTTAAATGGGATCCTCTTTACTGTGAGGATAGTAATAATCCTAATATTCCACGCCATAAAAAAGGAGCATGGATTAAAAAAATTCAAAAAAGAAAAGCCATAGGTAGAATTATACCTGTGTCAAAAAAAGATAAGGAGATGTTTTCTATGAGATCATTATTAACCCATAGAAAGGGAATTACATCATTTGAGGATTTAAAAACGATAAATAATGTAATCTTTCCAACTTACTATAATGCAGCAAAATATTTAAATCTAATGAAAGGAGGAATACTGGATAATAATCACTTTAATGAATTGAGTAAATTATCAACACCACAAGAGTTTATCAATGCTTTTGTAATTTACATATGTTATGATGAGGAGTTTAAAAATCACAAAGAAATTTTTGATAAACACAAAGATTTTATGAACCAAATTTATGTACCAAGATATCAAAGAAATTGTAATGGGATTCCTATTAACGAATATGTAATAAAAAGAAATGCAAATAATCATTTGCTTTATGATATAAGTCTAAAATTATCTGCAAATGGATTTAACTTCTTAAATACGGACCTACCATTAGATACAATTAATTATGATAAATTAATTGATATTGATGGTAATAATAGGGAGGATGATTTAAGACTATTAGAAACTTATATATCTAATGCAAATCAAGCTCAATTGGAAGCACTAAATTTTTTTAAACAAATTGTTGATTCTGGAGGATCATCTAAATTAATAATGATAGAAGATCCTGCAGGCACAGGAAAAACGTATGTTTATCAAATGATTTCAACATTCCTTAGAACAGAAGGAAAATCGTACATAAATTTGGCAAGTACGGGTATTGCAGCTTCATTATTACCAGAAAGGCAAACAATACATTCCTTTATCAAAATGCCATTAAATATAAACAAAAAGGATTTTGTTGTTGATAGAAAAAAAATTCATAGAATGCATGATTCCGATAGGTATCGTTTAAGAAATGCATCTGCAATTTTTATAGATGAAATATCAATGTTAAGTACTAAACAATTGCAATATATTGACTTGGCATTTAGAAGTAATTTAAAAAATTACAATTATCCATTTGGTGGAAAGTTAATTGTTCTTGGTGGAGATTTCAGACAATGTTTACCAATTTTAGAAAATGCAACTACAAGAGAATTAATTTCATCAAGAATCCTATCATCAAGATATGTAACGCCTCTAGAAAGGAGACATTGTAAATAAGAACAATTTTACATTTTTAAGTCAGTCTTTATATTTATTTATGTTTTGTATTTTATAAATTGTAGCATTGTATTATAATAAATTATTATCTCTATCTAATTTGTTTACAGACACTTTACACATGGAAATCAAGTGAAAACAATTTGTTTAAATGAAAATATGAGAACTGAAAATGGAGAAAAAGAATTTGCTCAATTCTTATTACAAATAGGAAATGGTGAAAGGTACAACCCAGCAACTTCTTATCAATTAGATGGAAGAATGGATAATTATGCATTTATAAATATTCCTAAAACAATGATTTTTGAAGGAGATGATAATCGGTTCATTGAAGAAATATTTGGAAGGAATTTACAAAGTATTAGAAATAAAACAAATGCTGCAATTTTAGCTTCAAGTAATAAGATGGTCAACACAATAAACAAAAATGTAATGGATAAATATTTTAAAGAACAAGAAACTTATTTTTCCGATGACAATTTGTATTTTGAAAATGATTTCCAACAAAATGCTGAAGATTTAGGAATTACTTCAGAATTATTAAATACATTTAATCAATCTGGATTTCCCCTACATAATTTAACTATTGCTAAGGGATGTATTTTAATGTGTCTTAGAAATCTTAATATCAAAGAAGGATTATGTAATGGCACAAGAATAATTTATAAAGAAACAGTTGAATCTAGGGATAAAATGGAAAAATTATTAAAATGTGAATCATTAGATGGGACAAAAACTTTTCTTATTCCTCAAATATTGCACACTCCTGTCGATTTAAAGATAGCGATACCTTTTACAAGATATCAATAGCATGTAAAAGTAGGATATTGCATAACTATTAATAAATCTCAGGGCCAAACATTAAATAGTGTTGGTTTATATATTGACGACGTTGGAATTTTTTCTCATGGGCAATTATATGTGGCACTAAGTCGTGCTAAGTCACCTTCGACAATAAAAATTAAATGGAACTATCAACAACCATCAAATAAAGAAAAGTTGAAAAATGTTATAGTAAAAAGTATCATAGATTTATTTTTAAATCCACCTGACCAGTTACCACTTCCGCAAAATATGCCTGATATTGAAATTAATGATAATGAAAGCAATGATAATGAAAGTAATGATGATGAAAGTAATCTTTGAAAGGATATATAAAGAAAATTTTTTAAAATTGATTGATAATAATTATAATAACAGAGTGTGAAACAGTCATAATAATTACTTAAAATTCTTTATTTTGTTAACATGGACAACTTGACCATAAACACGTATGTAAGAACACATGGAAGGAACATGGAGAATATAAATAGAAACATTATTGAACATATCATCACTCATTCACTTATATTATCATTCCTTATTTTTATTGTATTCCTTATATTAATAAAAGTCTTATATAAACGTTAGCTTACATTCTTTCCGTATCAAAGGATGCCTCAAATGGGGCATCCGATGGTTACAATTTTTTTTATTTATTTATTTTATTAAAATTGTTTTAATAATAATAAATTTTTTATTTTTCCAATTCAATTAAATCCTTATCTATAATTCTTAAAAAAACTAAGATATAAAGCTTTTTTTTAAGACTGATCTTATAATATATTATACTTTAAACTGTTTTCTATCAGATAAAAGAATTATAAAAATATTCAGAGTAGAAAAAATATTATACAAGTTTAAAAAGATACCGGGTTGCTTTTTAATTACTTTGTATAGTAATATTGATTAAGATTATTTCTATTAATTAATAGCATTTATAAATAAAAAAAACATATAAATCAACATCTTTAAATTAGAACAATCAGAGTGTGCGCATTTTAGCGGCGTAACTATTCTTTTATGTAAGCGCATGATTAAAAAGAAATCAAAAAAAAGAGCAAAAATATTTTATTTATTTGTAAAAAACAAAACAGTTTGAATTTTTTGAAGAATGGATAATTACACATTTATAACTATCTCTCAAATAATAATTTTTGAAGGTGGTGATAATCAATTTATAGAAGAAATATTTGGGAAAAATTCATAAAATATTGCAAAAAATAGTAATGCTGCAATTTTAGCATCAATTAATAATGTGGTAAATTCAAAAAATTTAAAAATTCTTGACAAATATTTTAACAACAAATTAATAACATATTATTCAAATGACAACTTATATTTTGAAAAAGATTTTCAACAAAATGCTGAGGAATTAGGAATTACTTCAGAACTACTAAATACTTTTACTCCATCTAGATATCCAGAACATAATTTAAGTGTATAACACAATCATAATAATCACTTTAAATTTATTTTTTTATTTGTTTATTTTATTAAAATTGTTTTAATAATAATAAATTTTTTACTTTTAATAATTTTTTTTACTTTTAATAAACATAATAAATAAACATAAAAATAATGTAATACCTTAAACAATACCTTAATACTTTTGCTATTAAACTACATGGTAGCAGAGATCATCAAACTATTTTAATCCAATTAAACCCTTAATTATAATAGTAATTTAAAATTAAAAAATTATTAATGTTTAATTTTATTTCAAAATAATTAAACACAAGGTAGCAAAGATCATTAAAAAATTATAAAACAATTTAAACTTTATATATAATAATAATATAAATTAAAAATTTATTATTATTTAATTTTTATTTAAAATAATTAAACACAAGGTAGCAGAGTTGTTTTTATTTTATTGTCAAATGCGTTCGCTCTCAAAAGATATCTATTATTTTGTTTAAGATATTTTATAATGTTTATAAATATACGAACGATAATGCAAAAATACAAAATAAATTATATTTATAACTGTTTTATATATCTAACTAAAATAAAAGTTATATACAAGAAGCATCATTTTTGTGCTAACACTATACAATAATATTAATTAGATTTTTAATATTCTATTACAATTAAAAATTATTAAAAATGATAAGTAATTTTAATAACTGCTTAGTTATTTTTGTTATCTTTATTTTACTAACCAAATTAAGTCAATCTAATCATGAATTTTTTAATTGTAATGATGATAATATGGAGAATTTTGAGTTAGAAATACACAACAAGATGAATTGTAGTAAATCTTATTTATGGCATTTTGAAATCAAAAATATGATACATTATAATAGAACTACAAAAAAGTGTACATCCAGATTAGTTCAATTATTAGTCAACTACAAATATGTTATTATTCTAAGCCATGATGGAAAAAAAGAAAATCACGAACTACTTATACATTCAAAAAATACTTTTTTTAAATATCCAAAATGTTTAAATAAAAACAAACTTTATTATAAATTTGACAATGACTTATACATAGACGTTAATAAAAGAAATTTTTTAGCAAATGAAAACATAACAGAGGAAGCTTTTGATAGCAATATTTTACAATTGTTTGATGTCAAAAATCTAACTCAAAATGCTTTTCTTCTTGGTGTTCAAGCATATTTAATGCTCGAACCCTATCATTTGGATTTTTATTCTTATATTCAATATTCAGAAATAGTATATGCTTTTAAAAGATTTACAGATTTGGAGTTAAATAATAATGAAAGTAACATTCAACAAGGACGCTTATTTACTACTAAATATATAAATGGTATGGGAAATAAATCATATTATTATTTGTGTAATCAAGCAAATAAAAATATGAACAACATTTTTCGCAGTCATACACCTGAAGAAAAAGTACGCTCTTATTTAGGAAGGAGTGACGTAACATCTATGGGGAAAAATAAGTTTGGAATGTATGTGGTTGAAATTTGTAAGAAACTACAAATTGAAAAAATATATAGTGATCATCATGTTCAAAATATATGTTATCAATATTTACCAGTAAAAACAAAAAGTGGTGAGCTAATGTTTATTGACGAGAATAACTATGCCCATCATTATTCAGAAGCAAGAAGATGTACTGGATTTGTAGATGAAGAATTATCAACTAAAGCTTACTATAGAAATAAAATTGAAAATGAATCATATTATGATTTATTTATAAATTGGATCATAAAAAAACTTCATTTAAATAATCCAAAATTAAAAATTGGTTGGTGGAGTTTCAATATGTTAACTATGGTAAAATTAGTTGTTACTATTGGAGTGGTTGTTTGTACAATTATGTTAATAATTGCTATTTATACATTGCATAAATTATCAAAATTAAAACATTTCGTTTGTCAAATTATAAAAAAAAAATGAAAGTCAATTAAATTCTACTGATAAAAATGAAGCATTACAATATGATATAAATGCTATAGAAGTAAAGATTCAATAAAAAAATTACTTACAAAAATTATCTATAATTTTTTATTTAATTAAATAAAATATATATATTTTAATCATTTTTATAAAATTTATTTTTATTTTTGCTATATTTTTTAAAATGTCCGGCAAAGGCTTTCCTTGTGTTTAACCCATGTATTAGTTCTATCATTATAAGATCACATTAAGATATATAAATGTACGTACGTGTTATATTAAAATAAAATTTTTAGATAATTAAATGATAATTAACCCAAAAAATAAAAAAGTATTAGTTGGCCCTTAAAAAAGTTTTTGGCATTACTTAAATAAAATTTTTTAAGATCGTATTTAAGACTAGTTCAAAATATTATTTTTACAATGTTATAAATAGAATGTTTAAAAGTATAATTTAAAAGATAAAAAATTTTTATTTTCAAGTCCGTGCTTAGATTTTGTTTTTTTATATTTTTTTAAATTAATACCCTTAATAATTGCTTAAAAATATAAAAAATAAGTTATTAAATAAAAGAAAAATTTTAAGTTTATTCTCAAAACTATCTTAATTTTTTATCATTTATGTAAAATATCAATCACCTCTAATCAAATGCTCCAATAATTAAAAAGAACAACTTTTTTAATTAATATAAATTTAAATTTTTTTACACATCTGGTATAACAAATACAATTAAGTGAAAGTTTTTTCCGGACACCCTGTATATTTTTTGTATAATATTATTTTTAAAAATTCAAAAAAATTTAAGAGAACATGAATTAATGATACATAAAAACATACCATTTACAATTATGGTTTTCATAATTTTATCATTACATAATAGTTTTTTCTACAAAATGATTTATATTAAGAGATATTAAAGGTAATTTTTTTTTTAATTTGGATTTATTATTTTTAAGAAATTTAAAAACAATTTTATTAATCTGTTTGTAAATCTTTTTTAAAGATTTTTATCATCTTCCAAATGAGTAGTATGTAAGATTGAGAGAATAAAGAAATTTTTATCTTATATCTATCTTCTTAAATAATTTTATGAAAGGAACTATTGTTTAATTTTGATAAAGATTACATTTCTAAAATATATAGTTATAAAACTTTATAAATAATAAAAAAAAATAAAGTTGTATATCTTTTGAATGATAAATTAATTTTTTTGAAGTAAAAAATAAAAAAAACATATGTAGAAGTGTGTTAAAATTAAACAAAAGAAAAAAGAAAATAAAAAATAAACTTTAATTATACTAAAATATTGAAAATAGCTTATATAGATTATAAACAACCTATAAAATTAAAAAATTTAAGTAAAATAATTGAATGAACTTAAATAATAAACTTTAATTTTACTAATATTTAAAGTAAACTTTTTTTACTAATCATTCTTATTATAACAAATTGAATAATTTATTTTGATAATTACGTAATTTTTTAAAACATTTTTATGTATATACTACAAACGATCACATAAATAAAATATTTATCACAACATTTGTATTTATTATAAAAATGTTACCTTAAAAATACTAATAATGATTCATTAAAACTTAACAAGTTATTAAAAGATAATTTCTTTGAGTAATACTTTCATTATTTTGAATAATTCAAAATTTATCAATGAATCTTTTTTTACATACAAATATAAATAATTCTAATATGATAAATTGTAATCAAAAGAAAATTTGAAAACTTTTTATAAAATGAAACATTCTTTATTATGCATCATGTTTAAATTTAAATAGTATTTAATGGTTTCAAAAACAAAAGATGAAATAATAATTTCAAAAATGAAATATTTTATTATATTTTTTTATTTTCTAACATATTTTGTAAAAGTAAATGGGTGCCGATCAAATAAATATGATATTGAAAGTTTGGATTCAGGAAATATTGATCCAGTAGTTGCTTCAAAAGGACTAAATGAATATGTTGACATAAATGTAGATCCTTGTGAAGATTTTTATCAATTTACTTGTGGTAAATGGATTGAAAGTATAAAAGAACGTAAAGATTATAATTCAACAGAAAATTACAGTATTCGTGAATTAAAATTTAATGATTTTGTATTAGGTAAAATTATATGTTATTAAAAATATAGGTAAATTTTTAGATATAATGAGTAAAAAGATAAAAACAAATTCACGTGCATTAAAAAAAATTATTGAAATGGAAGAAAAATGTGAAATGTTAAAAGACCAAGTCAAAAAAGAGAATTGTACTAATTTAGTTAAAGATTTTAGAAAGTATGCTTTTGCTACAATTTTTATAAATGAAAGATTACGTGATAAAGAAGTTAAATATGGTTTGAATGTTTCAACATTAATATTTAATAAACTTAAGGAGGAATTTAAATTATTAATAGACGAAAAAAAAGATATCTTTGATGAAAATTCCAGAAAAAATCTTTTAAAAAAACTCTCAAAACTGAAATTTGATATGAAAGGAACTATTGAAAAAATTTATGATACAGTTGAAATGGAAAAATGTTATTCTTATTTAAAAACATCTGTAGACGATGATGCATATAAAATGTTTGAATATTTAGAAAATTTAAAATCATCTAATATATCCTTTACAAAAAATATAAAAGATAAAAATGACTATGAAAATAATTGTTTATTTTATATTACTCGACATGGTAATAATTTTACAAAATATGCAGGTTTTAATGCATTCTATAACCATGAACAAAATGTTATGGCAATAACTACGGAAGTTCTTAGAGAACCAATATATCATAAGAATTATCCACTCTCTTTTTTATATAGTGGCGTTGGATATATTATTGGACATGAAATGCTTCATGCATTTGAAAGTGAAGGAATAATGTATGATGAAAATGGTAAAAATGGAACAATAATTATAACTTCAGAATCTAAAAAAAAATTTAAAAATAAAACTGATTGCTTTGAGAAACAGTATAGCAATGCTAAAGAACCAAATACAAATTTGAAAGTCAAAGGAAATTTAACATTAGATGAGAATCTTGCTGACAATGGCAGTATAAAAATTGCCCATAGAGCTTATATGAAATATTTAGAAAGTATTGGTAGAAGTGAACCTAAAATTCCTGGATTTGAAAGCTTTACAAATGAACAATTATTTTTCATAAGTTTTGGTAGAACATGGTGCTCAGTTTTAAGTAACAATAGTATTGAACATCGAATTGAAAATGACGTACATAGCCCAGGCAACATACGTCTTAAAGTTACTTTGGCTAATTATAAACCATTTTCTAAAGCATTTAATTGTAAATTAGGAAGCAAAATGAATCCTAGTGATAAATGTGAATTATGGCTTAATTAAATATAAATCGCATTCACAAGAAAAAAAAATCATTTTTCATCGTATTCTGATACAAAATGTAAAATGTAGATTTTAGAATAATTTTTTTATTTAGAATTTTGTTTCGTTAGGCAAATCGTTTTTTCAATAAACTTCATTGAAAAAAGTATTTTAATTTTAAAACAACTAGTATGAAATGGTTTTTTTATTGTTGCATAAAGTGTGAATTTTTAGAATATTTAACACATAACAATAAAAATCTCTTCTATTTATAAATTAAAAATTAAAAGTTAAAATTAATTATTTCAAATCTATATTTGAATTTATATGCGTAAGCTTTTTTTTGTTCCCTGTTAACAGGTGTAATATTTATTTAAAAAAAGAAAATTATAAATTAGTTAATGGAAATTGGTATTTTTGTGTATGTAAACAATATGTTTTAAAAAATTTGTTACATTTTAAGCTTATTTAATAATCTAGTGAAACAAAATTTATTAATTTAAAATTAAGAATATCATTAAAAATCTAAAAAATTATAATAGGATAGTTACAATTTTCTTGGTCAAAAAATGCGGCATTTTATAATGTAAACAAAATTCGTTGGGAAACTTTAAATATCATATCACTAAAAGAAATTGAAAATAATATAATATCACAAAAACAACAAAAATTTGTAAAAATAAAAGATTATGTTAAATTAAAATAAAATTTAAAAACTTTTTTCGTTAGAAAATTTACCGTAGATTGATAAAGTAATAGAAAAATTTTGTAAAATGTTTCGAGCGTAAAGATAGAAGTCAACCGATTACCGTGTAAAATAAACTAGTTATTTTTTATTTATTTTCTGAGTCATAAAATAGGCTTATAAAATATAATTAACGTTAGTTAAGTTTAAAAAATTTTCTCAAAAAATTATTATCAAGCAGTTTATTATTCTGAATTAGTCTTTTTAACCACTTCAAATAATACTTTTGCTTTCATAGCACATAAAATAAGATTCATCTTACTACAATACATTTAAAAAAATCCATACTCCTTTTTAAATTATTAAATTCACAGACTGTCATGCAAGTGACAAAGTTTATTCAATATTTCTAGAACGTATCCAATAATGGGTAGTTGTTTTTTTGCAGATAATACATTTTTATAGTTTTTAATGTCACAAAAATTGTTGAAAATATATTATGAAAGTATATACAATTAGAAAACTACCACTTTTTATCATTATTATTAATAAATTTGTAAAAAAAATCAGAAATTCTAATGAAATATCTATTAATTCTTCCTTTTTTACAACTCAGTTGAAACTTATCATATAAAAATGAGAATAGTTTCATTCAGTAAAAATTTTATTATATATTTTAAACAAGGATTCTGTGTAGAAGATTGCATTAACTAGCAAAACAATCAAATCACAAGTTAAACGCTTCAGAAATTAAGTAAACAAAACTAAAAATTAAAACGTAAATCATGTAAAGTGTAAGGTTCATATGTTTTACTAGAATTCTTGCAGTTTGATTCCTCAACCAATATTCGTAGATTTCTAGGTTTTTTTAAAGTTTATTTTTCTTATCTTAATCATTTTACCTAATTATTAAGAACTAAAGCTAATGCTCCATCCCCTCAGTTATCTTATGTAATCTTTGATATATTGATTGCTGTTTAATACCTTTTGAAGTTTTTAATTGTCTTCTATAATAAGTTAAAGTAAGCTTCATGGTTATTATTTCTTTTTAAAGAAATGTGTATGAACAATCTTACTTGAATTTATTAAAATCCCAAGTTCTCCAAGATATTGTTAAAAAACATTCTCCTGGAGAATTTGTATTCATGCAAGACGGAGCTCTACATCATTATTTTTAAAAGTAGCGTAAATGGCTTGATAGTGATCTTAATGGTTGCTGGATAGATCGTAGCTTTAAAAATTTGGCGTGGCTTTCAAGATCATCATATCTCACTCAAATGGATAATTTTTTCTAGGGTTACGTCAAATCGCTTGTCTACAACAAAAAATGTGAAACAATTAAAAAGTTAAAAGAAAAAATTAAGGAAGCTTTCAAAAAAGTTAATGGTGAAAAAGAAATGCTTCAAAACACATTTCTTAATTAGAAAAAAGAGTAGAAAGGTGTATTCTACAAAAGTGGTGTCATTTTTAACCTCATTTATAATTTTTTTTAGAATAAAATAAAAAAAATAAAAGAAAATTAATAAATTTTTTTTAGCAAAAAATTGCGCTGCATAAGCAAACTTTTTTATATAAATAAAAATACACAACAAAGTTTTTAATAATTGGCTACATTTAAAAAAAAAATTTATAAAAATCAATAATTAACAAATTGAGTTATTAAAGTTTAAAGTATTAAACACTTATTTGAAACACCTTGTATATTATATATGTAACAGCTAGTAAAATAGCTTATCCAAAAATTCTTGGTTTATCAATAACTTATTTTATTAATTCTTACATATTTATATATATATATACTAAACAAAACGTTTGATATACAGAAAAATATTAATTTCAATAAAAATATTTAACATGATTATTTATTTATGAAATATTTGACAAGGAATAAGATTTCGTGGTGTAGTCGGTTATCACATCTGTCTAACACACAGAAGGTCGGCGGTTCGAATCCGCCCGAAATCATCTTCTTTTGTTTTTTTTAAAAAAAAAAGAAACTAATTATTTATTAAAATCATTTTTTATTGAAAAAAAAAAGATTATTTAATACAGTAATTATATAATTTTAAATTAACATTACTTTTATTTTATAAAAACAATTTAATAAAATATTATTTTTCATAATGTTTGTTTAAATAAAATTTTCTTTTATTTTTTAGATTTTTTAATAAATTTTACTTAATTTATTTATATGCTTATAAAAATCAATTTTACTAATAAAAGTTATTTTTTATTTTCATTATTTGAAAAAGTTTTTGCAAAAATGTTTATTTTTTGACATTGTCAAGTGTCAAATATCAGAAATAAATTTAATTTGACTCTAGTTTTTTTAACATCTAAGTGAGTGTTTACTTCATCCCATGTGGTCTAGTGGTTAGGATTCGTGGTTTTCACCCACGCGGCCCGGGTCCGATTCCCGGCATGGGAATATTTTTTCTTATAAAGATTTTTTTAAACGTTTAATTTATTAAATATTATTTATTTAGTAAAAACATTTTATCATAATACTTAGCATTCGAGTAAAAAAATGTTTAAATAAAAAAAAAAGGCTAGGTAGAATATAAGTTGGTTTATCAAAACCTTCCTCATTTTAAAATCTTAAAACTTCTTTATTTTTATACTTTTAGTAATTTTTTTTTATTGTATTATATGATTTTGAAAATATAATAATTTTTTACTTAAATTTTTCATATTTCTATAAAAAAAAATTCACAAAAAAGAATTAACATAAGCTATCTTATTTTTTACACTATTTTCAAGACGTTTTTTATAATTTTAAAACTTTGAATCACAAATAATAACTAAAATTAAAAATTTTTTTTATTATGCAATTTTTAACTGATTGTACGTGACTTACTAAAACTTGTTTTTTGTGATATTATTGTTTATTTCTATTTGTTATAAAAATTTAAATTTTTTTTATTATTTTAGAAAAAATAGACAAAAAATAAATAAATTATAAGAGATTAAGATATAAAGGCTTTAAATATAACACTTTTTACAAGAAAAACAATAAAAATAAAGCCCTCCAGGGGGCTCGAACCCCTGACCGTTAGATTAAAAGTCTAACGCTCTACCAACTGAGCTAGGAAGGCTACGAGTGTCTAGAAGACACACTTCAAATTCCCAAGCTTTTATATAAATAATTTAATCAATATTTATTAAATATTATAATAATTAACACAAGATTTCATTAATTGATTAATTTGTAGTATTAAAAAATAAGCAATCTTTTTAATTGTTTTTAAAAATTAAAAAAACATAAATATTTTTTACAAATAGGATATATTTAATTGAGAAACTAAAGCTTTGTAAAAAAAAAAAGAAAATTTTAATAAAAAAATTATATAACAACTATTGTTTCATAAATATACTTAATAATATGTTAATAATTTTTTTATTATAAAACTATTATTATTCATACTGTGTTAAAAGCATTTATAATTTATATTTTTTAAATAAACAATATATTATTTTTGAATTTTTTTAAAGAAATTTAGTATTTGATATTTTTTTATTTTAAATAAAATTAGTCATAAATTAGAAAAAAAATTTTTTTTTATCATTACAATAGAAAAATTTTTCAAATATAAGTAAAACAAAATTTGCGAAAAAGCGGCTCAATGGTCTAGTGGTATGATTTTCGCTTAGGGTGCGAGAGGTCCCGGTTTCGATCACCGGTTGAGCCCATTTTGCTTCCTTTTATATGTAAACATTCAGCTTTTTTGATACATTTAACAATTTGGACTCGTTATGAAACTTTTATATCAAAATGCAAGATAAAAGTTTAATTAAAAAACAAATTTAAAAGTATATTTTAAAATTTATAATTTTTAATACTTATTTGTTTTTAAATTTTTTTTTTAATTTGTTGTCAAAAGGTTAATTTTTATCTTGTAAATTTTTAAAATGTAAAATTGATAATTTAATTTAATAACATATAAAAATTATATTATACTCTTATTAATTTAATATATATAATATTTTTACTATTTTAATGTTTATTTATTAACTTTTTTGTTGTAAAAAAATATTTCTACTTTTTATATTTTGATTAAATAATTATAAAACTATGTTGTTTAAATATCAAGAGTAAATATTGATTGTGGTAAAAATAAAATTATATTATAATAAAAATTACATAATATTAATATTAATTTTATATCAATTAATAGTAAATAATAAATATATTAAAATAATTAACATCCTCCAAAATAAAATCTTTTCTTTTACTAAGTGAATGTATGTATTTTAATATTTAAGTTAGTAATTATCGTTTTTTAATTTAATTAAACAATAGTTTATATATATTTATAATTGATTTCATTAATATATAAATATAAAATAAGAAAAATAAATAATCATTTAATTAAAAATCATCATAATATTAAGAATAGTTTATATTATATACATATATTTTATAGAATGAAACATGTTGTTTAAACATATATTAATTTTTTATTTTAAGCATTAAGAAACTATGGTTATTAAAAATTAGTAACCATTATTTCTTTTTCAAACATGTATTAAATATAATTATATTTTACTTATTCTATATTATTAAAGTTTTTTTATACATGTTTATTTTATATTTTTTAATAAAAGTATATATTTAAAACAATTTAATTAAATTTTTTTAATACGTTTTATAATTGCATAAATTATATAAAAAAATATTAAATTTTAAAAAATTTATTTTAAAATAAGAATATAAATAATAATTTAAAATTATTTTACAATATTATACAAAAAAAGTGATTTAAATATTTTTACATTAATATATTTATATATTAAAATAAAAAATATTATATGTATTAGAAGACAAGAAGTAAAATGTTTTTTTTTAAACAATATTAAAATAAATTATTAAAAATTTTTATTTAAAAAGAAATAAAATAAGATTAATTATATTAATTTACATAAAATACAAAAAGATGGGCTCAACCGGTGATCGAAACCGGGGCCTCTCGCACCCAAAGCGAGAATCATACCACTAGACCATTGAGCCGTGACAACAACCTATTTACGTCAAAAAATTTTTTATTTTAACAACTTGTTTAAAAAATTTAATTAAGATAATAAAATTAATTATATTAATTAACGTATAATATAAAAATATGGGCTCAACCGGTGATCGAAACCGGGGCCTCTCGCACCCAAAGCGAGAATCATACCACTAGACCATTGAGCCGTGACAACAACCTATTTAGGTCAAAAATTTTTTTATTTTAACAACTTGTTTAAAAAATTTAATTAAGATAATAAAATTAATTATATTAATTAACGTATAATATAAAAATATGGGCTCAACCGGTGATCGAAACCGGGGCCTCTCGCACCCAAAGCGAGAATCATACCATACCGAAAATTATATCGGTCGCAAGAGGTGCTTTTTTAATTTTTTGTGACCAAATACCTAATATTTCTGTTACTATTCTACCTTTGGAGCCCCTTCAAAAGCCGAAGCTTTTTTCTAGATAAGGAGTACCTGTACCGTTAGACTAGAACAGAAAACCAGCTTATTAACACAAAGAATAAGGGATATTATCATACCAGTGCATAGTCGCCTATGCGAACTGTCATCAAATATGTCATCAATATCGTGGTCAAAGGAGCTGATAAATTTACTGTCCCATCCACCGGAGAAGTACATAAGGTTTTCGATGGGTAGGCCACAAATTCTATGGACTAGGATCTACAGAGACCACCCGGAGCTAATGAGGGAGTCCAAAGTGACCTGTGTGGAGCAGTTAAAATCGAAAGGTCGTAATTATCGTGAGATGATAGTTGCCGACGTAAACTCCAAACGATATGAAAGAAAAGTAGCTGAGAACAATGAAACCTCCAAAACGCCAAATATAAAGGAACCAAAAGTAAAAGAAATAGTAGGCGCTGCAGAACCCCAACCCACCACACCATTCAAAACCATCGACATAAAGAAACTCAGGAAACTGAAGATGGTGAGGATTAGGAGGTTCAAACCTAGCCATGCTTTGTTGAGTCAAGCTAATTTAGCCTTTATAAAAAACTTAACGTCTCTGAAATTGGAGAAAGGATATTCGGCCGAGGATGGGTTCAAACTCTGCTACTATATAGGCATGACAATGTCCAAACTAGCAAACCTCAAGCTAGATAAAAAGAAAAAGAAAACACAAATGGTCATTAAATCAAAGCAAAAATATATTAAAACCCTAGAAAAGCTGTTAATGTTATTTGAAGAAAAATCAAATAAGGCGGAAGCTAAAATTAGGTTACTGAAATCCAAATTTGCAGCCAAGTCTAAAAAGGATCTGCATCAAATAATCTTAGACAGACTAGAAAGGGCAAGAGAAAGACTGGTCGAAATGAAGAAAATGGATCTCACGTCCTCACTACGCCAATTCTTCAAAGGCATGCCATCTCTGAAGAAAACAATCTTGCTGAGGAATAAACTAATGAATAATGTAATTGATATGGACAACAACAGTGAACTAGTAGATGTGAATGAAGGAGCAAAGTACTTTAAAAAATTATGTGGTAAAAGGAAACACAACTTGAACAAAGGTGCAGTCTCTTTCAATCAATTTATTAAACAAGGTAAATGTGAAGCATCAAAAAATAAAATGTCCATAACCAAAGATACACTAAGGTTGGCATTAAAGCTCACATCTTCGTTTAAAGCTACCGGTAAAGATGCTACACCAGGCTTCTTATATAAAACTGTTCCTGCAATGGGCGAATTCTTAATCGAGACTTTATGGGAATCTCTCCAAAGCAGCACTATTCCATACAAATCATTTTGTTATTCAAATACCATTCTTATTCCAAAAACTCCAAATGCCAGCAAACCAGAAGATACTCGCCCAATTTCACTATTAAACCATGCATACAAAGTATTAATGAAAGCATATGCAATAGTGATAGATCAAATCACACTTGGTACTGTTTTCAGGCCTAAAGAACAATGTGCAAATAGGTCAAAAATATCAGGGTGTGCCCTAGCAAATTTAATCGATGGTAAACTTACAGAAACATCACCAAAAGTAGCTTGGGTAGACTTCCAAAAATGTTTTGATTCAGTTTTAAGTGTCCGAAGTAAAGCAGTCATCAAGGCTTTAGGATTACCAAAAGAACAGGAACTCCTATTATTGAAAATTACCAAAAGTTGGTATGTACAAGTATCTATTGGTAAAAAGAAAGCAAGAGCGTTCAAACAGCACAATGGCTTACTACAAGGTTGTAGTCTTTCCCCACTGTTATATATCTGCGTAGCCGGATATATATCCTTTATGTTGAACAAGAAGTGTAAGAAAATACAAATAAATAATTACACCAACCCAAAGGAAAATTTAGAATACAATCATATTATGTATATGGATGATGCCAAACTATTGTTCTCAAATGATGCGGATCTTAAAGTAGGTATCAATACTTTAAGAAAAGCAGCATATACAATAGGCCTAAGCATCAACATTAAAAAATCCAACACTTTAAACACAAAGGATGCTATTTTCCAACCTCTTGATAAGAATTCTACTTACAAATACCTTGGCATTGAACAAAGAGAAGGTAGTGATTTTTTGAAAACGATTAACAAAATTAAAACAAAACTGACTGATAATATTAATCAACTATACAATCTTGAAATTGGTGAAGACAATAGAATATCTTCAATCAGAATGTTAGTTGAACCTACTTTCAGATATATAGGTGAAAACATCACCATTCTTAGTGAGAAAGAAATAGGTACAATCATCAAATTATTAAATGATATCGATAAAGAATTTAAAAAATTAATTACCAGCAAAGATGGTTGGCAAACTAGCCTCACAAAGGAGCGTTTTTATAGATGGAGGAAATGTGAAGGAAAAGGTATGCCAAATTGTACTCTATCCTTTACAATAGGTATTATGAGTCAGATTTCGATGTGTTACAAAGATGACAAGTTTTTACAAATATTGAAAAATAATCACATACACAAACCATCAAACCCAATTATCACACTAGCTACAAGCTTACTAAAGGTATTAAATATTGCTTCGGAAATAGCACTATATAATGAGGGTATCAATATTACATTTTACCAAGATAATCAAACTTCCAAGATAACGTTGCAGAATTCGAAAGAGATGAGTTCGTGGATAGTGAACAAATATCAAAGCTACCTAGAGGAAGGCATAAATAGTAAATTCTGGGGCACCAAAAGGAAAGAGTATTCAGAAAATTTATTTATGCCGTTAACTTCACGTGCATACATGAATTTAAACTCTAAACCGATGGTGGAAAAAACAGTGATGGCAATGCAAGAGAATCAATGCTACCTACCTAACTTCCAATCAAAATTACATGACAAGATAACTCCATGCAGATTTGGATGTGGTGTAGAAGAAAATTTAACACATATCCTTCAAACATGTGAATTTATGAAGAAAAGAACAATAAATGAAAGACATACTAAAATCTGCAAGATAATCGAAACTAATCTTAAGAAAGAAAATAAAGGTGACCTGTATGTGGAAAAGAGTTTTGAATTTAAGAATGTCAAACTCCACCATAGAAGACCTGATATGGTATGGTACAATGATTCTATAGGATACATTATTGAAATTGGTGTTAGCTTACCTGGCAATATGGAAAGAATGTATAAAATCAAAGAAATTAAATATAGTATGAACAGCATGGCGCAAGTGGACGACAAAAACGTTGATTCAATTACACAGGACAAAAACCTACAAAGAGAGTTGGAAAGAACCATGAAAATAGAAATGACCACAATACCACTAATCTTTAGTTCCACAGGAGAAGTTTTGAATAAAACTTGGACAAATTTAAAATTACTTTTTGGAAAAAAGGCGTCAGTTATTTGTAAAGCATGCCAAAGAAGTGCAATGATCAGTTCTTTCTATATCCTAAAAGAGCATTTAGCAAGGAAAGGTTAAATATTTGATAATGATTTAATACCCACTTAATATACATTTGTAACACTTTCTACTTTCTTTACATTGTTAATATATGACTAATAATAAAATTTAGAGAATCATACCACTAGACCATTGAGCCGTGACAACAACATCTTTACAAGAAAAGATTTTCTATTTAAACAACTTTTTTAAATAATTTAATTAAGATTATTAATGAAAAATACTTATTTATATTAAAAAAATTTTTTTTAAATACAATTAATTGCAAAAATATTTTTTTTTAGTAAAAAAACAATATATTGTTAATTATTTTTGTAGAAAAATATAAATTTTAATATTGTATAATATTTTTTTTCAAATATTAAAAAAAATATACAGGGTGTATAAAAATAAACCCGGCACTTTTTTTACCATTCATAACTTTTTTTCTACTGGATATTGTTTTATGATTTTATAGTCATATGATAGAGAATTATCTAGAGAATGATATATTACAAGATCGTTCTCAAGGAACAACTTTAAAGAAAATTAAAAATATTAACATATTATGATATTTATATTAATTTTATAATATAAAAATTTGTATTTTTAAATTTTATTATGTCAACTATGGAAAATTACACCGTCCAATAACCTTCCTTCTCTTTGGCGACATTGTTGTACCCTGTCATAGAAGCTATTCATTACCCTTTTAAGCATGCTCCGTAGTATGTCAGCAATTTCAGTTTCAACATTTTCTTTTAGATCCTCTATCGTCTCCGGTTTATTTCTATATACTCTATCCTTCAAATACCCCCACAAGAAAAAATCTAGTGGTGATAGATCAAGAGATCTTGCCGGCCAATTGATATTACCATTCTTGGAAATTATTCTGTTGCCAAATATTGTCTTAAAAAGGTAATTGTTTCGTGTGCAATATGCGGAAGAGCCCCGTCCTGCTGATACCACATCTCATCAACATTACCTATTGTTGGTATTACTGAATGCTCAAGCATGTATCTATTATTTTCCTTATTAACGGTAACAGCATTTCCTTTGTCATCCTCGAAGTAAAATGGTCCGTAAATTTTTTTTGACGTAATAGCGCAAAATGTTCAAGAGTTAATCTATTAGTAGTTAAACTAATAGAAATAAAAACTGCCAAAAGAATAACAACTTTGAAAATAGTAAATTTTAACATTTTAAGAATGAAAATCTTTGTCAGAAGCTTCTTTAAATATAGACATTTTTTACAAAAAAAATTGTTTTTTAAGAACAATAAAGATAAAAATTATCAACATCTCAATGTTTCGAAGATTGTAACTTTAAAATTACATTGAAAAAAATTTTGAAAACACATTAAATAATCCATTAATTTTAAGGTGTTTATATTAAAAGCTTTTTTTAAATGTTATTTATAATGAAATTAATATTTTATTCGTATCAGATTAATAGTTTAGATAGTTCTCTATCATATGACTATAAAATAATAAAAAAATATCCAGTAGAAAAAAAGTTATGAACGGTAAAAAAAGTGCCGGGTTTATTTTTATACACCCTGTATATTTAATTTATTTTTAAAGTAATGATAATTATATATTTATTATTTATTTAATTTTTTTTTTTATCATTTTTTCAATTGGAGTAATAAAGGGAACTCGCCCACCAAGCCCCATTGGCGCAGTTGGTTAGCGCGTGGTACTTATAAGTTATGCTTTATTAAGCAATGCCAAGGTCACCAGTTCGGGCCTGGTATGGGGCACAACGCCATTTCTTTATTAATTTTATTTTTTAAAATATTAATTCAATAATAATATTATTTTTAAATTGTATTACTATATTTCTTTTATTCAAAGTATTAAATAATTATACTAAAGTTACAAGTTTTATTATTAAAACTTTTATATTTTAATATAAATTTTAGCAGTAATTTTAAATAAAATTATTAATTTTTAAAAAATTATATAAAATATTTATTAAAAAGATAAAAATTGCATTTTAAATGGTCGTATGGTGTAGTCGGTTATCACGTCTGCTTTACACGCAGAAGGTCGCCGATTCGAGTTCGGCTACGATCATATTTTTATAATATGTTTTTAAATAATATAGAAAATCTTGTTTATTTAATACTTAATAATTATTTTTTTGAAATATTTTATATTTTTAATAAAAAAAAGTACTTATTTTAATATACAATTAATTTTAAATTTGTTAAAAGAAAGGAAAAGGATGAATTCGGGCGGATTCGAACCGCCGACCTTCTGTGTGTTAGACAGATGTGATAACCGACTACACCACGAAATCTTGTTCTATGTAAAATAATTCATAAATTAATAATTTTATTAAGCAATATTATTATTATCTAAAAAAATGTAATATTATTTAATAAAAATAAATTATAATACTATTTATTACTTAAGAAAAATAAAATAAAATATTTTTTATATGAGAAAAATTTTAAATTATGATATTATATTATAAAAATATTCATTTATAATTACTTTACTCCAAAATTCCGCCGTTTTAGCTCAGTGGCAGAGTGTCCCTCTCGTAAAGGGAAAGTCACAGGTTCAAACCCTGTATGCGGCAATATTTTCAAATATTATGGTAGAAAATTTTAAATAATCATTATTTTTGTACGTATTATATTTAAATAACAAAAAATAGTTATTAAAATATAGTTCAAACGCTTTACTTAAAATAAAAAAAAAAATGAAATTTAAGCAAAAAATAAATTATTTTATTAATTAATTGGTAATTATTTTGACACCTATTTTTAAATGTGTAAAAAAACCTTTTTTAATGTTAAAAAAAATGACTTAGACAGTTTATAAATTATAAATTAATAATTTAAATTATTTAAACTAAGTTAAATTTACTTATTAATTTTTTTATTGACATATTAATATAAATTTGGTTTTTATAAAAAAAATATGTAAAAGAGAATTTTTCAATAGGTAAATTATAAAATATATTTTTTTTTTGATAAAAATGTTTTAATAATTTATTGTCATAAATTTAAAAAATATGTAATAAATTATTTATATTATGAAAATTGCAATATAAAATATAATATTAATATAATTAACATTTAAAAATTTATTTATAATTATAAAGTAGTTTAAAATTTTTTTCTGTATTTTAAAAAAGAATTGATATTGAAAACATTAATTTATAACAATAAAAATTATTAAATAAATAACAAAAAAATAGATAAATACAATAAAATAACATTTTTTGAATGTCATTTTAACAAAATTTTTAATTTTTTGTTTATAATATAAATGATAATTCTTTTTTAATGATATTAGATTTTATATCAGGTTGTTTTAAAAATCAATTACAAATTAAATTTATATCAAAGTAATAAAAGAGATTTAAATTAATAAAAAAGTATAAAAATGATTTTTATTTTATTTATCAATATGTTTTGAGCTGTTATTTTATTTTTTAATTATTATGTTTAGTAATAAAAACTTTTAAATACTTTAAAAATTTAGAAAATTGAACTGTTCAAATGATATCCCATATGGTCTAGTAGTTAGGATTCGTGGCTCTCACCCACGCGGCCCGGGTTCGATTCCCGGTATGGGAAGCCTTTTTACTGTTATTTTTCATAAAAATAAATTATTTTGATCTTTTTTCAATTATAACGGAGCAAATATCGTCTCATACAACTTTTTAAAAATTATTAACAAGATAATATTAAAAAATGTTATAAAAAAAAGTTTTCAGTTAAATATAAATCTAGTTAATAGATGAATTTAGCAATGTTTTAATGTTTGATTAGTCAATTTTTAGAATCGTTGATATTAAAATATGACAATGCACATTATTATGAGGTAAATTAAAACTTATTTAATTAATCAATTTTATTGGAATATCTTTAATTTTTAACCTATTTTATTTATTTTAATATTTTGTAAGATTTTAAAAAGTTATAAAAGATATTTCTTGATGCAGATTACACAGCGGTAATCATTAATTTTTCTTTAAAACCTAATTTTTTGTTTAATCATTGTAAAGAAAAACTAACATTTCTGTAAAGAATCTATTTTTTCTACCAATTACAACACGAATTGGAAAAAATTTTAACTATTGTTTTTCATTTAATTATTTTTAATAACACTTAAATGTTCTTTACTTTATTCATTTACAAAGTTGTAATAATTGTTCATAAATTTATCAAAGTATTTATTTATTAAATGTTTAAAAGTATTCTACTGTTTTTATGCTTTTACCATATTTCAATAGACATCGCTAAATTTTTGGAAAAATTTTAATTTATGTATAAAAAGTAAGTTTTTTTTTTAATAATTTTTTTATTGTAAACTAAGTATATTCAATTTTTTTATATTTTAAATTTATTGGTATGTTATCATAAAAATAACTACAAAACATAAATGCATAATTTTATTATAAATACATTGAAGAAAAAGTAGTTATCTTTGCAAAATATTCTAAAATTACAATCAGATCAAAAAAAGTATTAAAAATGATTTTAAAGGTTTTGAAACGTACTAAATTTAAAAAAACCTTAAAAAGAACTCTCTGGCGGGGAATCGAACCCCGGTCTCGCACGTGACAGGCGCGGATACTCACCACTATACTACCAGAGATGCTTCAGAACATTTTTGAATCGACCAAGTTTTGGAAACAAAAAGTTTTTTTTTTATTTACAAAATGTTATTGTTACACGGTGTCATGATAAATTTTAAATTTAAATTAACTTTTTTTGTTTTGATATAATTGTAAAGTTTATTTTGAATTGATAGCTAACGTTTATAAAATATTAATTTGGTGTTTTTTTATGTTAACAACTATTTTTAAAAAATGTAATTTTTTTCCAATTTTTTTTTTAAATTATAAAAATTATTATAAATTTTTATTATTGTTAAATTATAATGAATAATATTTTTATTTTTGTTTTCTTTAATAGTTTTAAATTAAATTTATAGATCAGAAATTTAGATTCATTTTTTTTTGTTGTTGAATAAAGTTTTAATGTATATTTAATAGTTAAATAAATTTATTTTTTATAGTTTATTTTTAGGATAAGCAATGTTAAATGATATAAAATCTGATTGTATAAGTATTTAAAAATTTTTTTATATATATTTGTATTTCAATAATTTAATAAATTAATAAAAAGATTTATTTTTATTAATATATAATACTAAAATACAAACAAAATTAAAGTATTAATTTTGTTTATTAAAAAAAATTTTTTCCTGCAATTTGTAAACACGCCCACATCTATGTCAGAAATGGAACATGAAGTCATATAAAAGCCAATCTCCCTTAAGGACAAAATCACATTTACTAACTTTATATAACTCTTTTAACTCACTCTTAAATTTAACTCAATTATTGTATTATTATTATTTTATATTGTAACTCTATTTCTAAATAAAATCTTTAAATAAAAGCTACACCTTATTTATAAGACCAATAAAAGGAATCCTAAAGGACTCCAAAAGGATCCTTACAGATTACAAATTGTAGAGAAATATTTTTATATCAATTGCACAATTTATCAGCTTTTCTGTAAATTATAAGAAACTTTTTCTATCAATTTTTTTTCTGCGTGATTATATAACGTAATAAAACATAATAATTTTTATTTAATAAATTGTACTTTAAATTGTTATATCTATGTTTTAACTCAATATCCAATTAGTTATTTAATAAATTTACACCTACAAAAAAAAACCGTTACTTTTCTATTCTATAAAAATAATTTTTGTCCAATAATCATTTTTTGTTACATTAAAAATAAATAATAATAAGCAAATTTTAGACTAATTACAAAAATTATTTTTGATAGATGTTATATAACTTAATTTTAAAATGGTTTGTTTTAAAACTTGAAAAATTTTTTTATGAATAATTATTAAAAATTTTTTGTAAACGTTACCTCAAAAAAAATCATATAAATAGCGTTAATTTATAATTTTAGTTTTGATTTCTTCTAAATTACTTTCTTTCTTATTTGTCTTCATAACAAAATATTTTATATATTAATATAAACTGTTTAGAAGTTACAAAACTAACATTTGGATAATTAGATGTAAATAATAATAAATATATTATTATTATATTAAATTAAAAATAATTGTAAATTTTTTTTTCAATAAAATTAAAAAAAATTTTGTTATCAAATCTCCAAAATTTACTAATATTTAAATTTAATCATCTTGATCCCCATCTCATCATTTTGTTTCCTAATTAATCATTTTGTTTCTTAACTAATCATTTTGTTCTCCAATTTAATAAAATATGTACAAAACAAAATTATTAATATTTCATAAGTTTTTTGTTAATGTTAAAAAATGTTATTAAAATGAACTATCTAAGCGACAAAAACAATGACTGATCAAAATATAAAAATATAAAATTACTTTCATTAACTTCTTGTAAAAAGTTTTAGCTACAAGATGAAATATTTATCATATTCATAAGTTAGTTATGTAAAATAAAAAAATTAAATTTTTATGATTGCAATAGAAACAAAAAAAAATGTAAAACAAAAATTATTTAAAAAAACATTTTTAAAAAAAACTTTAGTAAATTTTGAAATTGGCTTTTGGTTTCTTAAGTAAGGTCATTTTCTTTTTAGGCTTTTTTTATTTCTTTTTATAAGTTTTTATATTGGTTTTTCGATTTTCCAAGTCGATAGCTAACCTATGAATATGATTAATATGTCATTTGTGGTTAAAACTTTTTACAAGAAGTTAATAATAATTTTATAATTTTATATTTTGATCAGACATTGTTTTTGTCGCTTAGGTAGTTCATTTTAATAACATTAGTAAAAAAATTATAAAATTTTAGAAATTTTTGTTTTTTACATATTTTATTAAAATAGGGAATAAAATGATTAAAAAGAAAACAAAATGATAAAAATTTAATATTTACATATTATTTTGGGGAACAAAATGATGGAAGGTTTTTTGTGTGTACTTAATAGTAAACATTAAAGGTCATTAACATTTTTGTTTTAAAATTATAAAAACTAGAGATTTATTTAAATATTTTAATAATTATTTAAAATAATGTTATACAATTAAAAAAATTTGGAAAATTTGTTGTCTGTATCTTTTTTGCTTTATTAATTTAATTTCTATATGCCAATTTATGTAAATATTCAATAAATATAAAAATAGTACTTATTTTTAGATTTAGTTTTAATTAACATAAATAAAACAATCCAATTTAAATATTAATAAACATAATTTTGCCACTTATATCAAAAATATTTCAATAAAAATAGTATTTTTTTAAAATAATAAATATTATACTTTCTTTGTAATAATTGAAATAAAAATTTGTAATTTTTGTTAATCATTTGGATAGCGGTTAAGGCTCCCGGATGTTTGATAATATTATAAAATATATTAAATTTCAAATAAAATAAAATTTTTATAAAAATATTTATATGCTCTAAATCACATGCTGGGTTTAAAAAAGTTTAATTAATTTAAAATAAATCAAAAATTTTATAATTGTAAAGTTTATGTGTGTTTTTTTATATTAATAATATAACTCTTATTTAAATAGTAAAAAGTAGGTTATTCAGGATGTTTTAAAATTATTTTTAATTATCATAAAATTATACTTAAAAAGTTTTATAAGTTTAAATTAATATACAATATCTGATTTTTTTTTAATAAAATTTTTTTTAGATATTAACGTTAAACAAAAAATTTAAAAGATAATTTTTTTAGATATATTGCTTAATAAATAATTTGATTAATTCTAAAACACGTTTTAAAGACATTTGTTAATATATGAAACCATTAAAATATTTGGTAATCAATAAAAATTTAAAAATTTTTGGAATTAAATTTAGATACTTATTGTTTTTTTAACAATATATTTCGAATTGCATATTTTTTGTATAAAATTTATGTTTAAAAAAAAATATTGTAAATAAACAGTCTATTTTTTTTAAGAAATATTAAATTATATGATATATAATAAAATTTACTTTTTTATATATAAATTTATATACATTATAATTTTAAAACATAAAAATAAATAATTTATGATGGATTTTACAATCTAAAAATCAAAAGGCTGTAAAAAAAACTCTTTACTAGTTTATAAATTACCTAAAAAACAAAATATTATTATTATTAGAAAATAGTCAAAATTGTACAAAAAAATAAAATTATAATGTGATAAATTATTAAAAATATCTATATATATATATATATAATAACTTTCTAAAAGTATTAATTGATAGCTTATATTTCTTAATATTATAAAATAATATTTTTTTATGCAATCATTTTTATTTATATGACACAAACGAATTTAATTATAACAAGTATTTGAATTTATTAATAAATTGGATTTGTTTTTTTATACAAATAAATTATTTAACTTGATTATTGAAACTTTACACAAAATGACAACTGACAACATATAAAAGTTGAATTTTTTCATAAAAAAAAATAAATATTTTAAAAAGTAATGCAAAAAATTGTCATTTTAAAACTTTTTATTTGTTTAAAATTAGTATATTAAATAGCTGATTGTGAATTTTTTTTAAATGCATAATTATCACCAACACTTTAGCTTACAATGCTAAATTTTTTTCTATTTTATAATATTTTAATTATTACTATTTTTTTATTTTTTGTGTCAAATGGTTACAAAGTTCAAGATAATGCTCTCATTGATGGAGATAATTATAATGTTAATAATGTAAGTTATAAATCAAATATTATTGACTAGATTTTTAGGAAAACCTTATAAGAATTGAAAGAGCATCAAAAGAAGAAAAAGGAAAAAAAGAAGAAAAAAATGAAAAAGATAATGAAACTGGATATGGTTCTTATAGTGGAAAAGGAAATTATAACTATAAGAATTTACATTATGTAAATAATGCATCATATTATCCATATCATTATGGTGGATACAATTATGGAGATCCATATGATAATGCTTATGAAGTAACAATTGGACAACAAGTTGAAAATAAAACTGAAGAAAATAAAGAAAAGGGTATGGAGGAAAAAGAAAAGGAAAAAGAATCAGAGGAAAAAGAAAAAGAGAAAGAGAAGGAAAAAGAAAAGAAAAAGGAAAAAGAAAAGAAAAAAGAAAAGAAAAAAGAAAAAAAAAAGGAAAAAGAAAAGAAAAAAGAAAAAGAAAAGAAAAAAGAAAAGGATTCAAAGAAAAAATCAACTAAAAAAGAGAAAAAAAAAGAAAAAAAAGAAGAGAATGAAGAAAATACCACGCCAACAACTACAATAGCTACTACTACAATAGCTACTACTACAATGGCTACTAGTACTACTACTATTACTACTACTACTAGTAAATTTTAATCTTAATGTTTTCTTTTTTTTATCAAATTCTTAAAATTATTTTATTTTAGAATCAGTTGCTGCATATGGTACACCAAGTGATGGTAAAATAATTTATAAAATTTTTAAAATGAAACTATATTTTTAGATTATTATGATCAAGATTATACAGATGACTATTATTATGTCAATATAAGTACACCAAAATCAAATTCAGGTACAAATATAAATCCAATTCCACGACCAGGTCCAAATCAAAATCCAAGTCTAGGTCCACGACCAGGTCAAAATCAAAATTCAAATCTAGGTCCACAATCAAGTCAAAATCAAAATCCATATCCAATTCCACAACCAGGTCAAAATCCAAGTCTACCTTCACAACCAATTCCTGATACAAATTCAACTTCTCAAAACAATCATATACCTAATGGAAACTCTAATGGTACCAACCATGGTTATGGTTCACCATATCAATACAATCAATATTATTATGATCAGCCACATAATAATCGAAATTATGACTATTATAGTCAGCAATACAATAGTTATCATTATGGTAATAATCGAAATGACTATTATTATGATGGTGAAAAAAATGATAATAGTCAAGATTATGAAGATAATTATGATGAAGAAGAAGAAGAAGAGGACTCTGAAGAAGGAGACAAAGACTTTTTTGATAAATTTTGTGATCTTATGAACCGACTTTGTGATGAATGTTAGTTTACGTACTTTTAAATTACAACTATAGTTTTTTTTATTTTTAGGGGGTATCAAGAAAGGAGAAGTAATTATAGCAACTGTTGTTATTGGCAGTATTTTCAAGTCACTTTTTGGTTAATTTTTAAAGATAACTATTTATTTTGTAAAAAAAATTAAAATATAAATAGATTACATTTATTCAATGCTTTATGAGTATTATAAATTTTTAAAAATAGTTATTTTTAAACGTAATTAATCAAAAATATAAAATGTAGTTTGTATTTTAATTTTTTTGCTAACAACAAAATGTTATATTTGATATCATTACATATCGGTTACAGTTTACTTTTTTTACTTAATTGAGTTTTTAAAAAAAGTAAGATTTTAATTCAAAAGATTATAAAATACTAATTTTTTTAAAAACTATGAAGTCAAAAATGTTAATATTATAATTACATCAATATTGATAGTATTAATATTCTAAAATTTAAATATAAAATTTATTTAATTCTTTAATAAAATATTGGATAAAAGATAAATATGTACTACGTGAAAAGCCAAATAAAATAAGATATTTAATATTTTTATATAATATTTTTTTCAAAATTTGTTATAGTAAAGGATGTGTAAACTTTTATAATATAAAAATAACATTAAAAAAATTGACAATATCAATGTACTTTAACTTTTTTTAATTTGTAAATGTAAATATTTGTTTGATTAGACAAATTGAATAAATATTAAATAAAAAGTTTTGATTTTTATAATTATTATCATAACATTTAAAAATTAATCTGCACACTTTTTAAACTACATTATAAAATCCTTTTTTAATAGTAATTAAAACGTTTATTTATGTTAAATTAAGTTCAATATTAAAAAAAACATAAAATAACATTAAAATCATAAAATTTAAAAAAAATGAAAAAATTTAGAATGTTAAAATGAATATTAAAATTTTTGATAATTGTTAAAACTAACATTTTTTACACAAAAAAAGTTAAAAAATTTCTTGTTACTAAAAATTATGTTATATACAAATTTATTATAATAGTTAAACGAATTTAATAAAAAAAAACTTAAATATTTAAATGATCATTTTTATAAAAGTATGGAATCAAAAGTAATATTGAATTTTTGCAAAAGTTTATTTTATTAATCAGTCAAAAAATTTCTAAAATACTTTAACTAAAATCTTCGATATATAATTTAAGTAAGGTATATAATATTTGAATATCAAGTAAAAAGTTTTACTTAACTTTAAATTTATTAAAGTATATTCTAGTTTACTACATAAAAAAAAGCTTACCGTTTCAGTCTTTAAAATCTCAATTGGAACTCAAAAAGTAGTTTTTTTATTAAATACAATTGAAACTAAAATTTTTTTTATTTTTTTTAATTGTTTTACTTTTAAACTTAAAAATCATATTTTTTATTTTAAATCTAATATAAAGCTTTTTTTCAAAATTGTTTTCACAACATTCTTTTTTAGTAGAAGTGTAATCCTTTTGGATCGTTTGGGAGCCTGTTAAGGCTCCCGGTTATTTATAAGAATAACAATAAAACAATAAATTAACTTAAGATTTTATTAAAAGTAAAGGGAATTTAAATATTACAAAGTATAAATTAAAAGAGTTTAGAAATTATATATATTATGTTCTGGTATATTTTCTGTCAACTGCTATTTTATGTTCCTCCATGTTCTTATATAGTATTGTTCATAAGGCGTGTCTATTCTGACATAGCCTTCCAGGATAACAGAAGAATATTTTAAAATAAATTTTTTTTTGAATTTTTTTAAATTTATTTTTGGATTTACAGTCTTCCGTATCAATAATTATTTCAAGTATAAACTACTTTATTAATTTATTTTTTATTTGTTATCAACAATTTTTCAATTTTTTTTATGTTAAATAAAATAACAATTTTTTTATAATTATCTGTTTTTTTTAAACTTTATAGCAGTAAATAATTTATTTTTTAATAAAACATTTTAATTTTAAAAAGTTTGTTTTTTTTAATTCAAAAAAGCATTTATTTTTTAAAAAAAATACATTTTTTTTATTATATAATTATTTTAATGTAAAAAAATGTTCGTTTAAAAATTATAAAATAATTAAAATTTAGAAAAATTAAAAGTTATAATATTTTTAGTCTTAAATTATATTGGTAGTTAGTAAAAAAAAAAACAATAAACAACCATTTTGGAATAAAAAAATGCGGGTCTGCCATCAGCAGCGTGGCGCAGTGGAAGCGTGCTGGGCCCATAACCCAGAGGTCGGTGGATCGAAACCACTCGCTGCTAGTTTCTTAAACTTTTTTACTTTTTATATATTTTTTTTATAAAAGAAAGTGGCAATTTTTAAATAAAAAATAAATTAAAAAAACTTATTTTATAAATTTTAATAGTTTTTTCATTTATCTGTATAAAAAGTTTTGATAATTACATTTATCAATTTTCTGTTTTATATAAATTCATAAATGTAGAAAATTAAATTTTTCTTTTGATTATAAATAATAACTATAGAAAAACGTTGGAAATTTTATTAAAACAATTTTGATAAGTTAAAAAAAAAGAGTGTTTTTCGTGTCATATTCTACATATTAAAATTATCACATAATTTAGAAAGGTAAAAAAAATACAAATATATTGAAAATTAAAATTATTTAAATGACAAAAAAATAAATAATAAATAAATAATAACTTGCATCATTTTTAAATACTTAATCTTTGAGTGTTACAATTACACATTCGATAAATTAATTACTTAAAGTAAAAAGTGATCAGATAAGTAAAGTTTAACAATATAACTTTTATTATTTCTATTTCTTATATACCGTTTAATTTGATAACTTTTCAAAAGTTATAATTTTGTTTATAAAATGTTTGTTATTAATATTTTTTAAAATATATTATTTTATTTTAATTTTTGAGTTTTAATAATTCATTTATTAGTTTAATTTTTTATTAGATTAAGTAGAAGATTCTTTACTTGAGCAAGATTTTACTTAACTTTTATTTAAACCAGAACGAGATAATTTTAAATATAAATAGAGACTTTTAAAATTTAATTATAAAATTATAAAAAACACAGTAAGATTAGAAATTTTCACGCTTAAAAACAACCTTAAGTGTAGAAATGATATTAATAATAAAAATGCTTATTAAAAAATAAGTTTTCGATGACTATCATCAAAACTTTTACATTGATAATGAACGCAATTTATTTTTCCCGATTCAATATACTTAAAATAAATACATTTTATAAATTTTAATTATTTTATCTATCAAACATTATTATAATTAAAAACTTAATATTTCTAAAAATTAATAATTAATATTAATTATTCAATTAAGAAGTTAATTAAATAAAAAATATTAGCATAACTATTTGTATTTAAAGAACAAAGTATCAATAAATTTAAAATATTATTTTTACTAACGTTTTTGTTTTTTTAAAATTTAATATTATTTATTTTTGATAACAACTTGTTTATCGTATTTTTATTTTATTGTCGCTTTATAATATTATTTTTTGAAAAGTTCGATCTTTCAACTTGATTAATTTGACTAAAACTTCATGCAACAATTGTAAATGTCTAAATGATCATTTGTTCAAAATATTATAAATGTTAGTATAAAAATATTTAGATAAATTAAAAATTATATTCATAATAATATAAAATGTTAATATTTAAAAGATTAAATTATAAATATTTTTAATGAAATATAAAAAAATACATTTAAAATAGTTTATAAAATAAATAAATAAAACTTTAGTTTATCAATGAAATAAAAAGTCAAATTTTTAAATTGTTATATATTTTTGATTTTGTCAAAACAAGTTTAAAAAATAAATAGTACAAAGGAAATTTAAATATATTTTTAAAAAAATTTTATATTTATTTTACAAATGTCTTATTACTTAAAAATTATTAACTTTTGTTTCGCGTAAACAAACAAAATTTTCCTTAAATATTATGACAATATTAATATAAAAAAATATAAAATTTGTTTTTTTATTCTATTAATTAACCAGAATTTTCTTTATTTTATAGACTATTTTAAATGTATTTTTTAATATTCTCTTTAATATATTCATAAATTAATTTTTTTAATATTAACATTTTATATTACTATGAGTTTAATTTTTAAAGTTATTTAAATATTTTTATACTAACATTTAAACAATTTTGAACAAATAATCATTTAAACACTTACATTCGTTGCATGAAATTTTAGTCAAATTAATTAAATTGAAAGATTGAACTTCTATATGTAAATAACTATATTAATTATTTAATTGTTGAATTGATAAAATTTATTTATTTTAAATATATTAAATCTGAAAAAGTAAATTGACGTTAATATAAATTTTTATTAAACAATTATACTATTATTTTTTTTAAAATAAAAATAAAAATTTTTGTTTATTCAAAATATTATATTTAAATTACTAAAATATTTTGAACTTTTTAGTATCAACACTTGTAGTCAAAAACTAAGTATAAAATAAGCTAATTATATAAAAATAATAAAAAACATAGTTAAAATAATATACTTTATTAAATAACTACATTTTTCACAAAACAAAAAAATATGTAGCATTTGAGATATTATAAAATTATGAAAGTAATTTCAAAAAGAAGATATGCTTTTAATTTATTACCAAATTTAATCAAAATAATCTTTAAAAGTTACCTTTTAGACTGATTCTAGTAAAACTTACATCAATTTTTTACTAATCAACATTCATAATTAATAATAAAAATATTGATTTACAAAATTTATTTTTTTAATTGTGTAAAAAATATAAATTTTGTTTAAAATAGAATCGAAAACTAAAGAAATAAAGTTATTTACAATGGGTTTTAAAAAATATACAGAGAAAAAAAAGGCTTATTTTTCGTTCTATGTAAAAAATTAATAATTTAATATTGACTAAGTTTAAAAATTATTTTTGTTAAATATGATATTGTTAGTAGTTTAAAATCTTTGTTATTAAAAAACAAATGCTAAAAAAATATGACAAAAACAAGCTTATTTTTTTAAAATTTTTAAAAGTTACAGTTTTAGTTAGAATTTTTGGCATTTTTTCATCAGTGAGATAAGGTAAAGCCCCAGATCGTCGGGGATATAGCTCAGTGGTAGAGCATGTGACTGCAGATCATATGGTCCCCGGTTCAATCCCGGGTGTCCCCTTACTTTTTACCTTTAAAATAAATTTTATTAATCAATTTTTCAATATTTAAAATAACGTCTATTTACTTTGCTTATAAAACTTTTTAAAAAACATTCTATTGATAGATTAACTTTGATTTTTGTTTTACTTTTTTTATACACACAGATAAAAAATCATTATTTGTCCAATTTTTCCTATTGCTCATTTTTGATAAAAAAGATTTTAAAAAAATTACATCAAGTATCTTAATTTTGCGTAAATTTATCAATATATACTTAATAATGTTAGTTTAAAAATGATTTTATAATTTAAAATGTTCTTTTTATTTTTAAAATTTGTAAAATTTTATAAAAACATTGAAATGATTTACTGATTTTTATCAAATTGCCACAACTTTAAACACAGAAAAAAAAGTTCAAAAATTAGCCTCTGAGATCATTTTTCATTCAATGATCATTTTCCTTCCTCTAAAAAAATTATTTAAATTTTTATCTATTTAAAAAAATTAAAAAATTTGTTTAAAGTTGAAAGATAAAAATTATTATATGTTTATATAAAAAGTAGTGAACAAAAAAATTAACTATAAATAATTAATAAGAATAATAATTTTATTTTGAAGTTGCTCATTTTAAAATAGAATAAATTAAATTAATGTAAAATTATTATAAGATTTGTGAAATAACATCACAGAAAAGAAGAACGTGAGAAACTGTTAGAATGTTTTGACGTCAAAGTCGATATATACAGAGTCGCACAAAAGTCGTACACCACTTTTTAAAACTTTAATAACTTTTTTTCTACATAGTATTTTTTTATAATTTTTTAATTTCAATACTCAAAAAGTTAAATAAGTAACTGTATGGTGCAGTATTACATCAAAATAAATTATTGGTTTATTTATAAAAATTAGTTTAAAACATTAAGTAATGTTAAAATTAATATTAAAAAAGAAATTGTATACACTAAGCAAGATATTCTAAAAAAAAAGTAAAAAAATAGAGGTTTTTTAATGTAAAAATTAATATAAATATCATAATATATTTTTATCTTTAGTTTAATTTAAAAAAGTTTTTTAAGAATGATCTTAAAATATGTTATAGTATTAACAATTTTCTATCAGATAAAAAAAATTAATAAAAAAATATTAAGTAGAAAAAAGTTTTCAAAAGTGGTGTACGACATTTGTGTGACCCTGTATATTTACATCAATTAAAATTAGTAATTCACAATTTTTTACTATTTTTATTTAGTTTTTTTTCTAGTTATTTATTTTTTTGTTTTTATTGTTTTGAGTTATTTATCTGAAAAGATTTAAGTAAGAGTTTTTGTAAATAGGTAGGTTTCTAATATTAATAATAACAATAAATAAATAAATCTTTGTATTAAGTTTTTTTTGTAGAGTAATTATTATTGTGTAAAAGTTTTTCAAGTCAAGGTATTAGCATATTTTATTTTAATTTGCTAAATATTTAAAAGAATTTTGTGAAATGGTAAGCATAGACAAAAAACAACAATAAAAAATACATAGAATATTTTATAGATAGTAATATTTAATTAAAAAATTTTCAAATTTTTTATTTATTTAAAACCCATTTGTAACTTCACAGAGAACGTTTGGGGATGTATTTCGACACCACTCACAAAGGGTACTTGAGTACTTTAAATTAAATTTAAATATAAATGTAAACTAAAATTATTTTATTATATTAAACAATATAAAATCTGAAATATTTATAATTTTAATCTTCTTATATATAAATTTTATTTGTTATTTTTCTCAAGAATGCATTATAATATAAAAATATCATAATGCATTCTTGTTATCCTTTACATAAATATAATATAAAAATTAATAATTATTCATGAATTGCATGTGGTCAAAAAAATATTTTTTTATTTGTAATATATTGTTTAACAACTTCCAATGATAAGTAAATTAATTATTTAGTATATAATAAAAGTAAATTTTTATACTTTTTATTTTCATTTATTTTTATTTTAATATAATAGAAAGTTAAAACTTATAAATGTATGCTTTATTTTTATATTTTGTTTCGTTTTCAAATCAAATCGTTTCCAGCTATTATATTCATTTTAGAAATTTTTATAAAATTTTGTTAATTTTATCAAAAAGAATTAAGAATATATATGTAACGTTCATTTGGTTATTGTATAGTTTTTTTGCAAAATAAATTTAAGTTTTATATGTGCTAAAATTATATTAATCATTTAAAAAAAACTTTATTTAGTCATAAAATACGTTTGTAAGTTATTGTAAATGTACCTACATTTTAAAGAAAATGTTGTATAAAAACGACACCACAACTTTTTTCATAGTTAATTTTATATATTGGAATTTTAATTTATTTAAAATAGACAAATATATATAGTATTATAAAGTTAAAAATAAATTTTTTTATACTTTGAAAATATTTTAAGTATATTTTATAAAAATAGTTATATTTTATTATATAATTATAATTTACAAAATTTATTGTAATAATATATAAAATTATTATTTTTCAATAATTATCAGTTGATTTTTTTTTGTTACTGGTAAAAAAAAAAGCGTAAAACATATTATTTTAAAAATATTATTAGTAATAATTTTTATTAAATAATTAATATAATTGTATAACAAATTAAAAAAATGATTTTATAAAATACGTAAAAATAAACTTTATAATTTTAAAAAATTTATTATCAAAATTAAAAAATATATATAAATATAGTCATTAGTAAAATATTACAATTATTAAAATAATTTAACATAATCATTTTTGTCAAACACATTTTTTATTTAAATTTATTATAAATAATAAATATAAAAAAGATTTAAATATATTTCAAACGTTTAATACTGTTCTTTTTATAAATTTAAAAAATATTTTTAAATAAATTTTTTTACCTAAATTATTTATTATTTTAAAACTATTTATTATAGTCAATTATATTTTTTGTGGTTATCAGTAAAAGATAAGTTTAATTTCATGCTTTTTAAATAATTTTAAATTTATAGATAAAAAATTGGAATAAATTTTATTTTCCATCTAAATTAAGTTGGAATGTATGTTTAATTGTCAACTAAATTTAATTTTTAGCTCATTTTTTGAATAAAAAATGTTATTATTAAAGAATATATAGCATAATAGTATAAGTATTTTAACTTACTTTTTTTTTATTTTTTTCTAATATATTTATATTGTAGTAATTATCTAAATTTTAAAAAATTTTTTTTCATTAATATTCAATAGTAAAGTGCACACAAAATTAAAAAGATTAAATTTAATTATATGTTAAAAATTTTTTTTCTACAAATTAAAAAGATTAATAAAAAGATGAATTATGTCAATTCAAAAAAAAAAATTTTTTTTTATTACTTTTTTTAATAATTTCCTTTCGTAGCATAATAATTATTAAATTGATTAAATTTTTTTTATATTTCCATGTTATTTTCAAGAGCATCAAGTATTTGTTGTTCTTCAGCATTTAATTCTTCTTCTATTTTAGGTATTATTTTCGCAGCAGTTTCTTCTTCAACTATATTTTCTCCATTTACTTGTTTCCAGTAATTTTCTACTGACACTGCAATTTTTTCTCTATTTTTTTTTGCAATTCGTTTTTGATCCATTGCCAAACAAATAAGTTGATAAAAATGTTTGTATGGTTTTTCAAGTTTCATTCTACGTAATACTATATTAAACTTGAGAAACCAAATCAATGTATTTCTTAAATCTCGATCTTTATAAACTTCTACTGTTCCAATGTAAAAAGCATATTCTCTTACCAAACCACTAAAATTATCGATGTTAAAAAAAATATTTTTAAATTATGCGCAGCAGGAATATTTTTTTGGTATTTTTTTGGTATTTTTTTTACGCCCTTTAAAATGAAAATGGTAATAAGTAATTGGTAATTAATAATTTTTTTTATATAAATTATTGTATTAATAAATTACATAACAGAGTTTATAAAATAAAAAAAAATAATAAATTAAAATAGTATTTAGTTTTGGTAATTTAATTAGTTTTTTTTTAAAATTTAAATAATAATATTATTATTACTAAAATATATTTTTTAAAACTCGTTGAAACTATACTAAATTAAAAAAATGTGGTAAAATTTCTTCAAAAATACTGATTAAGAATAACAAAAAAAATAAACATATATATTAAAAAAATAAATTCCGTTAGAATTTATAGTAACTTTACGCAGCATGGGAATTCTAAATACTACCAAGTTCTCCATTAAACGATGAAACTGTACTTCAAAGAAAGTATTAGGCAATGCTTGTTCTACTAATAAATCCATTGTAGAAATTATTATTTCTTCATCTAAATTCGGTGTCATTTTAAATAACGAATTTCTTTTACACGTCTTTCTTTTTTCTATTTTTTGTTTTTTAATAAACATATTTAAAAAACACATCATAATTTTTTTTTAATTTGTCAAGTAAAACATTTTCTTCCAAATATTTAAATACATGCATAGGATTAGGCAATTTGTATAACATTTTAAATACACTCTAAAAAATATAAAAATAAAAAAAAAAATCATTTTAAACATACATTATCAGGAACAACTTCTGGAGATTTAATTAAATTATATCTTCTTTTTCTATGTTTTATGATATTTTGTAACTTACCGCTGTCAAAAGTAAATTCGTTTGTAAGAAAAAGAAATCCATGAATAGTTTTTAGAAACGATGACATACTTCCGCGAACACGAATTAATTCAGAAGGAAAAAGATCTCTATGCAGTTCATAGAGAGTTGAATACATATAATTAACCAACTTAGTATTTGAGAAAAATTTTTCAACAGTTGTAGAATCGCGTAAATATTCTAATGAAGCCTTCCAACAATTGTTATCTAATTTTAAAATTCTTTCATTTAAAACTCCATTTTCAACTAAAGTATTATGAAAAAAATTTTCAAGACGTTGCATTTTAAAAAAATTAATTTTTTTACTAAAAAATATATTATTAAAAATTTTTATTAATTAAATTTTTATTAACAATAAACATAAATATTTGAAACAACGATACTGCAAAAATATATTAATTTTATAAATAATAAACTTTACAGATATATTTTCAATCATTTTATCTAATTGATAAAAAAAAGTTAAATGACATTTATAACTTTTGATAAGTTATTTTAACTATTTTTATTTAACTTGATAATATTACATTATTATTATGTGTAAGGTTTTTTAGTTAATAACAAAGATAGGTTGCAATTTATAAATTGTTTTATTTGGTATTAAAAAAAACTTATGATATAAAAAAGATATTGATAGATAGATAATATCTTTTATTAAATTGTCACTGTTTAAGCATCTTTTTTCTCTATTTTTGTACAATCATTAAATACGCTGGCAATATGATCATCTGATATAAAAGTGAATTCTACATTGATAAACTTTTTTACATTGAGTTTATAAATTTAGCCAAAGGTAAACAGTTTTTATAATATTCAGTATAATTACTATTGTAGATTTTTTCTAAATCATTATTTGTTGTCACGCTGACACAATTATTATAATTTAATTTTAATTTAAAAATTTTTTCCAAAACGAGTAAGCTTAAAAGATCTTTTGATATATCTGTTACCGATTTTAGTATACCTTCATTTAGAATATAATTATTTTCTTTTAAAATAAATGAAGCTTTTTGATTAGTAAAATGAATTACCCAATTATAATTTTTATAACTCAAAAACTCTATCATATTTCTTGAAGAAGTGAATTGAGGTTGAAGACATATATCTAAATCATCAAACTCATATTCGGCTTCATCACAAATTTCATTAATAACATTATTTCCATTATTTTCTATTTTATTTGTATTTTTTCTATCTTCTATCTCAGCAAGTTCTTCTTCTAAGCATTTTGGTTTTTGACCATTGTTTAAATTGATAAACATTTCATTCTTTGTTAATTCTTTAATTGTTTCTTTTGCTTCTGATAGTTCAAAATTTAGATTTTTATTTAATGTATTTTTTAATTCTAAATCTATATTTAAAGATTTATTGTTAATTGATAATTTTTCTATTTCATTTTTTAATTCTTCTACTTCTTTTTTTAATTTATCTATTAAATCTTCTTTTTTTTTAAAAATGATTCTAAGCATTTTGTTTTTTTCTCAGATTTTTCAACAATTCTTTCAAGAGATTCATTCAAGTCAGATGCCTGCTTATAAAGATTTTTGTATTTTTCGGTTTTCTAAAATATAAAATTTAAATTAAAAAAATTACATACTTTTAATGTATCTTTAAGTGTTTCTGTAACAATTTCACTGTTATTTTTTACATCAGCATTACTCATTGATCTTAATTTCATTTTTGAACTTTGATTAAAAATATAATTCTAAAAATAAATTTGTAAAATAATACAATAATTTATTTTTTTTAAATAAAAATTACTCGACAATTAAAAATATTATTATTCAATAAAAAAATACTAATTAAATAATTAAAAAAAAATTTTTTTAAACTATAATTGTTAATTTCTTATCATTTACTTTATGAATAGTCATTTTAAATAGTCTTTTTCTTTTAGATATATATTCTTATTATTTTTGTATTGTTTGACAATGAATTGTGATTTATTTGAAAAATTTATCATTCAAAAATGCTACATTTTTTTGCAAAGACATATACATACCGATTTAATGGTACATGATTTGAATGACTTAATAACTAATATTCTTTTGGGTAATTTAAAAAAAAAACTTTTACTAAATAAAAATTTATCTTATGTTGCATTGAGAATTAATTTAAAGAAGGAAAGAGAAAAAATAAATAAATCAATTTTACAATTTCCACATTCTAAAACTGCATTTTATATTGATCTAGGATTAGATTGTTCAAATTATTTTAAAAAATATATTTCAATGTTTTCATTTACAGAAAGTAATTGTTTACCCGTTATTGTATACGCAGACGATATAGTTTTATCTGGTATAGAAAAAAAATTCTACTTCATACTTACATATTGCGTTTAAGTTTAGCTGTATAAGTAGTAGTAAACTTAAACATTACAAAACATATGGAGTTTCAATAACAAAAATAGAAAATAAGGAAAACTATCAAAAAATACTTAAAGATGTTTTTAAAAAATTTGATAATACCATTTTTTTTTTTACAATGGATTACCTAAAAAAGTAAAGCCAATTTTTTTTATTGCCGATAACGCAATGATGCAATCAGCGTTTCAATTAAAAAAATTCTATTCTAATAACAGTAAAGGCAGCTGCAAGGCTTGCACTATTAATGGAAAGGATTTTCATTTATATACAAAAAAAAAATTATTAGAAAAGTTTTTGCGTCAATCTTATCATAATTATTTTCCTGAAAACAACCATTTCATTTTTGATACTTTTCACGATCTTCAAGGTTAGTAAATATAACGTAATTTACCAATTATTTTGTCTTTTTTTATTTTTTTTTATATTTAAAATTTTAAAAACGTTTTATCTACCTTAGTCCGTAAGCGTCTAGATTTGTCCGTGTACCAATGAAAATTTTAAAATATTTTATTAAGAATGAAAATAAAAAAAAACAATATAAATGGTAAATTATTGTTTTAAAAAAATTAGTAATAAATGTAGTTATATAAAGAATCTTTTAAGTTATTTTTTTCATTCGTTCACGAACAGACTTATCCATGGTACATTGTGTTGTTATTTTTTTACACTTGTTTTAATAATTTATAAAAAAACAAATTTTAAATATTTAAAAAAATTGAAATTTTAAATCTTAATAATTTTTTAATTAGAAGGTGTTTGTGGTTACAATTTATTTTTATGTGTAAATTTATATATGAAATTGTTTAGTATGGACAGCAAATGTTTATGTAAAAAGATTTTAAAGATTGCTCAAAAACTTAAATTACATGCACAGTTTAAAACGGTTTTAAAAGAAAATTTCTTTGAAATTTCTTCAAAAAAAGAGATTTTAGAAAAAAAAGGACGTTTTTCTTTAAGTGGTCAAAAAACGTTTTATCTAACGCTATGTTTCTATTATGTTATCAAAGATTCCTTCTTATACTGTACATCTGTTAATATTTATGAAAAAATTCAAAAAATTTTTGAAGTACTTCATTATACAATAAGTATAATAATTTTTTTTTCAAATAAAAAAAATGTTAGAAATATTAATGACCCAAAAATTTTTATTGAACAATTTGTATAAAATCATTTTGATTCACTGTTTTCATTAACTGATAATAAATTTAAAATGACAATGAAGGTAAGTCAACATACACCTAAATTTATTTTTTTATACTTTTATATACAAAAGTTAAATTTTAATGTAATTGGATTCATAGATATCAAAAAGTAGAAAAACTTTTATTATTAAAACAATTACAATAAAAATACGGCTTAACATTATTATTTTTTTTTATTTATATATTTTCTTTTCAGTACTTTTCAAACTTTTTGCAATGTTTCTTTCTCAAAAATATTTTCCCTTTTAATTTAAAATCGTATATAATAGTTGTTCCATTATTATTTTTTAAACTTTATAATTACTTTTAAAAATTATAATTATAAGTTAGCATTATGCAATTTTTTTTATGTAAATAATTTGAATTTTTAAGTACCACAATTTGTGTCATTATGGTAAAATGATTGAGATGTTTCCAAATGTTCCATTGTCAGCGTTTAGCACACTTTGCTTTGAATCATCAAACAGTCGTATAAAAAGGTTTCTTAATGTTGGTAGTTCATTTCTTAATCCTTGTAAAACTATAATTCAGAAAATTGCTTGGAATAATTTTTTGGACTATAATATTGATATAGAAGAAGATAAAGATGATGAATCAAATATAGATAAGATTATAGAGTGGGATTATACAATAGAAAATTTAAACATGACTCATTCATCATTTACAGAAGATAGTGAAAATTTTTATGAAGAATTTAATACTTTAAATGACACTTTAACAAGTATAATATATAATGAGTAATTGCGTTTTAAAATTACATGTGTTTAAATAATATAAATTTATTTTTTAAAGTTTATAAATTTGTGTAGCTGATTATTATTTTTAATATAAAATTCTAAACATAAAATTAATAGTGATACAAACTTCAAAAATTTAATCAATAAATAGGATTTAATATTAAATAATTATTCAAGAAAGATAAGAAAAAAAAATAAAATAAAATTTTATAATATATGTTCACTAGATCAAAAATATTATCGTTCAATAAAGTTATTTTATAATTTATAGAAATGTAATAAAAATTTTAAAAATCTTTAATAATTCTTTGTTTGAATATAATTAATAATTTTAAAATAATAATAATAAATAATTTAGGTAAAAAAATTTATTTAAAAATATTTTTTAAATTTATAAAAAGAACAGTATTAAACGTTTGAAATATATTTAAATCTTTTTTATATTTATTATTTATAATAAATTTAAATAAAAAATGTGTTTGACAAAAATGATTATGTTAAATTATTTTAATAATTGTAATATTTTACTAATGACTATATTTATATATATTTTTTAATTTTGATAATAAATTTTTTAAAATTATAAAGTTTATTTTTACGTATTTTATAAAATCATTTTTTTAATTTGTTATACAATTATATTAATTATTTAATAAAAATTATTACTAATAATATTTTTAAAATAATATGTTTTACGTTTTTTTTTTTTACCAGTAACAAAAAAAAATCAACTGTTAATTATTGAAAAATAATAATTTTATATATTATTACAATAAATTTTGTAAATTATAATTATATAATAAATTATAACTATTTTTATAAAATATACTTAAAATATTTTCAAAGTATAAAAAAATTTATTTTTAACTTTATAATACTATATATATTTGTCTATTTTAAATAAATTAAAATTCCAATATATAAAATTAACTATGAAAAAAGTTGTGGTGTCGTTTTTATACAACATTTTCTTTAAAATGTAGGTACATTTACAATAACTTACAAACGTATTTTATGACTAAATAAAGTTTTTTTTAAATGATTAATATAATTTTAGCACATATAAAACTTAAATTTATTTTGCAAAAAAACTATACAATAACCAAATGAACGTTACATATATATTCTTAATTCTTTTTGATAAAATTAACAAAATTTTATAAAAATTTCTAAAATGAATATAATAGCTGGAAACGATTTGATTTGAAAACGAAACAAAATATAAAAATAAAGCATACATTTATAAGTTTTAACTTTCTATTATATTAAAATAAAAATAAATGAAAATAAAAAGTATAAAAATTTACTTTTATTATATACTAAATAATTAATTTACTTATCATTGGAAGTTGTTAAACAATATATTACAAATAAAAAAATATTTTTTTGACCACATGCAATTCATGAATAATTATTAATTTTTATATTATATTTATGTAAAGGATAACAAGAATGCATTATGATATTTTTATATTATAATGCATTCTTGAGAAAAATAACAAATAAAATTTATATATAAGAAGATTAAAATTATAAATATTTCAGATTTTATATTGTTTAATATAATAAAATAATTTTAGTTTACATTTATATTTAAATTTAATTTAAAGTACTCAAGTACCCTTCGTGAGTGGTGTCGAAATACATCCCCAAACGTTCTCTGTGATGAAAAACATTTATAGGAAACGAATTTCAATAATATTTATTTGTGAAATATTTTAAAAACATAAAAAAATTTTACATTTGTTTTATTTCTAAAGAAAGGTTTAATTTTTTTTGTATAATTATTTTTAAATAAATAAAAAAAATTTTTTATTGTATTACTTGATAATATGTCAAATTTTTTTTTAATTATTATTTTTTTTATTTTTGTTATATACTAAATAAAAGTTGTTATATTATTATTGGTGTAAATAAATTTTGAAAAATATTTTTTTTGTAATATTTAATACAGAAAAATTTTTAAGTCTTTTTAGAATACAAAATATTGTGATAGGAAATAAAAATATCAGAAGAGAATCATTTTATTTAAATTTGAATATAAATAAAGCTAAGAGAGTAAATTAATAAAATTCGTTTTTGGGTGAAAAGGTTTACAATCAGAAGGTTAAATAAAAAAAATAAATAACAATATTTAAAATTTAAACATTTAAAATAAACGAGCACATATTTCAATTTTCAATATTAAATTTTAAATTTTTTTATCTATAGCATTCGTTAAAAATAAAAACTTTAAAATAACATAAAGATTATATGAAATAAAGATTTTAATTTTTTCTATCGTTTTAAAATATTATATACATTAAATTTGCTACATTAAACTTATTTTTTCACGTATGGTTTAACACAAAATAAATATTTTACTTATAAATATAGTTAATAATATAACAAACTAAAATATAGTTTATTCTGTGTTTAATTTATAAACATTTGTATTTTTTTTACAATATTATCATTTTCTAGATTTTACAAAAAAATTTAACAAAATTAGTATCATGTCAACTATTAAAGTTAAAAAAACAAATTCTAATAAAAATACACTAACAAAAGTTAGTACACCTAGAAATTTATCTAAAAAAAAAATTAACAATTTTAAAACAAATACCTCTACTGCAGAGCAAGATTTATTTTTACAAAATCTTGAAAAATCAACTCAACTTATTCAACAAGAAAATTTTAAAGAAAAAGAAATTCAAATTATTTATGATAAAGTTCATAAAGGTGTATTTGATAATATACCAACTCCAACATCCAAAATTGTAAGAGTTTTTACTAGTAGTACTTTTACAGATACAAGTTTAGAAAGAAATATGTTAATGGAAGAAGTTTATCCTAATTTAAAAAAATATTGCCGTGAGATGCATGGACTTGATTTTCAGGTAAAAGAATTGCTGTATTATTTAGATAGTTATTTTTTTTGTCAATTTAATGTATAATTTTAATGTAATTTAATAGTAATATTATAAATAGCTTGTTTTTTTTTTGAAATGTTGAAATTAATTAATTAATTTTTATTGTATTTTTTTTTATAAATATATTAAAAATAACTAGAAAATAAAAAATTTTTAAGGTTGTTGATATGCGATGGGGTATAAGAGATGAAGCAACGGATGATCACATGACAACAAAGTTATGCTTAAATGAAATAAAAAATTGTCAAAAAATTTCATTAGGACCTAATTTTGTTGTATTTTTATGTCAAAAATATGGATACCGACCAATACCATCAGAAATATTATCAACAGAATTTGAAATATTAAAAAAAACACTAAAAGAACGACAAGAAGATGTATCAATATTAGATATATGGTATATAGAGGATCTTAATGCTGTACCATCACATTTCACCCTTCAACCAATAAGCTCAATATTGGTAAATTTTAATAATAAACGTATACCAAAATTACAAGAACAAGATTCTAAAGCATGGTGGAATGTGGAAGCAAAAATGCAATCATTACTTAGAAAAGGAGCAAAAATATGTTATGAAAGGGGAAATTTTAATTATGAAGAAATGCATAATTATTTTATGTCTGTTACAGAAAGAGAAGTTATTAATGGTATATTAAAAGCAGATAATCCTAATGATCATTGTCTTTGTTATATTAGAACAATAAAAAATATTAATATAACATTATCAAATACTGCTTCTAAATTTATTGATATTATTCATAATGAAATTAATATTGAAGCACAAACATTATTAGCTTCTTTAAGAGATGAGCAAGTAACAGTAAAATTATCTAATAATAATATTAGAAGGAGTACTGTAGAATGGATTGGAAAAGAAGGTTTAGATACTACATTTCATTCAGAATATTTAAAAGAATTTTGTGATGATTTTTATAGTAGAATTACTGGAATGGTAAAAAAAGCCGTTCAACTACATTCAAAATATAAAGATCCTATGTTTGTTGAAATATTACAACATTTACATAATGGATTATTAGACAGTTTAATGTTTTATGGTAGAAATGATGAATTAGAAAATGCAAAAAAATATATTTTAAGTGATAATTGTTATCCTTTAATATTTAAAGGAGATAATGGTTGTGGAAAAACATCATTATTAGCAAAAATTGCAACAGAAATTAAAAATTGGTTTCAAACAACAAAAATAGAACCAATTATAATATTACGATTTTTAGGAACAAGTGCTAGTAGTTCAAGTATATCACCATTATTAACTTCCGTTTGTGATCAAATTGCATATAACTATAATAAGAATCTTATTGGTCAATCACCTACAGAACCATCAATTTTATTTCAACATTTTAAAAAAATGATGTCTTTAGCTACTAGTAATTGTCCTTTAATTATTATTTTAGATTCTTTAGATTTATTATCAAAATTAGATGGTGCCCATGAATTATTATGGTTTCCAACATCACTTCCATTAAATGTAAAATTAATTGTATCATTAAATAATGGACCAAGTATTATTGAAGAAAGTATTATGAGAATGGTAGAAATAAAATCACAATATGTTAATGTTCCACCTTTAGGTGTTAAATTAGGTTTAAAAGTAATAGAAAAATGGTTAGAATCTATTGGAAGAACATTAACAAAACGTCAATGGGAAATTGTACGTAATGCTTTACAATATTGTAGTCTTCCATTATTTGTAAAACTTATCTATGCAACTGTAGCAAGATGGAAAAGTCATTCACGACCTCAAGATACAACATTATTTAAATCAGTTCAAAGTAGTATACATGCATTATTTGATCGTACAGAATCTCAACATGGTAAATTATTAGTTTCACATGCTCTTTCATATATATCAGCTGCAAGATCAGGCTTATCTGATTCTGAACTTGAAGATTTAATTTCACTTGATGATAAAGTTTTAGATGATATATATCAATATCATTTACCACCTGTTAGAAGAATACCACCATTATTATGGTCACGTATTCGTGCAGATTTACCAGGATATTTAAGTGAAAGAGCAGCTGATGATATTATAGTATTAAATTGGTACCATGAACAATTTCGTTCCGCTGCAATGGAGCGTTATTTTAAAAATTTAAACCATTTACAACAAACTCATTCTTCTATGGCTGATTATTTTCTTGGTATATATGGTGGTGGTGTCCAGAAAGCATTTCAATTTACAGACTTACAAAAACAAAGATTTGGTTTATTTGAAAAAGAAGGATTAGCAGATAGAAAAGTACCCCTTCAACCTAATATTTTTTATGATAAAGAAGGAAAGATAAAAAGATATAATAATAGAAAATTAAATGAACTTCCTTATCATTTATTAAAATCATCAAGATTTAAAGATTTAATGAATATTTGTTTATTTAATTTTGACTTTCTTCAAGCTAAGGTTGCATCATTTCCACTACAAGCTGTTATTGCTGATTATGAAGATGCAATAACTAAATTTAAAAGTAATATAAATGATGAAAATAGAGAATTAGTAAAACAATTAGCACTTGTTGCAGATGCACTAAGATTATCAGCTAGTTTAATTAGTAGGCATCCATATATGTTATCATTTGAATTGTTAGGAAGATTATTACCATTAATACCAAATAATGAATATATAAATAATTTACTTATTGGTTGTGACTTAGAGTCAACAAATTTTAATTGTTTTCTTCCTGTTCATCATTCATTTCATTCACCTGGTGGACCATTAAAATATTCTCTTGAAGAACATCCTTTTGCCGTTTTTGGTTTAGATGTAATAGCAAATAGAAAAATGCTAGTATCTGCGTCAAATCAAATTATTGTATGGGATACTGAAACTGGTGATTTAGCAAGAAAAATTAATCCAAATATTGAAGGCATATTTTTTGGAATTTCTACTTCATTTGATGGTAAATATATTGCAGCATATACAAATAACAATCAAATAGTAATAATTGGCTTGATGACCGGTGAATATATAATTGTTGAACCAGAAAAAATGAATAAACAAATGGAAATATTAAAAATACAATTTTATGGTACAGAACATAATAATTTATTAATATGGAGTAATAATCAATATCAAATACTTGATATAGATGGAAATTGTTTAAAAATAGAACAAATAGAACGTTTTGATGATTGTAAACTTTTAAATATGTTTTATCAAGATGAACAAAATAATGCTTTTATTTTTTGGAGTGGAAACAAAGATGATTGGGAAATTAAACTTTCTTCAAAAATTAATAATAATAATATTGAAGAGTTTCAAATATCTTCAGCATTAGTATTTTTTAATAATAATTTTACAAATGGTGCTTGTTGCATACAAAAAATAGCTGCAACTGATAAAAATTTTAACACAGATTGTGATTATATGATTGTATTAATAAAATTATCTAATGAAAATAAATATGTAGTTGATGATATTATTGAAGATAATTTAGAAGATCGACCTAATGATATATTTTATTGGCCTAGACCAAATAAAAAAGTTAACGGTATTCAACTTGATTGGATTTGTATTGTAATGATTGATGGATTCATATTACATCAAACAAATTTTGATAGTTTAAACATTTATTTAAAATTACCAACAGGTATACGAAATATTCCAGTAAAACCAATGCATACAACATCTGTTATGACTTTTACATCAAATGATAGTATTTTTGTAGCTGCTGTAAGAAATTTATTATATGTTTGGAAAGTGGATACATCAACACTTATTAGAACTATAGATGCTCATTTTGGAAGAATATTAAATTTAAAACAAATGGTTGTTCATTCACAAAATTTAATTATATCTTCTTCCCTAGATAGAACAATAAAAATTTGGAATATGGAAAATATTTTTGAAAAATCATTTTATATTTTTAATATGGATCAACCTGTTGAAAAAATTTATATTGCTTCTCAAAAAGGAAATATTGCTATAGCTCAAACAAGAAAATATGTTGGAGTTTGGGATATTAAAAATCATCGTTTTATAACATCTTTAGTAACAAATCCAACTGGAGCTGTTATTACACACTCCTTAATATCTAGTGATGGTAAAATTGTAGTTTCAATTGAAAATGATAATCTTCTTATTTGGGAAATGAAAACACAAAGTGTAAAAAATAGAACTCATGTTAATCAAGTATTTCAAATTTTATTTTTTTATTATGAAAATATGATAGGAGTATTATCTAAACATTTAGATACATCAGAACAAAAAATTGCAAGAATTTTAATTTATAAAATTGATGATTTATCATTACATTATACATATGAATGGAATTGTAGAAATTTTAAAAAAGTTGTTATTTTTAAAGATGAAAAAAAATTTGCCTTAATTAGTTTATCAAAAGGTCATGATTTAATACAAATAGTTGATGGTTTTGAGGGGGTTGTAAAGTCAAAATTTAGACCAAAATATTCTAAAAAAATACAACGAGATACTATTGTGTATGATTTAGAAACATTAAAGTCAAACAATAATTTATTAATAGTAATGGAAAATGATTCAAAAGGAACTATTTGGAATTGGAAAACAAAAAAAATAATAAGACAATTACCACAATATTCTAATATTTCAACGCTAGATGGTAAACTTGGTTTGTATGCTCCAAATAAAGGAAGTTTAGCTATTATTGATATGAAAACAGGTGGTATATTAAGGACATTAATTGGAAACGTTCAGGAAGGTGTTAATGATATTTTTGCATGTTTTTCTTCATCCGGACAACATGTTTTATATTATCATACAGGTCATAAAAGTTTAAGATGTTATAGGGTATCTGATGGAAAATTAATTGGTGTATTAATACCTCATGCAAAAGTTGTTGATATTAAATCTGATCTTAAAGGAGAACAAATTGTAATTGGAGGATTAGATGGATCTGTTTTAGTATCTGTAATATGTGATGATTTTGTTTACCCAGGAATACGAAAAACATTAGTGTCTTTACCAAGTAGAAAACATTTATTAAATCATTTAGGATTAACTGTAGGATATATAAAATTATTAATTAATTATTTATTTTTTTAGATTGAACAATCAAGTGATGATTTGAATCTTAATATATCTAATTTGGGTGCTACTTTAATAGCAGCAACTAAATTTAAACGTGGTATAACAGCACAAAAAAATAAAGGAACAGCCGTTTGTTCAATACAATAGATTAATTTTTAATAAAAGATAAAAAAAACTACAATTAAATAATAAAAATTTTATCAAAAATTAAAATCAACATTTTGACAAAATACGTGTTATTATTTTACAACAATGTATAATAATTTTTGTAATTTTATTTCTTATTTTCTTTAATGTTTATAAACACGCTGATAAATCATTTACATTTCCTAAATTTCTTTCAAACAATAATATATAAAAGATGCTTAAACGAATAAAAATCAATTTATTTGTTAAGTATTTCAATATATATTTTTACAAGCATATTAAAAGTTTTTATATTTTATATTTATGAGACTACAAATTATGCCATAAAATGCATTGATAAAATAAATAAATATAAAAAAAATGTAATTTCTAATAAAAAATTATTTAAAATATATTTTTATGATCTAGGTAGAAATAACCCTAATTACGTTATTATAAAAAGTAGTTTCACTTTATTAGAATTTAAAAAATATTTTAAAAATTAACTTATTTTTTAATTCTTACATTTTTAGTGTCAAAAAAAATATAATATAAAAAAAATTAAAAGTAATAATAATAACAATTTTTAATATTTAAATATTTTTATGATTCTGCAACTATTTATTTATTATTGGTTATTTAAATATTTACAGTTATTTATGAGTTAGTTGTTATTTATATTGCTGCTATCTATCCTTTCCTTATTTGTTAATGTTTTTTTACTAAAGTCAAATTTATTTTTAAAACAAACTATAAGTCTTCTGATTTTATAGCTAGGACAGTGGCTAGTATAATAATAAATAAACAAACCAAGTGTACATAATCTAATGTTAAAATTTTTGGATTAGAAATAATAACATTGTTTTTCTTTGCAAATTTATTTTTTATTATAAAAATCTTAATTTTAAATTCTGACTTTAAACTTTATTTTGTCAAAACTATGTTATATTTTTGCCTTTATTTATTAATATTGTGTTATTAAATGCATTTTTAAGCTTATAAATTAAAAAAAAATTTCTTTTGATATAACTAAAAATATCAAAAAAAATCTTTTTTTTTGTATTAAAAAATTATTTATAAAACAATATTTAAATTATTTTTATTGTCTCTTATTTAATTAATTAAATTCATTTTATATTGTCTTTTTACAAAAATTAACAATAAATTGTTATTATAAAGTTTATTTATTTCTAAATATTATTTAATATTTTTCAAGGTTTTAATATAATATTTTAATAAAAATTTTATTAAAACAAGATTTTTGATCTCTTATTTATGATTATTATTATGACAAATTAACTATAGTTTTTTTTTATTATTTATTATTCAAAAATTTTTAAACCTTGATTTAAAATTTATTAACTTATTAAAAACAACGTGAAATTTTTAAATATCATTAATAGCTTATTGTTAAATTTAAATTAAAAAACGCTTTTTATTTTTCATAATTTTTTGTTGTTTAAACACTTTTATTTAGAAAAATATTTGAAAAAAAAGATAAAACAATAAGTAATTGTTCTAAGTTAGTTAAAAGTATATGCAATGAATAAATTTTTGATATAAATTTGTTATTTATAAAAATAATTGTTTGATAATGTTGATTAAATAATATAAAACAAATTAAACACAAACTAAAATTTTAATTATAATAATTAAAGTTGCTAATAACTATTAATAAAATGCATATTATTACTTCTTTAAAATTTTATCATGCAATGAAAGAAAATAATTAAAAATTTTTTAAATTTTAAAGTTATATGATTTTACATACCAAATATTAATAATTATTATTATGTTTAAAATTAAAATTATATATTATAATGCTTTATAATTTTAATGATTTAAATTATTATTCAAAAAGAAAATATGTATGTTTAATTAAAATTGTTAACAGTTTTTACATTTGACAAGAAAGCTAGATGCTTTTAAACTACCACAATTTTAAAAACTTATTGTTAAAATAGTTTTAATTTAAATATAACATTGTTTTAAATTTATGGTATAATCAGTTAATTTACTATCAATTTTTTATACATGGATATATTTTATTTTAATCAATTTAAATTGAAAAAAAAGTTACAGATATTAATTTTTTTCCATTTATTATATTTTGTATTAAGAAATTCAATATTTTTATAATTTACGTTTATTTATTTAAATATACATATTTTAGGAATTTTTATAAATTTCAAAAATTTAATATCCTGTAGGGTAATTTGATGTTTCTCTTCAATAACCGCAATTTTCATAAATTAAATCGTCGTCATTTTTTACCAAAGTAAATACATTAAAATCTTCCATTTGAATAATCGTTATATTTTGCTTAAATTTATTCTCTAAAAATGTTATCAAATCTTATAGTATTATTATTTTAATATTTGTTAAATAAGAAAATTTATTTAGTATAAAATTTAAAAAAATTAATTGCTAATTTTACATTACCTATAATTTCTTTTAAGGTTATTATTAATAATATTAAATATTTTGTATTATTAATAGAACTTCAAAATATACAAAAATTTATTGTTTTATTACTAATAATTTTTTTTTATCTGATTATTCTAAATAATTCTTTATGTAAGTGAAATGTAAACTAATTTTAAAAAATTATTAATTGTTGTTTATTAATTAATAACACATCTTTAATCATAAAGAAATTAAAAAGAAAAAGTTTTATAATTTCATTTGTCAAGCATTTTTCAAGCAAAAAAATACGTTGAGTATAAAAATTATATATTTTTTTTGTTATAACACTATAAATATGACAGTAAATAAATTGATTTTAGTTTCATATAAATAAGTAACATACTATAAAATTATTTTATATAAATTGTTTATATGTTTTACTTTCATTTTTTTATGATCTAATAATATAAGAACATTTTTTTTGAAAATGTTTTTCAATCTTGTTTGTAAATAATTTTGACTGTAAAAATAACCAACTAGAATCATTTATTTAAAAAAAAATTTTTAAAATTACTTTTTTGTAACGTTCTTTTTTTAATTTTTTTTTCAAATATAATTTTAATGTATTACTATTAAAAAAAATCTTTATCATATTACTAATTTTAAATATTTTGGTTGGTTTTTTTAATGTTTCTTTCAATTCTTAAGATACATAAAATTTTTATCTAGATAATACATAAAATAGATATTTGAAATAATGTATTTTAATTTAATTTTTCTTTTTGCTTGTTAAAAAATTTTCATATTTGATAGAATTTCTTTGGAACACTAATTTATTCCTACCTAATATTGTTGTTATTTAAAATATTATATTTATTTTGTTTATTTACTTTAAAAAAAATATTTTTAATTGTATCTATACTAATATATTTATTTTATCTATTATAAAAAAGTATTCAAAATTTTAAATCTAAAAAATGTTGTAATGAAAAATTTACAATTTAAAAACAAAAAAAAAACAAAATTCTAATTGTTGATTCTATCTTACTTCCTTTGTTTTATAGTATATTTATCTTCTATTTTACAGCATATTAAATTATTCAAAACAACGAAAAGTTTATTGTAATTTTTAAAATTGTTGCTGTTACAAAAATTTGTAGAACACTTATTATTTAATTATTTAAATTAGTAATACTACTTTTTATTTTTATAAAATTTATCTTGAATGAATAATTAAAGTTTACATTAAATAATTAGTGATATAATTAATATAGAATAATTATTGAAAATTTTGTTGTTATAAAACAAAAAAGATTAGAATTATAATTAAAACTAACAATATCTTTTTTTAAATTATAATAACAAAAAACTTATTAACAAGTAATTAATTAATTTTATTGTTTTTTTTCGTTAAAATCTTTTCTTTCATTTATATTTAAGCATACGATACTTTGACAAATAGATTGGATAAAGTTGTTAAATTTATTATAAAACATTTAATATTAAAATGATTAACATTTGTTTAATGAATTACTTATTAAAATAAGTATTTAAAAAGTAATCATAATATAAAAAAGTAATTATGTGATAAATTTTTAAAATTTTAATAATAAGAAAATAATATTTTAAGATTATAAAATAAATTTTAATGTTAAGAAAGCATTTTAATAATATACATGAAATTTAAAAATGGTAATATTATACAATATAAAAACACTTTAGTTCCTTTTTTATAACAACTTATAAAAGACATTACACAATTTTTAAACAATTTATTTTTAAATAATTAATAAATATATCTTTTTTTGTTGAAAAACATGCAACGATTAAATTTAATATTATGTATTTTGAATAAAAAAAAAATAAAAATACGTGTTAGAAAAAAAATGTTTGTTATAATAATAACTAAATACAAAAATAAAATAAAATAAGAAATTAGTTTTTTAAAAAATATACATTACAAAATTAAATAACTTTAAATATTTAATTTAAATGTACTAAAACGATAAATCATGTTTCTAATTTTAATAAGATTTATTATTATTTTTACAAATAATTTAAAGAGATTTTATATATGTTTAGTATATTTGAGTTATTAAAAAAAATGTGTATTTTTTTATTGTTTACATTAAAAAAGTTTTAACCTGTAAATTATTATGGATTTTGTCCCGAGTTAGTATTTTATTCTAAAAATATTTTTTATTTTCAAATATTGCAGGTGAAATAAAATAAAAAAAAGTTTTTTTTTAAAAAATATTAGAGAATTTTTTAAAAATATTTAATTTTTTAATTTTTTATTATATTAGAATGGTAGTTTAAAAAGTTTGTTAGATTTAAAAAATAACTATAATTAATATAAACTTATTAGAAACGTTTTTTAGTTTTTTGCATAATTATTATTTTATATTAAAGTATTCAAAAAATTATAATTTTTTATGAAACTTATGATTTTCTACAACAAAGCCAAAAAATATTAAATATTTTTAAATGAATATTTTCATTACTTTTTTTTTTTTTAATTATTTTAAGCAATAGTGTATATTTGATAAAATTTTTAAAATATGTAAATAATATATTTTGTATAAATTAGATATTTTTTAAAATATAACATTTGATAACTTTTTGATGATGCATAAAATATTCATAATAAACAATTATTTTTTTAAATTATATTTCTTTTATTGTAAATTAAATTGATATAATTATTATAATATTATTTGGTATATTTAGTTAAATTAAAAACAGTTTTTTTTAATGTTACATTGTTTAATGCCTCATTAATTTTTAGTATTGTGTAAAAATATTAGGAATAATATTATTATTTTAAAAGGCTTTTGTTGAGTTCACTGTATATTATATATTTTATTACAATATTCAACTTATATTTTACTTACAAAATAATAAATAATATTTAAAAAATAAAGTTACTGGTTTTTAACCTTTGAAAAAAGTTTTTTTAAACTATCGTTTTTTAAATATTTATAATTATTGGAAACTTTTTTTTGTTATTTATGTGTCATTAATTTATTTTTATGGTAAAAATAAATAATTTTAAAAATTTTAACTTTTATATTTTTATTTGTTATAATTTATTAAAAATTGTTTACATTGTTTTGTTTCTATTGTAAAGTGAAGACAATAGAGGAGCCGTTATGTTTCTTCTTAATGATAAAATCTTGTTATAATATTAATCGTGATGAAATATTTTCTAATTGTTATTCAAAATATTATAATATAAATATTAAATGAATGCTGTAGCAACTTGTAGCTTAAATAATTTAAATTTTCTTATTTATAAATGTAAAGGAATATCTTTTACCAATTCTGATAATAGATTTATATATTAAAACTGTTTTTACTATCTATATTTACATTTATATATTATTAATATTTTTCTAACATATAATGTTATCATTAATTTAATTAATAAAAGTTTTAGTTAATAAATAATATTAAAACATAATGATACATAATACTACAAAGTTTATTATTAATAATATTATTTATTTACATTAATTTTAATTAAATAAGTTTTTTTTTTTTTAAATTATTTACAACTATTAGATATGATTATAAATTAAATTAAAAAAAAAGCTATCTTTTTTTTTATAAAAAAAGGATATTAAATAAATACTAGCATAACAATTTTTTCTCTTATATATAGCCATCTTTACGATTATTAAACGAAATCTCACTTCAAACATATTATTAATTTACAAATAAAGATAAGAAGGAAATGTTTGCTAAGTAAACAAATGTTTATTAGTTTTTCAGTATAGAAACGTTTATCATCCAAAAAAATTGAACAGCTTATATAGAAGTATGCATCAGTTTAAACTTAAAAATTAACTTTATTAGTTTATTTAATATACATTGTAAATAGATGATTTATTAAAAAGAGTAACTTTTTTTTTAAATAAAATTGATTTTACTATTTAAATATATATACTACTTAGTTATTATTATAGTCTTAATTTTATTAAAATATATTCTTTTTTTTTAAAACATATGGATTAAAAATAGTAATTTTTGAATAATAAGTAATTCTTAAAATATGTTTATTACTAATTAAATAATAAATTGTAGTAAAATTATATTTTATTACTATAAATAATTGATTCATTAACTTTTTTGATTTGATCAAAAAATATTAGTAGCATTTTACAATAACTTTTTTATTTATATTTCAAAAAAAAATTTTTTTGTTTTTAAAAAAAAAATCAAAAAAAGCCGTCTATATTATATGATTTTATAAAATAGATAATAGTACTTTGTCATATAATAGAATAAATAATTTGATTAAAAAAATTAAATTATTATTCAAAATTATTTATTCAAACAATTTTATATCAAATCTAATATTTTATTATTAGTACAAATATTTTTATTGGAAAGGATAAACAGAACTATAAAATAAAATTCTATATTTTTTTATATAATCTTATTGTGAGGTAACCATTATTTACATAAATTATTCATTTTATTTATCATGAATTGTGGTGTAGATAAATTTTAAAAAATTGTAGTCATATTTTATTATTATTAAAATTTTAGTGATAATTATTTTTTTTTATTATTTTTTTAATAATATTTTTGGGTATTATTATTTAATACACATCAAATAGGTATTAAGTATTTTATTGTATAGTATTCTAAAGAATCAAAATGTAAATTTTTAGAAGTAAAAAAATAAATAGTACATTAATTATTACTAATTAATAAAAATTATTATAAAGTAAAATTGTATATTGAATGTAAAAAGTTGTGTTTATTAACAATGAATGAATAACAATTTTCTTAATTGATGTTAAATTATTCTAAGGTGTATAAATTTGTTAGCATATGCATAGTTTTATTTGATGATAAGAAAGATAAATTTATTAGTTAACTTACTCTTATACCCAGAAAGTATGACATTAAATTTTAAAAATAACTAAACTGTGTTATTATAATTTTTTTTTATTGTTTAAGATAAAACTTTATTTATTAGTAATATATTAAATCACATATTATCAACATTGATGTTAATATTTTTAAATTAGTTTTGAATTTTATACAAAAATATTAGTTCAAGAATTTTTTTTAAAATCATTTTAGTAGTTTAGTTATAATTTTACTCAATTATCTATTAAAGTATAATTTAATTTTTTTTTCCAAAATTGTGTAAAAATTTAATTCTTTATTTAGAATAGGTTTTTAATATTATTTTACTTGGTTAAATTATTTATAACAAGTTTTGTAATTATTAAATTCATTTTTTTATTAGATTTAAGGTTTCATTATATTAAATTATTTTCTAGCATTATATTTATTATTGAAATGATTAAATAAAAATATAAACTTAATGGTATTTTAAACTATTTTATTATCATATCAAATTTAGACTTTTTTTTAACAAAGCTTTAATTTGTTCCATGTTTATAGTGTGAATACTTTTAAATTATTTTTAAAAATAATTAATATTTTTTTGGATATTGTATTGAAATTTAATATAATTTTATTATTTTCAATTATATTTTTATTGTTTAATAATAAGGCAAAAAGAAAATTTTTTTTTATATAAATACAATATTTTTAATAAAAAAACAAGTCTTTGTCAAAAACAACTGAAATATTTAGTTTTTTTTTTTTAAATCAAATACTTTAAATGGTAGTCTTTTGTTTTTAAAAAAAATTGTTATTATTAATAATGTTTATAATTATTTTATTAGAAAAATATTATTCATTATATAAAAAATATATCTTTTTTTTCAAAAAAAGAGATTGTTTTTATATAAAAAAAATTACAAAAATTTATTTATAAAAAAGTTTTAATCTTTCAGAGTTATTCTTTCATATACACTTACTATTTTATATAATTGTACTTTTTTTATTTTATTAAATATTTATTGTAAATCAATGATACAAAAAAAACTTTTTTTTTATTTAAATATTCATTTTTACAACATTTTTTTCCATTTTTTATAAATTGAAATTTTATTAAAATTAAAAAAAGAATTTTTATACAAATTAAATTAACATATTAAAAGAATAATTTTAGTATATTAATTTTATTCAAATTTTTATTATCTAACTATTCTTTTTATATAAATTTTGTCAATAAATTGTTATTTTATTTGATAAAATCTTTTTATCTATTAATGCATTATTTGTAAGCTTTTTAATCATAGAATTGTATATAAATTTACTATTATAGTAGCGATAAAAGTATATTTGCTAATCAGCTTATAAAATTTTAGAGATAAAAAAGTTTAATAAAAATATCTGTTTATTCTTAATAATTAAAATTTGATAAAGTATTACATTTAAAATGTAATATAATTAATAAAATCTTTATTTAAGTAATTAATAAAAATTTAAGAATTCTTTGTACTATCAATCATTTTAATGTATCATTTTGTATACATTTTAGATATACTTTTTTAATATACAAATATTAGACGTATCTAAAATATATCAATTTACTCAAATATTACAACAAACTTTTAAATATTTATAAAATTTGACTAAATTGTACTTTTAAGGAATATTTTTCTTTTTGCTAAAAGATTAATTTTTAACAATTATGTAGGTCTAAAATAATTTAATGTTAAGAATTATATTTATTAAAACAAAAAGGCATGAAAAATTTGTTTAAAAAGTTAAGCTTTATTGGTATTTTTATATAATGAAATTTTTATTGTGCCCAGTTATGATAAAATAAATTGAAAAACGATTTTACATAGTTTCTTATAATTTTTCTTTTAAAAATGATAAATAAGGATTTAGTAAAGACTATCATTTTCTTATACCAATATTTCTAAAATTTAAATTTATATTAAAGAAAGTTTTTATTTATAAAATATTGGTGTAAAAAATTTATTTTAAAAAGATTGCAAGCATAAAAATATTTTTTTTATTATTAGAAAATTTAAATTATTTTTCTTTATTTATCACATATTTCTTTAATAAATATTTTAATAAAAATACTTTTTTTATAAGTTATTTAAATTTTTAAGGTGAATTTTAATTATTACTTTAAATATAAAAAAATTATACTTTTTTTAATAAAAATAATTTGTCAAAGAAAAATTCATTTATTTGGTTTTAAAATAAAATATTTTGACTTAAAATTATTTCTGTATTATATTAATGTAAAAATGTAAGTTAAAAAGTTTAAAAAATGTAATATATATCAAAATATAAGTTATGCATGTTGATATAATATATTATTTTTATCACCATTTTATAAAACATAATTTATAAATATATTTTATTAAAGTCTATTAATTATATTACTATAGATCTATTTTTTTTAAACAAATTAAAAGTGGCTTTTTTTATAATCAATAAAATATAGTAAAAAAAGTTTTAATTTAAATAAAATAATGATATCATTAAATTTATATCATTATCTTATAAATCTATATATTTAACAATAGAATTACTAATGTTTAATCAAATTGTTTTATAATTTTGTGCATTTTCTTTTAAGTTTCTTTCTAAAGTTATCATGCAGAATACATGCATATTTATTTGTATGATAAAAATAAATTATCTTTCTTCAAAACTTTTTAATATTAACATTCATACATCTGTTGTGTATATTTGCTAACGTCCCTTTTATTCATTAGATAAAGCACATCTTTTCAATAGATGATTCAAGTGTTTTATTTTCACATTCAGCAAACAAGATAACAACATGTGCCATTTTTAGATCAAAACAAATATAATTTTTAGATAGAAAGAGAACCGTTTATAAAAAGACAATGTTCCATCTTATAAACCTTACGATTATTCTATCATTCTTTAAAAGTTTCATATTCCAATAAAAGTACATACTTAATTGAAAAAAGGATATTGTAAAACATTATTCATATATTGTAATTTGATATAACTAATTCAAAACACTCTTATGATTTGTTATAAAATTTCTTAGTAAATTATATATGTTACAATTTATCGTATAAACTATTAATATTTTTAAACTATTTTTAATATAACAAATATAAATATATCTATTTTTAATCTTTTTTATTGTTTATTATTTAAATTGTACTTTTATAGTAATAAATTTTTTCTTTAGTACAACATATTTTTTTAAAATATAAATTTTTATAATAATATTAATTGTTCAATACCATTTAAAACAATTATATTTTTTATTAATAAAAAAAACATTTTATATTATAAATTGACAATTTTAAAAGAAAAATATATAGATATTTTATGTATATTCTTAATAAATATAACTTTTAAATATACTAAAAATAAACTTACATATATAATCATTTTTATTATACATTTTAAAGAATGTTTTTATATTTTACTATTTTTATATATGTGACACTTTAACAATTATAACAAAAATAATTGATTTCTTTTTATTTATAAAACTAATAATATAAAATATGAAAAATAATGTAAAGCTGTTTTTTTTTTTACAAATGGTTATAAAATAAATCTTAGCATTTAATTAATATTATAATATCCTAAAATCAAATTATCTCTACATCATATAATGTATGAACTTTGAAACATTAAGCTTACTTTCTAGTTAACAATGATATTTACATAAAAGCTTTAATTGTTAATTATATTTATAAAATAATTTTGTAAAGTCATTCATAATGAATACTTGAAATAAGTTAAAAAGAAGTAGAATAAGAAGATAAGTAAATTCTATATAATTATCCTTACATTACATAATATATGTTTAAAATAATTAAAATAATGATTTAAAAATAGTCTTATTTAAAAAATTATTTTGTATATATTTAATTTTACATTAATATACACAATAATTGCGATAACATTTGTTTTTTAATAAAAACAATTAATTTATACTTTTGTTTTTTTATTATTATTTTACTTATCCGACAAAATCTTTTTTATATTTATTATCATAATCTTACATTTTTAAACAATTAATAATATACAGATGTTACTTTAATTAACACTATTATTAAAAACAATTATTTTCTTTATTTAGAACTTTGAAATGCTAGATTTATAAAAGTAGTAAGACTAAGCCAAATGGTTTTATAACGTTTTTTTTTTGATCCACACATTATATAAATAACTTAGTGAAATCAATTATAATATATGTAATGTTAAACCATTATAACTTCTTTTTTTCACTTATTAATATACTTTACTATTCTTAAAAGCAGGTGTTTACTTGAAAAGCTAACACCTAAAATGAATGTTAGTAAATTGTTAAAGGTTATATTATTTTAGTAATTTGATAATATGCGTGACATTTTATTTAATTTTTCTTATCTATTACACTTTTTCTACTACATTAAAAATTTTGATAGGTCATTTAATTTTTTTTATTTAATTATAAGCTTTATCTCTTAAATATTTTAAAGAAATAAAAGATATAATAAAACATGAATATTAATTTTTGTCTCATCTATTATCCTTATTTATTTTATAAAGTTAACTATTTAATGGATTAATTTATTAAGGATAATCTCTTTTATTGAAAAAATTATTTCATTCATATTCTATCTAATAATAATTTAAATATAAAAAGTTTTTATTCAGGCTAGTTGAAGGATAAAGCTTTTATGCACAACCTCCATTTTGTATAGGTAACTCTTAAAAACAAACAGTGTTTAAATTAATCCAAAACATAACTTAATGCCATATTTAGACAAGGATTGTATGTCTAATGTTAACCTAAAATCAAAAATTTAACTTTAAACTTTTATACTATATATTATTATTATAATAACAAAAAATTTTTTTTACTTTTTTTTTATTTTAAGATATAAAAGATTTATTTCGATATGAAAAATTATTATAAAAATATTATATAGTCAAACATTTTACGCCTACATATTAATAATTTTGTAAATTTAAAGGTTCTTATGTGATCAAAAGATATCAAGTAAGCATGACTAAGTTGTTCATATTTATACTACTATCTATTAAAAATTATTATACTTGAAATCTATTAAATTATTTAAAGTGTTATGAAATGCAAAATCATTGAGTAAAATAAAATATCTTTTATAATATTTCATTACAATTACTTTTATACTATTGTTTTATCTATAAATTAACAATTATATATGTATATATAAATCCCATACTGAGAAGTTTATCTTAACTATGCTATATCATCATAAATTTAATTTCCTATCATTTTCATGTCCTTGACCTATTGTTTTTAAACTTCATAAGAACTTTTACTGTTACTTACCACCAATAAACCACATGGAGCTTTTACAGAAGTTTAATTAAACTTGATGGTTGTTGATGACTAAAATTTGCCAACAAACCATATATTTTCATAATAAATCACTGATCTTATCACCTTTTATAGTTTCCTTTATTTCTAAAAACATATCTTTACATTGTACTATATATTATTCTTTTAGTAATAATATTTTACTTTTTTTATATATATAAAAAGAATATCTTTTAATTTAAAAATTTTTATTATTTTAAAATTGTTTATTATTACATTTTTATTATAATAGCACATTTCTTTTTCATTTTTTTATTTTATAATATTCAAACAAAATATTTTACTTTTTTTTAATCTATTTTCAATGTTTTATCAATTAACTCAATAAAATACAATATTGTCAAGAAATTTATTCATATTTTACACATTTAATTCTCTTATCAAGTATTTATTTATTATTATCTTTTATATATGAATGTAAAATAGATTGTAAAAATAATAATTGTCTTTTTAAAATCAAATTTTTCAATACTTAAGAATATAAATATGTAATCATTTATTATACTATACTAAATTAAACATTCTTATATAAAATATTATATATTTAAAAATTTATCTTTTTAAAGAAAAAAAAAATATTCAAAAATTTCTCATATAATTGTTTACATTAGATAATTATCTCATATCTTATATTATAAGATCTATTTATATAATTAGATTTATGAAACTGTTAATGTTAACGCTTTAATTTCTTTTTAACTAAAATTATATACTAATTTCATTTGATGATAAATTGTATAAGTAATAATTCTAATTATGTATAAATTTTTATTATTAGCTTATTTCCTTTTAATTATTTAAAACTCATTTTAGTATTAATAATTTTTATTATACTTTTCTTGTTTTAACAATCAAATATATATATATATATATACTTTTTTATTATATTTATTCAAATAACATGATATTATAATATTATTGTATTATAGATTTTATATATAAATGGCTTCTATAAGTAATATTTTATTATTTTTTTTACTAGCAACATTATGTCTTTCAATAGTATCGCAACAACATGCTGAAGAAGAGTCAGTGGCAGATGGTTTTATTGAAGGTTCTGCATCATATCCAAATAATCCTGATGATGAAGATTCTGATGTATGTTTTAAAATTAGTTATATAAAAATAATTTGTTACATTTATTTAAGAATGTTGAAGCATCTGCTATTCCACCTGCAGATTTGAAGCCAGCAATACCACCAGGAAATATTGTTGAAGAGACACATACATCTCCAGTAGGAAAAATTGTAGTACCAATAAATGATGAATCAACATCATCTATTATAAAAGATGATCAAAGTACAGGATCTGTTATTACAGAAACAACATCGACTATATCATCATTACCTACAGAAAGTCAACTTTTCTCAATTATTAATATATTAATATTAGCATCAATTATTGTAGTTATAATTGTAATTGTTGTTTCATGTTATGCATTTAGAAGTAGTAATAGTAAGTTATCATTTAATTGAAATTTTTAAATTGAAATTTTTTTATAGAAGATGGTTATACACGAGGAAACAAAATGGGAGAAAGTATTTAAGAAATCTATTTTATACAATACCAATATGGGTTGTTTGATATTGTTTAATTTTATACTAGACAAGCACATATCAACATACGATTTCTCAATTTACTTTTAATAGAAAAAGATAAATTAATAATTATAATTTCATTATATAATTTTATTGTTAATTAACATTATATATCTCCTATACTTTAACTTTGAGTCTACATTTATTGCCACAATTAGCTATTTAATTTTTTAATAATACCTTTAAAATGACTCAATAATAAGTACATTTATAATACATTTAAAAAATAATCTAAAATACTATCTTTTTTTTTATTATTAATGTAGGTAAAATTTTTAAACCTTTATAGTGATAATTTTCATGATGTACTTAACTATACATTTTACTACTTGAGTCATCTAGATTTTATCATTTAATTACACATTATTTTTCTTTCTTTATTATGTTATTTTAGCGACATCCATTTCGCAAATGTTCTTAATCAATCATGTTTTTCTTTTACTCTATAACATATGCGGTTAGAACATTCCTTTTTTTTTAATCATGAAATATTTATTATTATTTTTGTCCAAAATTATGTAACATTTCTTTTTTTTTTTTAATAACATAAAATATATAAATAACTGCCGGAAAAAATTTAAAAAATTATCCCGGTTATAAAAATGTTTTATTCGATTTTTATGTTTTTATGTTAAAAAAACAATTTTTTTTTTTGATAAAATATAATATTAAATAATTCATATTTTAAAATAATATATTTAATAATTCAAAATATTTTTTTTACTCCTCCTCATGATTCATTTCTTCAATTTTATTTTGTTCAAGTTTTTTAACTTCAGCAATTAATTGTTGTTGTTGATGTAATGATTGGATTGTCCTTTGATATTCAGAAAAATTTTCTTCTGATCTTTCTGTAAGAACTGATAATTTTCCTGACTGTCCATCATCATCCTCTTTTACCTCATTTTTATCATCACATATGACATCAGTTTTATCAGGGACTTTTTTAATAAATGGAATAATACAACTAATTAAACCTGATCCTATTATAAATGTACCACCCATATAAAATGTTGAATCATATGTTTGGGTTAAATCATAAAATATTCCTATAATAAAAATATTATATATATAAAATTTTTTATTTATTTTAAAAAAAAGAAAATATATATACCTGCAAGTGGTGTTCCTATTAAACTTGCAATTCCTCTTGCAACAACAATTAAACCAAATGAATTAGTTAATTTTTCCAATCCAATTAAATCTGTTAAAACTATTGATGTTAAACATACATATACTGATACAACAAAACCATATAAAATTGTCATTGTCATTAAACCATAAAATCCAGTAGTTAATGGCATTAAAAAAAGTAAAATTCCACCAATTATTAATGAAGCATTATTAAATGTTAATGCAACACACCATGGTTTATCGGCAACCCATCCTGTTATAACTCTTCCTATTGTATTTGAAATTCCCATTGTTGATAAAAATAGACTACTGCTTTCTTTTGAGCTACCACGTAACTCTGCAAGATTAATAAGATAAACAAATGGAATATAAAATCCAAGCATTGCAAGCATATTAGAAATAAATAATAAAAGCATTGTTGAATTTGTTAATAATTGAACATCTATCATTTCATTAAAAGCATTACGAATTGGTAATGGTATTATTTTAAATTTTGAATTATCTGTAAATGGTACTTGATCTATTTCTTCACCATCTAATCCAAATGTTGTTTTACTAAATCGACTTCCAAAACGACTATCTAAACCACCATTATTTTCATCCATTGTAAGATGGTTTAAAGATGTAGCTATAGATGTTGCTGGTATATGAATTTGTGATTCACGATAATGCTTATAATCTCTTCCTTCATTGTCAAATTCTTTTAAATTTTGTATTGAACCACTATAAAAAATATCTTTTCTATTCATTGGTCTTTTTATTTCTTTAGCATCAGCAATACTTAATGCTATACTACCTATAGAATTTCCTATTGATATATTATTTGTTGCTTGTGATAATCTTCCAAATGATTGATATAAACTTCTTGCTGATACTTTATATATTGAATTAGACATTTTTGATATATGTAAATTATCACCAATTCCCGTTATTTCAGATCCTAAACTTGTTATTGTATGTTTGCGACCTCTACAAGTAGGATTATTTTGACAAAGATTTGTAGAAGAAAATTTGCTTTGAACTTTAGTTTCTATTATAGGTGTTAATGGTTGTTTTAATGGAATACTTTCATGATTATCTTCATCTGAATTATTATCATCATTATCATCATCTATAGCTGAATGTAATCGTGCATACAATTCTGGATCTACACCTGGTGGTATATCATAGTCAGGATTTGTAATTGTTGAATTTGACATCATATTTGTAGATAATTTAAGTCTTCCTGGATTATTTGAATCTATTGTATAACTTGAAGTAATATTAACTTCATTTATATGTTCTTTTTTATCATTAAAATTACATCCACAAAATTTGTTTAATAATGTTTTTATTCGTTTATTACTATTTTTTATATTACCACTTTTTGTATCAATTTCTGTATACAATTCTTTATATAACATACCACAAAAAATACATATTAATACCATTCCTGATATTCCATATATAGTTCCAATCCAACCAAAATTTTTAACTAATACTGTTAAAATTGGTGGCATTATAATACAACCAACACCAGATCCAGCTACAGCAATACCAGTTGCCATTGCGCGTTTACTTTCAAAATAATAACCAACCATAACAATTGATGGTAAATAAATATGACCAAAACCAATACCTATAATAATTAAATTAATTATAAAAAAGAAAATTTTTATTATTAATATTATTTTTTTTATATATATTACCTCCAATAAAACTAAATGTTAACAAAAAAAGATAAATATTTGTAGTAAATGTTGAAATAAAAAATCCAAAAGCAGAAACTATAGATCCACATATTACAACAGTACGAGCTCCATATTTATTAACTAAACCACCTACAATTGGTCCAACTAAAAGGTATGAACCTACTAAAAGTGATCCAATTAATGATGTCATAGCTTTAGAAGAATTAAAAGCTTTTTGAAACGGTTCAACTAATGTACCAAAACTACTTGATATTCCATCAACAATTAAATTACTTATAAATGCAACAATACATATAACCCAACCATATCCACCATCAGGAGGTGTTGGAACAAAATTACATAATGGTTCTTCATTCATTTCATCAATACATTCCTCCAAATTAAGTTCTGAAATAGATTCAGACTGTGCATCACAAGAACTTTCATTATATGATAAATTGTCATGTTCATTTATTTTATCATTTTCTGTAAAAATTTGATTATTTTTTAAATTTATAATATTATTTAATTTTTCATTGACTGTCGAGATGTTACTTGATAAAGGGTTTTTATTATTATCTTTAATATTATCAAGAGATATATTTTGCTTTTCATTATTAAATTCATTTTCATTAGTGTTCATTTCATTTGAATTACCATTATTTTCTTCTTTATTTAAATTCATTACTATTGAAGTATTTTTTTCTTGGAATATATTATCATCTTTTATATCATCAGTAGTATTTAATTCTTCATTTAAATTACATGAATCCATTTTTGATATCTAAAAAAAAATTATGATGTAATAAAATATAAAAAAGAATACGTATCATAAAGTGTAAGTCTTTTTTTATATATTTTAAAAAAAGACATTATTTCAAAAGATAAAAATAATATACAATTTTAAAAAGAAATTATAAATAATCATTAACCATTAATATTTAAAAAAATTTTTAAAAAGAATTTTAATTAATCATTCAATGTTAATTGTATTTAGAAAATAAATTAACAATAAATATAGTACTTGTAAAAAATAATTATTAAAAAATTTAATAATTAAACTATTTAAAATATAACATTTTTATACTAAATATCTTATGTAATATATACATATCCTTATATATATATTTATATATATCGACTAGAAAAATAATTACAAAATTGTAAAATAAAGCATTATATATTACTTTTCTTTTTTATCTTTATTCTACATTTTAAAACTTCAACTAAAATGTATCTATCAAAAGAAAATTCACTTTTATATGCCATAACGGGAGAGTATTAGACAATGTATTTTATTTTTCAAACTAACTTCAAAACTATATACCGAGTATTTAAAGCTTAGATAAACAACATCCACAAATGATATAATAAAAATTTATAAAAAGATATTATCAAAAATTAAATAATTTTAACATTAAATTCAATATTTTATAATAAAAATAGTTTTGAAAAGGTCTATGAAATAAATTTGTTTATTTTATATAAACATAACTTTACTTAAATTTTTAAAATATTGTAAATTTGCAAAAAAAAAATAATATTAATTGAATAAATATTTAAAAAATTTTTTTCAAAATAAAATTTCAGGATATATATTATAATTATAACATAATTAATTATGTTTCATTTAAGATAGACAAAAATAGTTTGGTAATACATAATATTATTCAATCTATATATATATATAAGCAATAATTATGAATAGACAGATAAATATTAAGCTAACATGTTAACATATGTAGAATTTTTATAAAAATGTGTCGAATACTTCGAATACAATGATAATAAAATAATTTTTTATCAAAAAAATTTTTTATTTATTTAGAAAAACGAAAAAATGACTAAAAAAATTATAAATAATTAAATAAAATAATAGAATTATTAAATAAAGGGAGAAAACTAAAATTTCATAATAAAAAGTAAATTAAAGCATCTAATAAAGAAAAATAAACAATATAGAAAATATCCTTTTACTTCAGTTTACATACATTTTAATATTCTATATCATTAAATAGCAAAATATTATATATTTTGCCATTTTTAAAATATTAGAGGTACAATATTATAAGTAATAACTTATTATTATTAAAAATATGGAACACACCTTAAAACCAAAAAAGTAATTTATTTTAATAATATATTTCTTAAATATATAATTTTTTTTGTTAAAAATAACTATTTAAATATTTGTTTTTAGATTTTGTTAAAGAATTAAAATTTTAAAATAGTAGAAAACATTTAATTAAAAATGTTACATCATCTGTGAAAAAAAAATGTATTGACATGGAAGATTAACATACAAGTGTATTATTGAAGAAAAAAAAAATGTCCAATATTTTTAACTTTATAAAAAGTTATGTTGTTAGGCTTTATTATTTTTATAAATTTTTAAAGTAAAAAATAACACAAATTATACAAAAAAAAGACAAATGTAAATAATAACAAATCTAATTAATTAAAAGTTTTTCAAAATTATGTTAATAAAAATTTAGTTGTTATCTAATAATAAAATAATTAAAAGGCAAATTTATAGTACATTTGAAATATTGTTTTTATCATAAAAGAAAAGGATTTTTTTATAATTTATTGTTTATAGCATTATTTATATAACTAAAAAATCTTTGCAAAGAAACAAAAATTTAAATTCATTTTTTAAACCAAATTTGTAATAAAACATTATTAAATAAAAATGTTTTTGAAAATATATACTTTTGAGTGTTTTTAAAATATTATTTTAACCTCATTTTTTAATGCCATCACATGGAATTAAATTAATATTGATTTTTTTTTAAATATTAAAAAAAAAAGTTATTATAAAAAATTTTTTTTTATTACTCATAAAAATTTTGTTTTTTTTAAATGTATAATGTAAAAATTAATTATTTATATTTCAGCATTACTTTTTTTTTTAAATATGTATATTATATTATAGTTAAAATGCATATATTTTAAATAAGTTTTTTTAAAAAATAGTTTAAAATTATCTGTTCAAAATTTTAAAATATCAAATTAATTTTTTTTTATATAATGTTCTTGTATGAATATTATTATAATGCTTAAATTATTTTATTAATATAAATAAATAATAGTTATTTAAATAAAAAGAAATACTTATATTTCAAATTTTTAAATTTTTTAAAGTACTATTTGTTTGATAAACTTAATTTTTACATACTTTAAAAATAAAATTTTAAAATTTTTTCTTATTATACATTATTTAACAAAAATTATATATATTTTGATTAGTATAAATATTATATAAACTTTTACAATAAAAATTTTTTTACATCTTTAAATATCATTAATCTAATCAAAATTTATTAATATTATTGTAATTCGTATTTAATTGTTTATAAATCTTTTTTTTATAAGTATTAAAATATATAAATATATTTATTTTGCCTTTTACTAATAAATAAGCGCAAGATTTTTTCAAGAGAGTTTTTAATGTGTTTTAACGTAAATATTGAGTATGTATTAGCAAATTGCTAACTAAACTTTCAATGTTGGAAACTGTTTTCTTATAAAGGCTTATTTTAATTTATGTTTTTATTCAAATTATTTCTGTTTAAATCTAACTATTACATTATTATAATAAAGAAATTTTTACATATCACTTATTACTACTATTTTTAACTATTTAAAAGATAAAAAAATTTTTTTTTAAAATTATTAAACTTAAATTATTTAAATTAGAATTGGTTGATATTTATTAAAAACACTTCTCTTAATATGCATAAAAATAATTAATAAATATGTATATTATTTTTACATTTGTACAATTTAAAAATACATTTAAAATATTTATATTATTTTATTACCTACAGTATCTGATGTGTAAAAATATGTGAACATAGTTTTACCATAATACAATTAAATATAATTTAATTGCTAATATTCTTTCTTAAAATATATTTTCAATATCATCGCAAATTCATTTTTGTGATAATTATAAATTTTACATGTATATAACTTTCTTTTTAACAATCTTATTTCTTTTTAATTTTTTAATGTTATATAAAAGAAAAGTGTAGATAAGAAATTTCGATATTAATATATATTTCTTTCTCCTTTTAACATTTTTTTTTAAATTTGTCACTTTAACTTTAAGTAAATAAGATATTCAATTATTAGTAGATATATACTATTTTTGTATTTAAATAATATGATTTTGTTTACATAATTTTTAATTATTTTTAAAAAAATAATAAAATGATATTTTAACAATATTTTATATTTTTATTTCTCTATTTTACAACAATGCTTATATTATGTCGTAAAGTTTGATACCAAAAAAGAAAAGTCATAGAATATTATCATCAATGGTTAACTTAAAAATACTCTTTACTCATTTTTTTTCAGTTACTTTATATACGTATATACATACATATAAATATGTATATGTATACATGCGCAATTTAATTTCTTGGATAAATTTTTAAAAGTTGAAAAGCAAATTTGTAAATAAAAAGAAGCTATTTATTTTCGATATATTTTACAAAAAAAAATCAGTAAAGTTAAAGAGTAATTTATTATTTTATTAAAAAAAAATACATATATATATACATCTTCTTTTAAATAAATTTATTCATATTATTAGAAAAATTTTTTAATTATTTTTTAAATACTCTTTTTCAATAATAAAATATTTTGATAAAAATATAAAACTTTTTGAATTTTTCTTTATTTATAATGTTTTTACAATTGCATACAAGTATCTTTGTGAAAAAGTTGTGTAATTCCCATTACGGACTATCTTTTTTTTATCAACTACATATTCTTTACGAATTCTTGTTGTGTTAAACAACAAAACTTTATATATTATATATATATATATATTTCTGGTAACTGAAAATAGCTTTATAAAGAAATGTAGATTAAATATTGTGAAGACTTTTTTATAGGATAATTTTTTTTTAAATTTATTTTATAAAATTATTATAAATCTATTTAATCTAATGAAACAAATAGATGCATTTTTAAAGAAAACGATTGAAATATTAATATACTATAAATTTTAATTTTTTATAGATTTAATAACTTACATTTTTATAAATATAAACCATAATATTCAATTGATTGAAATTTATTATATATTTGATATTAGGAAATTAATTTATGGCTTATGATAAACTTATACTTATTTTTATTTATACATATATATATAAAATATTTATTTTATATCTTTTAAAATATTTACCTATTTTTTTATTTATTTCCTTTTTACTTTATTGATTATAATATTCTTAACTCTTTTTAAATTATCTACTAAAACTCTTTTACTTCTTATTTTTCAAATATAAAATATTATCATTTTTTATATTTTACATTTTTAGAAAAAAAAAATAAAATAAAAAAATACACTTAAAGTCTATTCATTTAGTTAAATTAATAAAAAAAAAAAGTTTATATTTAAAAATAAATTTATTTTTTATAATTGGATAAATTCAATATTAAAATAAATAGTTTTTTATTCATAACAATTTATGACTCAGTATGCCTTACGTTTGATTACTAAAAAAAATTTATTAAAATGTCTTCCAATGTTCCTACATTAAATTGTAATCAAATACCAAAACCATTATTTGGAGGAACTACAAACGCAAATGATTTAATTAAAAATTATGGAATGTCTAGTCAATCTAATAATGGTTTACCTAATATAGAACATCATACTATCACTAATGCATCTATTGAAGTTATCATTGACTTTACTAGACCAGATGGGCAAAGAACAAGACCTTTATTAGTAGAAGGTAAAAGGTTATATGTTGATGAACATTACATTTCTGTATGGTCTCCAGTTTTAAGGTAATTTTATATTAAAAAAATAATAATAATAATTAAATTTAAGAGCATGGTGTATTGAATGTCCTGATAGAGAATTAATTTTAGCTAATGTTCAGTATGATCATATATTAGAAATGCTTCAAGCCATCCATCCAACATATAAAGATATTGATGATCAAACTGTTCATATTCTTTTACCTTTAGCTTTTGACTATCAAATGGAAGGCCTACTTCATAGATGTGAATGTTTTTTGGTTAATCATAGATTACCTTTTTTAGAAAAAATTTGGCTAGCTGATAGATATAAATTAAATAGGCTACTTGGTTTATTAATAAAAGAAATGAGACCAAATAGTAAAGTTGATTTATCAGGATCACGTTATTATGGTCTTTCTGATAGAGTTAAAGTCTTATTATTAGAAAGATTACATGGTGCAGCGGCTCCTGAAGATATTCCAGAACAACCATTAGATTTAGAAAGATTTTACCGTGCATCTGATCTTAATTTTGCATCTGTAAGATCAAAAACTGGTAGAATGTATTATGTCAATCCTTACTATCTTGCTGCTTGGTCAAATATATTTCAGGTTTGTTTCTTTTTTTTATATATTAAAAAAATTAATTTTTCATAATATTAAGGAACGCATTTGTTGTTTACGAACACAAGAAGAATTGTATTGTCCATGTAGTCATGAGGAGTTAAAAGCTTTTCTTATGGCTGTTTATCCACCACAACTTCGTATAACAGAATCAAATATTGGTCCTATACTTGTAGCAGCATGTAAAATGGAATCACCTGGACTATTAAAAAAATGTGCGCAATTGCTATTATCTCCTTCAACAAAATTATCAGTTTTCGTTAGGTTATCATTACTTGATAGATGTTATTTACATGAAATGTTAGGTACTTGTTTAAAAATGATAACAAAAGCTGAAAATTTAGTAGAAATGACTCAACAACAAACTTGTAAGTTTTTATACATCTTCTAAAATATATATGGAACTATTTTTTTTTAATTAGACGATTGCCTATCAACCAAAGCACGATCAGCAATGATGGATAGACTCGCTTTATTATTAAAAAAATCTGGACTGCCAAGCCATTTGTGTAATAGATGTAAAACATTATCTGGGTGTAGTGATGTAACATGGATGTGTCCACAATGTAAAACATATACAGAATCAACTGTAAATCGTAATACAGGACAAGGAATAAATAATCCTAATATAATAACTACACAAACTAATAATCAACAAGTAGGAAATCATAGGAAAAATATTGATCAACAAAGTATAGGACAAATGATGCATTCAAATGTTAATGTGAATCAAAATATGCAACAACCAATTTCTCAAGGAATAGGACAAAATACAGGATATCCAATAACTAATTCTGGAAATAGTCCATCTCAATATAAACCTGGAAGTATGCGACATTAAAAATCACTTATAATTAATAAAATAGTATTATATATTAAAAAATTTTTATTATTAAGCGCAATTCTTCTAAATGAATTATATTTTTATATTTTTACTATCTATAAAAAAATTAAAGATTGTTTGTTTGTAAAAAAATTGTATTAGGTAGATTGAATTTATATATTATTATCTTGAAAATTAATACTTACAATAACTTAGTTATATATTATTTCACCATTTGTATGTCCTTTCTTTTAATTATTAAAAGATGAAAAATAATTTAGCTAATTTTTTTAATTAAAAAATTAAAATTTTTATTCATTTAAAAAAAATAATAAAATTGAAAGATGTTATATTTTATTAAAAATAAGTTGTTTTTTTTAAAAATAATATTTAATAAAACTCATCTTTATTTTTTTAAAAAAAATGTAATGCATGACAAAATAAATATGTAAGAAATGATGTAATTTAAAATAATTTTTTTAAAAACTTTTTACGTATATTATTGTTTTATCATTTTTTTAAAACAAAAAATTACAAAATAGAGTAAAGCAACGTAAATCATTTTTTTTTGTAAACTTTTTAATCCAATAATTATAAATTTGTTAAAATGTTCTGTTTAAAATAAATTGCTTTTTTTTTCTTCTTATAATAATAATAACCAATACTTTTATTTATTAAAAATATATAATATAAGCATAAAAATGTTTATTTTTTTTTAAACAAAAAATACATTGTTTAATGTATAAATTTAAATTAAATACATAAAAAGCCCATAAAATTTTAGTAATTTCATAATATATACTGAAATAATAAATTTTTATAACCATCAAATATAATAGTATATTAGTAATAAAAGGTAATAAAGTAGTTTTAAATAATGTAAAATTTTAAGATTATTTTTTAATATTTAAAAACCAAAAATTGTTTTTCTTTTTATAATATTTTTTAAAACAATATACAACAGTGCTGAAGTTTTTTTTGAAAATATAAATTTGATTTAACAAATAAATAAGAAAAATTAGTTTTTCAGCATAAAACTATGATTTTTTTTTAAATTTATTAAACTTTTTTAAAATAAATGTGATTATGTAAAATAAATGCATTGTATATATTAATTAATTGTTGTAATTGTAAAATAATAAACAAGAAAAAGACTGCAAAAATTTTTTTTATAACATCATTAAAAAGTATAAAATTTGAATTCATTTTGTTTGATTAGTATATAAATCTAAAAAAGAAACCAAAAATTCATAATATTTTTATTTTTATAATAAATTGTAATCTTTAAATGCTAGTCTAAAAAAATTGAAATAAAAATAAAATATATAGAGTAAATAATCTTTTTTTAATATAGGTTTACTATAAATTTGAAATTTTAAAAATATTTTCTTATTTTAAGAATTTTTTAAAGAAAAATTTTGGTAAAAAATATAAAAGTTGTATAGATATATTAATTATAAAAAATTATTCATGGGTATAAAAAAAGAAAAAAATAAATGATAAAAATTGATAGTGCTTTCATATAACATTAATACAATTTATTTTTTATAAAATTTTTACTAGACAACACACAGAGAAAAAACGATCATTTTCCATCCTCTCAAAAACGTAAATCATCCTAAAATGATCATTTTCTGTCCTGTCATTTCTAATATTCAAAATTGAATATATAGGATTACCCTTAACCATTACCGCATTTTTTTAAACTTTAATAACTTTTTTCTACTCGATATTTTTTATGATTTTTTTGATTCGATAGCGAATCACCTAAAAAATTATATTAATATCATTAAAAAATTGTTTTTCATACAAACAAGTGAGAAAAATGAAACATTAAAAATGTTTCCAATTTTATTATATTTACATCTCAATCTAACAACAAAAAGATAATTTTTTTAATTAAGGAAAAATTTGTTTTTTAATTTTTTCATTGGACGGAAAATGATTATCAGACAAAAAATGTGCTTGTAGGATGGAAAATGATCGTTTTTCTTCTGTTCGTAGTAAAAAAAACATCTTTAATTATATTATTATAAAAGTATCATTTATAATTTATTATTTATATTAAGATTATTTAATGCGAAAAAAATTACGATAGTTGTTTATGTAATTTTTTATCTAAAATTTAATTTTATAATATAATGTTGATTTTTCAGAATATTAAATTTTAGCACTATTTGCAAGTTTACTGTATGTGTCATATAATCTTGATATTAACAAATTTACTCTGTTAGATATATTAAATATAATATTTTGACAAAATGTTTTTTGAATTTAAAAATAAAACCAAATTTTCTAAATAAACAAAACAATTGAAATTTTTTTTGGAAAAAAATTTTATTACAAATATTTAACTGAAAAATATTAAAGCTATATATTAATAGATAATACAAAAATTTATCTGCTGCTACCAAAAAAATTTATACTTCAAAATAATTGTAGATCAAACAATATTGGTTATATAAAATAAAATATTTAAATAATCTTTAATAAGTTTTTTTAAATAAAAACAAAAAAATTTTTAATAAAAATATTATATAAAGTAGTAGTTTTAAATTTTATCACCAAAAAAATCAAATACAGATATGTTTTTTTTTAAAAACACTATTTTTTTCTTGGTTTCTTTATTTTTGATATAATTTTATCTAAAAATTTTGAAAAATCGGATTCTAATAAAATAATTCATTATGAATTAATTAAACAAAATGATTTGCCAACTGAAAAAGGTAATGAAAATCTTTTAAACACAAATTTTGAAAATGAGAATAAGTTTAGTATTTCTACAAGACAAAAAAGACAATCAAGGCCTCGTTCAAGACCTCGTTTAAGACCTCGGTCAAGAATAGGGTTTTTACAAAGACTTAGAAGATCACGAAGAGAAAGAAGAAGAAGAGAGCAAGAACAACAAAAAAAAAGAGCAGAACGCGCACAAAAACGAAGAAGTTATTTAAAAAAAATGGAAGAAAAAGCAAGAGAAAGGAGAAGAATATTTATACAAAATGAGCGAGCACGTTTAGAAAGATTTAGACAAGAACGTGAAGAAAGACAAACAACAACAACAGCACATACAACTACAACTACAACAGCTACTACTTCGACAACTACAACCCCAACAGCAACTACAACCCCAACAGCAACTACAACTACGACTTCTGCTTCAACAACCACGCCTTCTAAGGGTTGAAAAAAATAATTACCACAAAATTTATGCATTTATATTGTTAAGATAAAAAAAATATAAGATTTGTAACAGTACAAATATTTTTTTTATTTTTTTGTAAAGTAAAATTTTGTCTGTTAGTTTTTTTTATTTTTTAATAACATTGCAAGAAAAACAAAACTCATTAATAATAAGTTGGTAAATTATTTTCAAAACAATTTAGACTTTTTATAAATAATATTGTAAAAGCACTAAAAAAATCTTCAATAAATTTTAACACAATTTGATCTAATAAATAATAATAAATTAGGAATATAATAACAAATTTCATTTGTTAAATATTATTAAATTGTTTAATTTTGGTATTTTTTATTTTTGACAAAACCATTTTTTTTCTAATTAAAGTGTTAAAAAGGATCAAATTAAAAAACAAAAGTATTTGATAATTGTTAAGAAATTGTTAAATACTAATAAAAAAAAATTTATTTTTAAATTGTTTAAAGATTTATCAGTTAATTGGCTTCCTAAGTTACAATTTGGGAAGTAAATAAAGTAGGAAATTTTTTTTAATTATAAAATAAACTATTATTATAAATTTTATCACTTTGTACATTTTAATTTTAAAAAAGGAAATAACTTTATAGAAACTGAAAAGTATCATTTTATTGTTATTAACATACAGAAAAATTATTAAAAACATGAAAATTTCATTTTGTTTTGTAATATACACTTTTTATTTTATTAAAATAATGTTTATAAACTCTAAATAATTTCTAACGATAAAACTAATTATTTTAAACTTAAGTTAATTTGTTTTTAAAAAATAATTTACTAAAAAAATGTTACAATATAACAAATTATAATTTTTTTAATAACTTTATAAGATAAATAAAAATTTATAATTAATTTTTATCTATATAATAGCAACTATTTTTATATATATATTTTTTTTGAAAAAATTCTTTAATTCACGTCTATTTTTATTTGGTAAAATTAAAAATAATATTGAATTAACTGTTGAAATAATACATATTAATTGATATACTTTTGTATTATACAATTCTACTTCTTCATAAAATCCAAATGCTACAGCAATATAAAGAAATATTATTGGAATTAATATTAGTATTATTGGAAAAAAATGCTTGAAAAGTTAATAATCTTGTAAAATCAATATACATATGTCTTGTATGATTTGACATTATCAAATTCCATTGCTTTATATATGATAAGTATTTGTAGTAAAAACAGAATATTATTACTATATTAATTGAAAAATATGAAGCATATAAATAAAATAATAAATGAACTAATGAAGATGTCTAAAAAAATATTTATATAAATTTTTTTTAAATATTTATTTACAGCTTTACATGAAAGAGCTCTAGATGATTTTGATACTAATAACGTTTGGTAATTTCTTAATTCAACATATATAATCCATATATTTGATGGAAGTTCACTTTGAAACATAAAAAATACTGCTATACAAATTATTATTCCTGCTAGAATAATATACAATATAATTGCTATTGTTTTTCCTTTTGATAATGATATGTTACGGCACATGATAGTGTATGATGCAAATACAATAGCAGTTGGAAATGAAATATTAGAATAACATCAAAATGTATAAAAAGAGATAAAAATACGATTTAAATTTTGATTAAATAATAAGTTATCAAAAAAATCTATTATTATAATAATTTCACTATAAAAAATTATAAGATGAAATTTAAAAATAAATTGAAAAATAGATGATATAAGTGCAAAAATAGAATGCCCCATAATTATATAATTATAACCATTATTATTTTGTTTATTTTCCAAAATTTTATGTATTTTTTTCATTGTAATAATAGTAAATAGAACTCCAGAAACAAAATTTATTAAGTCAATCAAATCTTTAATCCAAATCATTTAATGCTTAAAAATGTTTTTTTATTTAGTATTTAAATAAGGTTAAACTTATGATACACTTTTAGAAATAATTTAGTAATTATTAATTGTCAAAATATTATTTGAACATTAAATATAATTGTTATAACAATTTTACATTAATGAAAATATAATAAAAAATAAGAAATTATTTATTTTAAATAATAATATAATACACAAAAAAATTATCGTTTAATATAACAATGTTTTTAGCTCGATTGTTATTTATACTATTTTCAAAATATTTTTTGTCAAAAAGCACATTTACAGTGCTAAAAAAATTGGATAAATATCATAATTATAAGTAAAAAATTATCAACTAAGATTAAAAATACTTTACACACAAAGAAAAAACGACTATTTTCCGTCCTATCATGAACGGGAATCGTCCTAAAAAGATCATTTTCTGTCCTGTCATTTTTAATATTCAAAATTGAATAAAAAGAACTACACTAAAGTATTACTGCATTTTTTAAAACTTCAATAACTTTTTTCTACTCGATATTTTTCATGATTTTTTTTATCCGATAGCGAATCACCTAAAAAATTATATTAATATAATTAAAAAATTGTTTTTCATATAAACTAATGAGAAAAATGAAACATTTAAAATGTTTCCAATTCTATCATATTTATATCTCAATCTAACAACGAAAAGATAATTTTTTTAATTAACGAAAAATTTTTTTTTTAATTTTTTCATTGGACGGAAAATGATCATCGGACAAAAAATGTGCTTGTAGGATGGAAAATAATCGTTTTTCTTCTGTGTGAATTCATTAAATTGTTTGGTATTAAATTGATTATCTGAATAATGTTTATATTCTTTAGAAGTTTAATTTTATTTTTTAAACTGTTAGTATTAATAAAGGCTAATCATTTTTAAAAAAAATTCACTAAAATTAATAATGACTTTTTACACTCACATTGATAATTAAATAGAAACGTCTGGAATATATCAATTTTAAAAGTATAATTTATTCATCATTCAATAAGTTAAAATTTTATAATAATTTTTTAAATTTATTCTGAAACAAATACAATAAAAGTATTTTAAAAAAGTGTTACAATTAATAATTAATTTACTTTATATAATCTTCTTTTTTAAATTATTTTTGTTAGTGAAAAGTTTAAAAATATTTTTAAAATACAATAAAGTTCAAAAATTAAAATTTTTTTATCTAAATTATTGTTTTTTAGATTTTAAAAAATTTAATTAATTTAATTACATTCAAATAAAATTAGTTTTTAAATAAAACAAAAAAATTAAATTCTTATTTCTAATTATTTTACTTTGTAAAACACGATAAATACATGAAATTTATAGAACAATATAGTTTTTTTTAACTTTTTAATATTTTTTTTTTTATTTTTTTTTATTATTAAAAACAATTATGTTAGTATTTAGTAACTTTAATTGTTAGTAATTATTTATTTAAGTTATTTTAATATTAGGTTTACTTTGTTGAATCAAGTTGTTATCCTAAGAAACTTATAATTAAATTTATAATAATAATTATTGTAGTTATTATTTAATTTTACGAAAAGTATAATAATGCTTTTTGTGAATTTTTTTTATTTTTTTATCAAAATTTTATTATATTTAAAAAATAAACCATCAGAAAAATTATAATTCTTACTCTATTAAACAATGATAAATACTTTACATAATTTTAAAAAATTATATAATTAACTGAAATTATCTGTTTTTTACTTATTTATACTATGTAATTTATATTTAATATAAAGATATTATTATTTGGTGTACAAAACATACGTTTACTTTTATATTTTTAAGTTATATGTGATTTTTTAACATAATATGTCTTATTGTATTAATAATTTAATAATTTATTAATTCAATCTATTTTACTTTATTACTTTTATTTAATTCAAACTATTATAACTTTTTTTAACTTTTTGTAAGTTAAAAAATTATACAAAAAATATAGTAATATATAAAATTCTCTATAAATGAATATTATTCTCCAATAACTGTTATGCCTTCATCAGATTTCGTTTTATTATTTTCTAAAGCTGTTTGTTTATTTGTATATAAATTTCTCTCTTTATGAAACATTTTTCTAGCAATAAAATATATATGACAACGATATAATACTAAAATTAGAGATATAACAAGAAGAATGTATATTAAAAGTGGTAGTAAAATATTAAAAATTTTATAATTTCCTTTAAATGGTAAAAGTAAGCTATCATTAGCATCAAGATCTCCTATAATTTTAAGAATTGTAAATATATCTGCAAATGACCCAATACATATTTGAGAAAAGCCAAAAGGTATAATAAAGTATGGATTACATTTCCATAATGAATAGTATGCTATAAAAATAGGTGGTAATTGAAGTAATCGTATAAAAAATATTCCTATTGTTTCCCATTCTTTGTTAACAAACTCCTCTCGTCCTACCAAATAAATAGCACCTATAAAAAATGTATATAATAAAAATAATGTTTAAATATTAAAAAAAGTATTTTTTTACCTAATACAATTTCATGTAAAACTAATGTACAATAAATAAAAGTAACAATTTTTGCATGAAATAAATTAAAACAACATCTATAATCACTTGAATCAAAATACCAATTATCCAAATTATTTATTAACAACTAAAAAATAATATATAATAATAATTATTTAAACGAAACATATATTTCAATAAAAATTTTACCAAGAAAATTACACATATTTATTAAGAGCAAAACTTACATTTTTATTTTTATCACGAACTAAATTAAATTTTTCACTTTCTTTTTCCAAAGGATTCATTGTATTAGTAAAAAAATACTATAGTAAAAAAATCAATCTAAAGTTTAAAAATTAAAAAAAAATAATTTAATTAAGTTATCTAGTTTTATTTTATTTTTTTATACTTAAAACGATAAAAAAATTGAATAAGTCAAAAATAATATAATAAAAAAATAATAAATGTATTTTAATAAAAATGTATAATAATTATAGTTTATTTGATAAAATAAAAATTTATTTCACGTTTCTTATTTTAATAATTATAATATTGTAATTTTAAAAACGATAGATAGATATTTAAATATATTAATTATAAAAATTTATTTTTGTATTTTTAGAACAAACTAATTTTTAGTATAAAAAAATATATGTGTTGTAATAATAAAGTTTTAAATATGCCATGTTTAAAATTAACTTAAAAATAAAATATTTTTATTTAAAAGTTAAAAGAATAAATTTTTATTTAAAGTTTATGTAAAATTTTTTTTAAGAAACGAGTTTGTAATAATATAAAAGAAATAAATATAAAAATATATAAAATATAATAAATAGTAAGAAAAAATATGTACATTAAAATATTTATTTTTTAAAAAAGCTTTTTATCATTAAAAAAAGTCTTTAATGAAGTCTTAATAAAACTTTAAAATATGAAAAATTAATTTAAAAATATATACATTAAAATTATGCAAATAATTATAAATATTATTAAAAAAATTAAAAATTTATGTATAACAGAAAAATTAATAAATGATGTAAAAACGCATTTTTGCTTAAAATGACGTTTCTACAACAATATTTAACTTTGGCAACAAAAAAAATTACGAAAATGCCTTGCGCATACAAAAATATTAAAACAAATTTTATTTATATTATTACTTTATCTGTTAAAAAAGCAGTGTCATCTCAAGAAAGAAAATTTATTGGTTTATTTCATTTATAATATTTAGTTATTTAGAAGAATCTTTTAAAAATTGATTCATAAAAATATTATTAGGACTTTAATAATTATAAAAAAAAAACTATGCTATTAAAATGTCGTTTAATAATTTTAATTTTTAAAAAAATATTTTAATAAAACAACACGCTTTTTTTAAAATATAAAGATTTACTTTATATATCTTTTGTTTGTTTTCAGTATTTTTTTAATAATAATTTTATTTAAAAAACGACGCAATTTTTATAAAAGATAAAATAATAATATAATTTTTATTTTTAATTTTTTAAGAACAAATTATTTTTTCTAGATTTTTATTGTAAATAAATTAAACTATTAATGTAAAAATATAGTTTCACTTATTAAAATAATATATTTTTAAAATTTTCTTAAAATTTAATTTTAAGCATTATCGTTACATTATACTAATTAATTTTTTTTGTGTGATAGTAAATTGAATGCTTCTAAAACATACAATTCCTTTTAAAACTTTAATTAAAAAAATTGAATAATTTTAAAAATTAAATTTCTAACAAATTTTTATACTTTTATTAATTTATGATAGTTTGTATTATATTATAATGTAAAATACTTTAAAATATTTTCAAAAATTATAACAAAGTTAGTTTATGTCATTTTTTATGCTAAACAAAATTAAATATTAAAAAATAAATTAATTATAACTTATTTTGGTAGCAATACTTTTCCTATAAAAAATAATCATCTAATTCTATTCAATTTGTATTATCAAAAATATAAAAATTTTATTTTAACCAAGGGAAAATGTGTTAAGTTTTAAAATTTTTCTAAAAAAAAAATAAAAATTATAATTTAAAAAATATGCAGATTAGCTTAATATAATTATTAATCAAACTCATAAATAATATTGAGAGCATTCGTATTAAAAATTAAGGTATCGGATTAAAACATCTATTATTATCTTATCTTTTATTAAAATACGTAACATGTTTATGTATAATAAAAATATAACTACTTCTTAAAATACATAAATTTATTAATATTTAAATTTGAAATATAAAATTTATATTTTTAGAAATAGCAAAATTATTTTTATACAACGGGAGTAAAAAAAAATAATATTTTCTAAATTTAATCAGATAATTTTAAAAGAATTTTTCTACTATGGTACCCCTAAATGGTTAAATATATATTGTCTTTTTTGGCATTGTTGATTTTAGTAAAAGACAGCACAACTAGAACAATCTAATTGAATACTTTTTATCAAAATTTGATTATTTACAACAAACATTTTAAAAACTCTTTATATACAAAGTAAAGATATATTTACGTACTTATCACAATACCATAGATTAGAACAAAAAATAACTATCTTGATACTTAAAAGTCCAACGATAAATACATATATGAATAAGCAGTTATAAAAAACTATTTTAAACAATACAATTTACAAAACTTAAAAAAAATAAAAATAACATTAATAAACTTTTTTTAACCAGTCAAACTTATTAAAGTTTTTTAAAAAAGTTTAAAAAAGTTTTATTTTTACAAACTTAAGTAATTTTGGTTAAACTATATTACATATATGTTTTTCATCATAAATATTAATAGTCTAAGAAAAATTGAAAAAAAATATAACATTTATCTATTATTTTACAACAAAAGTAAAATAGAAGCTTTTTAAAATAATAACAAAACATTTTAAAAAATATCAAAATTTACATAAATAGTTATATAAAGAAACATTGTTAAATAGTAAAATAAATATTATAGGATAAATATTTTATTTTATTTGCCATCAAATAAAACCACATTTTGTTTTAGTTAAACTTTTCAATAAATAATTGTCTTTTAATTCGATACTCATGATTAAAATTACTTTGTGAAAAGCATTAATGTATTGTTTTAATAAACAGACAGAACACTTAGTTAATATATAAAAAGTACAAATAATATTCCATATATTTTAAATAAAATATACATCCTCTTTTTCATATATTTTTTAATTTAGACTCTTTTTTTAAGTATAATTTTTTTTCTATTTTCAATAACTATCTTTTTGTTTAATACATTAGTTTTTTTTATACATGTAAAGATTGCTAAAGAAATATTCTAAATTTAAAAATATACACTACTTGAATCATAATTTAAATTTAAAAATATATTTATAATTATAAAGATATTAAAATTGATTTTATTAACAATTATAGTTAAAAAATAAATTTTTATAAATAAAAAAAGACATTTTTTTCATTATATTTTAATATTCATTAACATTATGATTTATTTTAGTACTAATATAAAAATAACAATATAAATATCCCGTTTATTATATTGCTCAAAGCATTTGATGAAAGTAAAAATTGATAAAATTGTAATAATACTGATATTAATATTTAATTTAAAAAACAAATTTTATACAAGTTGTGAACGTTTTATACTATTACTGCTTGTTTGAGAATTTGTCATTAATGAAGACTGTTTATTAAAATCTTCATTTTTATTTCTCATTTTACATCCAACAGTAAATCTTTTTTCCTCACTATCACAACTATTTTTATAAAAATGTCTTTTTAATAAGGCATCAGTTAATCTTGAACATACTAATTCACCAGCATGCATACAAACCATTCTTAAGACAAATGTTCCATCAGTACGAAGGAATTTATTAACAAATTCCTCAAGATGTTCCTCATCAATTGGATGTTCAATATTTAAAAGTTTTTCAATAAATGTATTACGACAATTTATAAAAGCTACATTGGTAACCCAAGAAAACAAATTAATAAATGTAAGAGTAGTCAAAATTAAGAACCATAACCATAAAAAGACAAAAATTTTTTCTGTAAACATATTTATAACTAAAACACATTGAACAGTATGTCTATGAATATTTCCTAATGCTCTTATTTCAAAATCACATAAAGTTACTCTAGGAAATTTTCCTGAATCTTTCCATTCTTGATCCTTAAAAAAAATATTTAATTTTTCAACTTTTTTAATAAACATACCATTAAAATATCATATAAAACATGACCACCAAATAATGGATAATCAGATGTTTCTAAAAATTTGTTTATAAAAAAAAATTGAGCTATTAAATTAATCAAATGAAGGCATTTAATAAAAAGATAAAGGACTGTCAATTGACAACCATAAGCCTTACTTAATCTAATAATACTAAAAGAATAATAATGTTTTAATTTTTTAGCAGCATACTCTTTTTGATAATCTAATGCCTCCTCAATATGTCTTGCTAAAATATCAACATTTTTCATTAACACTGTAGGATCAACATTAGAATCACTACATGCTAATGAAAGTATTAATGATAAATTTATTCCTAAAAATTTTTTTAAAATATTTTTAAATAGACTTTTTTTTACCTGTTTGAGGTGACAACATCCTCCAAAATGATGCTGGAATGTGAAATAAAAGTGCTGCTAATGCCATTACAAAAGGTATCCATTGATAATAACCAATTTGCCTTCTCTCTCTATCATCTATTCTATGAGGAATGTATTCCTAAATAAAAAAAAAATATTATTAAATAATTTTAGTAGTTATTTACTTTAAATGGAACCCAATATGTATTTTGAACCCAGCAATAATTTTCAGTATATTGTTCCATTGCATGTGTAAATTGTGCAGGTACAAAACATTCAATTGGATGACCCCCTAAAAATATAATAAATATTAAAAAAAAGATTAATTTTAAATATACCATATTGTTTTGCTGACACCAAAACTGCAAACATTAACAATAAAGCTGCTGTGTATATATAATGTAACCTATCAATTCCATCGTCATCCTGTCGAATTTCTAAAATTCGAAGAGCAGAAGCAAGAAGATGAAGACCAACTCTACCACCGGATACCATTGATATTTAAAATAAAATAAAATAATATTATTTAAGTTTTGTTATATTTTCATTTAAATTAGCTTTATTGTATTATTAAAGCTTAAAAATTAATTTAATAAATATATGTTTATTTTATAATTAAGTTATAATAAAAAAAAATAATGAATATTATTATTATAAATAGATAAAATTATAGTAAAAATGTTTGCTTTAAAAAACTTATCATAACTATATTTATTATTTTTTTTCTCGTTACTTTTTTTAAAATTTCATAATAAAAGGTTATTATAATGTTTAAAGTGTATATCCAAACACAAAAATCAATCTATACGAATGTGAATCAAAAAATAATTTTTTAAATAAATATTATAATTAATTAATTTTTTTTAAGCATAATTAAAGTGACATCAATCAACTTCCTAACTTATAAATAAAGCAAAAAGTCAAACAACAAAAATGTGTAAATATAATAGATAAACTATAAAAAAATTAGACATAAAAAAATGTTTTAAAAAAAAATTTTAATTTTTAATAATATTATTTTATGTCATATATTTATATTATTTTAAAAAAAAAAAGAAGCATACTATTAACATAAAATGTTAAAATAAAAAAAATGAATTCATTAAATTTAAAATAAAAATAAGATTTATTTTACAATCACTTTCTTGATAATTTATGGGTTAAAAGATTATTCAATAGAACGTTATGTAATCATTTACTATAAATTAGAATAGGTAAATTTGATAACTTTTTTTAATATTTAAGAGACACTAAAAGTTTGATAAAAGATATAAGAATCTTAAAATACATATTTTAAAATGATCTTCAATCGACATATAATGTTTTGTGGTTCAAAATATATTTAGAAAAGTTGATTACCAAAATAAATGAACATTATTATGAAAAGTAAAATCTATGTTTTAATATGATAGTGATTGACTAGTTTTAAAAGTTAATGTTTTAATAAAAATGCCATTGATAATAAAAATGATTGGGATACTATATATAATAGAGTACGAAATTTGAGATTCTTTATTTTTCATAAAAGTAATTTGATAGAGAAAATTTTTTGATTTTACTTTTAATTTTAAAGTATTATATTTTAAAAAGATCAATGGCATGAATAAAATATGATGGACAATTGTTTAAATGTCAATGAAAATATAAAAATAATAAAAAATCTTACTATCAAGAGAAGACTTGATGGACATTTATAATTAAGAAATATTAATTGTTTTGCCAATAGGGAGATACTTTTCTAATATTTTAATATAAGAGTCTTCTTTTTTTTGATAGCACTCTACTTATATCAAATTCTTTTATTTTAAATACTTGATTATATATCATATTTTATATTAATATTACATTATTTATACTAACTTTATTCTGTTTCTTTGCTGATCACAATTAAATTATTATTTTATTTAACTTAATCCACATAATAGTTGGGTATATGTTGTTACAATTTTACTAAATGAGCAAAGTTATTATTCTTATTTTATTTGTTGCAAAGATATAAAATAATGTTTATTTCATATGCTTAAATAAAAATCATGGGATAAACATTATTATTTGTTTTATTAAATAACATTTATTAGATAATAATCAAGTACTTTTTCAGACACTTCTTATTTTTTATTATTATTTATTATAAAATAAAATATTTTTACATCTATAATTATATATACATATAAAATGTTGAAGTTAAATAAAATTTTGAATAAAAATAAACTTTATGATAAATGCAATAAAAAATTCTTTTTAAAAAAATAGAAAAATAATAAATATTAACTAAATAATAAAGATATTAAATTAATATAAAATTATATAAATTTGTTTATGTATTTTTTACATATTTTAAAGCACTTATATAATAAATAGTTTAACATTCCTTTTATGTGTTGTTGTTGATAAAAGACGATTTAAAATGTAAAATTTATTTTAAATTATAATGACAAGGTTAGACTACTTCATAATAATTGCACAACTTACTTTTTACATAATATTTTACTTTGATCAATTGATTTTAAAAATATGAAAACAAGTTAACCAATTCAATTTATAATATAAATAAATATATCTAACCCTAAACTTTTCTTTTTCTTGTATCCAACAATACATAAATAATTTTATAGGTTTTTTTGTTGTGTGCTTTTTAAAAAATAAGGAAGAAACTAAACTCCAAAATTTATCAAATATGAATTCATCCTATTTTGATTGTATTAATTGAATATTTATTTTTTAAGTTTTATGCTTATAATAATCGATTTTGTTATTTATAATATTCTATAAATGATTGATTCATTGGTCAATTTATATTATTCAAAAATAAATAGTTATTCTTTATTTTATTACATTTTAATACGTGTTAATACATAAATGTTATTTTTTAATATACTATATTATTTTTTTATAAATTATAAACTATTTAAAAACTTTATTCATATTTTATTATTTTATTAAATCTTTTTTTTTGTATATATTTTTAGATTGTTATTATAGATGATGGAAAACAACATTGATAATTCAAAACAACAAGATGATCGTCAAAGAATTCTTCAAAAAGGAATTGATATAAAACGAGTAAAAAGGGGAAAAGAAACAAGAGGGCTAGGAAGAATTTATATGAATAATGATAATAAATTTGTCTATACACCATCATCAAAATTTTTGTTTTGTTTTAAAGGCCCAAAAAAAGGTAATTTTATTTTTGTTAATATTGACAATATATATATATTTTATTAACAAAATCATTAATTTATTTGAAATAATTTATTAACCATTATTTATATAGTTGATTTAAAAGATATTGTTGAAATAAGACATGGTACAATTAGTGCTTCAAAGTCTCAAGAAATATCAAAAACAAAAAAAAATGGTAATATTTCAAAAGCATTAGTTGACTCAGCATGCTTCTCCGTCATAATTATGCATCCAAAATTTATGTGTAAAGCAATTGAATTTATGGCTTTAAATGAGTCTGAAAAAAATAAATTTTGTGAAGCCTTACAACATTATGTTGCCGAGAAAACTGATCAACATTTAAAATTTGATGAAAAAGTTTGGTTAATAAATAATTTTCAAAAAGCTGACATTAATAAAAATGGTATGTTGTTGTAATTATAAAACATTAGACTTATAATTTTATTGAAAAAAAAAACAAATTTCTTTTAGGATTACTAAGTATTGATGAATGTTTAAAATTGTTTAAAAACCTTAATTTACAATGCAGTGAAAAATATGTAAAAGAATTATTTAAACAAATTAATAGTGGTTCAACTAGAGCTGAAGGAAAGTCATGGATTAATAAAGATGAATTTTTAAAACTTTTCGACAAATTAACAGAAAGACCTGACATTCGTCATATCCTTAAAATGGCTAATAATGATAGTGAAGAATATTTAAATGTTAAACAATTAACTGCATTTTTAAAAGAAGAGCAAGGATTTTGTGATGTTGATGAGAAGAAAGCAGAAATAATTATTGATAGTTTTGAAATAGAAAGTTCACAAGCATCTCCAGAAACTGAAAAACGTCTTTATCAACCTGGGTTTAGAAGATTACTCCAATCAAGATGGGGAAATATAATGAAACCTGAACATGATACCGTCTTTCAAGATATGTCAAAACCTATGTCCCATTATTTTATAAATAGTAGTCACAATACATATTTAACAGGTTTACAAGTAACTGGTGAAGCAAGTATTGAAGGTTACATTAATGCATTAAAGCGTGGTGCTCGTTTACTTGAATGTAAGTTTTATTAATAATAAATAAAATACAATAAACATTTCTTTATAATAATCGATATTACAGTAGATATTTTTGATGGGGACAAAGGAGAACCAATTATTACGCATAAACGTACATTAATCAAATCAATTAATCTTAGAGATACATTACATGGTATTGAAAAATATGCTTTTCAAACTTCCCCTTATCCTGTAGTATTAACCATTGAAAATCATGTATCATTAATCCAACAACGAGTAATGGCAAAAATTTTTAAGCAAGTTCTTGGAGATAAATTATATATTCCTCCTAAAAATTCTGCCTCTGTTGGTTTACCTTCACCGGAATCTTTAAAATTTAAATTTTTACTTCGTGGAAAAAGAGATGATAAACAACATATGATAAGTCTAAATACAAATCAAGATGATCCAAATCTTCCTAAAGTTGAAGGTAATATTGATGATGAAGTTTATGAAAGGGAAACAGCATTACATTCTGTTGATCCTGAATTTGGTAATATTATTTCACTTCCATCAGTTAAATTATCAAATAATATAATAAAAGATAAAACAACACGTAAGTAATTATTTGTAAATGTTAAAAAAATATTTGTTATTTAACTTTTTTAGATCCAAAAGATGGTTCTCCATCATTATCAGAGACAAAAGTTGAAAATTATTATGATAGTGGTTTTCAATTACCACAATACACAGCAACAAGAGTTGTAAAAGCATATCCAAAGGGTATAAGACAAGATTCTAGTAATATGGATCCCATGTTAGCATGGTTAAGTGGTATTCAAAGTGTAGCACTTAATTTTCAAACAAACTGTGAAAGTATGGATTTAAATCGTGGATTATTTCAAGTCAATGGTAATTGTGGTTATGTATTAAAACCTCACTTTTTACTTGAAGGAAAAGGTTAGTTAATTTATTACTTAATAAATAATATTTTTTTTTATTAGATCCAAGATGTCAGGAAGTATCGCAATTTGTAAAAACATATATGAATATTGTTATAATCTCTGGACAATATTTACCAAAAGTAGAACCTGGTAATGATATTGTTGATCCATATGTATCGATTGAAATTTATGGTATCCAACAAGATAAATGCAAACAAAAGACAAAGACAATAAAAAATAATGGTTTTAATCCATATTGGAATCAATCTTTTACATTTCCATTATATTGCCCAGAAATGGCATTAGTTAGATTTGTTGTAAAAGATTTTGACACAACTTCAACAAATGATTTTGTTGGTGAATATACTATTCCTGTTACTTCTATAAGACCAGGTAAGTTTTTTTTTTGTTTTTTTAAATAATTAAATATGTTAATTGAAAAAAAAACAACATTATAATGATACTTTTAAACATATAAAAAATTAATTAAATATATTTATCTTCTAAATAAATACAAAACATTTATTTTAGTATCAAAAATAAAAAAATAGACATTCATTAATTTTTTTTTTACTTTTTTAGGATATTCACATATTCGTTTAAATACTGGCTATGGGCACACATTAGATGAGGCAGCATCAATTTTTGTAAGAATAGTTTTTGATAATTCTCAAAGTTAAAATATTTTATAAGGATTATATAAAATATACAAATAATTTTATATTTAATATACATTTCTTATTGTTATAAATTTTGAATAATATAACTTTTTGTTTTTATTTTTTTATTTTACAGTAATATATGGATAAAAAAATGAATATGCATTAATGATTATTATTGTTAAAAAAAATTATTTACACATTACAATCGTCTACTTTTAAATGCAATTTAAATAATTCATAAAAAAATAAAAATCATTACTTTTACTAACACTTTTTAGTTAGAAAAATATTATATGTAATTGTTAAATTGTAAGCAACTAAAATTTTGTAATTAAATAAAAAATCTAATCATATTTTAATACTAACATTTCTTATCATACTTCTAATACATTATAAAATAAGCATACCCATACACAATTTTCTTTTTCCTCTAATTAAATTTAAAAATAATATTCTTCCTTTTAAGTTCTATTTCTTAAAAATAATAGTAAATAAAAATAATTTACCTTATTTATTAAAGTATATATAAAAAGTTTTTATTTAAAAAATATTCATAAATTTATAAATATATATCAAGTTATTTACTACTTTTCCAACATATTATATCTACATAAATATTTTTTTTAAATAATTAGCAATGAATATATTTTTATATTATATATATAAGATGAGCCATAATTAAATTAGATATTTTTAAATTAAAATCATTTCCTAGAATATTTTTTTATTACATCTTTAAATTTGTAAATAACAATGGCAAATTTATATACCAGAGTTTTTTTATTTCTATAAAGTTATCAATATATTTTGTTAATTGTCAATATAAATTTTTCTTAAAAGTTTTCCTATTTAAATTGCTTTGAATAATGAAAATTTTACTTTTTTTTCTCCTTGTAAGCACTAATAACATAGAAAAAATTTATAATATTATTCTTTTATATATTTAAAATTTGTCTTAATATCGTTTTTAAATTTACTTAAATAAAATAGAACATTTTCTAAATAATTTTTTTTTATTTTTAACACATTTCTATAATAACCTTAATATTTTTTAATATTTTAGAAAAACATTTTTTTTTTAAATTACTAAATGTCAGAATATTTTAGTTAAACTACTTTTGTCATCTTTAAATTATCATTAGATAAGATAGAAAAACAAATATTGGATAAGTTTGTATTTTTTTTTGTTTCAATTAATATTTTAATTATATAATACAAGAAAATTATATAAGAGTCATATTATATAATTGTATGAAATACAAGCTAGAGATAAAATAACTGAAATCTATTTAAAAGTTATACTTAATTTTTATAGTCCATTACCATATGACTCATCTTTTATTTTTTTAAGTTAAATAATGTTTTTGAAAAAGACTTTAAGTAAACGTTTTTATAAACTAATCCAATTGAAGAAACATACTTTAAGAGATGAATCAAAAAGAAAAGTAAATGCGAAAAGAAAATAATCTTAATTTAGCTTTGATAAAAGCATCTATATATAGTAGTATAAGTATTTAAAACATATACATTGAAATGTACTAAATTTATTGCATAACATTTTTACAAAGGCATACACATTTAAATATATATTATGATTCTCCAAATATATGTAATTGTCTCTTATAGAGTGATAAATTAAATAAAAATAATAAATAAAGATATTAAACACTAAATTGATGTTTCTTTTTTATTGAAATTTTTTTGTCATTACATATTTATTTTTGTATTATAAAATATCTTTATTATAAATTTTTTTATAAATTTATTTTTAAAATTATTTTATATTTAATTTTTTTTTTCTAATAATTTTAAAGATAACAAAAATTAGAAAATTTTTTTTATTTTTTTATTTTTTTTTTATTATTAAAATGTATAATTTAATTTATTAAATGTTTTTAATGTTCATTATTACTAATATTATTACAAAACTTAACAATAAAATACATTATTAAAAAATCTTATAAATAATTATTTAAAATAACATTTAAAATTAAATATAAATATCTAATGAAATTATACTACATCTGTAAGGCAAATTAATAATTAATAAACATAAGAGTTTACTTTTAATTTTATGTTATTATATATACAACTATTACTTAACTTTTTTGAGATTTGTTTTTATATTTTTTTTATATGTATTATATACCTAAAAAATTATTGTGGTGTATTTTAAATTAAAAAAAAATTGTTATTACTAATAGGATAAATATAATATTTATGGATTGAAATAGTAGTATATAAATATACATTATATTTAAGAATAAAATTTTTTTTTTTTTTAAATATTTTAAAATTTTCTTTTTTATGAAATAGAGTTATATTGAATTATAATTGTAAAAGAATGATAATTGATATCACTATTTTTTTTTAAAATAACTAATGGTTATAGAGTAGGTCTTTGTTTTATATTCCACAAAGTAGTAATAATTTGTAAATAATATTAAAATCTCAGAGACAATGCCATTATATTTTTTGTTATAAACATCATTATTTGACGTGATGAATTTTTTTTTTTTTTAATAAACTGAAAATTTATTTTATCGAAACATTGTGATGTATTAAAAAACAATTTATCATATTTTAATTTATATTAATTATCAATTTTTTATAACGTTAGATTTTATTAATTCTAATAGTGTAAAAATATTTTAAATTTTTTAAATTAAAATGTTAAGTTAAAATTATTTAATGAATATAACTATTATTTTAACAAATAAATTTTATCTAACTTTTAAAAAATTTTTTTATTTCCTTTAAATAATAAAAACTTTTTAATTTTAAAATAATAAATCAACATTATTTTTATTACTATATTTTTTTTACTATAAATTATGTAGAAAAAATTTTTTAATAGTTATTTTAATACTGATATAGTTATAAAATATTTAAATTTTATATTGTAATATTTTTTAATAGATCATTTTTAATACGAATATATTTTATCTAAAAATTATTTATCTTTTATCTTTTAGATAGATATAACTTATATAAAATAAAATATTTAAAAATGGTAAAAAATATATTTCGAGTTATTTTGTTTACCAATTTTTTTAAACGGTAAATTTTAGTCTAAAACTTATTTTTAAAAGTATATGCTATTTATAAATATTATTTGAATACAATAGTTTTTAAATTTATCTTAAAATTTTAAGTAATAAATTTTTAAAATAAAATATTAAAAATCTTTTTACACTTTTAAATCACTTTTTTTTATATAAAAAAGCATTTTTTTTTTTTTCACTAGACATAGGATTATACAATTTTTTTTTTTGCTATATTGAATTGTCTTTATAATTAAAAATATATTGAAAGAATATGAAAGTAAACAATTGTGCATATGCATAAATTTATATTATAATATAACAAAGTAGCTATACACATATTTATATATTTATATCAGTTCATGTGATAATATGGTATTCTAATATAGTAACATTTTGGCACCTAAATATAAAAAATATTTTTAAATATCAGCAAATAAATTTTATTTTTAGATTTTTAATATTTAAGTACAATTAATCTAAACTATGTATAAAAAAAATACTATGTTGTATAAAAATAGATAAGATCTATAACATTTCAAAATATAAGAACTTCTTACCATTTAAATAATTCTTTTTCATTCATTTTATGAATAAATTTTTTATTTATATGTTAGTAAGTATAATCAAAAGTTAAAAATTTTACATTCACTATAATATTTGTAGACAAATAAAAGAATATATATTAAACATTATAATATATAATTTTTATAAAAAAAATTTTATATTTATATTTAGTTTATTTTTTTATTATAAATAATAAATAGCTATATGTACTTTATACAAAAAGAAATTTTAAAGTATTATTAATATTCAATAAATAATAAGAAAAGTAATGACGTCAAAATATTTTCTTTAATATCTTAACTTAATTTTTTTTAAATGTTTTTTTACTCATATAAACTTAAAAACATTATTTAAAGTAATTAAAATTATTTCCTGAAACTATAATACATATATAATTTTTATTTATACTTACATTTGACTTGTTAAAGAATGTTATAAAATAAGATTACTAAATAATAGAAACGTTTTAATTTTTTTAATAATAAATAATAAAAAGAAACTTTCAAAAAGTATGTACTTATATGATATGCTTTATAAAATTTTAAAAAATTGAAAACGATATTTATTATATATACAATTAATTTTATTATATATATTTATATAAATTTTTTTTTTGTTTTCTATATTTTACTTTTATTTAAATTAATATGTAATGATATAAAGTTGGATATGACTGTTTGTTTTACCTGATGCTAACAATATACATACATAATAATCATATTGATATATAAAAAGAGTTAACAATTTTTACGTTTGTTAAAAATTATATTTAAACTAGTATAATGCTTTTAAAAAAATATTTAGAAAAATTATGTAAATGTTTCATTTATTTTTATTAAAAATTAATAAAAAACTTAATCAAATATAAAATTACCTGCTATTTTTTAACTATGATTTTTTTTTCTTTTATTTATATTTAAAGATTTAAAAATATAAATAAAGAACTAAAAAGGAAATGTGTAAAATTTTACATAATTTTTTCTGAATATTTAATGATTATAGATAATTGTAAATAAAAAAAATTTATAAAAATAGAGTTAAAACTTAAAGAAATATTTTTATTTATTTATTCATTTTAAGATCTTAACATTAATAGTATGTAGAGGGAAAAAAATTTTTGATAAATTTATTTAGAACCTCAACCATGTTTTTAACCACTTTATCATCATTTGATTATAAATTGTATCTAAATCTTTATTTCTTTTTTTCTAAATTTCCATTATTTAATATACTTATTTAAATTACAATATAATATAAAATTTTATTAAAAATGAGAAAACATTAAAATTTTTTTTTAAATAATTGTTTTTATGTAATTAATATTTTTTTTCATTTTACGTGTTTTAATAACATTAAATTTGTAGCATTACATTTATAAAAAAAATATTAAAATTCTAAATAGATGTATTTTATTAAATTTCACAAACATATACAAGACATATTTTTTATATAGTAGCAACGTTTTTTTATCAATAACTTATTATACGGTATAATTACTTAAAAACTGAAAGATCAAAAATTAAATTTTTTAATTTCTAATTTTTTTTTCCTTCTAATTATAAATCTTTTATTTATAAAAAAAAAATTTAAACGTATATATATACATTTACTAATAAGTATCTTATCTTTAATAAAATAATTAATCTTCTTAAATAGTATACAATAAAGGAACGTTAATATATAAAACTGAAATATATTATTGTTATATCTTAATCAGCAATTTTAAGTATTTTATTATCTCTTGAGAATTTTTCAGTAGATAATGTTATGACATAAATTGAAATTTTTATCCATTCTTTATAAATAGTCATTAATTTTGACAACTTGACTTTTACTAGCATGTTTAATATATGCTAAAAAAATGATGTAAGTAAATTAATTGACGTGGAAAGCATATGCTTTTTTTTATCATATTTTTATTTATAATGTTAAAGTTTTCTTAACCCTATTTCAAATTATCAATATCTGATTTTATTTTATAATTGTCTTTCTTATTTATATCTTAAAACTTGAAAATAATCTGCAAAATTATAATTATTCCCTCTGTTATCCTTAGATATTTTGATTATAACAAATTTTACTTAGAAAATCATAAGTATTTTTTCTTTTTTTATATTTTATATGGAAACAAATTACAAGTAATATTAATAAATAATATATTTTAAGTATTGAGTTAGTTTATTAGAAAATTTTAATTATTGTCTTGTCAAAATAACTAATAATCCTACATAAATATGTTGTTAATAGGTACTTTTATCGTTACAACAATTATTTTCTAAAATAACAGAGAACAAATAACAAAGTGTTTTCATTTATACTCATTAAGCATAGGAATATAGGATATTGCAACAAATAATTGTCTTTTTCATTCTAAAACACATCTTTTGTAATTCCCTTTCCATTTCTTTTTGTTGGCGCTTTATTTTAAAAATACAAATTTAAATATTTATTTTTTTTTTCCTATAATTTTAAATTTTTTTTTTACTCCTTAAGTAAAATATAGAATTTTAAAATATTTTTATAGTATACTTTTTATCATTAACCAATAATTAATTTCTAGACATATTTAAATTTATAATTAAAAGTATCAATAATAATGTTGATAAATAAAATGTGTCACTATTATAAAATTATAATTTGTTAAGTGTTTATACATAGATATCTATATATATAATATAGGCCATTGTAGTAGAACAAAGCTTTAAAAACATCTATATTAAACTATTTTAAAAATAAAAGTTTATTTAAAAATTTTTCAAATATGGTTAATGTTTGGACTTTCGAAGAATTATCAAGTTGTTAATATAATTTTTTTTTTTATGGCTGCTTATTAAAAGATTTTAATAAAGCTTTATTATTCTGTTAGATGTTAAATTTTCTAAATATATATATAATTTTATTTATTTTTTTTACTTTAATAATTTTGAAATAACAAAAAAAAAAATTTTTTTTTCTTTGGTTTAAAATATTATATATATTTTGAAATTTTTTTCTTAAACTAAAAGAAAAAACAACAATCTGTAATTTTAACTTAGTCAAGAAATATTAATTATTTCATTGATGAATCATAAATGTAATTCAATTTCCCAAAATAGCTTTAATAAAACTATATGTTTGTGATCGTTTTATGGAGAAAAAAAAAACAAAAGATATATAATAGTATTGTATAATGTATATTCTGTGACATCATATACAATTTCTAAAGACATTATGATTATAAATGTCATTAAATTTTCAATGAGTAATCTTATTTCATAAATTTATATCTATAATAGTATACAAACTTTTTAAAATTGATTATAAAATTTACTTTTTTGTTTTTGATTACTTTAAAGATTTATTAAAGATAATAATATTATTTCATAAAAATGTCAATTATCTTATTATGGAAAATCAAATACCATAATGTGGTGATCATAAATGTAGGATTGTAAAAAGTGTCATTCAATGTTATAAAATTATTTTTACATTACATTACAGTAATATAAATATTAGTTTAGTAAGTGTACATTACTTTATTTTTTAATTAACTATTTGAATAAGATAAATTATTAAGAAGTGTTATAAGGAGTACATTAAATATTAAAAAAGCCACTTTAAAGGGTGATCTTTTTACTTTTAGGTACTTTCACTCTATACTTGAAATCAACAGTTCTTATCATCTTATCCAAATAAATTATTATTCTTTTTCTTGATATGATATCAACTGTATAATAAAAGAAAATATTTAATTAACATTATTTGATACTTTTATTTAATACTATTAAATTTTTAGTTTTTTAAATATAATTACATATAAACTTTCATGTTTAAACTTTAGAGATTTTAATAATCATAGTTATGTTTTAAGCAATAGTTAAAAAGAGTGTTAGAAGAAAAATAATGATTTTAAAAAAGCATTAATTTTTGACGTTTGTATGGCAACTTCTAACTAATAAATAGCTTTTTAAATGTTTTATAATTATATATATCTAAATATTTTATTCATTAACATATGACCTGATAATATATTATAATACCTTTGATAATTTTTTTTTCTATAAATTGTTTATACATTTTATTATTATTATTATTATTATTATTTTATTATTAATATTTTTTATCAAATGTTAAAAAAAAATTTTATACATATTTTTTGATGATTTTAGGGAATTATTAATTTTTAAGAAAATTTATATATTTAAAAGTATATGTTGGTTTTTAAACATTTATTTATCAAATGTTTATATAATATATTTAGTGAAAAATTAGTTAAATGTCATTGTAAAATTATTTCTTTAAACAATTCTTACTAATCTCACTTATTGAAATTTTGACTATAAATAGATAAAGTCTTCATAATCTTAAAACTGCTTTTATTATAAAAGATTAACTTTTTATTTTAAGAATTTTAGCACTTTTAAAATTTTGCTGATGGCTCTTAACAAATGAGTGATAAGTTGTGCCCTCTTAATTAATATGTAAAGTTTTAATGAAGAAATATTTTAATGTTTAATAAACTTTATTGTTTTTATTTTACTCATACCATTTTTAAAACATTAACATTTATTTTATAATTATATAATATATTATTTTATTTTATTAATTTATTAATGATTTTATAGAATAACTTTATTAATATAATGATAATTATTACAAATTTTATCCATATTTTTAATTGATTAAATTTAAGATATTTTTAACATTTAAAATTTAAAATTATCAATATATTATTATAATTATCCTATACTTTATTTTAATAAGTTAAAAAAAATATTTGTCAACAAAATATTATATTTATAATAGCATATAAATACCATTTTTATTTAGTTTTATGATTGATATTTGAATGAGTAATTATTATAAAAAGCCATCAAAAAAAAGTACTTTTTTAAATTGATATTTTATTTAAAAGTTAAAACATAAGTTTAATGGTATAACAAATATCATAAATTTTTTCTTTAAAAATAAAAAAAAAGTATTTTATATTATTATATAAATTTTTTTTTATTTTTGTCGTTTTATAGTCGTTAGTTTTTTATTATATCATATATTATTTTAATCATTTGTTTTAAATTTTTTTTTAGACTGAGAGTTTATTGGTTTTTACTCTCAATTTCATTTTCATTGTATTATATTATTAAAAACAATTGTACTAACTTTCTTTTTTTTATTAACAATTGATACTACAAATTTAAATTTTATATTCAAAAATTTCCTAATTTAATTTGATACTAATAGTTTTCAAATTAAATAGAAATTACTTTAAATTGGTAAATTTAAAAATTTTACTAATATATAAATACAACTTTTTTAATAGATTTTTTTAATTCATATCTTTTGTTTATAAAAAAAAAATAAAAAATAAAATTTTGATTAAAATATTGTAAAAAAAGATTATAAATAAAGATATGCCCCAAATTGAGACAACTGGTGAGGCACAATCTAATGTTAGTTCAACAGATGGCGTACCTGCTACTGGAGGTAGATTTCAAGTATCAAGTGTAGATCATACACCAAAAAATTCTACAGCTGTTATTTGTGGTGATTCAAGAAATGTTAATAATACAGTTATTTTATTGCAAGGTATATATGACTTTTATTATATTAATTTATTTTAAAAAAAAATCAAATTTTTTTAGACAAAAATGGAGGAGAAAATGTTCCATTGTGTGGGAAACACGATGATCTTGCATTATATGAAGATGAGTATAATAGTCAGGGGCAAAAAATTGGACATATGTTAAGATCATTATCATTATACAATGCCGTCTTACCAGCTTCACAAAAAGAAGATGATGTTGAAAGTAATGGTGCAGTTAAACATTCCGCAAATGTAGGAGCAAAAATGGGTACAATTATAGGAGTTTATCTTCCATGCCTTCAAAATATATTTGGTGTACTCTTTTTTATACGTTTATCTTGGATTGTTGGAAATGCTGGAATTATTGGAGGTTTTTTTGTTGTTTTAATATGTTGTTCAGTTGTAAGTTTTTAATATTTTTTATTAATATAGAAAAATAAATAATATTTAAAGACATTTTTAACGTCAATATCTTTATCTGCTATTGCAACAAATGGTGTAGTACCTAGTGGGGGACCATACTATATGATTTCAAGAAATTTAGGACCTGAATTAGGTGGTGCTATAGGATTTTTATTTTATTTAGGTACTACTGTTGCAGGAAGTATGTATGTTACTGGAGCTGTAGAAATATTTTTATTATATTTAATGCCAGAAGCAAAAATTTTTGATGATATGTATAATAATTTTCGATTACTTGGAACTATTCTTCTTATAATGATTGGACTTATTGTATTAGCAGGAGTTAAAGTCGTAAACAAATTTGCTCTACCTTGTGTTCTTGTTGTCATTGCTTGTATTTTTTGTACTTTTATTGGTGGTTTTGTTAAATCAAATGGTTATCAAGATTTAAAGTAAGTTTTTTTTCTAATATATTATAAAAATAAAAATTTTAATTAATATATTGTTTAGATATTGTATGGTTGGAGATAGAATTGTTAATTTGGTTAAAATTACTGAACAACTTGGAAAAACACCGGCATGTACACCAGAAGGATTAAAAGAAGCATTTTGTTCTCAAAATAGTACAAAAGGTTGTGATGCATATTTTGAAGTTATGTATGCAAGTGGAATAAATTCTTTTAGTAATCAATCTTTAATTAAAGAAGAACTTGCTATTCCTGGATTATTTAGTGGTGTAATATTTAAAAATATTTGGCCTAAATATCAAAAAGTAGGTGATGTTATAACAAGAGACTCATCAAGAGGTAATTCTGGAACAAATGCAGAAAGAAGTCCATTTGTTTTTGCTGATGTAACAACTGGTTTTATGATGCTTATTGGTGTATTTTTCCCTTCAGCAACAGGTATAATGGCAGGTTCAAATAGATCTGGAAATCTTAAGGATGCATCTAAATCTATACCATTAGGAACATTAGGAGCACAACTTTCAACATCATTTGTCTATTTAAGTGGTGTAATTTTAATTGGTGGATCAGTATCAGACATGTTTTTAAGAGATAAATTTGGTGCATCTGCTATGGGAAAATTGACTATTGCTGAATTAGCTATTCCACATAGAATGATTATTCTTATTGGATGTTTTCTTTCAACAGTTGGTGCTGGAATGCAATCGTTAACTGGTGCACCACGTCTTTTACAAGCTATTGCTGCAGATGATGTTATACCATTTTTAAGAAAATTTCAATATACTGATAAAAGAGGTGAACCATTATTAGCTATTGTTTTAACTTTAATTATCTGTGAATGTGGTATTTTAATAGCAGTTATTGAAAATATAACTGCTTTAATAACACAATTTTTCCTCATGTGTTATCTTGGTATAAATGCTGCCTGTGCACTTCAATCAATTATGAAAGCACCTGGATGGAGACCATCATTTAAATATTTCCATTGGACATTATCATCTATTGGAGCAGTTTTATGTATTGCTGTAATGTTTATTTCTGCTTGGTATTTTGCATTATTTGCTATTGTAATTGGTGCAGCAATATATAAATATATTGAATATGCTGGTGCAGAAAAAGAATGGGGTGATGGTTTGAAAGGTTTAGCATTATCAGGAGCACGTTTTGCTTTATTAAATTTAGAAGCTAAAGCAAATATTCATACAAAAAATTGGAGACCTCAATTACTTGTTTTATTCCCATCATCTGGAAAAAGTGCGGGAGCTCAACCAAAGTCAGATGAAGATATTTCAGAAACATTTGATTGTAGAAAAGGATTATTATCCTTTGTGTCGCAATTAAAAGCTGGTAAAGGTTTAACAATGGTTGCAGAATGTATTCAAGGAGATTTTGCTAAAAATTATTCACTTGCAGAAAGTCAAAAAGAGGTAAAATATTAAATTGATTATATTAAATATAATTAAAAAAAATCTTTTTATACTTTTTTAGATAATTCATAATTTAATGAAACAACATAAAATTAAAGGTTTTAATGATGTTGTTGTTAGTAAAGATTATATGGAAGGAATATCATCTCTTATTCAAACTGCTGGTTTAGGAGGTCTTCGTCATAATACAATTGTTATTCAATGGCCAACACATTGGAGTGATCCTTCAAATTTAGATGATTCTGCAAATTTTGTTAATACTCTTCGCCATGCTGCAGCAGGAAAATGTGCTGTCTTAGTTCCTAAAAATGTTCATTTGTTCCCATCAAGTAGTGAAAGAGTTCAAGGTTTTATTGATGTTTGGTGGGTTGTTCATGATGGTGGATTACTTTTACTTTTGTCATTTTTACTAAGAAAAAATAAAGTTTGGAAAAATACAAAAATTCGTCTTTTTACTGTAGCAAATGTAGATGATAATACAGTTCAAATGAAAAAAGATTTAGAAAAGTTTTTGTATCATTTACGTATTGATGCTCAAATTTGTGTAGTTGAAATGCCTGAGTCTGATATTTCTGAATACGTTTATGAAAGGACACTTAAAATGGAGGAAAGACATAAAATGATTCGTAATTTGCAAATAAAGGAAAAGCGGGTTGATATACAATCAACTATGGATGATGTTGTTAGGGAACGTAAAATGAGTAAAATTGTTACTGATGATGATATTGTTTCTAAATCAGATAATGTTCAAAAACATAATATTCGTGGTGTAAGATTTAGTGAAAATGATGAAATTTGTAATAAGGAAGAAGATGTAAAAAAAGTTACTATTGAGCTAGAAGCAACACCTAGAAATAGTCCTACAAAAATTACTGAAGATTGGAGTAATAAAATTATAAAAATGAAAAATTATAATGTACGAAAAATGCACAATGCATTAAATCTTAATCAATTTATGAAAGCACAAAGTAGTGATGCACAATTAATTATTGTTAATCTCCCTGCATTGCCAGAATCAGGTCTTGACACATTTTATATGGAATTTATTGAAGCTTTGACAGAAGGATTAGATAGAATTTTGTTAGTTCGTGGTTCAGGAACTGAAGTTATTACAATATATTCTTAGAAAAATATATATAAATTTATATATAAGAAATATTTTTAATTTTTATTAAGATTTATTCTTAAAGAATGATTATTTTTTTTTTATTTTATATTACAAAATAATACAATCCAATAGACATTAAATAAAAATGTATTTAAATCAGTGAAGTCTATAATCATCAATATTAAGATATATTATTGCTATTGTATGTCCCATTAGTATTTGGGATCTACTTTTTGCATATATATGTATTTTGATTTCCATTTCTTGAGGTCCACTTATAGGTTTTACTATTTTTAATATTCCTAAAAAAAATACTTATAAAAAAAATTTTTTTAACATACCCCAAAAATTATGTTGTTCTATTATAAAATAATTTCTATTTGTTGATTCTAAAGAATACTCAACAGTATATGGTGGCAAAAATCTTGAACCTATTTTTGCAACCTCAATTCCATAAAGTGGTACATGGGTAATTGTTGGAATTGATCTAAATTGATATAAAATTTCAAGTGTACTATTTACTTTACATCTTACATCATTTTGATAACATTTTTTTAAACAAGAATAGCCTTGTTCAATGTGACTGAAAATATATAAAATATTTTTTTTTCTTATTCTTTTATATAAATTTTTATTAACCCGAAATGTTAGTAAAAAATAGACAAATATATATTTTGATAAAAATATTAAAAAAAGAAGCTTGGTTTTCTGCGACTGTGTAATGCTGTATGTAAATGATGTGGATGATTACTATATTCAGCAACATAAACAATCATATTAGCAACATACATTTGTTGAAAATTATTATTAATAGAAAGTCTTAAAACCATTTCTAAATGAATTTCTTGGGGACCATCTAATGAGTCTCTAAGTGAAACAACTGCTGAATTTATATGATTACCTTTTTGAATTAAAAAATTTGATCTTACAGCAGGAATGACATGCTCTTTATCAGTTAATACTTCTTTAACATTTAATTCATACTGAACATGATTATTAGCATTTGATGGACCTTTTAAGGAAAAAAGAATAATTGATGTTCTTGATGAAGATATATTTACATGCTTTGGAATTGCCATATATTGCCATGTAATATGTAAAGGAATTTTTTTACATTGTGTAGTAGACAAACCACGACATGCATCATTAGAACGTAAACAACGACTAGAAATGTTAGTTTTATTAAATTCATGCAATTTATTTAAACCTACTTTTTATTTTGTTTATCATGATAATAATTTCTTGGGCATTTTATTTTATGACATTTATAACTTCCAAGAGTATTTACACAAATATTGTCTTTTGGACATTTTTTTTCAGCACATTCATCAATATCTTTACATACAATACCATCTTCCATTACACTATAACCAGGTGGACAATTACATTTAAATGATCCAATTGTATTAACACAACCACCCATACATAATTCATTTCCTGTATTTGCATAAGAAGCACATTCATCTATATCTTCACATGTAGTATTATCAGATTTAAGTTGATAACCTCTATCACATACACATTGATAGCTTCCTGGTGTATTAATACATCTTTGTTGGCAATTACCAATACCTAAACTACATTCATCTACATCAACACAATTTTTACCATCACCAGCAGATTCATAACCAGGATTACAATGACATTTAAATGATCCAATTGTATTTTCACAAATTGCGTGTAATGAACAAACATGTCCTTTATACTTTTCACATTCATTTATATCTTCACATAATAATGATGTTTTATTAAATTCATAACCAGCTTTACAAATACATTTATATGAACCAACTATATTTATACATTCTTGACTACCACATGTATGTGTTCCTTCACTACATTCATCAATATCTTGACAAAAACCTGTATGTTTATCAATTCGAGTACCTGGTTCACATAAATTTCCTACTTCTTGACACCTATAACTTCCAGGAGTATTAATACATTCTTCAAATGGTTTACAAACACCAGGAATTAAACATTCATTAATATCTTGACATTTACTTTCTTTTGCAAGATAACCTAAAGGACAAGTTATAGAAACACATTCACCAGTTTTTGGATTCATAACTTCATCAGAAGCACATTTTTTTGGATCACATCTATATGAACCTTGAATATTTCTACAAGTGTACATTGCACCACAATCATGTGATCCCAAATTACATTCATCAACATCTAAAAAGAAATTTATTTTTATTAATCATTAATTTTTTTTTATTTAAAATCTAACCCATGCATAATTCAGTTTCACTATCTAAAGCATAACCAGTACCACAACTTAATGTTCTAATACATTTGAATGATCCTGGAGTATTAAGACATCTTTGGGATTCAAGGCAATTATCAAGAAGTAATAAACATTCATCAACATCTGTCAAAAATTATTAATAAATTTATTTTTTTTTTAAAAAAGACAACACTGTTTATAAGAAGGTTACCTAAACATGCATTTCCTATATCACTCCAATAATATCCTGGTAAACAGACACATGAATAAGAACCTGGGACATTAAGACATTGTGTATTTGGTAAAAAACATGTATGAAAAAATGTGTCACATTCATTAATATCTAAAAAATGTTATTTGAAAGGAAAAAAAAATTAATTAAAATTGTTAAATTTAATAATTGATGCATTGAAAAATCTTACCAACGCATCTTCCAAATGGATTTATTATAAATCCAGTTGAACAATTTTTGTTAAAAGAATTTTCTCTTTTTTCATATTTAAAATTTAATACAAAAATATTATTTTTATCTATTTTTTTAAGAATATCTAAATTTTTAGCATTTTAATTATGCTTTTAAAATTAATTTTCATTTGGTTTAACAAAGGTAAAAAGGGAAAACAAAATTTATAATAATTTACCTATACATGTAAAACCATCAGGAGCTAAGTCATATCCAGGTTTACATGAACATTCAACATCTTCACCACGACGATCATTACAAAAATGTTCACATTTTGAATTTTTACACCTATCTTTTTGACTATTTTTTGAAATTTTATTTAATCTTGTTTCTTCTGAAAAAAAAACTATTTATTGTTTGGTTTTTATATATTACAAACCTTTTTCAATATTTGTTTCTAAAATATTATGAGAAGTGGCATTTCCACAACATTTATTAAAACTAGATAGGCATGGTGTACTAAAACCAATTGGTGCAACACATTTTTCACCCCTCTCAGTAAGATCTTTAGCAAGTAAACAACAATCGCAACATTCTTTTTTCATAGCTGCACCAAGTTCATTTTTATCAGCAAGGCAATATTCAAATTCTTGTGCATTTTTTAAACCAACTATACAACTATTATCCATCATTGCTCTTAAACAGCATATTGATGCTGTTCTTGAACATGTTATTGATGAACCTTCAGATCTTATAGCATGACATGAATTTGTTTCTTTAAAATGCCTACTACCACCAGCACAACATCTTGTTAATTCAGAAGTGAAAATTAAAATTGGAAGTTGTAAAAATAGTAATAATAAAAATACAAAAAATATTTTAGTTAATTTAAACATTATAATTTAAAAAAATTCCTTTAAAAATATCTTAAAGTTATAAAAGTTTATAATATATCTATAAATAGAAATATAATATAAAAGATATTAAAATAAATTAAATTATAATATAATAATAATTATTTAGTCCATATGTTCAATATTTGACGATTATCTTTAAAATCACAGAAATATAATAACGTATGGCATTTGTATGATTGCTAACTAAACTACTCTTTTAAACATATGTTTAAAGTAATAATTTGTTAAATATATGGGAAAATATATTATTAATAAAATAATATTATAATGATAAAAATAATTTGTACTATTATTAAAACTTAAAAATATTTAAGCATAGTTTCTTAAAATATTTCGATTAAATCAATTTAGTATTTTATATATATTAATAAATAAACAAAATTACAAATTGTGAAATTAATATCTTTAATTTTTCTTAAAATAAAGATAATAAATGAAATATGAATACTTAATTTTATAAAAGTATTTTGATGTTTATTATTTCTTCAAGATATGTATAAAATATATATATATAAATTATTTTATTATGATTTATATATATAAAATAATTAAGTCCATAGGTAATCTTCTAAAAATTTTATTATTATATATTTTTAGCAATCTAATAACATAATTTTTGATAAGGTAAAATATGTTTTAATAGAATGATAACGAAAATTGTATATATTTTTAAAATTTTTGGTTTGTTAATAAAATTTTTATATACTGTCTACTTGACCTTTATCAATTTTGTAATGTTTATGTAATATGTTCTTTTATGATTATGAAAAAGAACATCATAATGTTATTGATAGGTATGGCAAAATTAAATAGATAAGAAAATGTTACATGTCATTTAAAAAGTGCATACAAGAAATATTATTGATAAAATTTGTAAATTTCTTGAATTGCGTAATGATACATTTCTTTTAGATAGTGAAATATAAGTAAAATATATTAATTTTGTTGTGATAAAAAGAATTAAAAGTAATAAAGTAAATATTTTTATATTTGTATATTTTGTAATTTATAGATATCACGCTATAATATTTCTATAAAAATAACTTTATTTTTTAGTAATAATAAATTAAAAACGTAATTTTATTTTAATAGGTAAAAAAATATGATCATTTATTTCATTATTTGTTTATCATCTAAAAACACAATGAAAAAAATTAGAGAAACTTAAAATAAATGATCAAAGGATAAAACAAACTTTAATTAATATTATAAAATAAATCATTTTTATTTTGGTTGAATTAAAGAGAAAAATTAATAAAAAGTTATTATCTTTGTTTTTAATACCTGTTAATTAATTGAAACATTACTATCCTACATAAATTATGTTAATAATAAAATAGAACAATAATATGTTTTTGTTCACCAATATTAAATATATAAAAATCTCATTTATCACTAATAACACATTTATTGTTTCTTTTATTTAAAAAAATTCTTATATTTTAAATAAAAAATTTAAGAATTCATTGATTTTTCTTATCAATATATTACAAAAATTTGAATATTACCCATGTACTTTATAAAAAAAAAGTTCACATTATTTCATTTTATACTTTTTTAAATTAAAAATTATTTATTTTAAATTATGATATAAAAAATAACGTAAAATATCTATCTATTAAATAAAACTTTGATATTAACAATTTTTATAAAATAAATATTTTTTAAATTACAACAAAACAAATATTTATTACACTCATTAAAAATAATTTTTTGTTTTATTTATTACAAACAAAAAAAATTATATATAGTATTTTTTAAAAAATTTTTCTAGTTTAAAATAATTAAAATTAAAATATTTTAAACAACAAGAAAATGATCCTTTAATTTCTTATTTTTTTTATAAATTTATCCAAGAAATTTAATTTTTCTAATAATATATTTGTTATAAAAAATAATTTTATAAATGAAGAAAGAATAATCTTATATTTTAGAATGTTTTAGTTCTATTTAATAAGTTTATTTATCCTATTAATGATATAATTTTTACGAATATTCACAAATAAATTATTTTAAAATATTTTCAATTTTATACATAAACAGCTCATTCGTAATACATATTATTACTTTAAAATATGATTTTAAAATATTTTTTGTTAAAAATTAATTTTTAATTGTTAAAAAAAATATTTTTTTATTGTTTAGGAATATTTATTACCATCATATTAATTTATTATATATATTTTGATAAAGTAATACAACTAATATTACTATGTTTTTTTTAGAAAACAATGAAATGGTGGTAACTTAAGGACAAAAATATAAATTATTTTGTTATTTATAAAATATTAAATAGTGTATAAAATAAAATATAACTTATCAATTATAAAATTTTTTAATTTATATAAATTTAATAATACATTATTCTTTTAAATTTTTTGTTATTATTAATAGAGATAAAGTTTTAGAGCAACATTTAATTAATAAACCTAGTTGAAGAAAGTTATTTCTTACCTGTTTTTTAGAAAAGCATCAAAAATTTACGTTATTTTTTTACTTAACTTAACATTTTTAAAAATTAATAAAAATAAATAGGCTAATTTGTGTTTTTTTTCAATTAAATAATTGCTATAGTTATTTATCTAAAAACATATTTTAGCTTAGACGTTTTTAATAAAAAAGCTATGTACCTTTATTGAATTTTTTTTTAATTTGAAAATGATATGTGCTAATAATTTTTTATAAAAAATATTGCATATAGATTTTTTTTTGAAAATTAAACTTTGAGTAACTTTTAAAATATAAGAATTTTTGTCATAGTCAATAATGTTATAATCATGTATAAGAATTAAAAAAAATTTTATTAAAAGTAATTGAATCAAATGATATGCATATTTTTTTAAAAACAATTTTATATAAAATATATAATAATTTAAAAATTGTTTAATAATTACAACGATTTATATACTTTACATTTTTAAAATGTGTCTTAATGACTAATATTCACGTAAATAAGATTTTTAAATTTGCAGGAAGTTAACATTTATTGTTGATTATACAACATTAGATAACCTGATAGACTGAAAATGCGTGTTAATAGTTTTTTATTCATTACTTATTTAACGATTATCAAAAAATAAATTAGAAAAATATTAAATATATCTTAAATAATTGGATTTTTTTATAAAACAATTTTTAATCAAAAATTGAGCAAATAATTGTTAATAAAAATGCTTAAATTTTAAAAATTTTGGTAAATTTCTTTTAATTGTAATTTTCTTTAACTTTTATTAAAAATCTATTCAAAAAAATTTAAATAGGTTTTTTTTATAAAATCTAAATAATTATATAAATTATTTAAAAATTTTATTTTTAAATCATAATAACATTTTTATTAATGCTCATATATAGAAAAATAAGTTTTTTTTAATATACGTAAAATATTACAAATAGTTAGATTGTAGTTTAGTTAAATGTTTTTTTTTATTTGAAATAATTTTTAATACAAAAATAAAATCGGACATTTTTTATTTTAATATAGTGTAAATTTTAAAAATATTAGTATTTTAAATAAATATTGCTTATTTAATGCGTATATTATGTAATACTAAAATATTTTCAAAAATGAAAGTAACAAAATAGCATTCTAACACTGTTGTTTGATATGTTTCAACAATAGAAACAGTAAAAAAACGACTATTGAGAAAAGAGTACAAGTATTATTTTGATTCATACACAATTCTTGATTTAATTCATTTCTTTAATCAATAGTTATATCTATATATTAGGTCTTTTCATATAAAATGGGTTTTTTTTGATGCGCAATATTTGACTCCATGTATTTATAATATCTAGCTATATTGTTTTATAAAATAAAGTACTGTTAGATTTTACATAATCTTTGCTACAATTTGGCATATAAATCATAGCATTTGCTCTTGAACATCATAATTATATTTAAAAAATAAACTATGCTATCAAAACGCGATTTTTGTATTATTATACTGAGTTCAAACGTGGCACCAATGTTATAAAAACAACTCAAAACATTAATGAAGCTTTTGGGAAGGATGTTGTTAGTACTTCCACTGTACAAAGATAGTTCAAAAAATTCAACGAAGGAAACGAAAACCTTAAGAATGAAGACCGTTGTAGGCCTTGCTCCACCGTAGATAATAATAAATTACAAGCAGTTGTAGAAGCCAATCTACGCCAAATTATAGGACAACTTGTAGAAGCTTTAAATGTATCTATATCAACAGTCTCTCGTCATTTAAAAAAAATAAGGAAGACAAAAAAGCTTGACAAATGGATACCACATAAATTAAACGACTATCAAAAAAATCGTCGTTATGAAATTTGCTCTTTACTTATTTTGAGGAACAAAAGTAATTCTTTTTTAAATCAAATTGTTACGTGTGATAAAAAATGGATTCTGTACGACAACTTTAAGCAAAGTTGACAATGGTTGGAAATTAATGAATCACCAAAGTCTTTTCCGAAACCTCAACTTTATCAAAAGAAAATAATGTTGACTGTTTGGTGGTCTGCTGAGGAAATTATCCACTATAAATTCTTGAAATCTGGCAAAACTATTACTGCGGAGTTGTATTGTCATCAAATAAAAAAAATAAATCAAAGTTGTGTCAAAAAAGACTAGCATTGGTCAATAGAAAGGGATATATTTTGTTTCATGATAAGGCAAAACCGCATGTTTCAAAAAAGACTCTCCAAAAACTGAGTGAATTAGGGTATGAAAGTCTACTTCATTCTGCATAATCACCAAATCTTGTTCCAACGAATTTCTACTTTTTCAAACATTTGAACCACTTCTTAAATAAGAAAATCTTTAACAACGATGAGGATATAAAAACTGTCTTTGAAGCTTTTATCACTTCCAGAAGCTAGGATTTTAATAAAAATAGTATAAATAAAAGTGTTACTTATTGGCAACAATGTATAAATTTTAATGGTTCTTATTATTAATAAAAATATTTATTTTTGACCGAGTTATACGCATTAAAAATTTAGGGTAAAAAAAAATTCATTTTATATGACACGACCTAATACATAAACTTAATATTTTCATATGTTTAAGACTGCATTATAAATTTTTAAATCTTACAATAATTTTTTGTATACTTTTTATTTACAGAACTTCAATCTGATTATTATGCATTTTACGGTAGTGTAGTAACACGGTAACATATAATAAAAAATATATAGTTTAAATTACAATTTTTTTTTTGTATAAACAAAATAAATAAAGAATCTAGAGATTATTCTTAGTAACAAAAATTTTTTTCTATTGTACCTTACATTCGAAAGAAAATGGTCTTTTTTAGATATTTTTTCCTCATATTTTCTTTTTCTTTCCTTATTTGCTTTTTCTTTTAAAACGTTAGTTCATACAATATAAGCCGGAATTGTTTCTATTTAATTATTGTCTATATTTCCTCTGTAAACTACATCTAATATTTTTTTAAAAACAAGCAACAAAACATCACATTTTACAATTTCCTTTGGAACTTTTTTTTTTACTAGAGCAATATTATCATTCATGTATTTTAAAAGGTACTTGTAGCCTCTTTTTTTGCTTTCAGTCCAGCTAGTAATTTTTTGAGTGTTTATATTTTCTTCAGAAAATATCAAATTTTCACATTACGGTTTATAATACGATCCATTTTTCATCTCTGTCTCAATGTCATTATTTTTTAAAAATGGCATGATAAATTGCATCTTGGTCTTATATTTCTCAAAATAAGTATTTAATTGTTTATATTGACAACTGCTACCAAATTGAGATGATTTGTAAATAACACGATTGGTAAAATTTAACCCACTTATTTCCTTAACAGCTTCTGCTATAGTATACCACATAAGTTCTGTGAAGTAAGGGTATTTATAATCGGACTCAACTCTTAGTCTTCTTTCAGATTCAACTATTTTTATGTGCGTTTCCAGAGAAGCAACAGTGAGGAAATTTCCTCCAATCATGAGAGAATCTTCATTAGTAAGAACTGCGTGAATCCATCCAGCTGGAAGGTAAAATGACTGACCGGCAGTTAATGTTATTCTACAACAATCTTCAACTAAACATCCCAGAAATTGTTTTTCGCAGCTGTAATCTTTTGAATATTCTTCAAACATTCTAATGTTATAAGATGTAGGAGGGATAAGCCACCATGTTTTCTGATCAAATATCATACTAACCCAAACACAAGTGCTTCCAAAGTCAATATGAAAATCTGTAAAAGATCCTTTCGCAGACATTGAACAGTAGTTCCACGTCATTGGTGCCAATTTTTCTGAATGTGCTCCACACTCTTTAACATAATGTAATTGAGCAATTTTGAGAATATCAGGCCAGTTTTGTATTGCCAAATCAAACTGTTTTGCAAAATTAGGAGTAAAAAAAGCTCTTGATAGTCTTGTAAAAGTGAAATCCATTGACAACGAATTTAAAACATGTTTTCTTTTATCATATTCAACATATAAACATTTAACTAGATCAATTAATATCATTTTCGACGTTCCATGTTTTCCATCAACAATAACATTAAGTTTAGTTGTTAAAAAGAAGTTATCAACTACAACATTATAATTTTGATAAACTTTGTTGTCCTTTTTAATGCCAATTGTAGAAGGTTGACAAAAAAACAATAAAGGAACATTGCATGATTCATTTTTAATGTAATTTACATCAAAACCTAAAAAATAATTTGTATGAAGAAAATTAAAGTTACTTTTATCAACAGCATTGACATTGTACAAATCGGGTCTTAAAAATTTTGAACCTAACATTAATTGTGAAAAATTAAGATTTTCATAACCACGAATTTTATTTCATTTTTAATGACAACAGCGGACTTGGTTTTAATAATTCTCGGCATTATAATATTTATTTAAAACACGTTTTCCGAGAAAGTTGAGCAATTTTAAAAAGCTAGGAAAGCAAAATTTTAAATTTCTAATTTAATGTGTTTAATATATTTACCTAGTTGACATATTACCAAATACAAAATATTAGCTACATATCTCTTCATTGCGCTTCTGTAAAGCTTCATAAAAGTTTTAACCTACTTTACGTATTTCAAAAACTAATGCATGAAACTAAAATGATATATATATTAATCTTCACCATTTTTTGAGTCCTTTTCAAATATGCTAATAAAAATTTAAAATCTTTGTATTTTGAAGTAGTTAGTGTCAGAAAATCAACAAAAATCAAATCTCCCAATCAAGCGACTAGTCTCATTGAATACAACGTGTTTGAAAACCTATAGTCATACATTCATTTTTTTCTCAATCGTGTGAGAAAAAAAGTTATTGATAAAAAAATTTTTAATATACTTTACTATGTTTATTCTAGAAAAACATAAAAAATAAAATTTTCCAATTACGTAAACTATCTCAGTAAATTCACTATGTTTAAAAACATATTTTTACATTTAAACATCATTATATTTTGATTGATAAAAAAAGTTATTGATAAAAATAGCATTAATATTGTCAATATATTTCAAATTCTATATCATTAGTTATAACCAATTATAAATATGTAAAAAAAACTTCAAAAAAATAAAGCGTTATTTTGTAACGTTTATAAGATTATAACACATATTTAATTAATAAAATTACATAAAAGCAAAGTTATGTCGATTTATCATAAGGAAATCTTTGCATATAGATTTATTAGTAATACAGTAATAGTTTTCCTAGATCCCCTATTTTGGAGATCAAGTTTAATAATGAAAAATGTAAACTAAAGGTTTAATTATGTTGAATTGACCTTTTTTAATTTTATATTTGAGGTTTCCAATTACATTTTTGTAGAAAACGTTTTAGTGTATATAATATACAGGGTCACACAAAAGTTGTACACCACTTTTTAAAACTTTTTTCTACTTGATATTTTTTTATGAATTTTTTTTATCTGATAGAAAATTGTTAATACTATAACATATTTTAAGATCATTCTTAAGAAACTTTTTTAAATTAAACTAAAGATAAAAATATATAATGATATTTATATTAATTTTTACAGTAAAAAATCTCTATTTTACCCTATTTTTTTTAGAACATCTTGCTTAGTGTATACAATTTCATTTTAAATATTAATTTTAACATTACTTAATGTTTTAAACTAATTTTTATAAATAAACCAATAATTTCTTTTGATGTAATACTGCATCATACAGTTACTTATTTAACTTTTTGAGTATTGAACTTCAAAAATCATAAAAAAAAAATTCATAAAAAAATACTAAGTAGAAAAAAAGTTATTAAAGTTTTAAAAAGTGGTGTACGACTTTTGTGCGACTCTGTATACATTAAAGTTTTAAGTATAAATTTATTTATAGATTCATATTTTTACTTGTTTTAAAAAATATTTTGTTATTTTTAAGTAAAATTTTTTAGATTTAAAAGGTTTCTAATTTTTTTTACACCTCTACTAATGTGATACTACATGAATAGTTGTGGGTCTTTACAAATTGATTCAAAGTCAGGCCAAGCCAATAAATCATATTTTTATGTAAACATTATACAAAACGGTAAGAAAACTAAGAAATAAACTATAGGTTCTAAAAATTAGGTAAAATAGTGTATTTTAAATAAAAATTTTCTACTAATACCAAAAACAATAATCATTCTTCAAAAAAATTTCAAAAGGTTAAAATTCTGCTTTAAACTGGAGTTCATAAACTAGTTTTAAAAAATTGAAGAAAGTAAATCATTTTTTCTTGAAATTTGGTATAAAGACAAAAAAAACATTAATTTTTTTTATTATCAATTAAAAAATAAAAGAAATTTTATTTTAAAAAAATTGCTTATTTGTAAAAAAAAACATGTTAAAATTAATTGAAGAAAGAATGATAGTTTCAATTTGAAATCAGCATTCTTTTCATAACTAATGTTGACACTTTCCTATGAGATAGAAATGTACATATCCTTCATCTTGAAATAGACAACTTTATTCAAAATTAAAGTTGGCTGTCTTTCTAAAATTGAATTTGCCAATTTCCTCCCAATTGTTTATTTGATTTCCAGTTAGTAGAAGCCATTCGAAAACCAAAATTCCAGTTAGAATTCTCAATGAAGTTTGGGCAAAGTCAAATTAACTCTAACCCAAGCTAAAAGTTAAATCCTCTAGAACTGGAGGACTTATTTAATGTTGCCTCGTGCATGTTCCTGTTCTCCTACGTCCTCAAGGCCGTTTTTACCCTTATACTAATCCCTGTTCCTCGATCCCATAAAGAACCCTTTTTGGAAGATGAACGTGGAAACGAAGAACAGGTATGAAAAGGGGGAGGGAGAAAGGGATCAGAAGGGGAAGGAAAGGGAAAAAAAGGGAGAAAGAAGAAAAAAGAAAGGGGAAAAAAAGAAGGGGAAAAGGGGAGCACGAAAAAAAGAAGGAACATGAGGGAAAAGAGGAAAAAAAAAACACAAAAAAGAAGAAAGAAAGGAAAAAAACTCATAAATGGAGGAAAAAAGAATCCAAAAAGGCTTCTGGATTCTGATTTCTACCTGTAACTACAGATTATAAACCGACTATATTTTTTTTTGGCATACCCTACTAAATTGGCATCATTCACTTATTTTGTTTATGCTTAATATGCCAAGAATGTATGTACATATACACAAAAAAAAACATTTTTTAACATTAATAAAAAATTATTTTTTTATTTAGGTACTAATTAGCTCTTCAATCTTCAAAATTATTTAAGTCCTAATGTAAAAAATCTTCTGTTTCATATTAATTTTCAAAAAAATAAATAATTGCTACCAATTTTAATAAAAAATAACCTTTTTTTGTCCGGCTATTATGAATTTAGTGTAATATTATAAAACTAATTTGTTTTAAATTTTTGATAAAAATTATATTTATATAAAAGTTTTTAAAAAATAATTAAATTGGAATATTATAATGACAATTAATAAACTCAAATTAATAAATCTAGATATGATTTTTGAAGCAATTTATTGATGTTAGTCCTATTTTTCTAAAACATCTCCAATGTGAGATATGATAAAAAATATATTTAAAAGAAAGTTCTAAAAACGTATTCATAACTCATGTTGATAGAATCATAGAAGCATGAAATTTGTTGCCCTATACTTCTTTTAAGTTTTAAGATATACTTTATGTTGAAAAATTATCTCAATCTTCAATTGTTCTTGGGATATGATAACCACTATTTTTACCACGCACAACTTCTTACAATTTAAGAATATTAAGTGATATAAAAATATTTTACGATAGACTAAATGTGTAGTTTGATTTTAAGTTGAATCCAGAAAACTACATGCTTTTATCACTGTTTTTAACAGATTTATAATCCAAATCATAGATGTCAAAAAAAATATTCATTGTTTCTTACTACTTCTTTAACTGGTTTGAAACTTACTATACTACAATGAAATAAACCTTATCCAATTTTTTACAAAAAAATACTTAAAACACATTTCTCCAGTCGATCGAACATTTGAGGTACAACTCAAAATCTTAACCCCCTATTTTTTATTTATAAATATGTAAACCTATTGAAGTTATGTATACTGGTCAAATGTTTCCGCTTGAAAGTTTTATAGAAAGCTACAACAGTGATTCAAATTTCAATAAATTGAATTTTTTAACTCTCTGGAAAATAAATATTTTTTAAAATAAAACTGTATCTAGGGGAAATCGACCATAAAAAAACAAATGAGAATATTTAAAAAGTATATTGAAGACATGTTGAATATATAATGAATATATGTTAAAAGCATGTTGAAGGTATGTTGAAGGTATGTTGAATATATGTTGAGTATATGTTGAAGGAATGTTGAAGGTATGTTGAGTATATGTTGAAGGTATGTTGAGTATATGTTGAAGGCATGTTTAGTATATTTTGAAGGTATGTTGAAGGTATGTTGGGTATATGTTGAAGGTATGTTGAGTATATGTTGAAGGCATGTTGAATGCATGTTGAAGGCATGTTGAATAAATATTGAAGGTATTTTGAGTATATGTTGAAGATATGTTGAAGGTATTCTAAAGGCATGTTGAAAGTATGTTGAGTATATTTTAAAGGCACGTTGAAGGCATTTTGAATATATGTTGAATATACGGAGTTGCACAAAAGTCATACACCACTTTTTAAAACTTTTTTTCTACTTAATATTTTTTTATAATTTTTTTTTATCTGATAGAGAATTTTTAATAGTATAACGTATTATAAGATCATTCTTAAGAAACGTTTTCAAATTAAACTAAAGATATAAATATATTATGATATTTTTACAAATTTTTATAGTAAAAAACTTCTATTTTTTACTATTTTTTTAGAATATCTTGCTTTATGTATACAATTTCTTTTTTAATATTAATTTTAACATTACTTAATGTTTTAAACTAATTTTTATAAATATACCAATAATTTCTTTTGATGTAATACTGCATTATACAGTTACTTATTTAACTTTTTAGATATTGAAATTAAAAAATCAAAAAAAAAAATATTTTTTTAAAATTTTTTTAGATACAGTCATTTTTTAATAAAAAAAGTACTTACAAACTAATGAAAGATTAAAATTAAAAATATTTCAATAGTTTAATAACTGTATTTTTAAAAATATTTAAATAAAAAATTGGAAACTTTTTAAATGCTTTATTTTTCTTTATTTTTTAAAATAGAAAACAATTTATTATTGTTAACTATATATTTTTTTAATGATTATCTATCAGATAAAAAAAAATTCAAAAAAAAATACTAAGTAGAAAAAAAGTTATTAAAGTTTTAAAAAGTGGTGTACGACTTTTGTGCTACCTTGTATATTAACAATGTTAAAAATGTTTTTTATCAGTAACTTTTTTCTCACCAAAATACAATGTTGTTAAAGTATGGAAATAAATTTTTAGACACAATGAATTTTTTGAATCCAATCACATAATTGGGGAACTTAATTTTTGACGGCTTTTATAAATCCTTATAGTAAAATACATTAAAAAAATTTTTATCAATAACTTTTTTTCTCACACAATTGAGAATAAACTAAGTATATAACTATAGATTTTCCAACACGCTGTATTTACTGAGACTATTCGCCTTATTGGGAAATTCGATTTTTGCTGATTTTCTGACACTAACTACTTTAAAAATTAAAGGTTTTTATTTTTTTTTGCATATTTTAAAAGAGCTCAAAAAATGGTGAAGATTCATATTTATATTGATATAGCTTCATACACTAGTTTTTGAGATAAGAAAAGTAGATCAAAAATTTTATGAAGCTTTACAGAAGCACATTGAAGAGATATGAAGCTAATATTTTGTATTTGGTGATATGCTAACTAGGTGAATATATTAAGCATATTAAATTAGAAATTCCAAATTTTGCTTGTCTTAGCTTGTTCGACTTTCTCGGGAAACTTGTTTTAAATAGAAAAAATAAGTTATAAATCTTAAAAACTGTAACACATAAAAGCATACATTTGTATAAAGTTTTATATGTTCAATTAAAATTAAAAAATTCTAACTATTAATCTGTATTCTTAAACATAAAGGAAATAAAAAAAAAGTTTATTTTTATATTATAATGATTAAACATTTTTAAATCTTTTATTTCATTTCACAAATTTAAAAATAAAAAAAAAATTTAAAAAAAAATCTAAAATTTATTCACAAACTTGGCAAATGCATAATAATATTACTTTTATTTATAATTAATAAAAATTATTTTTAAAATTGTTTATTGTATTTAATATAAAAAAAAATATTTTACTAATAAATTGTCTAGATAAATTGATATTAAAGCAATAAGCATATAAGTATAGTTTAAAAAAATTCATGAATAAAACAAAAAAAATAACAATACAATCATGATAAAATTATAATGAACTTACCCTAATCATGATATATATAATAATAGATCAGATTTATAATAGAGCAAGCTTATAAAAAAATATTTGATAACAAACTTAAATTGTAATTGCATTTAAAGCAATTTCCAAGTTAACAAAATGATTTAACAATTTTAAAATGCAAATATTGCTAAAAAAAATATTTCATGTAGTCTATCTGAATAAAAATAGATATTAAACTGTTTGATTTTCAATTTATTTGCTACTTAAATTTTGATATTTAAGCATTTTATTACTTTAATTTAATCAGCCTTTAAAAAAAGCATCAAAATATTAGGTCGTTCAAATATAAATGTTGTATTTTGAAACTCTCACTAATTTTTATTTGTGACATTTATTTTTGAACAACTTAATAATTATTTAGTTAGTTGATATGTTTGTAACAATTGCATTTAAAAATAAAAAATTATTACGGTAATAATTTTTTTCAATTAATAAATTCTTTTAAATAAAAACTATTTGGTATCATAGGATTAAATCCAAAAATCTTATTTAATTCAAGTACACAATCTGATCTTATTTTATAATGATTTGATTTTGAAGACAATCCGTGGGAAGTACAATTGTAACATCTAGACAAATCACCGCCTATTGTATATGCTATATTTGGTTTATTACTATACATAGCAACTAAATAATTCATTGAAATATCTTCACAATTTGTTAAAAAATCAATTTTTTCTTTAAATTTAGTTGGAAAATTGTAAGTATAATAGTATAAATATTTCTAAAAAATTTTTAAAACCTTTTTTGTTTAACTTACTTTATTTAAAAACGATAAACTTGTTAAGATAAGATCAAATTTTTTTAAGCCACTAGTAAAATATGCATTACCAGGACCATTTCCTGTTAATCTTCTATTATATCCAACTATAACATCTCTATTAAATTTCCATACATTAAAAAGATATTTTAAAAGTTCTTCAGATAACCTTTGATCATCATCTAAAATTAAAATTGCTTCAGTTTTGATAATATCATATGGAAGAAATTTATTATTCAGTGAGTTAGCATTTGGTTTTACAAAAAAAGCAGGTGCTACACTTTTACTCCAAAAGTGTTTTTTAGGTAAATATGATAAATCAGGATCATTCCATATTACTATTATTTTATCAACATCTGTATTATTGTTAAATTGTGCTAAAGAATAATTTAAACCTTGAATTCTTTTGTATGTAGTCATCATTATTGTAAATTTATCATTTACTAATGGTTTTGAACGTTCAATATCAAACAATTCCTCATCTTCATTATATAAATTATCAGCTTTAATTAATTTGTTAAAAACATTGCCTGTATATCTTTTTTCAAGAAATGTTAATATATTACTTGCAATTGGTGATAAAATTTTGAAATTCCATGAAAGAAGTTTTTGACCATATTTTATCTTTTCTTCTACATCGTACTGGGACAATGGATAAGTGTAAAAGTATTCAGAATTTGAAAAATCAATTTCATCCTGTATTATTAAAGCTTTTGACCACTTAAATTCTTTATCAATTAATAAAAGATCTGTTGACCACTTTGCGTTTATAACAGGAATACACTTTGATAGCAATAAGGTTATTAATAATTTATCCAGATCAACTGGATTTAAAACTTTGCAATAATTTTTATATTTTTTTATTATCTTATTATTTGCAAGATAAGATTTTGTCTTTATAATATCGCTATTATTTGAAGTAAAATAGTCTGGATCAATAATAAATATTTTTTTAATAATTGTATTATTCCCAATAATTTTAATTTCATTTAATTTTAAGTTGTAAAATAATATATTATTTGATTCTACATAAACATTATTTTTTCTTGTTATTGTATTATTATGTTTAAAATCAACTTTAATACAATATTTTTTATTTTCAATAAATAATCTTTCTTTTAAATTTTTAATTTCATTATAAAGATTTAATAATAAAGGTTTATCTTTAGGTAGGAAATTTAATTTGAATAGAAATTTGTTACATTTGACATTAGAAAATTGGTTAACATTATTTTTTGTACTATAATATTTGTTAATATCATTGTCTGGTGTAGGATAAAAAAATAATTCTTTATTGTTCCAAAAAAAATTGATTGATAATAAAACTAATTCTATACAACAAACTATGAATAATATTAAAAAACAATATTTTGTTAATAGTGATATATAAACCATTTTTTCTTTAATAACAAATAAATAAATGTTAAAATTTTAAATATACTAGTACCTAACTAATCACTAAAAGTGGTTTTATATATGATAATATGCAATTGTGTTTAAATAAAAAGTCTGCAATTTCTACACAATAAACATTTGTAAGTATCTGCATGTGTTATAAGTCATATATATCATAAAATAAATAAATTTTTAAAATTTACCTTATTTGTATATCACTTTTAAGCTATGTTTCTGACAACTGTGTGTATATTCTATTTTCTGATAATGAATACACTTTTATATCTAATCAGACAAAGTTTTAAATAAAAATTGATTGCAGTTTTAATATAAATAATTATGTTATCACTATGAAACATAAAACAAAAATATTACAAAATGTTGTTTTTAGAAATTTTAAATTATATTGGTAAAATATTACATTATATTCAAAAAATTAACAAATATTTTTTACAATTTATTTTAATAAGTAAACGAACAAAATTTATTTAAATATGTATTTTTAAATAAAATAAGATTTGCTTTTTCAAACAAAATTATTAATACTATTTACTGATTAATTTATTATTTGAAATCTTTTTTTTTTGATTTCATAAAAATTATTTATTATAAGTGAATAAAGCAAAAAAAAAACAAAGTTCAAAAATTAAAACACAAAATTAAATACAATTTTGCAAACAGAGATTTTGTAATAAATTGTTATAGAATAAAATATTATTAAATAATTTTAAAAAAAATAAATATTAATCAGTATTTAAATAATAAAATGATTTTTCATTACTTTAGCCTTTTATCAGCTTATACATATCTAGTAATAAGTATTTAACCCTATAAAAGTAACAAGATGTTTACTTTTTTAATATTACTCTTAAGAATTTAATCTTTATATATATTCAAAAATTTTTAAAAATTTTCACTTAAAAAAATACAATAATATGAAATTTTTTAAAGTTTCACAATGATTGATACAAATTTTAAAAGCTTTAGTTTAGTATGATTTGATTTATTATAATTAGCTGCATTAAATATCTTTTTTTTTTTTTGTAAAGAATAATAATAATTCAAGAAATGCATTATAATGTTATTATATTATAATGCATTTTTAAGATGAATAACAAAATAAACTGATATAAAAGAATAGAAGAATTATAAGATTTTTACATTTTAATATTTGTGTTAAATATTATATAATAAACCTATTATTTTTAACATTTATAAAATTATTAATTAAAAATTTACTAATATCTTACATATATTACGTTTTTAAAATAATTTATATAATTATTTTATTTAATTTTTTATACTATTTTTTTTTTAATATTTTATTTGTACACAAATGTTTATTCAAAACTTTTATAATCATTTATTTTTAAAATGCTGTATCAATATACAAAAATTTATAATGCATATAGAAAAAATTTTAATAACAATTATATATTAAGGGTTTTCAAGTAATGATTTTATCAGCTTATTTGTTAAAAGTAAAAACATTAGAAGTCGATTTTGAAGAATTAAACAATTTTGTTGATAATAAGCGTTTTGAAAAAATTGATTATTGCTACTCATTCAGAATATATTAATTAAAGTGTAGCTTGTTATTTATTCAAATAGGAAAGATAAGTTTTAAATCTTAAAAACTGTAACACATAAAGACATTTATTTGTATAAAGTTGTCTATGTTCAATTGAAATTAAAAATTCATATTATTTTTCTGGAGTCTTAAACATATAAAAGATAAAAGAAAATAGATGTTTTACAAATTAATATAATTATTTTTTATCATTTTTTTCTAAAATTAGTGTTGTTTTATAAATTTATTATTATTATTATACATTAATTTAATTTTAATTGTATATTAAAAATAAAAATTTTACCAAAAAAGTTTATTTTTATATTGAAATGAATAAATATTTATTAATTTTTTATTTCATAAAATTAAAAATAAAAAAAATTTTAAAAAAATTCTAAAATTTAGTCACAAATTTGGCAAATGCACAATAATATTACTTTTATTTATAATTAATAAAACTTATTTTCAAAATTGTTCATTGTATTTAATATTAAAAATAATATTTTAGTAATAAATTGTCTAGATAAATTGATATTAAGGCAATAAGCAAATAAGTATAGTTTAAAAAAATTCTTGAATAAAAACAAAAAAAAATAATAACAATACAATCATAATAAAATTATAATGAACTTACCCTAATCATGATATATATAATAATAGATCAGATTTATAATAGAGCAAGCTTATAAAAAAATATTTGATAACAAACTTAAATTGTAATTGCATTTAAAGCAATTTTCAAGTTAACAAAATGATTTAACAATTTTAAAATGCAAATATTGCTAAAAAAAATATTTCATGTAGTCTATCTGAATAAAAATAGATATTAAACTGTTTGATTTTCAATTTATTTGCTACTTAAATTTTGATATTTAAGCATTTTATTACTTTAATTTAATCAGCCTTTAAAAAAAGCATCAAAATATTAGGTCGTTCAAATATAAATGTTGTATTTTGAAACTCTCACTAATTTTTATTTGTGACATTTATTTTTGAACAACTTAATAATTATTTAGTTAGTTGATATGTTTGTAATAATTGCAGTTAAAAATAAAAAATTATTGCGGTAATAATTTTTTTCAATTAATAAATTCTTTTAAATAAAAACTATTTGGTATCATAGGATTAAATCCAAAAATCTTATTTAATTCAAGTACACAATCTGATCTTATTTTATAATGATTTGATTTTGAAGACAATCCGTGGGAAGTACAATTGTAACATCTAGACAAATCACCGCCTATTGTATATGCTATATTTGGTTTATTACTATACATAGCAACTAAATAATTCATTGAAATATCTTCACAATTTGTTAAAAAATCAATTTTTTCTTTAAATTTAGTTGGAAAATTGTAAGTATAATAGTATAAATATTTCTAAAAAATTTTTAAAACCTTTTTTGTTTAACTTACTTTATTTAAAAACGATAAACTTGTTAAGATAAGATCAAATTTTTTTAAGCCACTAGTAAAATATGCATTACCAGGACCATTTCCTGTTAATCTTCTATTATATCCAACTATAACATCTCTATTAAATTTCCATACATTAAAAAGATATTTTAAAAGTTCTTCAGATAACCTTTGATCATCATCTAAAATTAAAATTGCTTCAGTTTTGATAATATCATATGGAAGAAATTTATTATTCAGTGAGTTAGCATTTGGTTTTACAAAAAAAGCAGGTGCTACACTTTTACTCCAAAAGTGTTTTTTAGGTAAATATGATAAATCAGGATCATTCCATATTACTATTATTTTATCAACATCTGTATTATTGTTAAATTGTGCTAAAGAATAATTTAAACCTTGAATTCTTTTGTATGTAGTCATCATTATTGTAAATTTATCATTTACTAATGGTTTTGAACGTTCAATATCAAACAATTCCTCATCTTCATTATATAAATTATCAGCTTTAATTAATTTGTTAAAAACATTGCCTGTATATCTTTTTTCAAGAAATGTTAATATATTACTTGCAATTGGTGATAAAATTTTGAAATTCCATGAAAGAAGTTTTTGACCATATTTTATCTTTTCCTCTACATCGTACTGGGACAATGGATAAGTGTAAAAGTATTCAGAATTTGAAAAATCAATTTCATCCTGTATTATTAAAGCTTTTGACCACTTAAATTCTTTATCAATTAATAAAAGATCTGTTGACCACTTTGCGTTTATAACAGGAATACACTTTGATAGCAATAAGGTTATTAATAATTTATCCAGATCAACTGGATTTAAAACTTTGCAATAATTTTTATATTTTTTTATTATCTTATTATTTGCAAGATAAGATTTTGTCTTTATAATATCGCTATTATTTGAAGTAAAATAGTCTGGATCAATAATAAATATTTTTTTAATAATTGTATTATTCCCAATAATTTTAATTTCATTTAATTTTAAGCTGTAAAATAATATATTATTTGATTCTACATAAACATTATTTTTACTTATTATTGTATTATTTTGTTTAAAATCAACTTTAATACAATATTTATTATTTTCAATAAATAATCTTTCTTTTAAATTTTTAATTTCATTATAAAGATTTAACAATAAAGGTTTATCTTTAGGTAGGAAATTTAATTTGAATAGAAATTTGTTACATTTGATATCAGAAAATTGGCTAACGTTATTTTCTGTACTATAGTATTCATTAATATCATTGTCTGGTGTAGGATAATAAATTAATTCTATACAACAAACTATGAATAATATTAAAAAACAATATTTTGTTAATAGTGATATATAAACCATTTTTTTTTTAATAACAAATAAATAAATGTTAAAATTTTAAATATTCTAGTGCCTAACTAATCTTTAAAAATGGTTTCATATTTGATAATATGCAATTGTGTTTAATTAAGAAGGCTGCAATTTTTATACAATGAACACTTGTAAATATTCGCATGTGTTATAAATCATATATATCATAAAAAAATAAATTTTTAAAGTTTACCTTATTTGTATATCAGTTTTAAACTTTGTTTCTGACAACTGTGAGTATATTTTATTATTTGATAATGAACACACCTTTATATATAATCATACAAAGTTTCAAACAAAAATTGACTGCAATATTAATATAAATAATTATGTTATCACTATGAAATATAAAATAAATGATACTATTTACTGATTAATTTATTATTTGAAATCTGACCTTTGATTTCATAAAAATTATTTATTATAACTGAAAAAAGCAAAAAAAAAACAAAGAACAAGAATTAAAACATAAAATTAGGTACAATTTTACAAACAGATATTTTATGATAAACTGTTATAGAATAAAATATTATTTAATAATTAATCAAACATTAAAATATAAACAACATAAAAACTAAATATTTATAACTAGTAAAAAAGTTTTTAACTTTTTATTTACAATTGTAATATACTAAATAATTAAAAAAAAAGATAAATATAAATTAGTTTTTAAATAATAAAATGATTTTTTATTACTGTAGCCTTTTATCAGCTTATACATATCTAGTATTAGATATTTAACCCTATAAAAGTAACAAGATTTCTACTTTTTTATTATTACTTTTAAAAATTTAATCTTTATACATAATCAAAAATTTTTAAAAATTTCACAACGTAATGGTAGGCACCACTATTTGGTGTAGCGGATAAATTTATATTGTAGTGATATATAAAAGATATAAATATAAACTATATGGTTAAGTTTAAGTTAACTTTATTATTTTAAACATATTAACAATGATAAGAGTTATATATAATTATTAGTACCATTCATCAGTGATTTACTTGATTTTTTCCAGATATAGGTTGTTAATATGCTGGACCCACAGCATATCCAGAAGGTTAGTTATGAGGAAATATTAGACTTACTACAACAATATTCTTACTTAAATACTACCATTAGTACATCTCTCCGTCAGTACATTTTCACAACTGAACTATTTATTCTCTTTCGCGTTTGCTGTCTAATTGCTATCTTCTCCTTATTTTTTATTTGGGTTCTTCATAATGCCTTATTTAAGGGTGGCATTACAACAATGATTAATACAAATTTAAAAAAATATACTTTAGTATCAGTTAATTTTTTGTAATTAGCTGCATTAAATACCTTTTTTATTTGCATTTTCTAGCATACAATTTTTTATCATTGAAAAAAAAAAACAAATTTACTTTTAAAAAGTGCCAAAAGTTAAAAATATAAAGATAAAGTAATATTACATTAATTTAAAATTATACGTTAAATAAATAATGTTCAAAAATATTAATTTTAATTAAAAACTGTTATAATCAAATAAATCAATACTAAAATTTATTTATTAATAATGAACACGCTATAAATAAAATTTACAATTTTACATTAAACTAATACAGTTTACGACAATCAAATTGCTTCATTAAATTTGTATAAAATATAAACAATTTTTTTATTTTCATTACTTTATAATTATTTTTTAATGCCTTCTATTAAAAAAATTATTCTTAATGTTAGAAGAAACACTACTTCTTAAGTATAGTTCTTAAATAAACATTGGAAAAAAAAATGCAAAGTTTCTCATAGTCATTAAAAGTTTTTAAATAAAGATCACTTTACTGGAATAACAATTTATATCAAGACATTGTTGATATATTCTTTAAAACTTATAAGATAATTTTGATTAAGATATGAAAACTGAAATTTTTTAATATAATCAAATTTTTGTTGATGTAAATAGAAAAAATTATGGTTTTAATTTATTATTAACCAAAAAGTTTTTTTTTCTTAATTTAAACAAGTTTTAAAAAAAAATATATATTAAAAATATATATTAAAAATATATATTAAAAATTCAATCAATTATTGAAAAAACTATTAGCACAAAAGTACTTAAAAATGTTGATGTGATTAAAAATTCGTGAAAAAAAATTTAAAAAGAATCTGAAAACAGAAAATCCGAGCTTTATTCTGTTACAATTAATAATTAATTTAATATTATTTTATAAAAGTAATGAGTATAGTATCATGAATACCACAAAAAATTTTTTGTTATTGTAATAGTAACATTATAAAAGGATTCAATTCAAAGTATGAAAATTTAGTTATAAACAAAAGTATTGATAAAATTATAGAAATAATTAATACTAATATCGTTAAAGATATTAAAAGCAATCAAACTAAATTATTTACTTTTTTTATGATAAATTTAAGTTCAAACAGGTATTATAACTCTTGTTATAATTAGTTTACTAAAACTTAAATGCCAAGAATCACCTAATAAAAGTCACTTTAATACTTGTTCTTTTGTAAATTAACAATTTTTTAATAGATTTAAAATTTTAAAATAAAGAAAATATAATAACTTTCATATTAATCAAAAGATAACGTTTTAATGAACACAATAATATATATGTATTATAGTAAAAATATTAATTGTTTTTTATTATCAAATTATTTTTCTAATGTCATACTGATAAAATAAATAATTTAATTAAACTTTTGGTATATTTTCAATTGAATAAAAATTGCAAAAATCAATGTGTTTATTATTGCTGATAAAAAATTTTTCGAAAACATTATAAAAAACAAAATTGATATTTCAAAATACATATATTTTCATTTTTAATAATTTGTTTAAACAAATTATGAAAAAAATGTAAAGAATTGGTTTGATTAACTTTTTAATAAAAAGATCAACATGACTTATCATATTTTCTTTGTCATTCTACAAAAAATCTATGGTTACATCTACAATTTTAAAAGGAACATTAATAATAATGTAAAAAAGTTTTATAATCAATTTAAAAAAATTTTAAATTTTTGATAATAAAGAAAAGGATATTTTTAATTTTTCTTAATATTCAAAAATATCAATTGTAATAGATTAGTTTAAAAATTATTCATTGCTGATAAATTGAAAAAACAACAAAAATATGAATTATAAATTTAGATTAATAACTTGAAGAATTTTTATAAATATTTAAATGTATTATAAAATTCTTAATTTTGATTGTTTATAAAAATTAGAAACTGATAAAAAAGTAAAAACTATATTTTGACAATTTATATGTAATGCATCAATATCTTTATAGATCTAGATAACTAAATTAATTGATATTTAAGGGTTATTTTAAAAAATATATTTTATTAATACTGTTTAATGATTGAATAAAATAACACAGTGATATTTCCAAAAAAAAAATATAAAAAATGAATTAATTAAATATTGAATAGTTAGCAAAAAAAAAAAAGTAGATTTAAACAAACAACTTTATGAAAAAATTATTTTTAAATTACAAAAATTATTGTGTTTTAAACAATTTTGTTATTTGAATTTATTTATTGACTTGATCTTATAATAATTTAAAAAATTAAAGCTATTTAATTTTAACTTATATTTACAAGAGGTAATAACTATAATATTAACTTATTCGTACAAAAATTTTCATTTTATGTGCATAATAAACATTTTCAGTATTTAAAAATAGTAAGTAATTTTATTAGTTGATTCAAGAACATCAACTAAACAAAACATTTTGACACAGGCAACATTTTAATGTAAGAAATGTTAATAAAGCAAATATTACGATTGGACTAAATACTTATTTAAAAATATAAACACTAGGAAAAAAATTTATCAAAAATTGAAAAAATGTTTAAAAATTTTGTAATTATCAATTATAATAATAGAAATAAATATAAACACATCAAAAAATTAAAAAAATGTGAATATTAAAAGATATAAATTTACTTAATTTTAAATAATTATAGTTTAAATTTTTTAATATGAAGTTACATTGAAGATTATTCTTTAAAGATATTACAAAAATAATCTAATATTTTTAATCATTTAATGAAATTGCTTTTTAGTATTTAAAACAATTGTAATAATTTATAATATATGTATAATTATATATTGTGATAAATTTAATTTTATTCTTTTTGTAAGAATTTTTAAAATTACCTATATTATTTTCTATTACAGGTTATTTAAAAGTAGTAATACCTATGATACTTTTCTTATTCTTAAATAGAATAAATTAATATTTTATTAGTGCAGGTTAATATTGTTTTATATTTTTTGTATATATATAGCCTACTAATATAAGAAATAAATATTTTAATAATATATAAAAAAATTATTATTTGTAATTTTATTAATTATATAATTAAGCACATAATCAACATTTATTTTATAGTTTTATTTTATTCATCAAAATTTGCTTTGAATAATTTATCAAAAATTTTTATTTCCATTAATAAATTATATTAAAATTTTATTTGCTTAAAAATTACTATAATAAATTACTTTTTATAAATACGTATATATAATCAAAACTATTTTCTTAAATTATAAATAAATTATAAAAATTAATATCTTAAATATGCTTGCTTTTAAATAAACATCTGTACCATTAATTTTATTGAATGCATTAAGATGTTTTTAAATATATTTGCACTTTAGTATATCGGTATCAACAAGCAAATATGACTTCAATATAATATATTGTACATTGAATTAATTTAATTTTATAAAAATTTATTCTTTACTAGCTATCTTTACATTTATTAATAAATTTTATTGATACATATTTAAATTTACTACAAAAGTCTTTTTATTAATAATTTAAATGTATTATCATTTAACAAACATGATTAAGCTAACTAAATATAAATTGTTGTTATTGTTACAATTTATTATGTAATTTGTAGTTTAATTGTATTTATTTTATAATTATTTATTTTAGTTTTAATTAAATTACTTTAGATTATTAATATTTATTTTTATGAGTTAATAAAATTTTATTTTCATTTTTCAAACTTTAAATATAATAGCATTTCAAAATATTTTATTAAGAAATTATTTTTTTTAATGTTGAATATATTATTTTAAATAACTTAAAAACATTATTATAATAGTGTTTTTAAACAAACTTTTCTTAAAAATATTGTTTATTTTTGTCATATCAAATTAAGCATTAAACATAATATTATTCTTCCTTTTTATTAAACTTGATCTAATTATGTTATAATGAACATAATCTATTATAAATAATTATTACTCTATTATTACATCTTTTGGTTTATTATTTTTTAATAATATTTTTACGTAAAAATAAACTTTTTCTTTATTTTTAAAATTATGTTGTACTAATAACATCTGTAATTGATTCACCAATTTTTTTATTTCTTCAAAAAAGTATGTAAGCATTCATTCTAAATTTAAAACTGTTTTAAATTCTTATCAATTACAAAATGTGTTCTGATTTAACGTACTGTTTTAAAATAAATATAGATTTAAATTTTTATCAATTTTTGATACATGTATAAAATATTATCAAAGAGAATTTTTTTTTACATTTTATATTTTTAAATGAATATATATAATATAAAAATTAAAATAATACGTTTTTGTAATAGAATAATATTGTTATAAAAAATTTGTAATCATATAAAATGAATGAAATTATCCATAAAACTTTTCTAGATAATTTTTAAATTATTGAAAAAAAATTTCATTGACATTAATTTGATATGATTGTTTAAAATAATTTTGTTTTGCCAAAAATTTTAATACTAATTTTATTTTAAAAGTTAAATACGGTACAACATTAAAAATAAATGACAGCACAATTATTTTTAAATAATAATATAATGTCTTTTCTTATATTTTTCAACTTTTTTTTTATCAAAATATTTTTAGTAATATCTATTATATATAACTATCAAAATAATTTTATGATTTAAAAGTTTTTTTTTTACAGATAAAGAATAGAAAACATTAAATAAAAATTTACCTTTATAAATTATTTATTTCTATTCAAAATATTTATTTTTCTTATTACTTTTGTAATTCTTTATTTGTCAATGTATTTAATAAAAAATAATTTAATGACTATTTAAAATTCATTAAAATGTAATTTTTACACTGTAATTATCAATTAATTTTATATGAAACATAAAAAAAGTTTATTTAAATTGATTCAAACAATTTTCTTTTACTTTAAACATTTAGATTGATAAATTAAAAAAAAAGATCTTTTTTTAATCAAGTGGTACTACATATATTTTATATATTTTGATTTCACTTAAAATTGTTTATGTAATTCTTAAGCAAAATAACAATTGATATTTAATAAGGATACTTTTTTCAAATAAATGTTTAAAGATAATATTTTACAATTTTTTATTATTATATAGTTATCTAATAGTATTAGTATCCTACTTTATTTAACATTGTTTTAAAATTTTTGATATCATGAATGCGATATTATTTTAATTTTTGATTAAATACTAAATTGAAACATTATAAAATATCTTTAACAGTTGCCGTGCTTATTAACTTTAATCCAGCTTCATATTAAATTTTTTTTAAAGTCTGCAAAGATAAAAATTAAAAATAATAAATAAATTTGAAGTTATTTAATACTTAAAAAAGATATATTCAATTTATTAGATTATAAAATAAAACTATTATAATATATATGTAAAAAAATAAATGTATTATATAGTAAATATTAACAAACTGTAAGAAGTTTTATAATTTAGCTATTTTATATACTAATTTTAAACTTGATAATTTTTCTATAAAAACTAAATATTTTTTTTAAATCAAAGTATATAAACTTTTTAATTATATAATTTTTAAGCACAATATTTTCTTAATTTTGAAGTTTTTTAAAATATTTTATTTTTTATATCAATAACATCAATTGTAATACTAATATTTTAAAACTTTCTTTATAACAAACATTTATTTTCACTAATTTTACAAAAATTTTAATAAAATTTTATTTATTTTTATTTTTTTATTGTGTATTAAAAAAATAGTTATTTTAATATGAATAAGATTTATTTATCACAAATAATTTTGACTTTTAAAACTATTAATTGTTATTAAATTTACAATAATTAATTAAATCAGCAAAACCAAATATTCTTTTTGTATTACTTTTGTTAAATTTGTTATTTTTTTTAAAAATTTTGTTAAATTTTAATTTTAGGTATTAATACTTTATTCTTAACAGGTTATTTTAATTATAATATTTTTATTCTATATAATGTAAACTGTTTGAAAAATTTTCTTTTAATAATTTTCAATATCTAATATTTCTAAAAATTATGCAAATTAATATTCAAAATTCTAACTAATGCATCACTTCTTATTTCCAGGTATGATATTTTAATAAATTTATTCTTCAGTAAAAACTTTTTTTTGTTATATCAAGAAATTTATTTCTAGAGTTATGTTGTGATTAATATGAACTGCCTATTATTTTTACTATTGAAGTATTTTATTTTATCTTATCTTTTTATATTGAATGTAAAATTATATTGTTTTAAAAATCATATTTTCAATATTTATTTAAAAAAAACTTATTTATATAAATAATTTTTATATAAAAGTAAATAATTATTTTTAATGCAACAAATGTTAAATTATCCAATGTGAGTTAATATCTATTGTAAAATATTATGCAAATTTTTTTAATTGAAAAAAGTTAATCAATTATTAATTTTAGTAGTTTAATTTATAACATAAAAATTTTAAACACTTAGTTTAAAAAAAATTTAATAATAATTATGAATTAATATAAATTTTTATTTTATTGTAAATTTCAATTTTTAAATATTAAATTAATATTTTTTTTAACTTTCAACGACATACGTGTATTCATTTATATTGGTAAATAATATATCCATCTGTATAGTGTCTTTTTTATAAATTTTAAAATTTATAAAAATTAAAAAACTTTTTTTTAATATACAATTTTTTTAATGTATTTTTCTTTTATTTTAATAAATAATTTTTTAATTTGTTTTTATCAAGAATTTTGTGGAAATAAATGTTTTGTGTTTTTTTTACAGTTTTAAAATGTTTTAAGTTTAATAATTTTACTTAATCTATTTTTAAAAAAAATTTTATAATATCATAATTTTATTAAATATTACTTTATTGTTTAACTACAAGTTTTTTCTTATTTTTAATTTTTTATAATGATTTTATAGCAATTATTTGTATAATAATCTGTCTTATGATTAAAAATATTTTGCTTAATTTTTATTTGTCTTTTTTTTATTATTACTTTTGAAAAAAGTGTTCTGAACAAAAATTAATTCTTATATTACAAATTGAGTTAATTTTATTCTTGGTAATAATATATTAATGTTATACAAATATATAAACATTTTTTTTTGTTAAAACATTCTTTGGAATAGAATAAAATAGACTAAATAACTTTAACAATTTTAAGATCATCAATTTAAATTTATTTTTTTTGTTATTTAAGTTATGAATTATTATTAATGTCGATACACTTTTAAAAAAAACTACTAATCCTATTAATAAATAATATGCAATCAATAAGTTATCTACTTTTAGCTACGTTTAAATGTTTAAAAATTAGTTAAATAAAAATACAATTTTAAACAATTATTACTATCATTAACTACTTTCATCGTGATTTTAAATTACTTAAAAAAGAAAAAAACAGTTTATTTTTAGTTGCAAAAGTTTAATTTTTTTGTTAATGATATTAATTACAATAAATTTTATTGTAATTGAAATGAAATATGAATATATATATAATATTAATAAAATATATTTTAAAAGTTAATTATTTTTTATTTTTTAATATTATCACTTTATAAATTATTTCAAAAGAAAGTTTTTGTTCACGATTATACTACTCTAAGTTTGTTTATTATCGTAATAATATTTTTTTCAAGATATAAATCATTTAAATGTAATGGTTTATTTTGTAGAATGTTCAAAAAAAAACCTAAAGTTATTAAATTAAAGTTTATTTAAAACTTTTTGTCATAATTTATAATCTTCATTTTATATTATTATATTATATAAAAATATATTAAAATAATTTTTTATTATACAATTGTTTTTTTATTTTAAAATAAATATATATATTTAAAAAGTAAAAAATCTTTTTAAATTAATTTTGTATGTAATTAATAAAATATTATATAACATATTATTAAAATCATTTTAATTATCGTATTACCAAAAAAATTTTTTTTATTTCTTGTTATATTAAATTTTTCAATAAAATCAGTATATTTCAATTTAAAAGTAAGCAAAATAGTAACATGAATGATATCATTTGATCTTTTAAATAAAAAACTTATGCTAAAATTTATGATATTAAAAAGATTTTTTGATTTTAATATTTTTTTAGTACTATTAATATTACAATTTGTAACATAAATTAAAATATAATTAATAAAATAAGTTAAGAATTGTTTAAAAATTGTCATTTATAAATTTTTTCGAAGTTTCGTTTGTATATGTTTAAAGTAAGTTTTCGTTTTCTTTAAAACAAACTTTCTAAACATAAATATTAAACTTTTTGTTTAAAAAATTATCAAAATATTTTATATAAAACGAAAAACATAAATATATTCGCCATTTTTTTATTCTTTTAATTAATCATTAAATACCTATCATAAATTTTCAGTTATACTAATATTTTAAACAAATAAACTTTTTCTCAACATCATTAGAAAACATAAATATTAAACATTTTACTTAATATTAAACCTTATTTAAAAAAAATAATCATTAAAAACATTTTATGTAAACATAAAACATTACTTTACGCAATCTTAATTATGCATTCGTAAAATATAGATTTTTTTGATTTTTTTCTATTTATTATATTAAACATTATTTTATTGTTTAAAAAAAATTTTTTTAAATGACATTTCTTATTTCATATCTTTTTATCTTATTTGTTCATATTTATCTGACATTACAACACGAATAATAAATAAGAGAAATTTCTTTTGATTTTTCTTATATTTTTGAACTTCAATAGTTGTATTTTGGGTCAAAAATTATTTGCTTTTTTTTTTATTTTGCCATCAAAAGTTATCTTAAACATACAGTATTTTTTTAAGACATTGAAAATTCCTCAATTACAAAATCATATCTTAAAATTTTATTGTTATTTGAAATAATATTACTACATTGATAAGATTTCTTTTAAGAAACTATTACTATTTTTTGTATTTATGCACATTTTCGGTTTACAAAACTCTTTTGAAAAAACTTAAAGATAATTTTTTTTGTTAATTTTCTTTCAAAATTTTTAGTTATAAAGATATAGTTAAGAATATTTATATTATAAGTATGTTTTATATAATATAATACTGTCAATATTTTATAAAACTACCATTTCAAATAAAAATTATGTTTTAACAATAATAAGTTATATTTTTTTAAAATAAACTTTTAAAGATTAATATTTATAAGACTTCTCAATGAATACATTTATAAAAATTATTTCTCTTGTCATTTTTATTTTATTTTACTATTATATTTTATTTAAAATTTTTTAAAATAAAATAAAATTTGTAAAAAAAATGACTATATAAATTTATTTAGTTTAATATTAAACAGTTTTTTTTATTTTAAACGAATAATTTATAAGTTTATAGCAGTAATTATAATTTCATTTTATATAAGTATAATTTGACAACTATTTTATTATGGCTTTCTCATTTTGGTCAAGTTCTCATTAGTAAGTTTAAAAAAGACAATATTAATATAATATTTTAGTAAAACATGTCTTATTGATCCAGTTAATGGTTACTCTACCCAACGTCTAGAAGATGTTAAAATAATTGGAGAGCAAGATTATGATAAACTTATGATTTTTTTTACTAATTTTATTCAAGAATTAGCTACTACTGTTACATCTGGAAAAGAAAAAATATCAATGAGTGTTATTGCAACAGCAATCGTTTATTTTAGAAGGTTTTATGCAAAAAGAAGTGTTAAAGAAATTGATCCATTTTTATTAGCTCCAACAGCTTTATTGTTAGCTTGTAAAGCTGATGAATATGGTTACTTATTAACTGATCGTGTTGTAATGCGTTGTAATCTTATGTTAAGAAAATACCCTTTTTTAAGTAAAGATATTGTTATAAATTTAAATTTAATTCAGGAAGCTGAATTTTACTTAATAGAAATTATGGATTGTTCTTTAATTGTATTTCATCCATACAGATCACTTAATTCAATAATTCAAGACGCAAAAGATTTTTTTACTAGTGAAGATAGGACTGATCCATTTATTAATTCTTCTTCAACCTCTAATGGTTGGGATGAATTAATTGGCAATACAACTAGATATATTAATGACTCTTACAGATGTGATGTTTCATTAAAATATCCACCACATAAAATTGCATTAGGTATATTTATTTTAGCATTTAAGATAAAATATATATTTTAGCATGTATGTTGATGGCTTTAATTGGAATGGAAAAAGAAACATTATTTGAAGAATATTATAATGGTATTTTAACAGATAGTGAAGGAATTCTTGATGTGTCAAATGAAATATTTTCTATGTACAATTTATGGAGAGATTTTAATGAATCTATTGAACTACCACAAATTTTCAAAAAAGTTCCTAGGCCAGAATAAATTAATATAAAATATTATTCTTGAATATGTCAAAATAACTATTCATTGAAAATTCAAGTATAAAGTTATTTTTTAAATATATTACTTGCACTTTTCAATTTAATATTTTCTTTTTAGTTTGCATAGATAATATTTAGTATATATTTTTTTTTTAATAAAATGACTAGTTTTTGAGAATTTTTATTTTCAGTTACAAACTTTTAAAAATGTATTACTACAGCTTTATACTATTATTGAAATTTTTTAATTTGATATAGCTATCATATATTAAACATAAAATTTGTATAATTGAATAAAATATTTTCGAAAAAAGTTCTTAAAACATAATTTTATATATTTTATGTTATAAAAGTATTTGTTATATATAATATTTTCAAAAAAAGAGTAAAAAAAATCTTTATACTAATATAACTAGATCTTTAACATCACACTTTATATTGTTAAATAACAAAAAAATTGAAATTAAAAAAAACTGTTATAAAATAAAATTTTTAATATGAATGTGAAATAATACATATAGATATTTAGTTTTACTATTATGGAACATTTTATATAAAAGGTAAGGAGACAAGTAAATTATTCGTAAATACAATAAAAAAAGATTTAACACTAACTTAGTAAAATATCAATTCAAAATTATGGTATTATAAATGAAATATAAAACTTTTAATTGATTAAATTTTTTAAAATGACACTAAGGTTTTTTAAGATATAAGAAAATGTAGCTTTAAAATTGAAGAAATCACAAAGGTAAGTTTTATAAAAAAAAATATTTTTAATGCTTTTTAATATTATCAAAAAATACATAAAAGAATTTAATTGTGAGTAATTAAACTACATACAGAGTGTTAAAAAAGTAACTTTAAAATTTTAAACTTTAATAACTTTTTTTTATTTTATATTTTTTTATGATTTTTTTTGTTCAATAGAGAATCATCTAGAAAATTATATAAACAATATTGAAAGTTCCTGTTTAATCTAAACAAACTGAAAAAAAATGAAACATTCAAAACGTTTCTAATTTTTTTTTAGTAAAAACTTAATAATTCGTGTTTTAAACTGATAAAATGCTTATAATTTCATCTTTGATCTGTTTAAAATTATTTTTGTTTTATAAAAAATGACTGTATTTATATTTAAAGAAATATATCTAAGAAATACGATGTAACTGGGCATTCCAATCATCAGATTTATCTGCGCATAATTTTTTCTATAGTATTATCTAAAAAATCGCATTTATAGATATCAACAAAAAACTTTAAATGGTTTTAAAGATAATATTGAGGAAGACATTCCATATATAAAACAAGCTACACAAAAATAAAGTAATGAAAAGTGTTTTTTAAAAAGCAAAAAATGTGTTTTGAACTAAGTGAAAAACATCCGGATAAAGTTATATTCTATAACTATAAGATTATAATTTAAAAATAAATGTTTTTGTATTATATAAAGTTGTATAAATTTCATATATATTTATATCTGCAGTATAATTTTAAGTTGTTTTTTAATGAAGATCTTATAATATCTAATTTTCTAGATGATTCTCTATCAGACAAAAAAAAATTATAAAAAAAATTTTAAATAAACAAAAGTTATTAAAATTGAAAATGTTTGGGTACTCTTTAGACACCCTGTTTATGGAGTTATCTGATTGAATAAATTATTTAATTAAAATAATTTTTATATTTAAATTTATTAAAAGCACGTTGTATCAATAAACAATTTACTCTTTGTTAATTAATGTCTTTTTCTATTAATTTTAAAAATTATCTTAATATTGTTACTATAAATTAATATTGATTATTAAATTTGTTATTCTAAATTTTTATTTTGCTATTATTTTTTATAAAATATTAAATATATTGTTAATAATTGTTAATAAAAATAAATTAGTATTTTTGATTGCACTGTCTGTATTTATATTGTTATGAATAGTTTATAAATCAAACAACTGTTTTTCACACTATTTTTAAAAAAAATTGTTACACTTTTATTATCATTTATTTTTGTTTTTCTTGTGTCATATAATTAATTTTTGACTTGCTGAATTCATTTTAATTATAATATATATACAATATGAGCTATATTTTTGCAAATAATGTATAATAATAAATTAATTATTTATAAGAAAATTTCAAGTTTAAGTAACAAAAAATATTATTTGAGTAAAACATTGAAAAAATATTTGTTCTTCTCACTTTGTTATACTTGTGAAGATCATTCATCACTAAATGTAACTATAAAAAAATGAGTTTTTTTTATCAGATATATTTATACAAAATAAAAACAACAAAGTAGTAAAAAAGAAGAAAAAATAACTAAAAAAATATACTATTAATAGTATTTATTATTTTAAAATACACTTTTACAATTTGCTTGTTATAAAAATAATTTATAAAAAATTGCTATAATTCGTAGTTGGATATTGTACTTAATTTATAATACGGCTTTACTTATAGTATTTTTATATAAAAAATAAGATAAAATTTTATGTATTGTGACAATTACTTTTTTACGACTAAATACGAATACTCAACTTTAAGAAATCATTTTATTAACTGGTGTAAATTTCATTGTAACATTTTTACTCTACTTTATTTTTTTTTTTATAATAAAAGTTACCTTTTTTTTTATTTATAATTTAAATTCTAATTAAAATAATTTTTTTTTATAAAAATTTAAAGATATTTCTTGTTTTTTAGGATTATAAGATTACTTTGGATTTTATAAACAATTTTAATAAAATTTTTAAATGAAACACGTTGCATAAATTGACTCAATTATCTTAAAACATATCTTTTTTTAAACTACACTTATAACATTTATCTTTTTGTAGAATAAAATACTTTTAAGTATTTTTATTTTAATATTTAAATATTAAAACACAAGTATATTTTATAAAAATATATAAAAAAAAATAGTATATTTTAATGATAAAATTATTTTTGTATTTTCAAAGTTTGACATTACAATTAAAAATATATATTATTATTGATTTCACACAAATTTTTTATTTTTTAAATTTGTATTTTTACTAAATTATTATGATTTTATCAATAAATAAAAATATATTTAAAAACATTTATTAATTATATTTATAAAGAATCTATAAGTAAAGGTAATAATAATAATATGTGTTGTGTTAATAATATTCATAGTTTAAAGATACGACTACATTATTTTGATAATATCTATAAACATGTGATTTGAGCTAAAAGTTATCTTGAAAAAAATATTTTTTTAACAAATATTAATAATTAATAGTAGTATTTATTATTTAATTTACTCTATAATAAGAAATTTAATTCATATATATTCATAAATCATAAATAATTTTAGTTTTAAGTATTAATATTTTTTAATCTATTTATACAAAATATAATAATTATTTTATGTTCATAAATATTTTTTTAATTTGTTTTTAACTTTTTATATATGTTTCATTATTATATAGATGAAAATATTTTACCAAAACATTTAATATACTAAAGTGATAGTAATTAATATTAATTATAGTTTAAAGTAGTGATAATTTAAAACATATTTTTAAAATAGTACATGAAAATTTAATTAGATATAAAAAAATATTGTTTTTTGATTATTGATATAATTTTAATAATTTTATTTAAAAAAAAATATTAAAATTAATTTTTAAAAACTTTTTACATAAAAATGTTCTATTTTTTTTATAAAACAGTTTATTAATAGGTAATTAAAAAATGTCATTCTATATGATATATGCATTTATCATAAAATTACAAACAAACAAACTTATAAAGTTATATTTTTAACCCTTTTAACATTTAATTGATAGAATAATATAGATTAATACAATTTCTAAGTTAACAATCGTTGTTCCAAATATATAAATATTTTTAATTGATATTATTAAAAAAAAATGCATCGAATTATAACGTATAGTACAGTTAAGATTTAATATATTTAAATTAATTAATATTTTTTTTTATTAAATTAAGTAAATTTTTATTTCTAGATTATTTTATTTTATATTAATTTTTTGCTTTCTAGATCTATAATAATAGTTTATTAAAATTTTTATTTTAAAAGTAGTAAAGCGAATAGTTGATGCGTACTTTAATGTATAATTAAATGAATGTATACATTTTATCATGATCTATTTGTTACTTATAATAAAAAAAAATACTTTATTTACTTATTTAAAGTCATTTAAAACTTATTTTTTTATTTTTTAAATTACTAATTTTGCTTTAGTATTAATTATATTTTTAATATTAATGTTTTAATTTGAAGACAATATTATGTAGCTTGTTTTGAACAATTAATTTTAATAAACTACACATATTTTTACATTTTTAACGCTTTGATTTTAAAATTAATTTTATTAACAAAATCTTATTTTTGCCGTTATTTGTTAAAATAAATTAATAAAGAAATTATTATAAAATATAATATACAATTTTTAAAAAACAGCATTAATATTTTTTTATCATGCTACAAAAATAAATTTTTTTAAAATTTTTTATTTTATACCATTATCAAGACATATTTAGTGATCAGATGATTTATAAAATAACTATAAACTTTTTATTTCTTATCATTTTTTTTTTTCAAATAATTTTCTACTTTGTAGTATTAATTTTTATGTTTTTTTTTAGCCTAAAAGAGTGCTTAATTAAAACTAGAAAAATAGTAGTTTAGTAATGTATTAAATGTTATTTCAAATATAATAGAAATCATACATTTCTAATTTTATTATTTATATCTTGTTACATAAAAATTATTTAAATGAATTAATTGTACTTTTTAATTTGATTATTTTTTTCAGTTATAATTTGTTACACCTACTCAACATATAATTAAAAAAAAAGTTAAAATTTATAAATATGCTGAATTTTTTTCTAACTATTTTAACATACTATGGTTATCTTATATTAACGATTGTTGGTATTGTAATTTTCTTATCAAGTTTAGGATTGTCATCAGGAACTAGAGAATATGGTGTAACATTACTTTGTCAACTTTTTGAATGGGTAGCAGAAGGAACGGATTCTGTTGATAATTTAAATGAAGATGATTTTGTTACTAATGAGGATAATGATCCCTTCAAAAATGATGAATATTATATATCAAATAAAGATAATCTACATAGAAGAAGATCATCTTCAACTGAAAAAAAAATAATTGAAAGAGATGCTTCAGAAAGTGTTAAAAGCAAATTAGATAATGATGATAATTCTGGTTTAATACCAAAAAATAAAACAGGTAGAACTATAATTTCTGATTCTCTTGAATTTATTACTGTAAGGAGTTTAAAAAAAAAATTAATTATAATTTTTTAAGGCTGGTTTTGAATCTATAATTGAAGATGAAGTGACATCACGTTTTAAAGCAGAAACATTAGTTTCATGGAATTTATTATCACGTACAAAATCAAATTATATTCATATTAATTGGAAAGTATCTTTATTTTGGGTTTTAGGATGGATTACTAGATATACAATTTTACTTCATATAAGATTGTCTATATTTTTTGTTGGACTTTTTTTATTAATCGTATCAACAGCATTGATTGGTTTTATACCACATGGTAAATTTAAACGTTGGTTAAATAGAAGGGTTATGTTAATGTGTATGAGAATATTTTCAAGATCATTTAGTTCAATTATTCGTTTTCATGATAGTCAAAATAAAGCTAAAGGTGGTGGTATATGTGTAGCTAATCATACTTCCCCTATTGATGTTATGATTTTAAGTTGTGATAATTGTTATGCAATGATTGGCCAATCTCAAGGAGGATTTTTAGGATTTTTACAAAAAACATTAAGTAGATCAACACATCATATATGGTTTGAACGTAGTGAAGCAAAAGATAGATTAGCAGTTGTAAGAAGGTAACTTTTTTTTTTTTATATATTTAATTATTATTAACATCATATTTTAGAATGCAAGAGCATGTTAATGATCCAAAAAAATTACCAATTTTAATCTTTCCAGAAGGTACATGTATTAATAACACATCTGTAATGCAATTTAAAAAAGGATCATTTGAGATTGCCTCTGTTATTTATCCTATTGCTATGAAATATGATGCTCGTCTTGGAGATGCTTTTTGGAATAGTTCATTACAAGGATATGGTCAATATTTATGGATGATGATGACATCATGGGCAATAATATGTAATGTTTGGTATTTACCTCCAATGACAAAAAATGAAGGAGAAGATGCAATTGAATTTGCAAGAAGAGTTAAAAAAGCAATTGCAATTAAAGGAGGCCTAGTAGATTTAGAATGGGATGGTCAATTAAAAAGGACAAAAGTTTCAAACAAATTAATAAATGAACATAGAAAAAAATATTATGATCATTTGGAAAGAAGAACTTCAATATCATATTATAAACCTATAAGATTAAGAAAAATATCGCAATCAACTGTAAGTTTATTAAGTTTATAATTAAGTATATTTGTAGGCTTTATCTCAAAATGCATTATCAGAGGAATTAATTAATGAAACCCAATATGAAAAAAGAGAATTAATATTAGAAGATAATTCTGAAGAAACTCCAGATAATTATAATGAGGTTAAAAGTAGAAATAGCAAAATACAACAAGCAAAAGTTTTAGCTGTATGATTAAAGAAGTGTGATATAAATTACTTTCATAATGATTGTAAATAAGAAAAAAAAAACATTATAAAATATTTTTTTAATGTGTTATTTACTTTTAAATAGTTACACGTTATTTTATTTGTTAATTGTTAAGAAAAAAAAACAATATAAATTTATAAAGATTTAATTTTAATTTTGCATTAATTTTTAATATTTTTTAATTTTAAATAAAATTACAATTTATAAATTTATATTAAGAAATTTAAACATAATAATATTTTTCTTATTATTTTTATTAAAATGTTGTTGATTGTTGATGAAGTTTGCGAACACTCATTGTACGTCTTTGGCGAGACAGACAACCAAATGTTAAAAGATCTCGAAAACATCTTCGAAAGTCACCATTATACATTGTATAAATAATAGGATTAAGAACTGAGTTAGAATATCCAAGCCAAAGAAAAAAAACATTTAATATTCCAAAGGCTGTTGATTTATTGAGATCATCAATAATTACTTCAATTAAATATAATATAAAAAATGGCATCCAACATATGATAAATCCCATAACTACAATTCCTATTGTTTTTAAAGCTTTTCTTTCTCTTAAATAAACCATTTTTTCTTTACTACCTCTAATAATACGTCCTGGTCCATATGTATTATAATGACTTTGGGCTTTAGCAAGCAAATTATTTGGCTGTAACTTAGTATATGCCATTTGTGCTTTTTTAACTAATGTTTGAACCTCCTTATAATCATCACTAATTTTTGGAATATCAATAATTAAATTATTATTTATTTGATTACATTTAATTTCTTCAACATTACCATTATACGTATCTTTTTCTGAACTTTTATTTTCATCAGTTAAATCGGTTAATGATGAACAGTCACGTTCAACCCGATGTCTATACATGTATTTTGTATTTTTTATACAATCAACTCCATTCTTATTGCGTTTAAAATTTTGTCTTTGAATTACAGGATATTGAAGTGAGTTCGTACTATTTTTACGTTCACTACAATAAACTCCTGTAGAAGCATAATTATAATTATTTTCATATTCACTTTCTATTAATTGACCCGTAGTATAACTATTTAAATTTCTGAAAATAAAAAGTTAATTATTATAAAATTTCAAAGGTTTCCTTTTTTTAATTTAAAAAAAATTTTAATTAAATACAATTTATATAAAAATGAAAAATTTTAAATAAAATAAATAATCTTTTTTTTTTTAATATATTTTAAAATGAAACTAATTTAAATGTATATTTTAATAAAAAATTTGAGACCAAATATTTAAAAAAAAATAGTTTTTAATTATCTTTTCTTATTAATATTTTTATAAAAAAATTTTTTTATAAACTTTACCTTTTGCATTTCTTATTTCTGTAGTTTGTATTTTGATTTTTTGAATGCAAAAACTGAACAGATTTTGTAAATGATGTCTTTTTTAATTTTTTATTTTCAGAACTTGCATTTTTACTTAATCGGCAAGTTCCTAATCCTTCTCGAATCATTGCTTCTCTTGTTGATGCAACACGAAAAATTTTAAAATAAACACTAAGCATAACTAAAAGTGGTATATAAAAAGATCCTAAAGCACTATATATTCTATAAGTTATTGATGGAGGATAACTACAAGAATTTTTACTTTTATCAATTGATGTATCCATCTTCCATGAAGGAATGATCCATGGTGGACTGCAAACTATAAAAGACAAACCCCAAACTGCAGAAAGTAAACAAAATGCCATAGTTTTGGAGCGTGTTCTAGAATATTTTAATGGATAAGTAATTGCAAGGTAACGATCTATTGAAATTATACAAAGATTTAATATTGATGCAGTGCATAAAAGAACGTCTGTTGTAGCCCATATTTTACATAATAATGCATTAAAAGGCCATTGATGATAATAAAGTAAGTCAATTAATGATAATGGCATAACCATTAATCCCACCAAAAGATCTAAAAATAAAAAAAAAATTAAATTTTTATTTTAATTATTTTAATTTAATATATTACCTGATGTTGCTAATGATGTTAACAATATATTGGTAAATGTTCTCATTCTTTTATATACAATAACTGAAAGTACTACCAAAATATTTCCAAATATAGTTAATAAAATTAAAAAAATTAAAAATATGGCAATTAATATGTTTGGGAGTATTATACATAATTGATTATTACATGAAAAAGTATAATTTCCGTTTTTAAAAATTTCATTTTTATCATTAAATACATTATTTGAAGGTGGATAAAATTTTGTCGTTTCTTCAAACATTTTTTTATAATTTGACGAGTCTGATGTAAAAGAGATAACTTTTTTAAATAATAAATTTGAGACAGTTGTATTAATACCTGAATCTGTATTAGGAAATAACATTTCAGCAATATTTGTATCATTATAATTTGATATAAACAATCTTTTTTCCATTATCATATTTCATTACAAAGTTTTGAGCAATATTTTAAGGAATAATTAATGTATATGATGATGCTTTAAAAAGATAAGTACATTCAAAAAGCTATAAAGAATATATAATGATAAAATTAGCATGAATATTAGTAAGTAGAAAGTATGATATTTATTAATCAAAATTATTAAAAAAAATTTATAAATATTTATAATTAGAAATTTATTTAAAAATAAAATAAGGAAGTAAAATTATAATAGAATAATTTTTTAATTACAATTGAAAGGAATTTTTTTTTTAAATTATTTAATATTAATAATATAAAAGATATAGAATACATATGTAAAAAGATCTCAAAAATAATATTAAATTGTCTGTTGCTTAATAAAAATATTTATAATAAAAAAGCATTTTAAAAAAGGATATTACTATTAATTTAAAAGTATAGTGATATTAAAAACAAAATTTTCATTTAAATTTTTAACATTTATAGAATTATTTTAAAAATTTTACAAATAATAAACCTAATTATTTTTATTATAAAAATTTTATAAATTATAAAACAAAAATTTTTTTTTAAATTATATAATTATAATTTTTAAAAAATTAAATAGATATATATATATATATTAACAATGAACCAATCATATAATAAATAATATTTTGATATACCATGATAATATAAAAACAAAATAAAGCACAGGAAACATTAAAAATTGAAAAAGAATATTAATATCAAAAGGTAGGAGGAGAATAAAACGTAGATGCATATTTATTCATACATTAATAAAACTTTTTTATATACGTGAAATATTTACTAGTATATTTAAATGTATGTATCATATGAAGATGGCAAAAAGATAAAGCTACATTTATACAAATATAATATAATAGATTAATCTTAAGATAGCAAATGATGATTTTTATTAAAAAAAAATTATTAAATTGAATCAAATTTACAAAATATTTAAGTAAGAATAAATGAGAATACCTTTAAAATCATGTTTTGTTTTAATAAATTATGCTTTAAAAAAGATAAAATAATAAAATTATGGTTTCATATTTATTAGAAGATTATTGTAAAAAAAAATAATTTAAACAAATATAAAATTGTCATACTTTAAAAATTATAATACTTATTAAAAAAAATAATAAAGTTTTGTCTAACAAGGAAAAAAAATATTTTTTATTACATATTTTACGAAACGTTATAACATATAACATTTAATTTTAAAAAAATTTATGTAAACCTTCTAATATATTCAATTGATTCCAATATGCCTTTATTATTATTTTTCTTTTATAAAAAAAAATAAAATAAAATAATTTTGGTATTAAAACTAAACATATAATTATATTTTAAATAGTTAATTCTATAATTTTTATATTATCTTTATGTTAAATAGATAGATAAACTCAATAGACATTATTGTCTTTTAAAAATAAGTTTATATAAGTTAATTTTACTACTTATTTTTAGTAAAACTTTTGTTAAGTTTATATAATGAAATTAATATAGTATTTATTATTATAGTAAACTGAAACTTCCTACAACATGATAAATTTTAATAAGTTGAAAAAATGTATAATTATAAAAAGATATAAATTTCTAAATTTAATGCATTAAAATTAAATAATGATATAAAATTAGGGCATTGATATATTTACATAAATCTTTAAATTAAGATAAAAAAAATAAAAATAGAAAAGTTTGTTATAAAAGTTTTGCAAATTTTAAAATATATCTTAATGCATATGTATATAAATTTATATATTTTATAAAATAAATTAAAAGTGATTTTTTAAACCATTATTTAAATATATTTATTAATTACCATATAGTATATTATTAAAAAAATTAAATTATTAGAAAAATAATTATTATATATAAAAAGAATAAATTTAAAAGAAAAATTATATTTAGAACGTAGCCATATTGATGAAAAACGCGAGCGTTTCACGATAAATGCGAAAACGGTTAAAAAACACTCCAAATGCAACTGAACGAAGTACAGTTATTTTATAATAAAAAAGATTTAACACTAACTTAGTAAAATATCAATTCAAAATTATGGTATTATAAATGAAATATAAAACTTTTTAATTGATTAAATTTTTTAAAAATGACACTAAGGTTTTTTAAGATATAAGAAAATGTAGCTTTAAAATTGAAGAAATCACAAAGGTAAGTTTTATAAAAAAATATTTTTAATGCTTTTTAATATTAACAAAAAATACATAAAAGAATTTAATTGTGAGTAATAAACTTACATACAGAGTGTTAAAAAAGTAACTTTAAAATTTTAAACTTTAATAACTTTTTTTTATTTTATATTTTTTTATGATTTTTTTTTGTTCAATAGAGAATCATCTAGAAAATTATATAAACAATATTGAAAGTTCCTGTTTAATCTAAACAAACTGAAAAAAATGAAACATTCAAAATGTTTCTAATTTTTTTTTAGTAAAAACTTAATAATTCGTGTTTTAAACTGATAAAATGCTTATAATTTCATCTTTTGATCTGTTTAAAATTATTTTTGTTTTATAAAAAATGACTGTATTTATATTTAAAGAAATATATCTAAGAAATGATGTAACTGGGCATTCCAATCATCAGATTTATCTGCGCATAATTTTTTCTATAGTATTATCTAAAAAATCGCATTTATAGATATCAACAAAAACTTTAAATGGTTTTAAAGATAATATTGAGGAAGACATTCCATATATAAACAAGCTACACAAAATAAAGTAATGAAAAGTGTTTTTTAAAAAGCAAAAATGTTTTGAACTATGAAAAAACATCCGGATAAAGTTATTTATAATCATAAGATTATAATTTAAAATAAATGTTTTTGTATTATATAAAGTTGTATATAAATTTCATATATATTTATATCTGCAGTATAATTCTAAGTTGTTTTTTAATGAAGATCTTATAATATCTAATTTCTAGATGATTCTCTATCAGACAAAAAAAAATTATAAAAAATTTTAAATAAACAAAAGTTATTAAAAATTGAAAATGTTTGGGTACTCTTTAGACACCTAAGCTGAGGAGTTATCTGATTGAATAAATTACTTAATTAAAATAATTTTTATATTTAAATTTATTAAAGCACGTTGTATCAATAAACAATTTACTCTTTGTTAATTAACAGTTCTTTTTCATTAATTCTAAAAAATTATCTTAATATTGCTACTATAAATTAATATTGATTATTAAATTTGTTAATTAAATTTTTATTTTGCTATTATTTTTTATAAAATATTAAATATATTGTTAATAATTGTTAATAAAAATAAATTAGTATTTTGATTGCACTGTTCGTATTTATATTGTTATGAATAGTTTATAAATCAAACAACTGTTTTTCACACTATTTTTAAAAAAATTGTTACACTTTTATTATCATTTATTTTTGTTTTTCTTGTGTCATATAATTAATTTTGACTTGCTGAATTCATTTTAATTATAATATATATACAATATGAGCTATATTTTTGGTAAATAATGTATAATAATAAATTAATTATTTATAAGAAAATTTCAAGTTTAAGTAACAAAAAATTATTTGAGAAACATTGAAAAATATTTGTTCTTCTCACTTTGTTATACTTGTGAAGATCATTCATCACTAAATGTAACGGTAAAATGAGTTTTTTTATCAGATATATTTATACAAAATAAAATTAACAAAGTAGTAAAAAAGAAGAAAAAAATAACTAAAAAAATATACTATTAATATATTTATTATTTTAAAATACACTTTTACAATTTGCTTGTTATAAAAATAATTATAAAAATTGCTATAATTCGTAGTTGGATATTGTACTTAATTTATAATACGGCTTTACTTATAGTATTTTTTATATAAAAAATAAGTATGTACCTATGTATTATGACAATTACTTTTTTACGACTAAATACGAACACTAAATTTTAAGAAATCATTTTATTAATATGTAAATTTCATTGTAACATTTTTAATTTTCTGTTTTATTTTTTTTATAATAAAAGTTATCTTTTTTTTTTATTTATAATTTAAATTCTAATTAAAATAATTTTTTTTTATAAAATTTAAAGATATTTCTTGTTTTTAGGATTATAAGATTACTTTGGATTTTATAAACAATTTTAATAAAATTTTTAAATGAAACATTGTCAGTTAAAATTGACTCAATTATCTTAAAACATATCTTTTTTTAAACTAATTTATAACATTTATCTTTTTGTAGAATAAAATACTTTTAAGTATTTTTATTTTAATATTTAAATATTAAAACACAAGTATATTTTATAAAAATATATAAAAAAAAATAGTATATTTTAATGATAAAATTATTTTTGTATTTTCAAATGACATTACAATTAAAAATATATATTATTATTGATTTCAAGAAAAAATTTTTCTTTTATTTTTTAAATTTGTATTTTTACTAAATTATTATGATTTTATCAATAAATAAAAAATATATTTAAAAACATTTATTAACAAGTATTTATAAAGAATCTATAAGTAAAGGTAATAATAATACATGTATTGTATTAATAATATTCATAGTTTAAAGATACGACTACATTATTTTGATAATATCTATAAACATGTGATTTGAGCTTAAAAGTTATCTTGAAAAAAATATTTTTTTAACAAATATTAATAATTAATAGTAGTATTTATTATTTAATTTACTCTATAATAAGAAATTTAATTCATATATATATTCATAAATCATAAATAATTTTAGTTTTAAGTATTAATATTTTTTAATCTATTTATACAAAATATAATAATTATTTTATGTTCATAAATATTTTTTTTTAATTTGTTTTTAACTTTTTATATATGTTTCATTATTATATAGATGAAAATATTTTACCAAAACATTTAATATACTAAAGTGATAGTAATTAATATTAATTATAGTTTAAAGTAGTGATAATTTAAAAACATATTTTTTAAAAATATGGCACATGAAAATTTAATTAGATATAAAAAAATATTGTTTTTTGATTATTGATATAATTTTGCATAATTTTATTTAAAAAAAAATATTAAAATTAATTTTTAAAAACTTTTACATAAAAATGTTCTATTTTTTTTTATAAAACAGTTTATTAATAGGTAATTAAAAAATGTCATTCTATATGATATATGCATTTAATACAAATACAACAAACAAACTTATAAAGTTATATTTTTAATCCTTTAACATTTAATTGATAGAATAATATAGATTAATAACATAATTTTCAGTTAACAATCGTTGTTCCAAATATATAAATATTTTTAATTGATATTATTAAAAAAATGCATCGAATTATAACGTATAGTATATTAAGATTTAATATATTTAAATTAATTAATATTTTTTTATTAAATTGCTAAATTTTTATTTCTAGATTATTTTATTTTATATTAATTTTTTGCTTTCTAGATCTATAATAATAGTTTATTAAAATTTTTATTTTAAAAAAGTAGTAGCGAATAGTTGATGCGTACTTTAATGTATAATTAAATGAATGTATACATTTTATCATGATCTATTTGTTACTTATAATAAAAAAATACTTTTATTTACTTATTTAAAGTCATTTAAAACTTATTTTTTTTATTTTTTAAATTACTAATTTTGCTTAGTATTAATTATATTTTTAATATTAATGTTTTAATTTGAAGACAATATTATGTAGCTTGTTTTGAACAATTAATTTTAATAAACTACACATATTTTTATGTATTTTTAACGCTTTGATTTTAAAATTAATTTTATTAACAAAATCTTATTTTTGCCGTTATTTGTTAAAATAAATTAATAAAGAAATTATTATAAAATATAATATACAATTTTTAAAAAACAGCATTAATATTTTTTTATCATGCTACAAAAATAAATTTTTTTAAAATTTTTTATTTTATACCATTATCAAGACATATTTAGTGATCAGATGATTTATAAAATAACTATAAACTTTTTATTTCTATCATTTTTTTTTTTCAAATAATTTTCTACTTTGTAGTATTAATTTTTTATGTTTTTTTTTAGCCTAAAAGAGTGCTTAATTAAAACTAGAAAAATAGTAGTTTAGTAATGCATTAAATGTTATTTCAAATATAATAGAAATCATACATTTCTAATTTTATTATTTATATCTTGTTACATAAAAATTATTTAAATGAATTAATTGTACTTTTTAATTTGATTATTTTTTCAGTTATAATTTGTTACACCTACTCAACATATAATTAAAAAAAGCTAAAATTTATAAATATGCTGAATTTTTTTCTAACTATTTTAACATACTATGGTTATCTTATATTAACGATTGTTGGTATTGTAATTTTCTTATCAAGTTTAGGATTGTCATCAGGAATCCAGAGAATATGGTGTAACATTACTTTGTCAACTTTTTGAATGGGTAGCAGAAGGAACGGATTCTGTTGATAATTTAATGAAGATGATTTTGTTACTAATGAGGATAAATGATCCCTTCAAAAATGATGAATATTATATATCAAATAAAGATAATCTACACAGAAGAAGATCATCTTCAACTGAAAAACAATTGAAAGAGATGCTTCAGAAAGTGTTAAAAGCAAATTAGATAATGATGATAATTCTGGTTTAATACCAAAAATAAAACAGGTAGAACTATAATTTCTGATTCTCTTGAATTTATTACTGTAAGGAGTTTAAAAAAAATTAATTATAATTTTTTAAGGCTGGTTTTGAATCTATAATTGAAGATGAAGTGACATCACGTTTTAAAGCAGAAACATTAGTTTCATGGAATTTATTATCACGTACAAAATCAAATTATATTCATATTAATTGGAAAGTATCTTTATTTTGGGTTTTAGGATGGATTACTAGATATACAATTTTACTTCATATAAGATTGTCTATATTTTTTGTTGGACTTTTTTATTAATCGTATCAACAGCATTGATTGGTTTTATACCACATGGTAAATTTAAACGTTGGTTAAATAGAAGGGTTATGTTAATGTGTATGAGAATATTTTCAAGATCATTTAGTTCAATTATTCGTTTTCATGATAGTCAAAATAAAGCTAAAGGTGGTATATGCAGCTAATCATACTTCCCCTATTGATGTTATGATTTTAAGTTGTATACTATGCAATGATTGCCAATCTCAAGGAGGATTTTTAGATTTTAAAAACATTAAGTAGATCAACACATCATATATGGTTTGAACGTAGTGAAGCAAAAGATAGATTAGCAGTTGTAAGAAGGTAACTTTTTTTTTATATATTTAATTATTATTAACATCATATTTTAGAATGCAAGAGCATGTTAATGATCCAAAAAAATTACCAATTTTAATCTTTCCAGAAGGTACATGTATTAATAACACATCTGTAATGCAATTTAAAAAGGATCATTTGAGATTGCCTCTGTTATTTATCCTATTGCTATGAAATATGATGCTCGTCTTGGAGATGCTTTTGGAATAGTTCATTACAAGGATATGGTCAATATTTATGATGATGATGACATCATGGGCAATAATATGTAATGTTTGGTATTTACTCAATGACAAAAATGAAGGAGAAGATGCAATTGAATTTGCAAGAAGAGTTAAAAAGCAATTGCAATTAAAGGAGGCCTAGTAGATTTAGAATGGGATGGTCAATTAAAAAGGACAAAAGTTTCAAACAAATTAATAAATGAACATAGAAAAAAATATGATCATTTGAAGAAGAACTTCAATATCATATTATAAACCTATAAGATTAAGAAAAATATCGCAATCAACTGTAAGTTTATTAAGTTTAAAATTAAGTATATTTGTAGGCTTTATCTCAAAATGCATTATCAGAGGAATTAATTAATGAAACCCAATATGAAAAAAGAGAATTATTAGAAGATAATTCTGAAGAAACTCCAGATAATTATAATGAGGTTAAAAGTAGAAATAGCAAAATACAAATAAGCAAAAGTTTTAGCTGTATGATTAAAGAAGTGTGATATAAATATTTTCATAATGATTGTAAATAAGAAAAACATTATAAAATATTTTTTTAATGTGTTATTTACTTTTAAATAGTTACACGTTATTTTATTTGTTAATTGTTAAGAAAAACAATATAAATTTATAAAGATTTAATTTTAATTTTGCATTAATTTTTAATATTTTTTTAATTTTAAATAAAATTACAATTTATAAATTTATTAAGAAATTTAAACATAATAATATTTTTCTTATTATTTTTATTAAAATGTTGTTGATTGTTGATGAAGTTTGCGAACACTCATTGTACGTCTTTTACGAGACAGACAACCAAATGTTAAAAGATCTCGAAAACATCTTCGAAAGTCACCATTATACATTGTATAAATAATAGGATTAAGAACTGGATAGAATATCCAAGCCAAAGAAAAAAACATTTAATATTCCAAAGGCCGTTGATTTATTGAGATCATCAATAATTACTAATTAAATATAATATAAAATGGCATCCAACATATGATAAATCCCATAACTACAATTCCTATTGTTTCTAAAGCTTTTCTTTCTCTTAAATAAACCATTTTTTTCTTTACTACCTCTAATAATACGTCCTGGTCCATATGTATTATAATGACTTTGGGCTTTAGCAAGCAAATTATTTGGCTGTAACTTAGTATATGCCATTTGTGCTTTTTTAACTAATGTTTGAACCTCCTTAATCATCACTAATTTTTGGAATATCAATAATTAAATTATTATTTATTTGATTACATTTAATTTCTTCAATAATACCATTGATGCATCTTTTTCGAACTTTTATTTTCATCAGTTAACGAGCACGCATGAACAGTCACGTTCAACCCGATGTCTATACATGTATTTTGTATTTTTTATACAATCAACTCCCATTCTTATTGCGTTTAAAATTTTGTTCTGAATTACAGGATATTGAAGTGAGTTCGTACTTATTTACGTTCACTACAATAAACTCCTGTAGAAGCATAATTATAATTATTTTCATATTCACTTTCTTTAATTGACCTCGTGGTATAACTATTTAAATTTCTGAAAATAAAAAGTTAATTATTATAAAATTTCAAAGGTTTTTTAATTTAAAAAAAATTTTAATTAAATACAATTTATATAAAAATGAAAAATTTTAAAATAAATAAATAATTTTTTTTTAATATATTTTAAAATGAAACTAATTTAAATGTGATATTTTAATAAAAATTTGAGACCAAATATTTAAAAAATAGTTTTTAATTATCTTTTTCTTATTAATATTTTTATAAAAAATTTTTTATAAACTTTTACCTTTTGCATTTCTTATTTCGTAGTTTGTATTTTGATTTTTTGAATGCAAAAATCCGACAGATTTTGTAAATGATGTCTTTTTTAATTTTTTATTTTCAGAACTTGCATTTTTCATTGACCGGCAAGTTCTTAATCCTTCTCGAATCATTGCTTCTCTTGTTGATGCAACACGAAAAATTTTAAAATAAACACTAAGCATAACTAAAAGTAGACATAAAAAGATCCTAAAGCACTATATATTCTATAAGTTATTGATGGAGGATAACTACAAGAATTTTTACTTTTATCAATTGATGTATCCATCTTCCATGAAGGAATGATCCGTTGTGACTGCAAACTATAAAAGACAAACCCCAAACTGCAGAAAGTAAACAAAAATGCCATAGTTTTGGAGCGTGTTCAGAATATTTTTAATGGATAAGTAATTGCAAGGTAACGATCTATTGAAATTATACAAAGATTTAATATTGATGCAGTGCATAAAAGAACGTCTGTTGTAGCCCATATTTTACATAATAATGCATTAAAAGGCCATTGATGATAATAAAGTAAGTCAATTAATGATAATGGCATAACCATTAATCCCACCAAAAGATCTAAAATAAAAACAAATTTTTATTTTAATTATTTAATTTAATATATTACCTGATGCTGCTAATGATGTTAACAATATATTGGTAAATGTTCTCATTCTTTTATATACAATAACTGAAAGTACTACCAAAATATTTCCAAATATAGTTAATAAAATTAAAAAATTAAAAATATGGCAATTAATATGTTTGGGAGTATTATACATAATTGATTACATGAAAAAGTATAATTTCCGTTTTTAAAAATTTCATTTTTATCATTAAATACATTATTTGAAGGTGGACAAATTATCGTTTCTTCAAACATTTTTTTTATAATTTGACGAGTCTGATGTAAAGAGATAACTTTTTTAAATAATAAATTTGAGACAGTTGTATTAATACCTGAATCTGTATTAGAAATAACATTTCAGCAATATTTGTATCATTATAATTTGATATAAACAATCTTTTTTCCATTATCATATTTCATTACAAAGTTTTGAGCAATATTTTAAGGAATAATTAATGTATATGATGATGCTTTTAAAAAGATAAGTACATTCAAAAAGCTATAAAGAATATATAATGATAAAATTAGCATGAATATTAGTAAGTAGAAAGTATGATATTTATTAATCAAAATTATTAAAAAATTTATAAATATTTATAATTAGAAATTTATTTAAAAATAAAAATAAGGAAGTAAAAATTCATAATAGAATAATTTTTAATTACAATTGAAAGGAATTTTTTTTTTAAATTATTTAATATTAATAATATAAAAGATATAGAATACATATGTAAAAAGATCTCAAAAATAATATTAAATTGTCTGTTGTTATCAAAATATTTATACAAAAGCATTTTAAAAAAGGATATTACTATTAATTTAAAAGTATAGTGATATTAAAAACAAATTTTTACTTAAATTTTTAACATTTATAGAATTATTTTAAAATTTTACAAATAATAAAACTCAATTATTTTTATTATAAAAATTTTATAAATTATAAAACAAAAATTTTTTTTTTAAATTATATAATTATAATTTTTAAAAAATTAAATAGATATATATATATATATTAACAATGAACCAATCATATAATAAATAATATTTTGGATATACCATGATAATATAAAACAAAATAAAGCACAGGAAACATTAAAAATTGAAAAAGAATATTAATATTTAAAAGGTAGGAGGAGAATAAACGTAGATGCATATTTATTCATACATTAATAAAACTTTTTTATATACGTGAAATATTTACTAGTATATTTAAATGTATGTATCATATGAAGATGGCAAAAAGATAAAGCTACATTTATACAAATATAATATAATAGATTAATCTTAAGATAGCAAATGATGATTTTTATTAAAAAAAAATTATTAAATTGAATCAAATTTACAAAATATTTAAGTAAGAATAAATGAGAATACCTTTAAAAATCATGTTTTGTTTTAATAAATTATGCGTTTAAAAAAGATAAAATAATAAAATTATGGTTTCATATTTATTAGAAGATTATTGTAAAAAAATAATTTAAACAAATATAAAATTGTCATACTTGCAAATTATAATACTTATTAAAAATAATAAAGTTTTGTCTAACAAGGAAAAAAATATTTTTTATTACATATTTTACGAAACGTTATAACATATAACATTTAATTTTAAAAAAAATTTATGTAAACCTTCTAATATATTCAATTGATTCCAATATGCTTATTATTTTTCTTTTATAAAAAAATAAAATAAAATAATTTTGGTATTAAAACTAAACATACAATTATATTTTAAATAGTTAATTCTATAATTTTTATATTATCTTTATGTTAAATAGATAGATAAACTCAATAGACATTGTCTTTTAAAAAATAAGTTTATATAAGTTAATTTTACTACTTATTTTTAGTAAAACTTACAAGTTTATATAATGAAATTAATATAGTATTTATTATTATAGTAAACTGAAACTTCCTACAACATGATAAATTTTAATAAGTTGAAAAAATGTATAATTATAAAAAGATATAATTTCTTAAATTTAGCATTAAAATTAAATAATGATATAAAAAATTAGGGCATTGATATATTTACATAAATCTTTAAATTAAGATAAAAAATAAAATAGAAAAGTTTGTTATAAAAGTTTTGCAAATTTTAAAATATATCTTAATGCATATGTATATAAATTTATATATTTTATAAAATAAATTAAAAGTGATTTTTTAAACCATTATTTAAATATATTTATTAATTACCATATAGTATATTATTAAAAAAATTAAATTATTAGAAAAATAATTATTATATATAAAAAGAATAAATTTAAAAGAAAAATTTATTTTTAGTACATTTGTCTTATTAATAATAGTAAATTATATAAATTAATTTTTTCCACAGTGATAAAATTTATTAATAAGATTAATATGCATTAATTTTATACTTTAAAAGATTATAAAAAAATTTCTCTTTAGTTTTTAACATAATATTAAAGTTATCAAATAAAAGATAATATATAAAAGAAAATAAAAAAAAAATGTTATTTTAGAAAAGTACAAGTTATTAAAAAAATATTCTACAATAAATTTATTATATTAATTATATAAATATTATTAAAACATAAGTATATTGTTACATAGTTCTTAACTTAAAACATTTAAAATAATTTTTCAAGAAGAATATTAATGTATTTTTTAAACTGATTTTGTATCTTACATCAAATAAAATTTAATTATTAAAAATGTCTTGGTAATTCGATGCTAATATTATTTTATAATCATATTGTACTTGTTGTTTTTTAAATTTTTTTTACTTTAATTAAAGCAAATTAAAATCTTTAAAAGTTTTTTTTTTTTTTTTTCAAATAATAATATACTTAAGTAAGAATAAAATCTTGTTAATAGGAAAAAAATTTAAGTAAAAATAATATGTTTATATGAATGGATGTAAAAAAAATATAAAAAAGAAAATCAAGTATTAGAATTAAGTTTAAAGAAATATTTACTATGAATAGCTGTTAATATTTATTCATTTCTTTGTCATGCCAAACATGAATATTGACTATGATTGTAGTTTCTTAAACTATTACATTTTATTTTATAAAATATAATTTTTAACAATTTGAAAGCAATTACCATGTGTAATTTTTGAGAAATAATTTTACAAGATAAGGTTAAAATGATATAGAGAATATGTATGTATGTATTATTTTTATATAACTTATATTAAAATGTATCATAATTTAGAAGTAAAAAAAAAACTTATCTAAATTTATAATTTTAATAAAAGTAACTTGTTAAAATGAAAGATAAAGAAATTTTTTTTTTATTTCTATGTAAATTATAAAATTACTATTCAGTAAAAAAAAAAGAGTTGGTATTATAAACACTTCAAATAAAAAGAATGAAAATTTGTTTTTTTTTACTATTATTAAGTGAAAAAGATTGATTTTTTTAAGTATTTACTAACATAATTTTTAAATTAATGTTTTTAAAAAAGATAAACCAGGAACTTTGTTAATTAAAAGCAATTAAAAACATAAAAATAATATAATTTATACTAAATGTAAATTAAAAAAAGATTGTACCAGCATGTTTTTCAACTTATTTATATATTTCATTATATGATTGTAATAAAATAGCTACATCTATTCATGCGATAAAATAAAAATATTATCTTAGGAGACTTCACATTCTTTCTAAACATATGAAATTAATAGCTTATCTAACTAAAAAAAGGTTTTTACTTAAAAAATAATTGATAATAAAGTGGATTAAAAATAATTAATGTAATTTACAAGAAAAATATAATTATTCTTCTGTTTGATATAATGTAAACTTTTAGACACATTGTTAATATTTAAAAAAAAACAATAAAAAAAGTCAAAACTATTTATTATTTAGAAATTTAACTTTTGTTTTAAAGTAAACAATAATATTTTTTGTTTTAATACTAATATATAATTTTAAAAAAAATGAAAAATCCTTTTTTAAAATAAAATATTTACTTAAAAAAGTAATAACCATTTATACTATCTAAAAAATCAAATAAAAAATTATGAAAAAAATAAATTTGTAAGTAACAATAGTAGATGATTATCTAGTAAACATGTTTTTGAACTATAAATAGTAAACTTTTTTTATCTTCTTTACAATTTTTTTTTATAAAATGTTAATTAAAGTTTTTTTTTAAGTTAAAATACTTTCATTTATAAGTTTAATAAATATCAATTTCATATATTACTAAATAAATTTATATTTATTCACTAAATAAAATTTATTTTAACTATAAATTTATTTATTTATATGTATATAAATAACTTTATAAAAAGTATATTTACAGTTGGCAAATGATTTTAATAAATTATTAATAATAATTATTATTAGCTATTTTAGCGTATTAGAGTAATACAATCTATACTTTTTTTAATAAATCTTATGATTTATTTTTTTTTTAATGATAAAATATACTCATGTGTTTGTAATTTTAATAACAAATATTAAAGCATTTTATTAAAGGAAACGGAAGCAATCTTAAAAATGTTAATCATTAAATTATTTTAAGGATAAAGTTTATTTTTCTACTGTTGGCGGTTAAAATGTTGGTTTATAACTGAATATATCTTAATATAATTGATAAATAAAAAAAAATACGATAAATAAGGCATAATGTTTCAATAAATTATTTTCAAAAATAAAATATAATTTACATGTAATAAATGTAAAAAAATAACTCATTTATTTTTTTAATTAAAAATAAAAAATATGTTTAAATGTATTTTACAATACATCAACCAATTAATTATCCAGTTTTTTCTAAGTTTATTTGATTGAATATAATTTAAAATATTATTAAAAAATAAAACTATTTTTTTTGTAACAAAGTAGCTTAATTAAAAACTTTTTTAAAATATATTCTTCTAAAAGACTTTTGTAAATATAAAATTAAAAAAAAATTAATTACATTTTAAATTTGCTGTATAAATGTTGTTTTCTAAAAAACAAATAATTCTTAAAAAGTTAATAAAATAAAAGTTTATAAATGTTAATCAGTTTATTAAGTATAAAATTATTTTTTTAACAGATAAACACATTTTTATTTTTTTGCTTTTATATGTATATATGTAGATATATATATTTATATTAAATGATGTATTGTTTAAAATATTTTTATTTTATTTTTCTATTTTTTGTTATTAAAGAGGAAAAGATGCAAAAAACTTTTTTTGGAATCTTTTTATTCACAAATTAATGCTTTTATTGATATTATTTTTTATTATAAAAAAATTTATCACTAGGAAAAGATTAAAGTTATTTATTCTTATTTAAAAAATTAAAATCCTATTTCCTTTAAAATCATTCTAAAAAATAATTATTTCAAATATTTTAAATATTATTTTAGTATGCTAAAAAAACTATAACTTTTGAAACATTAAAAATGAATACGTTTTTTTTAAACTAAGCTTTTCAAATATCATCGTTCATTGATAATAAAGCGTTGAAACATAAAACAGAATTTTATTACATTTTATTACATAATATATTCTAACATTATCAACTAAATTCAAAAGAAAATGTTTTTTTAAGTACAATGATTTAATAATCTTTTTATTTTCTTATCGTTTAGTCTATTTTTAAATAAAAGAACATTTCTATGAAAATTTAACCGGATAAACTTTAATCATATTTTTCTAAAAACAAAAAGTACCCATTTTGATAAAAATAAATTGCAAATTATCTTAATATAAAAATTTATAAAACAATTATTATCAACTTTTAACAGCACTTTTTAATAAAATTTTTTACTTCTTCATTATCATTTTCTTTTTTTTAAAATATAAACATGTTTTATTATTTGTTCAAAAAAAAATATATTTTTATTTGATATTTTAAATTGATTTAATAAAGTCAATTGCGTTTCAAAATATTTATTAAAAAGTGAAAGAATTACTTAACTATAATATAGAAAAAGTTTCTAAACCAAATATTACAAAAAATTATTAATAAAAATTTAAAATATACATTAATTAGTTGATGCTGTAATAATATTTTTATAAAATTCATCGTTTACTAACGGTTGTTTTACAACATGTTTAGTAGAAAAATTTTCATCCTCAAAAATATATAATGGTTCTATTTTTTTAATATTTTCTAATTGTTCTGTTATAAGAAGACCAAACTGTTCTTTTATAATATTCAGTTGTTTTTGGCGAGCTGTTTCTTTTTTTAGTAACTCTGTTGAGTTATCTTTAACATATTCTATATAAGCAGCATTAGCAATTTGTTTTTGTATACGATATGCAAATTCAATCTCATTTTCATATGGTTTTTTGAATTGTGCAGGTAAATAGCGTACATGATACACAACTGCCCATGATGTAAGCAATCGTAATGTGTATAATAAGAAATTATCTTCATACCAAAAAGCATCACCTAATCTTAAAAATCAATTAAAAAAATAAATAATAAAAAAAATATATATTAATTTTACCTTGGATCTTGTTTAATAGCAATAGGATATATACATACATCATCAACAAATAATGATTTTCGAAATTGGCATACTTTTGTATTATTAGTACAATAACCTTCAGGAAATAAAAGAATAGATCTATAATTTTTATCTTTTGCTGCTTTTAAAACATTTTTTTTAAATTCTTTTCTTTCATTTATATTTGATCTTTCTAACCATAATGTATCAAGAAAATGTGATGAACATTCTTCTAGTAAACCAATAAGACCTTTATGTTTTTGTCCTGTTAATGAATATCCTTTACTGGAATCATAATGGACATCACTCCATAAAATTTGTACATCATTCGCAGTCAAATGATTTGACACAGCTATTCCTGTACCGGAAGGTTGATATTGACGATCTTCATAATATCCAACATAACCCATAGATGCTGTATATAATCGACCAGCAGTTACTGAAATATATGTTCCTTCTTCACGTGAAACATTTTTAAAAGCACCAATTGCTGCGGCTAACATAAGAAATAAAAAGGATGATATTAAAAGAAACAATCTACATGGTAAAATAATAGTATATCTTATAAGAATTGATAAAATTGCTATCAAATAAAGAAATATATTTCTTTTAAAGCCTTTTACCATTGGTGGTAAGCCCATTAAATTCCATCTTTTTATAGGACTTTTATCACATATTCTACTTAAATCATCCTATATTAGTTTATGATTTTTTTAATGTTATTTTAAAATTAAACTTACATCAATAATTGCTTCTATACCTGCTTTAAATAATGCGCTCGATAATGGTACTAGTGCATTTAACCCGTTATCACAAGCTGTCAAATTAAAATATGATAAACTTTTTTTAACATTATCAAAAAGAATACCATCATATTCTTTATTAATAATTTTTGTATATTTTCCATCTACTTCAATTGAATCATCAACAATAGATGAAAATTTGACTTGAAATTTATGCATCAAGAGAATAAATAATTTTGGAATATTTCCCCAACTATTTTTTGAAATTATTAATATTGCTGTCAATGGACCACAAACAAATAAAATCCCAAAATAGCATTTTATAATAAAATAAAGCATAATTCAATTTTTTGGAAAAAAAATTATAACTGTAGTTTATTTTTTATAAATAATATTATAAAATATAATGTAATAATTTGAAAAAACCTCAAAAAACATTATGATTAAAATCTTGACCCTAATTAAAAGAATTAATTTGCTCCACCTTTTTGAAGACAATCATTGATAAAGTATATAATTTTATAAAACATTTTTAATTATTTATGTAAGAGAAGCAGCAAAAATATTTAATAATTGTCTTTACATTGATATATGAAACAGATTGATCAATTTTATACTATATTAAATGAGTATTATTATTTTAAAGTTTAAACTATTAATGATAAAAATTACTTTCTATTAATAGTTAACACCCAAAATAAAATATTTTGCCCCATATTATATTGATAAATAGTTTTATTATAACTTTTTTTCTGGTTTTTATATAATTTTAATAATATTAAATTATTTTATTTAAGAATAATTCATAACAAAGCAGAAAAAGAAAAGAGATACACTTAACAGATGACAATGTTTTTTTTTTAAATAAATATGTTTAAAAATTCACATTTTAATTAAAATGATTAGTAAAAAAAAATAATAAACTTGAAATGTATAATAATAAAAAAAATGAGCGCACAGAAAGGCACAAAGGTGCTAAATTATTATAATTATAAAAGAAATATAATTAAAATTGTGCTAAAAAGCAAACACCGCTTTTTTTAAAAAATTGTTAAATTTTAATTGAATATAATGAAAAACAAAAAATTAGACTTATTAATCGTATGATTTGATTTGACGGAAATAAATATGATGCGACAAATAACGCTCTATGGCGGGTACATATACTATTAAAAACGCATGCATTAATCCCCATACAAAGTTTTTGACAAGACAGTTATACATTATTTGGAATATTTTTTTTGTTAAAAAAAAAAAATAATAATAATTAATTTTCCATATTACATTGTAGTGCAACAACATCCTTTTGATGATCCTTGTCGCCTACCAGATTCTGGGTAACGACGATTTATTTGTCTAATAAGATCATAAAATACTTCTTGAACATTAATTTTTGCTTTTGATGAAGTTTCTAAGAATGAACAATTGAAAGAACGTGCTAAACTTTGCCCTTGATCTTTTCCAACAACACGTTCATCCTCTAAATCACATTTATTTCCTACAAGAATCATTGGTACATCTTCAGTATCTTTAACACGAAGAATTTGCTCACGAAGATCCATGAGATCGTTAAATGTTGATTGAGCAGTTATGGAATACACTAATACAAAACCTTGTCCATTTTTCATATATAAATCACGCATTGCTGTAAATTGTTCCTATAAAAATAAATATAATTAATATAATATTTTGTAAAAAAAAAACTACTTACAGTTCCAGCAGTATCAAGAATTTCAAGCATACATTGTTGACCATCAACTTCAACTTGCTTTCTATAACTATCTTCAATCGTAGGATCATACTTTTCAACAAATATTCCTTGAACAAATTGGACTGTTAAAGCAGATTTACCAACACCACCACTTCCTAAAACAACGATTTTGTATTCGCGCATTTTTATTCAATAAACTAAAAATATTCATATTTAAATATAACTTTTTTTTGTAATCAAAAGATAAAATAAATAACGATGAAAAAAAATTATAAACAAAATGTATATATTAAAAAAATAAAATAATTATTACAGTATTGGGATAATCAAATAAAATTTATTAAATAATCTTATTGTAAATAAATTTTTAAAAAAAATGTATATAGAATTAAAATTTATATTAACTTAAAAGATTGTATTAAAAAAAAAAAAGATACATAATAAACGATGAAAATTATAATCAAAAAAACATAATGTATATCATTAAACATTCATGAAAAAAAAAAATCATTGTCCTCAAACATCAATGAAATTGTTTTGTAAAAATGTTTGAAAATTCATATAATATTAAATATATTAAAAAATTGTAAAAAGTATAAAGAATTACGATTATAGGACAGTTTTCTATATCTATATATTTATATATATATCTATATTATCACTATTGGCATAAAGATATTTTATTATAATGAATATTACTTATATAACAACATATAACTTTTGATATATAAAAATATATTTGTATTTAGCAATTCATCAGTCACTTTATAGATGATTATCGTTCTATCTGTAAAATAGCTTTAAATATGTTAAAAGATATGAATATAAACTAATAATTTATTGAATATACTTAATACGGCTTCTTAGAGTTTTAAAAAGTAAGAACTAAAAAATAGTCTTTTATATTAACATTTTGATAAAGGTATTAGATGTTTTAAATTAAATTTTAAACTAAAAGATGACATAAAATATTGAAAGAAGCTATATTAGATAATAACATAAAAAAATTATTAAATAATTAACAATTAATACACTTAATTACATATAAATATAAATTTAGGCAAAATAATTGATATCAATATACATATACATTATTAATATAAATATTTAAATGAAAAATTCTTTAATCTTCAATGTTATATAAAAATCTTATTATCTATTACATAATGATAAATGACATAAATTTAAATCTTTGAACCTCACTATTAAATATTATATAATTGTTAATATTCATTTAAGATATTTTATATTAAATAATTTATAAAAATAACTAAATATACTTTTTATTTGTATAAGTAAAAAAAAAAATTTGATTAATAATAAGTATTATAATATCAAATATGTACAATTTTTATTTAAAGTTTATTAAATAATATATATAAATAAAATAGTATTTATAAAAAAAAATTACTAATATTAAAATATTTTAATAATGTTCATTTAATTTGACTTAAAAATAGTTAACAATATTAATATTTTGTTTAGTAAATGTTTAACCATAATTTTTATAGTGACTTAATAAAATATTTAAAAATAAAAAGGAAACTGTCCTATTTTGAAATAAAATGTCAACAAAAAAATTTTTTTTTATAATTTTTATAAAAAAAATAAACAAATTTGTATGGTTAACAATACAAAATTTTTTACAGTAAGTATATTAGCTTGAAAGTTTTTAAATAAAGAATTTACATTAAGCTATATAACAATATTTACATTTTAATATAATAGTGATTTTATCATTGTGCATTTTCAGCAACAGTATATTCAAAGATATTTATATATATAATAACAATTACACAAAATGTTATAACCCGAAAACGAAGCAATTTAATACAGTTTTTAACTATGCTATTTTTGAATGGTAAATTTTGTATCATCGCTTAAAATGTATATAAAAGTTTAATAATTGTGATACTGTTACATATATATTAGAAAAAGAGTTGTTTTAAATGCTTAACTAAAATATAGCATAATATATACCATAATTTAGTCTCAGTCATATAATATAAATATAGGATAAGTAATTAAATATGAAACCAATAAATGGTTAATAAATATAACAATAGTAAGATAGATAATTTTGATTAAATATATGATTATCATCATATTAATATTTATATTTAAAGAAAAAAGTAAAAATATTAGTTAAAAATTTAATTTTTAATAAATATTAAGCTTAAAAAATTTATTATAAAAATTTTAAGGAACTATTATAATTGATTCAATAAAAAAAAATAAATAAAAAAGTAAATATTTAATTTTAGCATGTTAATTTATAGTTAAATTATAATTATTCTCTTTTTGTTTAAAATGTATTTATACAATATTATAATGTATACAATTAAATTAGTTAATAATAATATTACATATTAATATAATCAAAAATAAAGATAATGAAAATTAAAATTAAAAACTTATATTAATAAATATATTGATACCATTTAACAAAGCAAATGACAATTACTTTTTATTTACTTCACCATTAAGTTCGAGACATAATAGGCGATTTTTTTTTCAATCAATAAAAAAGTTAAATATACAAGGATATCCTTATGAAAAAGACCTTGAATTACTTTATTCAAAAATTTTGATACTATTTAAGTTTGCGCAGTAACATATAAAAGATCACTATATAATTAATGAATAGATATTTATATATAATCGTCCTAAATATCCCTCACATATAGATATATATTACGTATAAAATCAAATTTTAAAATATAATGTTATAAATTTAGAATAAACTTTATCTTAAAATATGCCTATGTACACATAAATCTGAATTATTATTTTTATTATAATATTCATTCAAATTACTAACAAAAGCAGTAAATATCAATTAAAATTAAATATATTAACAAAAAAAAATTATGTAATGAAAAATTGTTTAAAGAAGAAGGGGGAAAAGAAAGGAAAAACGTAATATGATATATATACAATATAAATATTTTTTCATTTATTTTTCCGGATGAATTTAGATCTCTACCTATATAATATATATGATTCATTTAAATGACAAAAAAAATAATTCTAACTATGAGTAATAAAATGATTAATAAAATTAAATAATAATATAATAAATAATAAAATCGAATCCTGAGTTATTATGTTTGTTTTATTGTATTTTTATCATTAAAATTTAATAGTAGTAATGAATAAAATTTGTTATATATAAAAAGATAAACAATAGTACAAACAAAATAAGTTAGATATTGCTTCATCATTGTCATAATTCCAAAATTATTCGTTTTAATGATTTTTTTATAAACAATATTTATAAATATACTTTTAAAAGTATACTATTATTTAGGTAAATTAAATATTTAATTTTAAAAAATAAAATAAAAAAAAAATAGAAATATTAAAATCAATTTATAAATATTTATATATACATATTTTTAGTTTTAAAATAAAAAAAAAGAAAGTATATTTAATAGATAAAAAAAATATTACATTAACTGATAATTATAATATATTTCCAACTATATAAATATAATAAAATAATTAATATAATAATTTTTGGCAGAAAGAAAGTAATTACAATTTTAATTATACATTTAAAAACATAAATTTTATCAAAAGAAATTAAATGAAAATTTTAATATTGTTTTATTTAAAAAATAATTAAAAAGTTATTAGAAATACATTGATAAATTTTTTGTTGTTTATTAAAAAGTTTTCTAATTTAAAGAATAGTTATAAGTATAACTAGCAAACAATTATTTTACTCAAAATACAACATAAAATGTTTAAAAAGTTTTCTTTAAACGTATTAAAATATTGTTATTTTTAAAAAAGTTTTATAAAATAATATCTTATTGTAAACAACAAATAATTGATCTTTACTAAAAATTTGCCTATATAAAAAGATTTTCTTTTTCAAAAAGCTTTTAAAATGAATACAAATTTATTTATATTTATTTTACAAAAAAAGAAAAGGATATATTTTAATAATGAATTTCAAAAAAATAAATTTAAAAATGAATAGTTAGAAATGCTTGCCATTATTTTTAAAATATAATATAAAATTATACAATATAAATCACAATGTAAAAATAATTAACAAAGTAATGTTATACTTTATATAGCATTTTTAAATAATTTTAAAAAAACACAAAATTATTATTAAATATTCAAAATTTGTACTTTTACAATTACAATAAAAGATTTGTTTTTTTAAAAATTTTATTAAACTAATTTTTCTACTAACTTTTTATGTAAATAAAAGAAAAAAAACGGATTAAGACAATTTTTTATGCTTTTTTTTAGATGAAATAGAATTTAGATATAGATATATTTATTTTAATACATCTAAAATTATTAATATCAAAAAATTTTAATCTATCAAAGGTTTCATTGTTATCTATTATTATATTACTAATTCACATTATTTTTAAAAGTCTTATAAATGATATAAAATTTTTTTATTATGTATTGTTCAATTTAATCTTCTTTTATACAAAAAAAAAGTTTTTAAAAATCTTTTTAAAAAGTAAATTAAACAAAAAAAAAATGTAAATAATTTTTTAAACACATATATTTACTTTTTTTATATAATTTTTTTAAATATTGATATTTTGAAGTACAAAAAAAGTTTATTATTTAGTGTTAAAATTTTTCTTACACTAAAAGTTATAGAATAAAATATAAAAATAAAAGTATATAAAAAAATTAATTTAATTTAATTTAATTTATTTTTTAAAAGTAAAATCTAAAAGTAATATTGTACAAAAACTTTATACATTAATTATTAAATATTAATAAAACATTTAATCGCTTGGGTGCAAATGTTGTTATAGTGATAATGATTAATTTTTATTCATATATACTAATATTTAAAACTATAACTAATTTTTTAAATATAATACTAATCATTTTACATAATAGTACTAATTATTTTATAATAGTGATTATAAATTATTTATTAGTATTATTTTCAACATTTAATATTTTTTAATAACTAGTATAAATATATTTTTATTTTTTTTAAATATAAATGTTAATCATTAAAAAATAAACTAGCTATTAGAAATAATTTAAATTAATGTGTTTTTTAAAAAATTTTAAAACAAAATAATAAATAATATTTGGAATAATCTTATTTAAAAACTTCATCAAAATTTCATCATTTCTTTATAATACTTTTATTTGTGTTTTTATTGTTACTATGTCATTGTTAGAAAAGAAAATCTTTTTAAAATAAATCTGGATAAAAGCTTTTTATACTTTGACAAACCTTTAAGTCATATATATATATAATAAATAAAAGAAGTTATATCTCTATCTGGCTATTTTAGTAGACAAATCAATGAATTTGTCTAGGTTGTTTAGTATGCAAATAAAAGTTGGCTTTAATTTTATATTTATCATCCATTTATTAACTTCTTTTTTTTTATTTCATTCATTATATGTATAAAATATTTTAAAATTACAAATATTACCTTATTTACATTCTTTTTTTTATTTATCCATTATTATTTATATTATACTAAATAATTTATATTTGAACAATTTTATAAATATGAAATTGTTCACTTATTATATACAAGTTGCGCATTCTCTATTAACATGCTTTTTCTTATCGTAAAATATATATTCGTTATTTGGCATTTTCTTCAATTATTTAGTCTTATCGATTTTTATATAAAAATATTTTTAATTTATATTTTAAAGTATTTATTTTCAAATAATAAACAACAAAAAATATATTTATTTATATCAAGAATATTTTTATTCCAAAATATATTTTTTTATAAATATAATCATCTTTTGTTTATAAAAGAAATAATCATTAGAAAAAAAAACTTTTAAAATTTAATTATCAATAAAAAAATATTTATAAAATTATTTTTTAAAAAGGAATTATTCCTGTTTTTTAATGAAAATTTTTATAATATAATCATAATATTTTTTAATATAATTCTTTTAAAAAAAGATTGTTTCTCTCTGAATTAATTTTAATTTTTCTTTTTATTATAATAATTCTTTTCCTTATCATTTTTTCTTGTTAAATACTTTTTTTTTTCTACAATATGTATATATAAAACTTTTAAAGTAACATATTTTAGTTATTATTGTTCTTATATCTAATAATTTTTTAAAAATATTTTCTATATATATTATTAGTATAAACAAATAAATATTTTAATTATTTATTTTATAAAAAGAGTTTTAGTAACAATGATAACTTTGAAATAATTATATTAAAGCCAAAAATGACACAATTAATTACTAAAAATTCATTACCTATTACTCGACTAAAAACTAGTGGAAATTCTGAAGCTATAAAAGTTATTGTACGATGTCGACCTTTATCAGAAGCTGAAATCAAAGAAGGTCATCAAAGGTATATTTAATACTAATCATATAACCATAATTTATATATAATTAACATGATAATGATCTTTTTTTTTTAACTTTTAGTATTGTTTCAATTGACTCAAATCGTGGTGTAATAGAAATTAAAAATCCAAAAGATTTAAATGAGCCACCCAAAACTTTTACATTTGATGCTATATATAATTGGAATTCAACACAAAGTGAATTGTATGATGAAACATTTCGTGATTTAGTTAATTCAGTTCTTAATGGTTTTAATGGTACAATTTTTGCTTATGGTCAAACAGGAACCGGAAAAACATTTACAATGGAAGGAATTCATAATGATAAAACATTACGTGGTGTTATTCCAAATTCATTTGAACATATATTTCAACATATAGCTATGTCAACACAACAACAATATTTGGTACGAGCAAGTTATTTAGAAATTTATCAAGAGGAAATTCGTGATTTATTAAATAAGGATTGTCAAATAAGATTAGAATTAAAAGAACGCCCTGATATTGGTGTTTATGTTAAAGATTTATCTTCATTTGTTGTTAAATCTGTTCAAGAAATACAACATGTTATGAGTGTTGGGCATGCTAATAGATCTGTTGGTAGGACAAATATGAATGAACATAGTAGTAGATCACATGCAATTTTTATAATAACTATTGAATGTTCTGAAGTAGGTCCAGATGGTGAAAATCACATTAGAGTAGGTCGTTTAAATTTAGTTGATTTGGCTGGTAGTGAAAGACAATCAAAAACTGGTACATTAGGGGAAAGATTTAAAGAAGCAACAAAAATAAATTTATCTCTTTCTGCATTGGGAAATGTAATATCTGCTTTAGTTGATGGGAAAAGTTCTCATATTCCATATCGTGATTCAAAATTAACAAGACTACTTCAAGACTCACTTGGTGGAAATTCAAAAACAATTATGGTTGCAAATATTGGTCCAGCATCATATAATTTTGAAGAAACAATTGGAACATTAAGATATGCAAATAGGGCTAAAAATATTAAAAATAAACCAAGAATTAATGAAGATCCTAAAGATGCTTTAGTAAGAGAATTTCAGGAAGAAATTGCTAGACTTAAAAGTATGCTTGAAAAAAGGAGCATTTCAAGTAGTCGTAAACGTAGATCTAAGAAACATAATACTATGTCTGATTCAACTGATTCTAATGTATTAGATCAATCAAATACTTTAGAATATTTAGAAGAACAACAACGAATTCTTGAAAAAGAACAAAAAGAAATAAATGACAATACTTCTATTATATCTGAAGAAAAACAAAAATTATTAGCCGATTTAAATAGAAGAAAAGAAGAATTAATGAAAGAACGAGAAGCACAACAAAATTTAACAGATAGAATACAAGCTATACAAAGTAAACTTTTAAGTGGTAATTCAAGTTTATTTGATAAAACAAGGAAGCAAGAAAATGAACTAGAAAATAAAAGATTAGAAATTGCAGAACAACGAAAAAGAGAAAGAGAAATATTACAACAATTAGAACTACAAGAATGTTCCACATCTGAAATTAATCAAACTTTTACAAATTTAAAACAAGAAGTTGAACTAAAAACAAAAAAATTAAAGAAACTTTATTTAAAATATCAACAAATACGTTCAGAGTTACAAGATATTTCATTTCAACATTCTAGAGAAAGACAAGACTTAGAAACATCTGTTTCTGAAATAACAAAAGAATTAAAGTTAAAATTACTTATAGTGGATAATTTTATACCAAATGATGTTGTAAGAAAGTTAAAAGAAAGAGCTTATTTTGATGATGATAGTGATGAATGGCATATATTAAAATCAGGGTATGTAAGACCAAAAACAACCGAATATTCAAATGATTCACAATTATTTAATGCTTCACTTAATCCAGAAGATGAAAAACCATCATTATTTATTGATAAGGATGACTGCATAATATTAAAAAACAAAAATGATGGTGAAACAAATTTGAAAAAATTTGTTCAAACTTTAGTTTTACGTCCAGTAAGTTTATTTTTATTTAACGTTATTCATGTTTCCATCTAAAAATGTATATGTGTACATCTTTACAAACTCCACCTTATATAACATTATTCTTCTATACATTATTATTTATTATTTGTTTGACATAGTTTTCTCAACAAATACATTTTACTTTTTATTATACATTTTAAAAAAATTGTATAATAAAAAAAAACATATTCTATTAAATAGTATAAAATTTAAAAAATGTTATCAAAATAATTTTATTCTTTTTTTTTATTTATACATATATATGCATGTATAGTTATTAAATTTTATATATTTTTAGTCATCACGCCCAGAACAACGTCGTTCATTTACAATATATGAACAACAATTATTGAATAAGGCTAGACAGAGAATTCAAAAAAGTAGTTGTGTTAAGCCAACATTATTTGCTAACGAAGAAAATCTAGTTGAAGAAATAATACCGGAAGAAGTTTTACGAATTTGTGGTGAAAATATTCTTACATTTTCTTGTCTTGAAACATTCCCATCAATTGTAAAAAATTATGATATAACCTCCTTATCACATTCTAATAAAATAGCATTATCAAATGTTAGTTTCATTATTATAATACTATCTATTATTAATAATTTTATTTTAGAATTTAAAATCTACATATGATAGTAATATTAAAACAAACTGTGATGTAATGATTGATGTATCAAGAATTCCAGCTCCACGAAGAGCTGTTTCTCGGGATTCAAGAAAAGATTATAAAAATAATAGAATACAATATTTGACAACTGTTCCAAAAAAAGGCGACGCCCGCAGCGTGCAGCACTCATCACAACCTACTACAGCGATGGCAAATATATCCTCAAATACAAACGCACTCGTTTATCCAAAAGCACGTGGACTTATTCCAATACCAAACAAAAGATAAAATACGATGATAATAATTTATCAAATACTTTTTATGAAAATTATGATAATAAAATTGAAAATAATCAAGATATTAAGATTTGTGATATAGTTGTAGATAATTTCAATTTATTAACGACAAGTATTAAATGTTTTAAGAAAAGTGATTTACTTTATGATTCTGCTTTAAGCTCATTAAATGATTTAACATCTTTCAACAATATAGATATATGTTTGGAAAGTAATAAGTAAGTTTATTATTATTATTTATATATTATATAGTAATTATAGAAGTACTACAAAAGTACCAAACATACAGTCACAATCATTTAATAGATTGATCTCTTCTTTTACAACTCCAAAACAATCAAAAATTCCTGTATTGTTGTCTCAATCAATGTCAGAATGTCACAAAAGTAAAAATGAACACTTCAAAAGTGTCCTTCTTCAATCATCTTATAATAGTAACAGTGAAATTTCATTAGGGTCATGTGAACAATTAACAGAAATACATTTATCACCTAGAATTGAAGCTGAAAATTTATTAAAAGCTTGTAAAAGAAAAAAACCTATTCCTTGTACAAAATATTCAAAACCCTCATTATTATCTCCATTGAAACGTGATATACCATATTATAATAATATTAATTTCAAAAATAATTTAACTAATTCTTCTTATTTTAATGAGCAATCAAGTGGATTAGGGTCATCAATAATAACAATGCAATCATTTATTGATGAATCAGAGGAAAAAGAAATAAAGAGTAATGTTGATAAATATATGTCATTTACAAAAATGAGACATTCATTAAAAATATACCGAAATCAAATGGGTGGTTTTGATGAAGATTATTATAAAAAACCAAATTGGTTGTTTTTATCTTCAAGAGGATTTTGTAGAATGTGTAAACATATTCCAGATTTTTTAATAAGTTATAAAAAAATAAGAAAAAAAAATGTTGTTAAGAGGCGTCCATGTATATGTAAGAAACTACAACCAACAAATAATATAACTTTTAATAAAATTCATTCACAAATTTTATCAAACAATATTGACAAAGAAATATTATTAAATTTTGAAACTTTAATATTACAAGGTTACTTTTTAATACTTCTCATTCCTGGAGCTATTGCATTTTTAATTGAAACGTTACTTTTTATAATTTAAATACTTTTGTTCATATTAACAAAAAAATTTTTTGTATTTTATTCAGAGTACGCTGCGGGCATTTTTTTAAATTTACAATAAAAATTTTAAAAATAAAGTTTGTTATAAAAATTAAGGTTAAATTAAAATTAATGTTAAAAATGTTGTGTTAATAAGGATTCCGTTGATTATTAGTAATATTAGAAAAATTTTTGAAATATATTAAAAATATACCTTTAATTTATTCCTTATTTATATTTGCGTTTGGAAACATTTTTTTTGCATACTTAGCTTGTGTTTGTTGATGTTTAACTCTTGCTTCATTTACTTTTCCCATTCCAATTTTATATAATTGAATATTTTCAGGTGAAATATTTTTAAGTGCTTCTAAATCAGCTTCAGCTTCCTGAAGTTGCCATTCATTAATATATCCTTCAGCTCTTCTATATAAAGCTTTTTCACATTTTGGATCTCTTTTTAATGCTTCTGTTGCTGTTTTTATACAATCTCTTGTTTTATTTAATTTTAAAAAACATAATGATAAATTTGAATATAATGGAATATTTAACATATCAATTGCTAGATATTCAGAACTTTTAGGAGTTTCTTTTAAAAGTAATTGATCAATTAATGTTAATGCTCTACCATATTTTTCAATAGCTCCTTCATAATCTTTTTGTGTAACTAGACTATTACCTTCAAGTCTTAAGCTTTCAGCTCTACTTAGTTTATCAGTATCATCTAATTGCCAATCATCTGGATCATATGTTCCAGGAAACATAATTTTTGTAATTTCAAATTTAAATCTTAAAGCAATTGGATTTTCATTCCATTTATCTAATTCTTCATATCCAGTTCCATGTTTAAGAGAATTTCCACAACAAGAACTTATGTGTGGTTCATTACTTTTTTTGTTATCAGTCTCTCGTTTTACCATATCACGTAATCTAGAAGAAACAGTAGCATAATTAGCTATAATATTAGGTGCAGCATCAAAAAAAGCCACTTCACCACTTTTCATTGTTGATATAGCATATTCAAAAAATTCAAGTTGAAATTGTTTTCCAATAACAATTTCCATTTCTCTACCAAATCCTTTTGGCCATGATCTTCTAGTACTATCAATACATGTATATAAAGATCTATAAATACACATATTATTTATATTTAAAAATAAAAAAATTTTTTTTTCTTACGGATCAGAAGGAAATTCATCTCCAGAATAAATTTTATCAGGAAGATAAGTTTCATAGTGAAAATAAACTTTTGTCCCATCAACTTTTCCAATTGGTTCTCCCTTACCAACACAAAGAATTTTTTTACGTGAAAACATTTTAAATTTTACTTCCATTGAATTGGTGTCACGTTTTGAATTTTTTATATCATTTGATATTCTTTGAGTGACATCACCTCTAATCCATTTCAATTCTGACATTAAACGTTCATTTTTTTCAGTAGCTTTTTTTAAACCTTCTAATTCTACACTCATTTTTAATTCTTTTGAAAAATACTTAAATATCTAATAAAATAAAAATATAATATTATTTGTTTTAAAAACATAATTAATGGATGTTAACCATTGAAAAAAAAAAAAATTAAAACAATGTAAATTATTATGTAATTAGGAGATTCATTTATCCATTAATATGAGTATCTATGAATAAAATATTTAAAGATATAATTTTCAATGTAAAAAAATATATTTGATTATATCAATATTATAATTTTGAATTAAAGTATTTTATTTTGCATTTTATTAGAAATTATTTGAGATTTTCAGGCCATTCAGGAATATAATATCTTCTAATAGAACCTTCCAATACTCTATCAATCCAATTTGGAAGACCATCAAGGACTTCTTCTAATTTGATTGCACAATTTTTTTTAACATGACGTAATAAATGTCTTCTACTGCGACCATCAGTAGTATTGTTTTCATATTCATTTTCACTTTCTGTATACTCATCAGAATCATCAAATCCTAAAACATCTCTACGTCTTGGATTAACGTGCATTGGATGATACATTGAAAAATATAACTTCCATCCACATATTGCTATAACAGTTCCAAGTGTTTGTTTTGGATTGATATCCTTTAATATAAATTATTTTAATTAACATAATAAATAATAATAACCTACTTTTAATCTATTTACCATTGAATTTTTAACATTTGTTCCATCACCTTCTTGAGCAGGTAAGGTATGTTCAAGTAAAAGGCGGAAAAAAGATAAATTTTTGTTAACCATTAAATAGCCAAATGAAAATGTTTTATTATTTCTAAGTGGCCAAACATAAGTAGCAAATTGTTTTAATAAAATATCTTTACTTTCCTCATCAACAAGTATTACTAATGATCTACAGCCAGGTTTTAATAAACGAATCATACCATAGTATGTTTCTGCTCTAAGTTCATGTAATAATGGTTCCATATCTTTCCAACATTTTTGTTCTTTTGTCAATACTTGCCGTGACCCATCTAGTGTACCTTTTTTAGATATTTTTGGATCATCTGGATGCCAATTATACTCTGTTGAAACATTTTTATTTTTATCTTTTTCTCCTACTTTTGTTTTATTTAATGATGGTTTTAAATAATTTAACAGGTATCCAATAAAAAGTATAAATATAAATGTAAAAGTTGCACTTAATACTGGTAATGCTTCCTTTTTTGTAAAATGATACCAAAACATTTCAATTGCTCTAATTGTATTATGTGAGAAGCGAGTAAACCATGAAGGATAATATTCGTCCTTCAATGGAATAATCTTTGCCGTTTTAGTTAATTTTAAAGAACCAGCAACGACCTTGTCAAGATTATTTAGAAGACTATCAGCAAATATAGAAATTTTACTTTCATCATTTGTCCATGCGTCAGGTAACCACATGACTTTTGTTCTATCATTTTCATATCTCCAAAGAACAAGTATATCAATAGTTTTTCCATCTTTTTCATTATCACTTGGTGTAATAAGATCAGTAAACTTTTCCATAAAATCCCATTGTTGGTTAATATAAATATATGAAAAATGAAAATTTTCATTATGAAGAGTATTTTTAAAACCAATAACAAAACGTCTAAATGTTTTTATAAAATCTTTATCAGCATCCGATTCCATTACAGGAAGTATAACACAAATTTGTTTGTATGACCTTGAAGATACAGGACAAATTTCATCAAAATATTCTGTTGAAGATATTCTTGGCATTGATAAAAACTTATGATGATTTATTAAGTTTATAATTTGTTCCATTTCCTGACGTTTTGAACCACTATTTAATACTAACCTAGCAACAGGACCATTTTGAGGATTGTCATTAAAAATCATAATATGATCATGATTAGAATATTGTATATTTAATGCACTTTTTATTGCCTTAGAATCTGTTGAATCAGTTAAATAAAAATACCCAAATTTAGCAAATGTTGAAAATTGCATTGCATTTAATAAATGGCGCATTCTTGGATTTTCTTTTTGCGATAATATTAAAATAGATATTTTATTTGATACTTCCCATTGATCAAGAAAACGTCTTAATGCTGGATAATCATTTATTCTTGTAATAAAATGTGTTGGAATTGCATTTAAAGCAAAATGTCTAATCATTTTAGAATCTAATAATGATGATTCAGTTCTAAAATGTATAATTCTACCCTCAACAACAACTAATATTGATGGTAAACTTGGTACTCTTAAATTATCAAGTAAATCCCCATCAAATACATCATTAACAGTAGCAATACCATATCCTAATGGTTCTAAATCTTGTACAGCATCTTTCCATATTGATGCTTTTTTGAAACATATATAACAGTATGATGAATATGCATAAATAAGATAAGGTTTTTTATAAGTTTTTGGTAAAATATTATTAGAATAATATCTATATGATATTCTATGTTTAGATAAAAACTTTTCCTCCTCTTGAAAACCTTGATAAGAATATTCATTAAAATGTTGAAAATATGATTTAAATTGATGAAAATGATTATGAAAATCATTTTGATGAGTCTCATCAACTGTTCCATATTTATCAAATCTTTCTTTCTTCAAAGGATTTGATAATAATTCATAAGCTTGTTTAATAGACATAAATTTTTCATTTGCTTCTGGTGCTGAATTTTTATCAGGATGCCTAAAAAAATAATAAAAAAAATAACTATTTATCTTACCATATTTTAACTAATGACTTATATGCCTTTTTAATTTCTTCATTAGAAGCAGTTTTACTAATTCCAAGTACTTTGTATGGATTTTCAAATTCAGTACAATGTACTATAGTAGTAAATAGTACACAAATAATAGAAATTACAAGGTTTAGAGTAGAAAGTTTCATTTTAAAGTAAGTTTTAGTTGCCTTATTTAAATGTTTATAAAAATATAATATAATTTCATTTAAACATAGAAATAACTTTGTTTTTATACAATTGATATAAATTAATATATAAAAGTAATTTTAATAAATTTTTATCTTACAGATAAGATTTAATCGATAATGAAGAGGTCAGAACCCTCTCTGTACAAAATATTGGTTACTAATATTTTTATAAGAGTTTGTAGCTTAAGTTTATCTAACGATATAATGTCTAGATAAAACACACCAATATTTTATTATAAATATTACAATTTCGTTTCAAGAAAAATGTATTTAATCATTATACCTCATCATATTTATATAATGAGTGATGATTAAACTTTAAAATTTGCAAAAAAATAAATGAAATAATAATTTAATAACAAAAAAATAATGAAACTTGAAATACCATTGAAAATAATATTTATGAAATTAAAAAATTAATTAATAATTAATAGTTAACAAAGATGTTTATTATATTTTAGTAAATCATCAAATTTAACCTTTAAAACGGTTTTATTTAATAAGAAGCAAAACTTTTTTTTATAATTTTTCTGAAAATATATTAAGGTAAAAAAAATTGTTTTTGACATAATTTTTGTTTATATTTTTTTTATTTTAACAATAGAAAAAATTATAACTTGTTGTCAGAACGTTTACACTTTTAAATGTTTTTATTGAATAAAATTAATTATAAATATAACTTTCAAATAATTATTATTGTAATTTTTAAACATTTTAATTTTTTGTTTAAATCTATTTATTTTAAGTTTTAAATGTTTTTCTTATAATTTTTCTAAGATAATTGTTGAAATAGGTAAAACTTTTTTTTGTGTTATTATCATGCTACAACAAAAATTAATTTTAGCTACAAATATTATAAACGTGAAACATTAAGCTTATTAATTGCTTAATTAACATTCCCTTAGGGTAATAATGTTTTATTTATTTGTTCAATAAACCAGATTTAGCTTTAAAATCTTATTGACTTTTATTAAAAATAGGTAATCTTTTAAATTTCTTAATATTAATCATACTATATAGAGAGACAACCTTTTTTAGAAGTAAAAAATTAAAACATTTTTAATTAACTTAATTAATTTATATTGTAATATTATGTAACAATATTAAGCTACAAAAATTAATATTATCAATATTTTTAAGTTATTTAAATATATATTTATGAGGAACCAAATTTTAAATCACACTATTCATGTGTATATTATAAAATTAATTACCGGAATTTAATTTATCATTTTTTGTATTTTAGTCAACTCGTGATTATTGATGTAAAATACATTGAATAATTAAGTTACCCTTTTGCTTGAAATAAAGTTCAAAAAAACTTTCAATTATAAACTTTGATTAAAAATGAAAATCATTAAGTAAGTGAATGTTATAAAAGTCTATGAGCACTTTTTTTAATATTTTAAAATTACATAATAAAAATTTACTATTGTTTAATAGTATTTTTTTATTTTTATTTTTTTATAGTTTGATTTTTAATGAACTAAATTTAATAACTAAAAAAGATATTTTTAATTATTTAAAACATATATATATACATTTTTATATACTTAAAAAACGATTTTTTCTATTTTTTTCTATATAATATATTAAAGTTCTTGTAATATATAAAATTTTTTGATTTTTTCTTTATATTTTTATTATAATTATATGAATTAATAGTTGGTTGTAAGTTTTTTCAACGTTGTAACAACGTCATCAACCTATTATCATGATTGATATTTCTTCTTAAATAGTATTGTTTCTGTAGTAACACTTATGGCCGTGTCTATTTGACATTTTATTGTTCTTAACAAACTAATTTCCGCCCCTTTTCTTATCATCCGGCAGTTAGTAGCAATGGCTTTGCGCAAGAAAAAATATATATTAAACTTTATAAATTACCGAAAGATGTTGTATCATCTTTGTATAATTATTACTTATAACAATTTTACTTCCTCTATTAGATAATATGATTTTGTAAACCTTTTAAATAAGTATATGTATATATATATATATATGTATACATATATTTAATCTTTTTAATTTATAAAAATATTTAAAAAAAAATTTCAAATTATATTTAGATCATTTTATAAATACTGTAATATTATTAATAATGTATCTTAATATAATATTATTAAATATTCTTATTTTGTATTTTACAATATACGGAATATGTTCACCAATACCACCATCTGCAGCAGAATGTAAATCCTGCCATAATGGATGCTACTCAGATGGAAAAAAAATTCATAAGTAAGTCAATTTAATTTATTCCATTTCATGTGTCATTTTAATTTTTTTTAGTCAATCAGAAGGAATATTAAAAGAAAATACTACTGGATTGAAAAAGAGTAATAATAAAACAATTAGTCGCAATAAAAGAGAATCAACAATTGAAAGGAGAGCATGCATTAGTCTATTTCATATTGAATTATTTGTAATTCCTTTATCAATAGCAATGATTCCGATTGCTTTATGTAGTCTATTATTATGTGCTTGTTATTGTGGTCCAAAAGAAACAAGAGGTAAAATTTATTTTAAAAATATTTAAAAAAAAAAAAACATTATTAAAATTAAAAAAAAAATTTTTTTTTCAGTATGAAAAAATTTTAAATTATAATTTTTTTAGGTAAAATGCCAGAAAAAATGTGGGGAATAAAATTATCTAATAAAAGAAATGAACTTAACAAAAGACCTTCAGTTACGGATTCAATTGCAGATTCAATTTATGAGTATAAAGAAAATTATTGCCGTCGAGTTGATAGTCAAAAAACGCGTTTTAACACTAGTGTAGTAGTAATAGAAACCAGAAGGATGAGTGAAGCTGAAATTTCATTACCTCCTTTATCCCCAAAACACCCTCTTCCGGAGGATAATAGTTTTATTGAAGAAATGTTAAAGATAAATTGTGAAAATAAAATCAATGATAATTGTAATAATAAAGTAAATGATAATTGTGAAAATAAGGAAAAAAGTGTTAAAAAAAGCACAAGATTTTCAAATGATATTGAAATATTAGGATGTAATGAAGGTGATAAAAATGAGAGCATAAAAGTTGAAAATTGCAATGTTTAATTCTTTTTCTTCTTTTTAATATATTATACAATAACAGGTATATAACTAGTTAGATCTCAAAAATACATGCTCAAAAATCTGGGTTAGATAAATACAATTTTAATATAAAATGTACTTAACTAATGGAAAAATAGCAAATTAATGTTGTAATTATGTAAAAATTACTTATTTTTTTAATTATTAATTTAATAAAAAAAAATCATTAAAATATACTTTTGACATTAAAAAAAATAAGATTTATAATGTATTTTAATATTATATTATATTTTTATAAAATAAATAAAAAAAATTGCTTAATACTTTTTTCAACTTTATTAATTGCCTTTAAATATTTAAAATTAAGAATTTTTTTTTTCTTTTAAAAATAAGTATATTGTGTAACAAACTTTTATTTTAAGTAATATACATTTAAAATAATTTCAAAAAATGTTAGTATTGTATGCCTTTTTTGGTATAAGGTCATACATGTTGTTTTAATTGTAATCAAACAACTAATTTCAAACATTAATCAATTTAACATTACTAAAAGTAATCACTTTTTCATCATAAAAAATGATTTGTAAAAACAATTTAAAGTTAATGTTAATTGGACTTATTACTTCAACATGTTCTATTTTTCAAGTAAGTTAATTTTAATAGATATTTTTTATATTCAGATGGGTTATAGTAATGCATATGTTAATACGGCTATGGATGAATTTAAGCAATTTTTAAATGAAAGTTTAAATAAACAAAATATAAAAATGTCACTTAACAGTTATTATTGGTTATGGTCAGGGATATTGAATGTTTGGTTTATTGGATTTCTTTTAGGGACATGTATAGCAATACCTATTTCAGATATTTTTGGAAGAAAAAAAGGTTTGATATTTGCAAATTGTTTAACCTCCATTTCTGTAATATTTATGGGTGCTTCAATTTATATAAAGTCAATTGTACTTCTTATTATTGGAAGAATTTTATCAGCTTTAGCAGCAGGAATTGGAATGTCATCATTAATATTATTTTTACAAGAAATTGCTCCATTAAATTTACGTGGAAAACTTTCTTTTTATTCAGAGTTATCTTTTGTATTGACAAATGCAATTGGGGCATTTGCAGGAATGCCAGCAATTTTTGGAAACAATTTATTTATTTTAATTATGTTAGCATTCATTCCTTCAACAATAGTAGCATTTCTTTTATTTTTCCTTTATGAGACACCAATATTTTTATATTCAATTAAAAAAAATGAAAATGAAGCATTGAATTCTATTTGTTTTTATCATGGAACAACTGATAAAGAATTACAATTACAATTTCTTGAAAATAATTCGTCACAAAAAACAGAAAAATTATCTTTATTGTTTTTAAAAGATCTTTTTTCAATAAATTATTTAAGAAAAGGATTGATACTTGGAGTACTTTCATTACAAATAACATGTTCCATTTGGCCTATAATATATTATTCAACTGATTTTTTAATAAGGTGTAATGTAAATGAAGAATTAGCCAAATTATTTTCTACAATAATGTTAATTGTTAGTGTTATCGCAACATTCTCTGGACAATATGCTGTTGAAAAATTTTCAAGAAGATTTATATTTATTTTAATCTCAGGAATTAACATTTTAGCTTTACTATTATTTTGGATGTTTGATCAAATTCGTATATATTCAAATATTGATTATTTTAAATATGGATGTGTTAGTGCTATTTTTTTACATGGAATCTCATATTCATTTGCAACAGGTCCAATAGCTTGGTTTATTGAAGCAGAATTAATACCTATTTCTCATAGATTGTTGGCACAAACATTTTGCCTATCAGCAAATCATTTATCAGCATTACTATTAACATTTATCACTTTACCATTATATAATGCAATTGGATCTCATACAATATTTATTTTGTTTGTCCTCCCAGCTAGTGGGGCATTAATATGGATTTATATGTATTTACCAGAAACAAAAAATAAAACAACAAATGAAGTTATTGAAATGTTGAAAAAATAATAAATACCAATTTAGTGATATATTAAAAAAAAATAAACATTTTGTTTAATTAAATTAATAAATGCTGTTTTTTAACAAAGTCAGCATTTAAACACAATAAAAAAACAGGACATTCTCTATATCAAAACTACATAAATAGCAGAAAAAGCATTTAATGATAGTATGATAATGTTGATATTTTCAAAAAAAAATTGATATAGTAAAAAAAATGGACATAATTGAATTATACATTTTTTGATGTGAAATCTATTAAAGATTTTATCATTAATATAATAATGACATTACAATTAAAAATCTACTTAATTTATACTTTAATTTTAAAAAAAGTGAAAACAAAATTTAATTTAAGACTTTTGTACACATTTGGAATAGATTCATAAATATAAAATATATTAAAATAATAATATTAGCTAAAAAAAAGTCAAAGTTCATTAATAAATGTCTTAAAAGTAGTATAATAAATATGGAAAACTCTTGTGATAATAAATTTTAAAAATATAAACTGATAAAGAAATTTTAATCTATTTTTAATAACATTTGTAATCTTTTATCAATTACATACTTCCTTTGCAGTATTTTTACTAGTATAGTGTATTTTAAAATACAAAAAAAAAACCATTGCAAAAATAATTTTTCATTGAAATTTCATATTAAATATGTAAAAAATTTTTTATACAAGTAATAACAAATTTTTTCATTCATCATCGTAATAAATATATTTTTTTTCACGCTTTCAATATTAGTTTAAAAGAAAAAATCTTGTGCATTTGTATTTATAGTTTAATATTGGTAAATAAGTATTTAATCTACTTATTTTTAAATGTGTAACAAATTTAAATGCAATTTTTTAAAAAATCAAAAATTTCTTTGAATAATAACTTAATATTACTATAATAAATAATATAAAATTTTTTACTTATTTTTGTTGTATAAAACATAAACTGATAAATTATAAAATAATTTTATTACGATATTGCGTTAAGAAATAAAAAGTAATCAACTTTTTAAATGATGACTATAAAGTTAATGTTAAAACATTGTATATGTACCCAGTTTAATTAATTTTTTTTGATTTTACAAGTCTTGGGCAATCACCTTTGGTAGCGCATTGACGTGCAATATTTTCTTCTGATGTTGTTTTACAATCATAAGCTTGTCCAATCATTTGCATAGTATCAATAAATAATTTTGTTAAGTTAAGCTCATATCCATATTCAGATGCTCTGTAATCTTGTGGAAAAGTATGATGGAAATTGTGGCCACCTTCACCAATAGCTAAGACATCTGTCCAAACTGATTCTACTGGTGAAACTGTAGCATCATATGGTTTATAGCCAAAGGTATGTGCTGCAGAATTTATAAGCCATGTAGCATGTAATGTCCAAACATATCTAAATACTCCAGCAGTGTAAAATGCATAAAATGCTGATTCACCCCAACCAACAACAGCTACCCATGTTGGAAAGACAAAGCAAGAGAATATAGCCAAAGGTAAATAGTATTTTCTTTGGAATACACAAACAGGATCATTAAAAAGATCGGTAAGATCTAATTTTGAACCCATTTCTTTAATTTTTGGATGTTTCTTTTCTAAAAGCCATCCTACATGGGAAAAGAAAAATCCTCTGTTAATATTATGTGGATCAGCATCAGTATCAGTCCATTTGTGATGGCATCTATGATCACGAGACCACTCAATAATATCATTCTAAAAATAAATTATTATTTAAAATAATTAAAAATTAATATTTACCTGAATTGCCATAGAATTTAAAAACATTAAAAAAGCTCTAAGTGGAAGTTTAGCTTTATAAGATCTATGAGCCCAAAGTCTATGAGCTCCAGCAGTAATACCTAATCCAGAAAGTATCCAGCATGCAAATGTCCAAATAAATGTATACCATTTAACACAAAATAGTAAATGATATGTTCCTAATATTGCAGCAGCATGTAATAATCCAAATAAAAATACATTTCTCCATACAATTTTACGATTGAATTTTTTTAGTTTAGATTCTTCATTTAATTTTTGTACTTCATTTAAATCTGCTGCTAAATATTGTTCTTTAATAGTTGGATTGACTTCAATAGTTTTAGTTATTGTTGTCATGTTTTATAATAATAATAATAATAAGAGTAATAAACCTATAAATTAATGAAATAATTAATAATATATTATATTAATGATATTTAAAAAAATTAGTTTTCAATAAAAAATTAATAAATAAAATTATTTGAAATACATATATAAAATATTCTGTTTTATATTTATATATAAGCACAAAAACTTTTTATTGAGGTAATAATGGTAGGTGGAGATAATTTTAACTCTATTTTAATTTTTTATGCTACTATTTTGTTGCAATGCCCATTTTATGGTGGTATGATTAAAACATGGCGTGATCACAGTACATAACTTCAGTTAAAATAGTAATCAATTATACACAAACCTGAGAATGTAACAGGAGATTCACTTTAGCTACATAAATATTATTTATGGTCATCTTGCCTGCTACAACTACAATTTTTATTCTTTTTTTGAAATTATGACATAAAAAAGATGATAAAAATACACTATATTTTTAATAAACTTTCCGTTCACTATTACAATAAGATAACTATAACTAAACGCTATTTGACTACACTTTTTTTTTATAACATTTTAAAATAATTAAAAATATACACTTTTGTACTATGAATCTGATCAAAATTTATTTTTTTTACCTACATATTAACTCAACTATTATATTATTGAAAAACATTCATATTTTAAGAAATACAGATTAAAATTATTTGCAAAGTAGATCAAAAATGTGATCTATGATTTATGTAGTGCGTAGTATATTTTTAATATGTTTAATATGATCCAAATATTATTATCCAAAAAATTTTATTTTATTTAAAAATAGTTTTTATACATTAATTATACAAATTATTTATACAAACTACAAAGAGTTTTATATCACTTGATTTTGTATATTTTTTTTTGTAAATAAATGTTTAAAATGTAAACAGTGCAGAAGCATTATTTTTATCTGTTATTAAATTTTTTTGTTTTATAAATGTTAAATTTTTGTAAACTTTTAGTGTTAAAATAAATTCATTGTTGAATTTTTAAAAATTTAAAGTAAATATTGTAATTTTTACTTTTAAAATTACTAAATATAAACTTCTTTGATTTTAACATTACTTTAAAAGATTAAATAATAGTAGACTTAATTGTATTTTTAACTTTTTTTATGGTTTATCACGTATTACTATATCAAGAGTGAAAATTACGACCAGACTAAAGAAATGTTTTCATCAAATCTATTTTTAAAATTATGTTAAACAAAATTTGATAACACTGTTTGTGAATTTTTTGTTTTATTAAAATTAGTATGTTTATTATAAATTTAAAATATAATAAGATTTAAACGAATAAAATAAAATACAATAAACTTTTGAATTTTTATTTTTCAAATAATACATTTTAAAACATATTTTTAATTTAAAAAATGTTATTTAAATGTTGTTATATATTTTCTGTTTCAAAATTATTTTAAATATTATAACAATCATAATGTACCAACGTTTTTTAGGTTTATTGTGATGAATATCATAAAGTTATATAACATTTATACTCAATAACAGGAAGCTTTTTACTTACGTAAAAATTGTTGATTAAAAAGCTTGTTTTTAAAATAAATATTGACAATTTATTTGAAATGCTTTAAAAAAATGGATAAACAGTCTCATTCTTATTTTGTTTTCTAATTTATTAAAAAAATATTATAAATTTCTTGTAAATAATAAAATTAAATAAAATAAAAAAAATTTATTAACATTAACTTTTAAAAAAATATAAAAAATAATAAATAAATCTTTTTATTGAAAAAAAATACTTGTAAAAAGAAAATATAGGTATATTGAAAAAACAAAACAAATTAATTTTATATTCCTTTTTAATTAATTTTAGAATGTTGTAAAAATAAAAATTTCAAATCAAATTACTTGTGGTGGTTTATTAATGTGTTATTACGCAAAACAAAATTCAATTATTATTTTTTTTTTTAATAAAAATGTTTAATAAATTTAGTTTCCATTCTTTATAATTGAAACAAATTAATTTTATGTATAATAAAAGACTTTAATAATTTTATTAAAAAAATGTATTGAAATTATCCAAATTCTCGAATTATTGAAAATACAAAATAAATCAATGTTTGTTAAAAAATGAAGTAAATATTGTTATTATAAACAATCAATAAATATATATATTTTTAAAAAATATTTATTTATATGTTAGTTAATAATGTGAATTATAAAAATATATTAATAAAATAAACTTTTTGTTTATTATTTGAAGAAACATAATAATCAATGTGGAATAATTTTTTATTTTTACATTAAATTTAATTATAAATTTAATAGTTACAATTTGAAAAAAAGTTAATGTTTTTTTTACATCATCTTGCAGTCTTTTCATTTATAAAATGTAGATGTTTTTTTTATATCTTTTTCTTATTATTTTATAATATTAATTGATGAAATCAAAAAATATAACTATAAAGCAAGCTTAGGGATAATATAAAAATTATCCACAAACAATTTAATATTTATAACATAAAATATATGAAAAATAAGAAGGTTGATAAAATTTTTTTATTCAAACATTAGTATTATTATTAATATTAATATATTATAAGTTATAAGTTATAATAAAACACAACAATTTAGTTAGTTAAAATTTAACAATAAAATATATTTGTAGATTGATTTCATAAATGTAATATATTTTCTTATCTAATGTTTCAATTAGAAATTTAAAAAATGTTTTTAAGTTACAAAATAATAAGTTTGTATAGATATAAATAATATTTTTTCTAGTTAATAAAAGAAAAATACTAAAATAATATATATATTTCTTAAGAACTTCGTGATATAATTGATGTAGAGAAATTTGTTGTTTTTTTAAATAACTTTTTATAAAACAAGTTTAAAATATTTCAATTTGTAATAGTATTTAATTAACTATAATTTAATTTATTAATGAATTCTATTTATATATTATTTAAAAGTTTTTTTTGATTATCAAAGCGTCATACGACGAATTTTTCTGAACAAAGTGAATAATATTCCATTTTATTAAATGACTAACTTTGTATATAGTTGTATGATTGGGATATATACCAGTTAATTTTAAATTTTACATACATATTTATTTTTAGATGTATAATGCTGTCTAATGTATTTCGTATTACTTCACGTAATAAACAAAATTTATTTATTTGTAATAATTTAATTCGAAATCATTTTTATTTCAATTTAAATGGAATAGAAAAATCAAATCAAAATAATAATAATAATTGTATGAAATTATCACCCTTACTAAATAAGAATGATTTTAATACAAAATTAAAAAATAAACAGTTTAATAATTCACAACTTAGTATATCAAATAATGTTATAATATTTAATTCATTGTCAAAATGGAAGAATATACTTATATATTTAAGTATATTGTTAGGAAGTTTAACAATTGACAGGTAAAATTTTTATCTAGTAAAAATTATTATTTATAACTACCATTTTTTAGAATTTTAAATTTAAATTGTATAAATATTCCATTAAAAACTGCCTATTCACTAGAACAAGAAGTAGCAAAAGAAGCGGAAGGTAAGTTTTTACTTTCATATACATTTATATTTTTATAATTTCATATGATAATTATTTAATTTAACTGTCAAAAATTTTAGAAGACAATTTAATTAATAACGAACCTGTTCGAAAAAAGAAAAAAATTGGGTTTAGAGAAAGAAGAATAATTGAATATGAAAATAGATTAAGAGCATTTTCAACACCAGAAAAAATTTTCCGTTATTTTGCAACACTAAAGGTTAATTTTTAATCTTTTTTTTTAATAATATTAATAAATTTAAAATTGTCATAAAAAATTTTAGGTTGCTGGAGATGAAAGTCAAGTTTCAATGACACCACTTGCTTCTCGTTTTTCAGATATCTATATGACACCAGAAGACTTTGTAAGATCAATAACTCCTGGTGTTATGCAGCCAAAAAATTTAGGCCTTGACAAATATCAAATTTATCATCCAGATGTAAGTAAAAATAAAATATTATATAAAAAAATATATTAATTTAATGTGTAGAAACACAAGCATGAATTTTCAGATAAAAAAAGTATATTTTATAAATTAGGAGAGCATGGTTTAATAAATTATCATGATTATTTATTTTTATTAACACTTATTTCAACACCACCACAAGAATTTTTATTGGCATTCAAAATATTTGATCTTAATGGTGATGGTGAGTTGGATGAAGAAGAATTTTTTGAAGTTCAAGAATTGGTTTTGTCACAAACAATGGTTGGTCAGGGTATTCAAAGAAGTGGAAGTATAGGTTGCAATGCTAAAAAATGTGTTAACTCAGCATTAACATTATATTTTTTTGGAAAAGATGGGAAACAAAAATTGTCAATAGAAAAATTTTTAAAATTTCAAGCTCAATTACATAGAGATATATTAAAAATTGAATTTGAAAGACGTGATCCAGAAAGTTATAAAGAAGACAAAGGAGTTATCTCCGAAGTTAGTTTTTCAGAACTTTTATTGATCCATGCATGTCTTACGGAAAAAAGAAAAAAAAGAATGATGAAAAGAGTTAAAAAAGCATATAAAAATAAACCTGATAAAGTAGGTGTAACATGGGACGAAGTAGTGGCATTTTTTCATTTTTTATATTATATTGATGAAGTTGATTTATCTCTTGAATATTATAAATTAGCTGGGGCATCTTTAAATAAAAAAATGATTAAGAAAGTGGCTCAAAAAGTAGCAAATGTTGAATTAACAGACAATGTTGTTGATATAGTAATAACATTATTTGATGAAGATAATGTAAGCTCTTAAAAAAATCTTTTATTTATTATTATTTAAAATTCAATCGTAATATTTAATTTTTTTTTAATTATAGGATGGATGTTTATCACATAAAGAATTCATTTCTGTTATGAAAGAAAGAGTAAAAAGAGGATTAGAATCACCTAGAGACACAGGTTTATTCCGTTTTTTTGACGCTTTATCTTCTTGTATTAAACAACAATGGGATTTTGTACAAATTTAATCATATTTAGAAATATCATTTTAATTTAACATTTAATGTTACTTAAAATAATTTATAATTCTATTTAAATTAATATAGTATTTAACAATTACATATCATTTTAAAATAGGTTTGTAACCTTTATATATTTATTTATAATTATAATTATCATTGCTTTTTATTTAAACAATCACTAATAATTTATCAATTATTTTATTGTTTATATAAATTATAATTATTATTACATAAATTAGTTATACATGTAATTTTAATGTATAAATAATTTCTTACAATTTGAAATTTTTTTTTTAATTTTTATAAATATATTTTCTAGATAAATGTTTTGATTCAAATGTTTCTACAAAATAAAATTATTACAATTGGAAAAGTATCAATCAAGAAATGTTGTTTACTTTCTACTCAAGCTATTCCTATTACAACAACACAAAAAAATGGTGATATTAATTTGCGCTTTGAAAAAGGCTTACCTATTGTTACAGTTCCATTACCTTCACGCAAAGAATTGTGCCAATTTATTTTGAGACCAGTTAGTGATAATGTAGGAACACTTTGTAATTCATTATCTCTTGAGGATAAAGGTATAGATTTTGTTGCTGCATATAGTATAGATGGTACAAGAATCGCAAATTCAACAAGTATAGAACATCTATTATTATTTGAAAAATTTAATCTACGTATTAATGATTTTGTCTATACGGTTGTAATACCAAACAATAAAAATGATTACTCTTTAAAAACAAACGAAAAAGCAAAAACACTAGATGATTTAAAACTTTTAATAGCATCACTTCATGCTTCATTAAATTTAGAAGATTTCAAAATTTCTAGAGAAAAACAATTGCTTAAACAATTAGAAAAAGTAACAATTGAATTAAAACCATTAGAAATAATTAAAAACCATATTGAAAGAGAATGTGATAAGCGTAGTGAACGGGTCCTTTGGAGTTTCTTTATGTTTTTAGGACTAGAAACAGGTATATTTGCTAGACTTACGTGGTGGGAATATTCGTGGGATATTATGGAGCCAATCACCTATTTTGCAACACATTCAACAGTTATAGGAACATTTGCATATTATCTTATCACCCGTCAGGTAAGTGTTTAAAATAAAAGATCAATTTATGATTTTAAAATTTAGCCTTTTGAATATAGTACTTTACATGGAAGAACTTTCTCCAAAAAATTTCACAAATTGGCAAAAAAGTATAATTTTGATTACAAGAAGTATAATGCTTTAAAAGAACATGAAAAAAAAATAAATTATGATTTGGAAAGATTAAGAGATCCTTTAAATCAACAATTACCATTTCAATGTCTTAATACTGATGATAATATATTAGATAAATTTAAAAAATAAATTTTTTTATTTATAAAATTTATGTTTGTTTTTTTTTCCTTAAAAATTTTTTTTTTATAACATTAAAATGTAAAATTAAAAAAAAAAGTTTTTATTTTGTATATAACCATAAATAATCATTACAAAAGTTAAATCACAATTATTTTATTTGCCTTTTGCGTCGATGATATAACAAAAAAGTATATTAATATAATTTCTAAGAGCAAATAAATTTTACCACTAACACAAATTACAATATACAGGACTATTGAAAGATTAACATTGATAAAATTATGTTGTTCCTTTTAATGTTAAAAAAAAATTTAATTTGTGAAATATCTTGAATTTTAATATATATAATCGATAGATAGAATTATTTCTTATATTTTTTTTTTGTAACTTGTAATTTATTACAATTAACTATTTCCCATTTGAGCTTTGTTGGTCTTAAAAGTTTAAAGTATTATAAAAAAGAAAAGAAAACTTACTTGAACAATTCCAATAATCATACCAAAAAGTCCAATAGCGGAAGCAAAAATTTCAATAATAAGAATTTTTACAAAAAGAGCTGGATTGGCAGCATCAGCAAGTGCAGCACCTGATCCAACAATACCGACAGCAATACCACATACAAGATTAGAGAAACCAACTGTCAAACCTCCTCCAAAAATAAGATATCCAGCAAGAAGATTTTTTGAGTAAATATCAGGTGTTGCTATTTTAGGATCAAATGGATGGAGTTTACCAACAAAAACAAAAGCCATAATAATTCCAAAAATAGCTACAGCTTCACAGAAAATAATGGAAACTAAATTTTTAGTACGAATTCTTGGTGTTTTTACTCCTCCTCCAAGAATAGATGATCCTGTTGTAAAAATACCCCTATAATTTGATAAATTTTTTTATTAATCAATACAGTTAAATAATTTACCATCCAGCTCCAATAACTGAAAGTGACAATGATGCTCCAATTCCTAATCCTGCCCACATATGTGGTGATGTTGATTCAAGGAACCATTTAAAATCAAACCTGGATCCTTGTCCAGTAAGCATGTAAAAAAGACCTATAATTTTGTTGATTAATTATTAATTTAAAAAAAATTTTTTTTAATTATAATTAAGATTAATCTTTAAAAATAAATTACCTGTAGCGACAACAAGAAATGTTGTAAGTCCTGAAAGAACGCCAGCGGTTGCTGCAATTGCTCCAGCCATTCTGAAATATACTTAAAAAAATATATAAATACAATTATAAACAATTTGTAAATAAAAATTAATAATATATTATTATAAAAATATTTTATCTTTGTGTTTAATATTTATTTTATAAATTGGTTTTTACTAACTTTCAAACGTTAAATTTAACGTATTCTTGGTCGTAAAGTTTTTAATACTACTACATTACCCTTGACTATTCGATGGTTTTCGCTCTTTTAATGTTGGTCCTGTTTACACACTTTTACACATTTTTTCCATATTTAACATAACACATTGGAATGGTATTCAATATTTAAAATTAAATGTGAATCATATTAAAAAAAATCAAAGAGGTAGTTAAACATTAATATTATCATAAATTAATATGAATTAAAAAGTATTTGTTTAAAAAAAAAAAATAATTATTGGTTTTATAATTATATCAAAACAAGAAGCATAACAATGACGCAGCATTAAATGGAATAGAGTCACCATAAATTATACCTACAATTTTTTAAGTACATCATTTTTTTGACTGAAATAAAATAATAAATTGATAAAAATTTTTTATTTTTTTATTCAAATACTATTTATCACGTTAAAATAACTTATTTAAGTATATTAAACTATTTTTCAAGAAATTAAAATAACTTAACAAAATATATTTTTGTGCCATAGTTACAAATATTTGTTGTTCTTGTACTATGATGATGTAATCATTTGTATATATTTCATATACACGTTTTATCTTATTTAATAATTGATTTAAAATATAAAAAATAAATAAATAAATAAATATAAAATTGTTATTAAAAGTATCATAATCTATTTCTATTGTATTATAATTATTGCTCCAGATACAATATTAATCTAAATTTTTATATACAGATATATAAAATTTAATAATTTAAGAATCTTCAAAAAAAAAAAAAAAGAAAGCTTGCTGTAAGATATTTTTATTAATATATTATTACAGTTTGAATGTCGAGAAAACGTTATGGTATAATAGATGATGTGAGTATTCTTAAATCTTTTTTTTTCTTTTTTTTTAATTCTAAAATATATTATGTAAATAACTTTAAAATAATTTCTAACATTCTTCTTTTCTATATTTTATACATGTATATATCGCTAAATTTTTAAAAATATTTTTAAGCTTTTTTATTTATTGTTATTTTTTTTTAATACATTTTTTTTAATATACTTTTTTTAATATATTTTTTTAAAATATATATCTAAATATTATTTATCTTAGATAGGAGACGAAAGTACACATTTATTATTAAGTGATATTGAGACACATTTAAATGCTGATATAAACGAAAAAATGAATAACAGTGAACTAACAACATCGCGAAATGTAGATTCATTTTTTATAACTGAAGATGGTAGTGACATATTTATTAACAATGATCAAAATAACCATAATAAAAACGGAGTAATGTTGAATGGTACAGAAAATACAAATAATCCTATTAAAAGAAATATAACAAGTGGTGGATTGGTTTCATATAATATTAGTAACAATATTGATGATGATGAGAGTACAGTTGAAGCAGTACCACCAATATTTACAAAATACGGAGATTTTCATACAATTGATTGGCAAAAAGATTTAGCTAGAGATCGTCTTAGACATAAATTATTAATTATTAAAAAAAAAGAATTTCCAATTGGGGCAATAAAAAATTTATGGGATGCTGGAAGTGGTTGGTTATGTGTTTTAATGGTTGGTTTAGCTGCTGGTGCTACAGCTGGAATAATTGATATTGGTGCAAGATGGATGAGTGATTTAAAAGAAGGTATATGTGCTGATAGATTTTGGTTAGATCGTGAACATTGTTGTTGGTCATCAAATGATAGTCTTTTTAAAGATTCAGATTGTAGTGCATGGACAACATGGCCTGAAATGATGCATAACTATGAAAAAAATTTTATTTATTATACTCTTGATTTTGTTTTTTATGTTTTATGGGCAGTTTTATTAGCAGGATTAACTGTTTGTCTTGTAAAAGTTTTTGCTCCGTATGCTTGTGGTTCTGGTATTCCAGAAATTAAATGTATTTTATCAGGATTTGTCATTCGTGGTTACTTGGGAAAATGGACATTTATTGTTAAATCGGTAGGTTTAATATTAGCATCAGCAGCAGGATTATCATTGGGTAAAGAAGGACCAATGGTTCATTTAGCATGTTGTATTGGAAATATATTTAGTTATTTATTTCCAAAATATGGATTAAATGAAGCAAAAAAAAGAGAAATTTTAAGTGCTTCCGCAGCAGCTGGTGTTTCTGTTGCTTTCGGTGCTCCTATTGGTGGTGTTCTTTTTAGTTTAGAAGAAGCATCATATTACTTTCCACTTAAAACAATGTGGAGATCTTTCTTTTGTGCATTAATTGCTGGTATTATTCTTAGAATTGTTAATCCCTTTGGTAGTGATCAAACATCATTATTTCATGTTGATTATTCAATGAAATGGAATTTCTTTGAATTAATACCATTTGCAAGTTTAGGTATTTTTGGTGGAGTACTTGGGAGTTTGTTTATTTGGGCTAATATTAAAGTGTGTGCTTTAAGAAAAACAAATTCAAGCCTTGGTAGAAATCCAATAAATGAAGTTTTAATTATTAGTGCACTAACAGCTATTATCTCTTATTTCAACCCATATACAAAAAAAAGTGCTTCATCGTTAATAAAACAACTTTTTGATAGATGTGGACCAGAAGATTATATGCAAGATTTATGTGATTATAATAATCAAACATTTAGTACTGATAAAATTGATGATAATTATCATACTGGAGATTTTGGTTCAGGTCTTCGAACAGCTTTTTGGCAACTTATTTTTGCTTTAATTGCAAAACTTTTGTTTACAATTTTTACATTTGGTGTTAAAGTTCCATCAGGTTTATTTGTTCCATCAATGGCTATGGGAGCAATTGCAGGAAGATTACTTGGAATATCTATGGAATCAATTGCATCAAATCTTCAAAAATATAATGGTCCAAATAGTTTTTTTTCATGTCAAATAGGTAAAGATTGTGTTATGCCTGGTTTATATGCAATGGTTGGTGCTGCATCTGTTTTAGGTGGTGTAACAAGAATGACAGTTTCATTAGTAGTAATAATGTTTGAATTGACTGGAAGTTTAGAATTTATTGTTCCAACAATGATTGCTGTTATGTTTGCTAAATGGGTCGGTGATGCAATATATCGTACTGGTATATATGATGCACATATTGAATTAAATGGATATCCATTCCTTGATAATAAAGGTGAATATCCTTACTCAACAATAGCTTCACAAGTTATGAAACCGGGTTCTGAAATGAATTCATTAAGAGTAATCACTCAAGATACAATGACAGTTGGTGATATAGAAAATTTATTAAGAGAAACAGATTTTAATGGTTTTCCTGTTGTTGTTAATGAAGAAAATTTATATCTTGTCGGTTTTGTAACAAGAAGAGATTTACAAGTAGCACTTCATGAAGCTAGAAAAAGTATGCCATATATTGTGACAAATTCAATTGTCATTTTTTCAAATTCAAATTTAGAATTTGAACCAAACAGTGGAGAGCCGGCTTTATTTAAGCTTCGCAAAATTATGGATCTTGTATGTTTAAAAATTTTATTTCTTTTATTAATAATATTACGTTATAGGCTCCAATGACTGTTACTAGTTCTACTCCAATGGAAACTGTAATTGACATGTTTCGCAAACTTGGATTACGTCAAGTTCTTGTAACTAGAAATGGAAAAATATTGGGTATTATTACCAAAAAGGATATTTTGCATTTTATGAAACTGAAAACTGCATAATACAGTCATAAATGTTAAGTATCACATATTAACTTATCATTATTTGTAGTAAATTTGTTAACAAAGACAAATAAATATACCATTTGAATTTCTATTATGTTGATTTCCTAATTGTATAAATATATCAACTTGTCATCTGAATTTATAATAATAAACAGACATGTAATATCAACTTTTAAAGTAATTAAAGTTGTTTAGTTTACAAAGATAAATCTAAAAAATAGTTGTGTGATAAGACAAGATAATCAAAAACACTCTTCGATCACATATTATGACAAAGGCTAAACAAAAAAAAATAATAAGTTTTAACATGTAGTCTTTTTTTTTCTTCCATTCTTTAAAATATTGTTGTTATATTATATACTTCAATCCAGACATATAACGATATGATGTTGATTTGTATTGAAATTATATCATTTGGATGTTAGTTAATCAAAAAGAGAAACAACTGTTATAATCGCCCTTTGTATAATTCTTAATTTCAATACACATATCAAAAGAACTTAAACAAGTTCTAAAGTATTATTGAAAAATTTGAGACCTATTCATTATTTTAATTGTAAGAAGCGAGATTAAAATTGCACCACTTGTAATAATACAATAAAAAATTTTTAATCCACACCTATTTTCGGTGAAATACCCCTACAATTCTCAATAAAGATTAATATAAGTCATCTCATAATATATGGAGAACTTTTGAATGAAACATTAAAAACAGGAAAAACCTGGGCTTGTTTATCTTTGCAAATATTTTTTAGATTCATTATATCTTTTGTACCTCCTTTTGAATATTCTCAAGGAAATATATAAGTTCGTTATTACTTTGTCGTTAACATATTATTAATCTTTATATTTTATCATGTTTGCTTTTGAAACATTTAAAATTTTGGCAATTTTATTTTTATTTTCTATATCAATTGTACAAGTAAGAGTTCTTACTAAAAATTTTTATTAATTTTAATTTAGGCTTCTGAAAATCGTAGTAAACGTCAATGTAGCTGTATGCAACAACAACAGCCTTCTTGTTCATGTTCACAAGCTACCCAAAAAAGTTATACTTCTCAAGTACAAGTTTCATGTGGTTGTCAAACCTCACCTATACAAACGACAACTCCTCAAAGTTCTTGTACTTGTAATACTCAAGCTTATCTTATAACACCAATAAAACAATGTATGAATAGTTGCCAAAAGACATGTCAAAAGACATGTCAATCAAGTCCTTCTGTTTCAAATAAGAATGCTTGCCCTTCTGCTTGTTCAAATACATGCCAAATTACATGTATTAAATTTTCTATTCCAACAGGAGTAAGAACAACTACAACAACAACAACAACAACACCATCACCTCAAAATAATTTATTTTTGATTTCTATTCAAAAAGTTTCATGTGAAAACAATTGTCAAAATACTTGTGGTACAAATACACAATGTAATCAACTATGTTTAAATGTATGTGCATGTGAAGCAAAATGTCAATCTGGGTGTACTTCAAATAAATTAGCTACTGTAGATTCTTGTATTCCAGCATGTCAAAATGTATGTTCCAGTAGTCAAATTCAAAATCAACTTCAAGTTCAAGTTTCAACATGTCAATCATCATGTCAAAATCAATGTAGTTCTTCAAGTGGTAGCATTTGTCAATATCAATGTAATAATCAATGTAAATGTCAAGATGCATGTGTTAGTAGTTGTACAAGTCAAAATCAACCTGATAAATATTGTCAATCTTCATGTCAAAATACATGTAATGCTATTAATGCTTATGTTGTTACAGTTCCAAAAGCTACAACACAAGCACCAATGGATAGTTGTCAATCTAGTTGCCAAAATCAATGTTATGCCAAACAAAATCCTGCTTCATGTATAACCATTTGTTTACTTCAATGTGACTCACAAGGACAACAATATATTACAACAACAACAACAACAACTCCTGCTCCAATAACTTATGAATGTACTTCTATTTGTCTTAGTACATGTATTCCATCATGTGTTCAAAATACACAACCACAAGTACAATCACAATGCACTCCCAGATGTAATGATGCTTGCCAACAACAATGTGATCAAGAAACATCTATTTCAGCTATAGTTATTGCTTGTATAAAAACAACAATTTCATCTTGTTCATGTCCACAAAATTACTTCCCATGCGCTGATAATACTCAATGCTGTAGGCGTTGAATAGCAAATTTTTCTTTTTTACACTACAGAAATTTTTATATAATTTAAAAAAACAAAATATTTGTATATTATGAAAACAATTAAAATTGAATAGCATTTATTTTTCTATAAATATCATTAAAACAAATAAAAATTGTTTTTAAAAATCTTAAATTTTTTAACTTATACTGTTTTTAATTGAATGAACATTTAAGTGTTTTAAATTTTGTGATATTGTTTAATGAATGATAAAAAAAAATTTTAAATGTACTTTAAAAAAAAAATTAAATTGTCAACACTTAAGTTGTTATATAAAAAAATGTTCAAAAAAATGAAACTTGATTGACTTGTTTTTTCAGTTAAAATTTTGTATTCAAAATATTTTTATAATATAATCTTACACCTTATTTTTTTTATTAAATTTAGAATCATTTTGTTTGTTTAAAATTTTTTAATCATTCTAATGAAGTTTAATAATACTTAAAAAATAAAAATAATTTTAAAAGAAAAATATTATAGTATAAAGAGAATATATAGTAATAATAAGAATAATTAAATTTATATTATTATTTTACCATATTTTTTATTTATTGATATTACCATTATAATACAGCATAATATAAAAAATTTATAAGTTTATGACTTTTATTTAATAGTTTAAAATACATTTAAAAAACACAAAATAATTCAAAAATTTATATTTATATTATTTAAAAAATTTTCAATTGATCTAATAACGAAGAAATAGAAAAATAAAAAAGTTTTATAAGAAAAATAAAAATTAAATATATCTTCAGAATGAGTGACAACCATTAATTGTTACATACCAAAAAAAATACATAGTTGATCACAACGTAAATATATATAAATAATTTAATTTGTTTTTATATTTATAAATATGATAAATTTATTTTTAATAGTAATATTTTTCTAAATAATAAAATTTATCTAAAAAAATGTATGCTTGTCTTTTTAGAAAAGAATAATTTTAAAACTTATAATAAATTTTTTGAAATTATTTATAGTTATAGTGCTTTTTTTAAATATTTAATTGTTTTAAAACAAAAGATAAAACTGTGAAAGTATTAGGATTAGCTTAATCTTTATTTTTTATAGTTTTTACAAACTGAGAATAAACTTAATTTTAAGAAGAAATATTTGAAAAAAATTTTTTTTGAAATGAAATAGTCCTTGTTTAAAAATAATAACTGTGAGTTAATATTTTATAATCTTGAAATATTTTATTTTAGTTATTTAAGTTTTATTATTATGTTTTTGTATTTTTTTTTTGAGATTTACATTGTACTAAATTAAGTCTTAAAAAATGTTGATTGTAAAGTTAAGAATTCTGGAAAACAAACATAGATGAGCTGAATAAGTTTATTTTTGACTTTATTGTTTAAAGTTATTTAATAATTATTTCAAATTGGTAAAATTATTATATTGTAGTGTTGAACTAATTGTTTTGTCTTATTGTATAAGTTTAATCTCATAAAATGAAAAAAAATAAAATAAATTATAAAAAAAGTATAATTTATTTTCTTCCTCTTTGTATTCAATTATTTCAAAAGTAAACATCGCATAAACTAATCTTATATTATTTTATTAAACAATGTAGCACGCAATTTTTTTAAAATTTTTTATTTTAAGAATATAATTAAATTTTTAATGACGTAGAACTTTTTGTAATAATTTTATAAAATCGTTTTTAAAAAGATATTAATAAAAAATATTTCCTTTCAAAATGTCAATTTTTTGTTTCACTGTGAATTTAACAATTTTACTCAAAAACGTTGACTAGTTTTAAGTTATTTTTATAAAAAATTGTAACTATTTCTTAGAAAAATTAATTTAATATAAATTATTAAATATTTACTAAATTATAAAATTTTAAACAAAATGAAAGCCAATATTTAAATATCTGTTGAAACCAAATAAGTTAACATAATTTATATAAAATATAAACATTAAAAATAAAAATAAATAAAACCTTGCAATATCTAACATTTTAAGAATAAAAAGATTTTTTTTTAAACCATTACATCGTTTGCAAACAAATTTATATTTTTTAATTATATAAAAGAATAATAGATTTTGTTTTTATATTAGTTAAATTTTAAAAACCATAATAAGCAGTGCCAAAGTTTGATATAGAAAAAAATATGTTAAAAATTATAAGTTAAAGTTATAAAAAAATTTTTTATTTTATTTATTTAGATTGGAAAAAATTAAATTATATTATTAATTAAATAATTTTTATTTAATTGTTTTTAAAATTCAAATATTTATAATAAATTTTGTTTTAAAAGTTTAAATTAAATAATGTTTTCTGATCGTTCAAAAAAATACTTTTGTTTAATATTATATTTTTTGTTTCAAAAATTTTATTTGATAAAAAAAAAATATTTTTCACTTAAAAAAAAGTGTAAAATAATATTTGATTTTTAAACTACAAAAATAAATGTCTATTCTTTAAAAATCTTAAAGTTTTTATTTTTACAAAACAATATACTAACATATTTTAGTTTTAAATTGTTTGATATTTTATGTTTTTTTTGTCATAAATAAGTAAAAAATAAAATAAAATAAAATAAAAGTAAAAAACTATGTTTTACTAGTAATAAAACTGTGTATTTAAAAATAAACAAAAATTGATTTAAAAAAATACTATTAATTTTATAAGTATTTTTAAAATATCTTTTTACTTTCTTTTATTATATTTCTTGTATAAATTTATCTGATTTTTTTAATTTACCATTTAAAAAAGTAGTTTTTGAACTTACTCTTTTGTAAATAATAAAATTTTATATATATTATTTAATATAATCTTTTAATATTCATGTTTTTAATAAATTCTAGAAAAAAAATTATATATGTTAAGATATTTTTTTTAATAAATAAAATGTACTATAAATATAATTAAAAAATAATTATAAACATGTTTTAACAAATAACATGGTTTAATAAATTTAATTTAATTAAAAACTATGTATTTTATATATAATATTCTAGTATTTTTTATATTAAAAAAGTATTTTTTTAAATATAACAGTTAATTTTTAAATAATTTAAAATTTTTAATATTTAAATAAAATTTTTAACGTCATTCTTAAGTATGTGATACATACTTATACTACATGTTTTAAGATTTCATAGTTTTTAAATACTTTTTGCGAAATTTTTACGTACCTTATTTGACGACAACATTAATTATCTTTGATATCATTTATTACCTTAAAAATATCATTTCAAAAAATAATTTAGTTAAGCATAAAAAAATTAAATTGCATAAAAAATTTATAAAAATTTTTTTTAACTGAAATTATTAATAATTTATATAACATAAATTTAACTGATTTATAAAAAATAGTTTTTTTTTATTGCTTAATTATTTAAATATATTTAATTGTTAGTAAATGTTTATAAATAAATAAGATAAGTTTAATGATTAATTTTACATATATCTTTAAAATATTTTATAAGTACAATAATATCATAAACAAAATTTCTATTGAGCAAATAAATATCAATATATTAAATTTTTATATTAAAATATTAAATTAAAATATTTATTATATATTATATACTATAAAATTTTTATAATTATACTTAATTATTTAAAATTAAAAGTTTTGTTGTTGAACTTTTAATTTAATGTTATATAGTTATTTATTTTAAATTAATAGTTTTTATATTGATTATGTTTGTTTTAAAAAGATTTTTTGTAAAATTAATTTAGTTTTTTATTAAAAAAATAAGCTATTCAAACCTGATTATTTTAGTAAAAATATCAAAGATGTCACTATTAATCATTTTTAAATATTTACTTTAATTTTTTAGTTATATCTCATATATTGTCTTTTTTTTACTTCGATTTATCATTTTCCATCCAAAAATATTACCATTTGAAATTCCCATGTTATTATCAAATGGTAAAATAAACCAAATCATAATGTAAAAAAGTTTTGATTTTCCCATAGGAGCCAATTTTACATAGACTTTTATTAATATTTAAATATAGTAGTCTTTTCCAGCTTTTTGAATATCTTATTTCTATACATAAAAATAAATGAGTGCCATAAAGTTTAACAAAAGACTCTTCAATAAAAATAAAGTTTGTGTTAGTTTTTAATAGTGAATAATTGAAAAAGCGTAACATTCTAAAAGTATCTTTTACATCACAACAATTTGTACATTTTGTAATAAAAATAAATTTTAAAATAATAAAATATGGTAAAAAAACATATTCATTTTAAACATTCCTATTAAATATATATTGTATAATAATAACATCTATTTATTCTACTAAAAATAATAATCAATTAAAATTTTAAGACAATAAAAATTGAGATTTTTATATTTACTTTTAAATTCCTTTAAAAATATAAATTACTGTACTTTAAAATAATTTTTCCCTTTTTAAAAAGTCCTACTTTAATAAAAATTGCAAAACAATTGTTAACTAATAATACTTTTAAAATATAAGCCAGTAATAAATTAACTGGTTCATATTTTCATTTTATAAATATTTATTAAGTATAAAATATTAGCTTTTAAAATATAATTTTTTTTTTATATCTTTTTATATTAATAAATCACTAACCATTAAATTTTATCCTGTATTATTTTTTTTATAACACACATAAATAGAATTTTAATTTGCATGCTATTATACAACTGAAAAAAATTTCCTTACCTTATTGATTTTTTTATTTAGAATTTTTTTTAAAATAAAATACATTATTAAAATTATCTAATAATTTTATTAAAAAAATTTATTCATAATTTTTAATTTTGTATTGTAATAACAAACTGGATTGGTTGCAGAAACGTTTTGCAGCCGCTAGTCGGCTTACAAATGTTTTTTCAAATAATTATCTTAATTATGTATCTACTTCCCGAAACTCAATTTTAAATGATGATGACGATCGTCAACAATTAATTGTAAGATTACCACCAAGTGAAATATCAAGAAGAGAATTTGCTCATGTTCATAATTTTCATGGTTCTAGAGTAAAAATTCAATCAAAAAGTTCTACATTAAGAAATAAAACATCATCAAATAATTATAACAGTGAACATGAAAATAGAGCTTTCAGTATTCATCGAAATCAACAAAGAAATCCTAATAGAGAGCCTCGTAATTTAAGTAGAAATCAACAATACAGGGTTAGTTTTACAAAACGTTTTATATGCCTTTGTCATTAATTACATCACTTCCACTATTTAAAAAAAAAATAAATAAAAAATAACTTTTTTTACTTTATTCTTTTTATACATTTATTTACTATAATTAAATGAATATTTTTACTTATATTAAAGTTATTTATAAATGGTACTTAGAGCAATTTTATTCATAATTATATTTTATTTTTTTAGTTATATTTTATATATCTATTCTTTAAGATAAACAAAAAAAAAATATAAAATTTATGAGATAAAACAATATTACTGATTTTAATTTCAAATGAAATAAAATACATATACTTTTAAAAAGAAATTTTTAAATTTTAGTAAATTTGTTCATATGTTATTTCTATATAAAATTAATGTTTAGATAAAAAATGTAAAGTTTATCTAAGCAACCATAACTTTTATAAAAATTGTCAGATTATCAAAAATTAAAAATAAATTGGAGTATTTTACAATGTTTCTTGGTTTTGTATAAAATTATTAAAATGCAACAGTTTTAAAAATTATGTTTAAGTAAAAATTTAATTTTTTCATATATAAACAAATTTTCTATTCAATATAGATATATCTTTTAAAAATGATATAAAACTAAAAAATTAGTCAATTTATTTGTACAGGATGTTGAAATGTTTTATTTGTAACAGAAATCATTCATTTTATTTGATTCAATCATTGTTAAAAAAAATTTTTATTAAAAAGTGTTTATATTTAAAAGGATAGTTTCTGTTTACTTTTTTTTTTATAATTTATATTATCTTTCAATTCATATTTGTTACACTAATTTTTTTTAACATTTATTCATTACCTTTTATAATATATAATCAATTAGTTTTTTAAAATTCTGACGCTTTTATTTTTTAAAGTGAAACTACTATATATAGTGCAGAAACAATTATATTATTGCAATCAAAATTTTAACTTCATACTTTTTTTTATTTACATTGTTTTTTGATCCATAAAATTATTATTTATACATAAAGTTATAAAAAAAAATTTTTTTTTAAATTGTTTATTCTACTAATGTTTAAAATTTTAGATAAATTTTTTTGTTTCTTTTTTAATCTAATTGTTCATTAACTTTTGTTTATAAATTTTAATATTTTTGAATTGTTAAAGAATTATTTTTATTTACTAATGTTTAAAATGCTGATTTTAAAATTTTAATAATTTAGTAAAACTTTTTTTATTTGAAAATTTGACCAGTATTTATAAGTTATTATTATTTTTATTAAACATATATTTTTATATTAATAATTTATAATAACTTTGATAATGCTTTTTATAGATATATTTAAAAAGTGCATTAAACTTAAAAATATTAATAGATTTTTAATAAATTAAATGATGGAATATTATTTAAATTGATTATTATGGTATATAATATTAAGTTAAAAAAATTTTAAATTTTACTATATATATTAAATAAAATATTTTATTTTTTTATTAATTTTAATAAAATAAAAAATGTTTATTTTATGTAAATTATGTAAATATAATTAAATTAGCTTTTATAAAAGTACATTTTTATAAAGTTTTATATTTTTTACCATTCATATATTTCTAATCAAATCATGCTTTTAATGTTTGTTTTAAGTTGATTTCTATAGTCAGTAATATACCTTCCTTTATTTGGAGACATCATTTTTATATAATTTATATTTGAGTTTGTTTAAGAAAATATTATTTATAAATAAAATACATTTATCATATAAATAAAGATTATAAAAGATGATTATATAACTCAAACAATCATTTAATCAATTTTCATTATACCATGCTATTTTCACCTTAAATTTACAATCACAAGATATTTTTACATGCAGTTTTTTTTAATAAATATAATATATAAACAAGACTTCTTATTATGAAGATAATAATAACTAAAATTGTTTATTTAAATAGCCAAAAACAAAAAATTTTTTAAAGTGATAAGATATAAAGGACATTTGATACTTTAAAATATTACTATATAAATGTATTCAAAAAGCTTTTGTTTTGAAAAAAAAAAAGTAAATTAAATATTACTTCTTTGAAACAACATTTGCGTTATTATTTTAACTAATTTAAATGCTTTTTGCTTTTTTCTACTTATAATCATATTAAACGTTTTTACATATTTTATAAATATACTAAAAGCATACATATAAGGCTTTGTTTTATAATTAAACTAGATATTTTGAAAAGTGGTTGCTCAATTTTAAATAGTTGTTACAAATCAAAAAATATTTTATTTAACTCTCAATATTTTATTTTAAATGCTTCACAGTCATCTAACTTGTTAAAAGCATGTTTAAATAGTTAAAAATAAAATTAATATTAATAAACACTTTATTTTCTCTCACTATATATAAAAAAAATTTTTTTTTCATGTTTCGTTACAGTGTTTTTACCATCTTATATCTATATTTAATTTTAAATACTAATTTTTGATTAAAAATACTTTAAGGTTACTTATTTTTGATCATTTGTTAATCAATTTTTAATATTTAATTTATATTGAAAAATTTTAACAAATTTAAACTAAATGATTATTATCAAAATTTTTTCGTAAAAATAATTAAAATAAAAAAACTTTTAGTAGAATATGCATGCTATTAATAGCTTGAGAAGAAGATAATATTAGTTCACGTTTAAAAATAAATAATAAGTTAAAATTGCACTATATTCTATCACATTTTTTTTACTTCCTTAATTTAATTTTTTTTTAATCAAAAAATTTAAAAATAATATCTAATTATCTAACGAAAATTTTTTTTTATTGTCAACAAATTAATATAATAAATATTTTTTGTTACTTAATATTTTATATTTATTAAACAAAGTGTAGTGATAAAATATGTACCATCACGTTTACCATAGATGTTTTTATATAAAATATTTTTTTTATTTTTTTGCTTTAAGAACAATTATTTATTTATTTTTTTTTTAATATTTACTTTAAGAATTGAATTCAGATTAAAATGTAGTGTTTATCAATAGGCAAGATTACATGATTTTAAGTAAACATATACTACTTTTAAAATATACTTTTTTTTCATTATAGTTTTACGTAATTATTCCAATTTTGTAATATTTTTTTGTTCAATTTTTTATTTATAAAATTTTAAAAAAAAGGAAGTTATAAATTTAAATATTTTAGCATTATTAATTAAATTTGCTTAAATTAATAATTAAAAGCAATTAGACAATTTTTTTTTGAACAAATTAATAAATATTTAATTGTAAAATTTTTATTTTGATAATATATTACATCAAATATTGTTATTGCTACTTAGTATAATAATAATTTCATAAATTATTATACATATTACTATTGTATAAATTTAATATATATTTTTTTTATATAAAATGCACTTTTATAGCATTAATTATAGTAGTCTCATTTTATATATAATTGAATTTGTGCAAATTTTATTTTTAGTATAATTAGAATATAATTTTACGTTATTAATTAAAGGTATTTAAATCCTATATTATAGTAAAAAAAAGTTTTTTTAATAATAATTTTAAATATAAATATATATGTATATATAATTATATAAAATCAGGTTCATATTTGATTAATAATATATTTAGTACTTTTAAAATCTTATATATTATAGCTTTTACTTTTATTATATAAAAATTCTTCTTAGTCAATCTTAATAATATATTTTTTAAATCTTATGATTTATTTTTAATCCTCTCTTTATAAATATACAATCAGCTGTAGGAAGATAAATGCAGTCAGGAGACAATTTCAAACACACATAATAATATGTCATTCTTTTAAATCTACGCGCATTTTATCATCTCAACAGTTTCACTTTTTCTTTCTTCCTTGATCAAAACCAGCTTTCAATAAATATCACTCATACTTTATGCAATTTCCTAAAGCATTTTTAGTTATATTATTAATGCTAGTTGAATCTTTTTAATATACATATATATTACAATCAACATTTTCACTATATGTTTAACAAAAAAAAAACAAACAAACATTTTTTCATATTGTACTATTTATAATATATAAATTTAATATTTTTTTTTAAATATAAATTGTATATATTTAAACAAATTAACAAAATAATAAAAAAAATTATGTTAGAAAAATTTGTTTTTTTTTGTATTTATCTAAATTATAGTTATAATATCATAATATATTATTATTAAATTATGTTAAACTACTTATATTTTTATTAATATCTTATTTTTCATATTTTTAATTTATAATTATTAATAAGAGCATAAAAAGTTTAAACATTAAAAATAAATGGTTTATTAGTAATAACAAAATAATATATTATGTTATTTTAAAATTGAAGTATTTCAAAAACAAAAATTATTTAATTCCTTAATATTTGTATAAAATTATTTTAAAATTTTTTTACCAAATTTAGATTTTAAATAAAAAATTTTTTGATCAAAAGAATTTTATTACTTTATTATATAACATTTTTATTTATTTTTACTTTAAGACTTCTTTTTATTTTACTAAAAAGTATAAAATTCTCTTCAAGTTTTAAATTCTTTTTGTTCAATTTATGTAAAGTTATGAATCACAATAAATTTCCTATTTAGACAGCTGTATTTGTAACTTGATGATCATTTTTATTTTACTTTTTATTATTATTCTCAATTGGTTTGTTTTATTATTATCGTCAATCAAAGCTTGAAACATTATAGTTCTTTTTTTTTATTTGATGTTTATCAACAAATCAAAAAATGATACTGACAATTTACACTCTTTTGTTTATTTTAAATATTTTAACTGAATACATCTCATTAAATTTATATAACTAAGTTAAATTGGAAATGTTATAATATTTATATATTTGTTAAAAATATACCTGAAAAATCAGGAAATATACCAGTTTTGTTTTTACCCTTCACCTACCTATTTCTTTAATTGTAACTAGTGAGGTAGATACTTTTCTTTATATATATATGCTTATTATGTAAAATGCTAACATTGAACAGACTGTGCGCAAGTACCTAGACATAATAAAAAAAAATCTTTTAAAATATCTTTTGTGAATAGGGTTGTATGCAAACATAATTATATTATCTAGATTTAGGTAGAAGAATAATCTGGAAGCGTTTAAGAAATATATATATAAAAAAATAGAGTGACGATATATATATTTAATACAACAAAAAAAAAAGCATTAGAAAATGGAACGGGAAGTTGATTATGTGTTTTATTCATCATATCAAGTTAAAGAAACTATATACATAATAATTAAAAATTTCCTGTACAAATGAATATTATTTAGCTTGATAATATAAAAATGTCAACTACTTTTATATAATGTTCTAATAATTTATTTATCTTTTTTTTCTAGAATTTTAATTTCGTTTACTTTTTAAATATTATTTACTTGTACAAATAATATTTTATGTTTTAAATCATATAATTAATATTATCAGTTAAAATTTCTTTCATTTCATATTTCATAATATAACAATATTACACAATCAAATTTATATATTTTATTTTTAATATTTTTATTTGATTTAAATCGAGATTTTTTTTTTAAATGTGTTATATTATCTATATTTAATAATACTTTTCAACATCATTTTACATTACAATTATGGCTTTTTTTTAATAAAAGAAAGCATTAGTCAATGTTAATATATTATTAATCAATCTTATTTAGCTATCTTATTATAATCTCAAGATTTAATGATCATAATCTAGTGCGTGGTAACAAAAAAATTCTGAACATTTTGTCTATTTTTTATGACGTTATTTTATGTACTTTATTAATATAAAATATTGATAAGTATTTAAAAAATAAAAATATTAATGCGTAGGCTTCATTAACTTTTTTTTTATTCCCAACTTATTAATTAACTTTTAAAATTGTTGTAAAAATGTTTATTTTTTTTAATAAATATTTATATTTTAAGTTAAAAACAGATAATAATAATAACTATTAATATTTTTTCTATTGTTAAAAGTAAACATTTTTTTTATTGATATATTAAGTTTAAAAATTAATATTTTTATAAAGCTTAAATTGTTATGATATTATTATCATGTATATTTTATTATTCAGATGCTTTTATAAATATCATTGTTAATATTGAAAGCAATTAACAATGAATATACAATAATTTATTACATCATTACTACTTTTGTTTAAATGATACATTGTATTATTATAAATATGTGTGAATTATACAGTTTTTTTTATTATTATTTAAATAACTATATTTTTTTAATAACATGTATCTATTTGATAATTTTGATTTTAATATATCACATTTATATATTAAATTTTATTTTTTAATAAAGTAAAATATTAGAATTATTTAATGCTATATTTAAAAATTTTTTTTTTATGGAAATCACACATTTTAATTCAACTATTAAAAGTGCAATTTTTCTGGGTCTTTTTCTAAATACAAAAAAGCAAATGACAAATAAAAATAGAGCGATTGTTATTGTGTAGTAGTTCTTTAGAATCACATGGCCTTTATGTTTACTAAAATCATTAATTAAGAAAACAGTTTTAATGTGTTATAATTAAATAATAACTAATGTTTTAATTATTTATAGTTTACATTATTTATTAAAAAAAATCATAAAAAAAAATTTTACACAAAAACAATTTTATTTTACTCCTTATTAAATGTAATTTTTTAAAAATATTGTTGTGTTATAATGTTATACAATGTATATTATTTTTGACTAATTATTATTGTAATAAATAAACGTATGACTTTTATTAATTTTAAATTGATAAAAAAATAATCAGCAATTTATTAGAATAATGATAACTTTTTTATTTTAATATTTTAAGATAACGTTAAATTTAAAATGCTCTTTATTATTATTAATGGAAAATCCATTATAAATATTTTATTTCCATCTATTTTTTAAAAAAAAATTTTCTTGATACTTTTCTATTTTATGTCATTTTTAAATATTTTATTACAAAAGAATTTATTTTATAAAATATATCAATTAAGTACATTAAACTTTTACTTTCATATAATATTATTAAGCGTCAAAATAATTTTAATTATCAAAATTTCATTAGTGACAAACTTTTAAATTACTATTTTTTTTGTTATTTAATGGAAAATTTTGCGAAATGTAATTCATGATGACATAATCATTTTTACTTTAAAGGTTTTTCATTTTAATTGTTATTAAATTTCTAAAAAGCCTTCTTTACCTTTATTATTTTTAAACAAAGAATCCTTTATACATTAATCATTTTTTGTTACGCCATATAATTTTAAAAGTATATAAAGAAATATAACAAGCTTCATGAGAAATAATAACAATAAAATAACTTATTAAAGATAATTTGATCATTTTATCACATTAAATTATAGTGAAAATTTTTATTTTTAACCTTCAATTGTATGACAAAATTTTAAATTCATGTTTTTGTTATTTTGATCAATATAATATTTAAAAAGTTTTTATCTTTAATATTATTGTGGATAAAATATGTTTTTAAAAATAAAATTTATATTATGGTCATTATATATTTTTAGAATTGTATTATACAAAAAAAACATTAACAAATATAACTAAAAAAATTATTATATCATATGATACTTTATGTTTAATTTAATTCTAAATATAAGTAAAAAATTTTTATTTTAATTATACGTCAGTTAGTTTATTTTTTATTAAAAGTTGTTATGACTAATTTTTTTTAATATTTTTAGTATATTCGTATGATGGGACAGAGAGCATCAATGGAAGATCAAGAAGGACAAAGAGTGGATAACGATCGTAAGTTTATATACATATTTAATTTTTTTTTCTTTTTTTTATTATATAATGTTAATTTTTTACAATTACTATTTTATAAAAATTATTGTTTTTAATAACTATTTGTCATTTTTATATTATTTTATTAAAGAATCATTTTATTGTCGTTTAAATGTAATTCATTTGGCCTAGACATTACTATTTTATATATTTTTACAATAAAAACAATAATTGCCATTGTGTTTATTTCATATTATATAAATTTTATTTTGCACTTTTATATAACAATTTAAAATATGTTTTCAACAAAGTCATAAAAAAAGAGCTTCACAACATAGTTGGAAAGATGCAATATCTGCATTTGTTTATCTGCGCGGGCTTTTTCTGTTTATTTCAATTGCTACATACATATATATCATTTGAATTATAATTTCTTTTTATACAACTTATTTTTTAACTAGCAGACTGATTTTGTTTGGAGGGATGGATCCATTGTTCCTCATTATTATTTATTATAAAATTTAACATTTATGTAGAAGGTTAAACTCACTGATATATTACTTTATAGTTGTCATATTTCACTTATTTTTATACATTTTCTTTTTGTGCCACTGTAATCATTATTCTTTACTTTATTGAATTTGGCGCTAACATTTAAATTAAAAAATGGTTACATTTTATAAATACAAAGTTATTATTATATATTTTTAAAGGCTAAAAACTTTTATCATTATTATTAATTTTAATATTTAATAGTATACAAAAATAATTTACTTATTATTATTGTTATTGAAATGGATATGAACATATTTTTTCATTTCTATATATAAATAATGTTCTTTAGTTGAAAGCAAAATATACTATCAAAATAATTGTTTTTCTTAAATGATGAAAAAATAATTTTTGCCAGATCAGCATAATTTATATTATAATAATGAGGCCACTTTTTTTTGATAATTATACACTTGTTTTTTTATTTATCTTTATATGTTCATTTTTTTTTTTAATTTAATTTATTTTTTTTAATATTACGTCAAAAAAATTTAATGTTATGTAGTTTCCTTTTTAAAATAATAAATGTAAAATTATGTAATAAATATATACCGGACATAAAAATCTTTTTATACGCTAAAAGATTATTAAATATTTTAAAATAAGATAGGAAATTTTATATGATCAGATAATACACGTATTTCACTTAATTGAATTAATAAACAGAATTTTTATTTTTACTTTCTATTATAAGAAAAATATAAATTGCCTTATTTACTACAATGACGAATTGCTTTTGTTTGGTACTTTTTATTTCTCTTTGTATTACTTTTAATGTATCTTTTTTTTGACTTAACTGAATATTAAAATAAAAAATTTTTACTTAAAAGTATTATGATTTTGAATACTTTTGAAGTTTTTTTATTTTATTTTTTAACAAAGTATTGTAGTAATTAGACGGCTTATATAAATTTTCTTCAAATTCTGTAAAATTATGTATTTTTTTATTTTTAGAAGAAGGCCGTTTGGAAGAGGTTGCAGATCGTTTTTTAAACGGATATCTTGATAATCGTCAAATGTCACATCATAGATTTGCACAAGTACGTGAAAGTTTTCTTGAACTTACTTCAAGACATAATAATAGTCAGAGAGGACCAATTGCAAGAAATCGTACCAAATCTAAACGTGATAATAGGACACGTTCACCATCTTTTCTAAATGTATATTTAATTTTTTTAGTATTAAATAAAAATTTTTTTTTAGGAAACAGAAGAATTTTATCATGCAGATGAATGTTGTCCAAAGAAATTTGAAATAATTATGGATTCTGAACCGGTTGAACAAAAAGTTATGGAAGAACATGCTTGGAATCCAAATGATCGTTCATTAAATATTTTTGTTAAAGAAGATGATCCTTTAACGTTACATAGACATCCCGTTGCTCAGAGTACAGATTGTATTCGTGGCAAAGTCGGTTATAGTCATGGATTTCATGTTTGGAAAATAACCTGGCCGCGTAGACAACGTGGTACACATGCTGTTATTGGTGTTGCTACTAAAGAAGCACGTCTTCATGCTGTTGGTTATACTTCTTTAATTGGTTCAACTTCAGACAGTTATGGTTGGGATATTGTTCGATTGAAATGCAGTCATGACGCTAGACATAAAGAACAATGGGACTATCCTAACAATGAATATATTCCAAATGGACTTTTTGGAGATACGCAAGAAGTACCAGAATCTATTTACTGCATTTTAGATATGGATGAAGGATATATGGCTTTTGCTACTGATGATAATTATTTAGGGGTTGCTTTTAGAGGCTTAAGAGGAAAAACATTATATCCAATTGTAAGTGCAGTTTGGGGTCATTGTGAAATAACTATTGGATATATGGGTGGTTTCCCACGTAAGTAACTTTATTGTTTTGCTTTACATATTGTTGTTTTTTTTTTTCAGCGGAGGCACCATCATTAATGTCGACATGCAGACGTGTTATTCGTTCTCACCTTGGTAGAAGAAATATCAAAAATATATACGATTTAAATTTGTCAAAACATTGCATTGATTATTTGTTGTACAAGTAGAAAAAAAAATTGAATAAATAGACAAGATATCTATAAGTAATAATTCTGCCTAATTATCATAAGTTCAATATTCACTGTAATTTAATGATATAACATTCCTTCAAACAAAGAAAAAGTACTTTCTTGTATACAAACGTTCATATTTTGAAAAACTTATTGTTTTAATTTATGTGAGACGTATACTTATCATATTACTATTAACTATTGTAAGCAACAATTTACATCACATTTTCTACATATTTTAAACTTTTGTCTTCTGCTTTTTTTTGGGGTAAATGCCGGTTAATTACCTAATATTATACAGGAAACCACCGACATTATTTTTTATATTTGTATATTCATTTATTGTTATCACTTTATTTGATTTTTTGTCTATAAAAACAAATTGTGTTCCAATAACTGAATGCTAATTATAATTCAATTTTTTTTAATGCCTTTTATTATTTTTATAATTGTATTATGAAATTAAACAGTGTATATGCTAATTTTATATTATTTCAGCAAATTTCACTAATATCTAATTTTTATTCAATTTATAATTAATAAAAGGCTTGGTATTCGTCTCAAATAATCTAATTTGCCATTATATTGTATTTTCATTAAATTTTGTTAAGACGAATAAAAATAATTTGGCATTACTTTTTTTTTTTTATTTCTATTTTATAATTTCAATAAAATATGTTTTACAGATGTATTTAAAAATATTTTTTAACATATGTCTTTCAAGCTTACTACTTATTAAAATAAAAATATAACATAGTAGTAAATTAAGTCTTACAAAAAGTTGTCTATCTCATATTTCTTTAGAAATTCTGAGTTATCACAAATATATTATTTATTGAATATCCTTACTCCTCCGTCAATACCTACACAAAATCAAGAAAGATAAACATTCCTATAGTTGATTACATTCGTTAGTTATGTTAAACAAAAGTTTGTAAGTGGTATTAAATTATATATTAAAATACACATTGATATTATTGTTGAGTCATATTTGAAAGTGTTAAGTATATCTTCTTAAATATTGATAATTGTTTAATTTTATTGATCTTTTTTTATCATATTTAAATAATATATTAAATTTGTACTTAAAATATATTATTTTCATATGTTTTTGATAATTTTTATTATTTTATATCATTAATTTTTTTTTCCAGTTCATTTATTCAAGAAACAATGGCAAATGTTCAAAGTCATTCAACATATAATCGTACTTATGAAAGAAAAGTTATTGAGGAAGGTACTAAAGGATCTCCAATAACAAGTACATCAATTCTTAGTGGAATTCCTGTTATGAGTGCTATACCAACAAGTTTTCATATTGTAAGCTATTAATATTATAATAATAAATAGGAAATTTTTATTATAGCAACCACATAGTTTAATTAATAATCATCAATTAAATTTTGGTGGAATTAATACTTCTACTTTATTTTCAACATCAGATAATCATTTAGAAGTTGTTTTAGATATTTCAGAGTATGGTGCTGATAATATTGAAATTTCAATCTCAAATAACTATATTGTTGTTAAAGCCTCTCATCCAGAGAAAGAAGATCAAATGGGTTTAATTTCTCGTTCATTTACTCGTAAATTTCCTCTTCCAGCAAATGTTAAACCTGATGCAGTTGAGTCAAATGTTACAGGAGACGGAAAACTACACATAAAGGCATTTGCCCCTAAAGATCAAAATAAAGGAGAAACGAAATCAATTCCTATTAAAATAAATAATTAATTGTGACAACAATATCTTTCTATCCTGACACAACTGAAAACACATTTATTACACAAATTATTTTTTTTTTCAGATGTCATCAGGTACCTATTCACAAAATCAAAACACATAAACAAAATTGCAATGGATTATTTTTATTTTGATCTTATTATTTTATAATATTTCACAAAATAAACATTTTCAGATAACAAAATAATTTTTTTTATTAAAATTTTATCTTTTTGTATAAGTCATATGATTTGAAAAAAAGTGAAAAAAATTTATTTGTGTGTCTCAATATTTTTTTTAATATCATCAACACAATTTCCTTCAAGAACAGCCTATGATCAATAAATTTAAATAACAAAATTAACAAAAAAAAAAACTTACTAGTGTAGCATTATTTTTAATAAAATAAAATGTTGGCATTACTTTTATATCATATAATTCTGCAAGATCTTCAGCTTCATCAACATCAATTTTAATAAAAACAACATCAGTATATTGTTGTGCCATTTTCTTAAATTATATTTTTAATTACTTTTATTTTATTATTACTTACAGCAAAGTGGGGAGCAATCAGTTTACATGGTCCACACCAAGAAGCATAAAAATCAATTACTATTAATGATCCTGAAGAGGTATTAAAAATTTTATTCAACTCTGATTTTTCTGTTACATTTTTAAGAGTCATTATTTCTAAAAAAAAGTAGTTAATTAAAAAATATATAATTATTTTGTAGTATAAATTTACAATAATAAAGATAATAAATGAGATAATACTTAATAGTGTTATTTAAATATTTTAACGTTGTTGCTAACGGTAACAAAAAATGTGTTCATAATATCAAAGAGTAATTAGTTATAGAAAATATCAATCTGTTAACTTTAAATATTAATTAAAAATTTTTTCAGATGAGAGATTTTCAAAATTCTCATTTTATTTTAAAAGTTGTTGTGAAATTTTTAATTATCAAAGGAAAAATGATTTTTTATAAAAGTTTCACAAAGTAGATATGTGTAATAAACAACAATTTAAATTATTTTAATGATTTAATTAACTAAAATTAAGAGATAATATTAAAAATAGTAACAATGTATTATAATTAATGCTTGTGAAGTAAAAATATTTAATAGAATTAGTTAAATGTAAAAATGTTTTTTAAAAAATAAGATTTTATTTAATAAAAATCATTATATAAAATATTGTGCTTAAATGAATAAATTTTATTAAAAAAACGTTAAAAATGCATAATATTAATTTCAAATATTAATTTGTTATTTTAGACGCATTCAAACAATTAACAAATAATGAATAATTAATAAAAAAATGACTATAATAAAAATTTAATAGTATTAAAATTGTTAAATTTAAAATATATTATGTTTGATAACAATAAATAATTAAAATCATTCTTTAAATATTATATTTTATATTTATTTTGTTTTTTTAAGATGATTAGAATTATAAAAGCATAAAATCTTTTGAACTATATTTGTAAAACGTACTTTTAAACTATAAATAAAACATGAAAAATAAAAAAAAGTTTAAATTTTTGTAAAAAACAGAATTTATTTATCTCTCCTATTATTAAAATTTACAAAAAATTTGATTTTCAATTATTCTTTTCAAAATAATTTCAAAAAATATTAAAAACATATTAAATATTAAAATTAATTACATTTATTTTAAAAAAATTAAAAAAAAAGTTATATTAATAAATACTAATAAAAAAAGAGCTTAAAAATTAAATGTTTTGCAAAAAAAATATTAGTTAAATAAAAATAATATTAGTACATGGATATATTTTCAATTTTTTTTTTTTAAATTAATATTATTTTATACAGAAAAAGAAAAATTATAGAGCAAATTTTTTAATATCTTTTATTTTTTTTCAAAATATTTCATAAATAAATATTTATTTATCTAATATAATTAGCACATCTAATAATATAAATGGTGAATCGGAAAAAAACACCTATTAATAGGTAATTTTTCTTGATATTAAAATTTTTAATTATTATTTGTTATATTTTTCATAATTTTAAATACATTTTGATAAGAATTTTGTTTTCAAATGTTATTTAACAATGTATACTACTAATAAGATAAAGTAATAATAATAGCAATGGCAGTTTAAATAACAAAAAATAAAGTGAATATTAAATTAAAAAAATCAGAAAAAGTCATTTATTTTATAGTTTAATGCTTTGATATTTTTAAAAATTATCAATATTTTCAAATTGAAAAATAGATTAGAAATTTAAGTTTGTAATTTCGAAATTGTAATCTATAAAAATACATCGATTGGTATTTTTTTTTAATTTTATTGTTTTTTCGATGCTTTATTTTTATAAAAATAATAAATTTACTTATTACTAATAATAGTCATTAAATGATATAGAAAAAAATATATTTATTAAAATATAAAATGTGTTTTATATGATTTTAAACATATCAAAAAGTATTAAAAAATATATTAATATATTTTAACATTGTAATCTTATTATAAATAAAAGCTTTAAATTTATGAAATTTTGAAGAAATATAAAAGTTAACCTAAGAAAAATATGTTGAAATATTATGAATAATAAACTTTTTTTTTTTCTTATTACCATAGTTATTTCTTTATTTGTAGTAATTGTTTTAATTTTATTTTTAATTTAAGTTAAATAAAAATAAAATTTTATCAATACTAAATATATACAATTTAAAATATTTGGATATAAATTTATTGTAAGCAAACAAAATGGAAAATTAAATAATAAAAATTATTAATATTTAAATTTTTGTTCTATAAAAACTTTGAAAAAAAATTTTAATCTTAATAAAAAAATAAGATAAAAAACTTTAATCCTTTTTATTAATGGTTTACATTATTTATTATTCATTTACTATGAAACATGCTATTTTTTTAATTTTCATATTTGTTTTTTTTCATATTACTATTTTGACGTTATTAAACCAGATGTTATAAAAAAAATAATTTTTTTATTCTTATAATTATAAAAAAAAACCTGTTAGTATTAAAATATTTATAAATATATAGAATAAAAAAATTTCTAAGCACAATATAAATTTTTTATGATTTTTAAAAAATATTATTATTCTATTTTTTTATTAATATTTTTAGTTAATTTAATTAAAAGTAGTGGTGTTTACAGTCAAGAAGGAATAAATTTGAAAGAAAAAAAAGGTTTTATTATTATTTAAACTTTTTAAATTTTTTTATAGGAAATTCAATATCTTCAAACATTTTATTGGCATGTAGAAATAATCCTCAATTATATATGTGTTCAAAAATAAAAAATTATGATAATAATTCTGAAAAATTAAATTATTTAAAAAATATTTTGATTTACTCTTCTATTAAAAAAAATAAAGAGTTAAATAAAGTTAATATTATAAACAATAATGATGAAATGAATATAAAACTTTCTGAAAATACTTTTAAATGCTTTTATGAAAATTTCGCTAGTATTTGTGGAAGAAAAAGATGTTATTGCTTAGATTCAAATGATTATAGTAAGAAAATATGTGAATCATGGTTTAATGAATGCTATGATGACGAGGAAAAAAGTATTAAACGAAGAAAACAACAAACTTTTCGTCAAATGGATACAAAATTAAACGATGATCAATCAAAGCCAATACAACTTTCTTTATTAAAGGATTTTTCAAGTTTCAAAGCTAGAGATCAAACTGATGTTCATAATGACCTTAGTAGTATGGGAAATTTTCATAAATTTGACTCTTTAACTGACCAAACTGGTGTTCTTCATCGAGCCAGATCACGTTCACCATGGGTAAAGCCAGGACTGTGGGAAGCAAATCCTGACAATCCACATAATCGTGATCATGCTAATAAATGGTTTTATTTTCCACAATCAACAACTGCTGATTGGTTATCTGGTATTTTTTTAAATATTTTTAAATAAATAAAAAAAATTTTTTTAGGTCAAGTCTACTGGGGTGGCCATTGGGCTGTTCCAGCTGCATCTGTTGGTGGTACGAATGGCTTTAGTGCAGTTCACTTTCCATCTCTTGGTAGTTTTCTTGGTATTGATGATGATTATGATTAAAAATGTACCATTTTATGTTAAAAAATTTGAAGAGAAAAACAAATAAAATAACGATTTAGTTATTAGTTTAATGATAAATACATAAAATAATTTATTTTTCTAACACTTTAAATTATGATTGATTTAAAATAAAAATATGAAACTTTTAAAAAAAGAAAAAAAAATAATTTAACATGTTAAATTCAACAAATAAATTAAAAATAATATTTAAAATTACTTTATTTAATACATTTTATTTAATAAATCTTTATAAAATTAATATAGCAAATAATTCTGATTATGTTTAAATGAAAAAAAAATTATTTTAAAATATTTCTCGTTTATCTTACATCCTGTTTTAAAATTCCAAACATTATATAAACTTTTCTAGTAAATAATAATAAAATCTATAATAAATAAAAATAAAAAAAATTTTGTTAATATTGAAAAATGTTCTATCTTTTGTATTTTATTTTATTTTTTTTTTTGTTATTTTTTAAAAACCGAAATAATTTTATTCTTATTTTTTAAAAATTTTATGGTATTTAGGTAAATTAAATTATTTAGTCAGATTATAATGAGATATATTTTTTACATTTTAACGTATCAATGATTTAGTTAAAAATTAATCTAATGTTTAACTATTGAAAAGTTATTATCATATTTAATAGATTTTAAATTACTTTACTTAACATAAATGTATGCTTTAGAAATATAGATATAATATATATTTAATGATACAGATCAATTATTCATAAGATTATTTTTCCTTCCTTTTTATAGAATTTAAAATTATTAATTTTAGTAAAGTAAAATAATTTATTGCATTTATTTTATTAGTTTTAATACTACTACAACAACATTCTTATGAGTAATCAGTAGTTTAAACTACACTCTTAAAAATATTTAATTGTTACTGTTCGCTTGAATAATACACAAGAATTCGGTGTTTGATTAAAAATGTGTATGACTAAAATTTTTTTATATCAATGAAATATAAAATGACAAATAATTATGGTTAAAAATATTTTAAAATGAATTAATTTGATTGATCTTTTTTGTATTTTTTATTAACACTAAGGTACAATAGCAAAAAATGTTTAATGATACGTTAAAATTTATCTTATTTAACTAAACATTTAAATTCTTAATTTTATAATTTTTATATTTTTAGAACTAAATATTTTTTCTATCAATTAAATATAATATAAAAATTTTTAAAAATAAAACAATTATATCAAATTGTGTTAGAAATACTTTTTTATATAAATACCATTTTAAATACTAGTCATTAAATTTTTTTTTCTTACAATATTTAAATAAGAAAAAAATTTTAACTTAACTTCTAACAATATTTAACAAATAATCTTTTAACAAAAGATTACAATAAAAGATTATTAAATTTTTCTTTTTCCTATTCAATTTAGTGATAAGTTAAGAATACATTTACAAAATTACAATTTAATATTATGTTAAACAAAGATAGGTATTGTTTTATTCTTTTATTTATTTAGTTTGTTTTATTATCAAATAATTTATTAAAACATTTCTTTTTAATTTGATGTAAATTATTTATTTATTATTTTTTAAATTAAAACAAATAGTAAACAGTTATTTTCTTTATAATTTTGATAAAATATTTTTATAATCTTATATATTAAAATTTTTTTATTCTATGGAAAAAAAATTAATAATTTATTATTTTTATAAATAATTTTTTTTTAATAAATTTGTTTAAATATTTATATAAGGTAGATAAAATATTTGGTTGAATAATTATGTGTAACAGATTTATCAATTACATTCCAAAATTCCAATGCAATATTATTCTTCCTATTTTAACTTTATCAATTAAATATGACTTTATCTCATTTGTCAAAGCTATTTATGAAAAATTTTTATCAAGTTTTTATCAATTAATTAATTTTCTAACGTATTATACTTTCTATAAATATCCTACTTTTGACAAAATCTTTTCATAATCTTAATAAATAAGATATACTTTAATAATTATAGACAATTTTTTTTTTTTAATTTCTAATATATAATAAAAGTAATTTTATGTTTTAGAAAAAAAAATAGCTTTAGTTAAGTTTTAATGTTAAATAATACGTTTTATTAGTAGAACCAAATTTTATATTCAATAAAATGTTATATAAATTTTAACACATTTGTAAACAGATGGTAGATTTTATTTAAATTGAATCATTGTCATAGAATTAATTTATGAAATATACCTTTTTTTAAAATATCTTTTAATAAATATTCATATTATTCAAAGTACAACAAAATTATTATTGTTGTAATTTTTCTTGTCATATTTATATATCTTCTAAAATATTTAACATTTTTAATTTCTATAAATACATTTTAATTTACATACTTATAATTTTTTATATTTATATATAAATAATTTTAGAGTAAAGTATACCTACTTAACAATAAGATCAGACATTTTTTTTATTGCAAAAAAGATATGATATACTTTTAAAATCTTTTTTTAAAATATTCTAAAAAATTTTAATACATATTTTATTTTTAAAAGACTTTATAAAATATTTTTTTATTTTTTTTTTTACTTGCAACAATAACATTGAATGAAACAAGAACAATAATCCTAAGGTTTAACGTAAATATTAATAAGAAATAATATGTTACAATTCTTTTTCTATAGAAAATATTTTACATTTATTCTACTTTTATTTATTCAAAAAATTTTTTATAATTTTATTTTTACAGGAAATAATTTTTTTATTTTAGACCATTTTACTTTTTACCACATAAAAATATATCAAAAAGATTAAGCTTTATTTGTATTAATATATATATATATATATTTATACATATATATAAACATTTAAAAAGAAAAATATTAATATTAATATATATTTACTATAATGATAAAAAAAGAACTTGATAATACAAAAAGACAATCACCAAAACCTCTTATATTACCATATAAAAAACAATTATCATGCATTGTTGATCATGATCATCAAACTAAAATAATTAATATATTTGCAGGTATGTTTTATTTGTTTATTAATTTTTTTTTAATCTTTTTTTTTAATTATTAATTATTTCAATATAATAATTTAAAATTATTACTTCTTATTTTATTCTTAATTTTATTAATATATTTATAATTTTAGCTGGAGAATATTTTGTACCACCTATTCGGGTTAATGTCTGTTTAAAAAAGTATCGCTCAATAGATGTATTATTAGATGAAATTTCAACACGTATTCCAACATTACGCTTTGGGGCTAGAAAATTAGTTACTGCTGATGATAAAATAGATATTACAAATATTGAACAACTAGTAAATGGAGGTAAATATTTGTGTTCTGACAAGAGGGATATTAAAAAAATTCCTTCATTTGATTGGGATTTGTATGAAAAAAGATTGAAAAGGCAACAAAATTTTAAAACATATTTCAGTCCAACATTATTCTTTGATGATATGAATAAAAAATTAAATAAATTGAAAATTTCAAAAACATCATCGGGTCTTGGAAATCATAATGTCACAAGATCATTTAATAGTCTTGATAAGAAAAATTTTGTTAGAAATAACAGATATTATTTTAGTACACGTCTACCAACAAAAACACAATCAACAAAACATTCATCAAATCATCATTCATTAACAAAATCTCCACATAAAAATAAATTGTCATTAAATAATTGTTTGAATGATAAAGAAATTTCAGTACAAAAAAAAGATACTTTAGTTGAGGAAGAAAAGAATGTAGAAAAAAGAGAAAATATAAATAATGAATGTAATGAAAGTATAAATGGTAAAAGTGATGGTTTATTTATTTTCAGAAGACATGATAAAAATAATAACAAATCTCAAGTAATTCACCAACTGCAAACACCATTAATCTTTTAAAAATATTTTTATTGTGGAAATCCCGTGTATAGCTATATATACATAAATATATGTGTATATATATATGCGGCAGTAATGATATGATATTTGTTTGTAATAGCAAATTAATATAATTAAAAAAAAAATTTCTTTCTAAATTTATCTATAAAAACATTTTTTTTTGTCTTTAATTGACTTTCAAATTCTTTAGTTCATTATCACTTTTGCATATTGTATTATCGACAGCTTCATCTAATGCAATTGTATTTTGTAATGGTTCACCTAATTGTTCATCTTGTACTTCAATTTTTGCCCATCCCATAGGAGATGATGATCCATATATTTGAAAATGTATTCCACATAAAAAAAGAAGTGCTGTTAAAATATAAAAAACATACTTCCAATCATCAGGATTATTCTAAATAGTATATTAATTATTTTAATAATTTTATAGTCAATCAACTTACACTTTTTACAAGTAAACCAATAGTAAATGGTGCCATAACTGAAGCAAATTGTGCCCACATCCTACAATAAGATCCAACTACAGCTGTATATTTTGGTGCTATACAAACAATACTCGTATTATATCCTGGAATATATCCTGATGACATCCCAACTGACATCATAATTAAAACAACTGCCATTAATTTATTTTCACAATCAAAATATGTTACTAAAAAAATTAAGATAGATGCTCCAATTGAACCAATAAAATTAAACATTTTTGTAACATTTGTGTTACTCATTATCATATTTTTTTTTAAGTAATCAGCCATAGTTGCAAAAGTAATTTTTGTTACTAATTGTACAATAAATGGTAAAGCACTCATTATTCCATTTGATGTTAAATTTGCTCTTAATACAGTTTTATAATATAATGGAATATATGTAACTAAACCAACATTAAAAAAATTTTGTGCAAATGAATTTAATGAAGCAGCTAATACTGTACTTGATGTTAATATTTTTTTCCAAGGTATTGTCTAAAAAATTAAATTTATAGAAAAATAAGATATTATTATTCTTATTAGAAAAGTTTTATCCTTACGTTATTCTGAGATACATTTATAACCCTTTTTTTATTACCATTAATAAAATTAATTTCTGCTTGTGTAATTTTTTTATCCAATTCTGGTCTATCTATAACATATAAAAACCATATTGTACAAAAAAATGTTCCAATAATTGCATAAACATAAAATGCAGCCGGCCATCCACCTAATATTTTAATTTGACAAAGTTCTGCTGTTAAAAAAAGAGCTGTTATGACTGATATTTGATTACCAGTTGTTGCAATTGCTACAGCCATACTTTTTTCAAACATTGGAAACCAATCAGCAATAAGAACATTCATACATGGTACTAAAATACCTTGTCCTGTACCCATAATAAAACGTAATACAAGAACAGCATATGGTCCTAAATATTTGGCTGTTAATGGTGTTAAAAATGTTCCTGCAACATTTAATACTGCCCCCCAAAATACAACATATTTTGAGCCAAACCTTGTACAAAGATATGCACCAGGTATTACACTAAAAAGGCCTCCTAAATAAAATGATGTAAATATTAAACTTTGTTCCTGTCCTGACCATTCAAATTCTCCTTCCTAGAATGAAAAAAAAATTAATTTTTTTTTTAATTTTAAATTATTAAACATTTTTTTTCCTTACATAGTGTCTAATTAAACTTGTATTATTATTACCATTCTCATACATGCATTTTTTATCATATTCAGTAAAATTATAACTTCCTACTTCTTGTGACTTTGGTGATTTATTTTTTATCATACAAATCATTGCCATATTGATATTACTTCTCATTAAACCTTCAATTCCTAATGCTAGGGCAAGTAATATGGCAATCCGTAACCTTCGTGAATACGGCGACCATAATAAATTAATTTTTGATGATTCTTTATCTTAAAATTAAAGTAATAATAATAATTTTTTATTCTTATATAAAAAAAAAACTTACTAATTGTAATATTTGTTTTTTCCATTTGTCAATGTTAAAAAATATAGTTTTATAATTATTTAATTAGAAATATGTTATTGTTAATATAATTAGAAAATGTTATAGAAATTTAAGTAAGATTGAATTACTAAAATTATTTTGAAAAAAAAAAATGTAAAAGAAACTTTAAAGGACAAATTTAATAAGAGAGAACAACTGCTAAATAGAAATTTTATATACATATGCATATATATATATATATATATATATATATAATTAAAAAGCTGTAGTAAATAAAAATTAGGGAGATTGACAAAGAGGTGAATACATATAAAATGGATATAATATTATATGATAAAAATGTTGCCATAATAAAAATTTTAATATTAGAACTAAATGATTAAGATTTTTAAAAAAAATTAAAAAATTTTGTAAAAATGATTTAAAAAAAAAATATATGATAAAAATAACAATACTTTAATGAAAATTTTTTTAATTCATTTTAATTGTTTAAAAAATATATATATATTAATAAGATATTTAAAGTATTTTAATTTTTATAAAAATGTTTGTAAGGTTAATATTTTAATTTTAAATAGCTTTATCTTTATTTTGTCAACGTAGACAAAATACAAAGTTTAGATAAGCACAATTTTAAGTTGCCATTTATGTTTATTGGAAAGAAGCATCTTAACCATTTGATTCATGATTTTTTTTAATTATATTATTGAAATTATACCTTTATAAAATTATATTTAAATAATAGTAAAAATAACTTTGCTAAAGAAATAAATAAAAAAAAAAAATTTAAAGCAAAAATGTAATGAAAAACTAAAGAGTAAACTTGGTTAAGTCAACAAAAATCTACGTGTTTAGTAAAGTTTGTCAATTTTGATAACCTTATGAAACATTGTTTAAAAAATTCAAAAGGTGTCAAAATTAATATTTATTTTTATAAAATATAATAAAAATTTAATACTATTATAATTATTTTCTTAAAATTATATTTTAAAATAATTATAAATAATATTGTTTATATTTACTTTAATACAATAAAAAAAATATAATTTTATTCCCCCCGTTTATTAATGCTAGTAAATATTTTTAACCTTATGTTATAGCTATATATACTGATAACAATTATTGAGCATATTAACATTTTTCTGAAATGTTATAAATTAAAATAAAAGAATAAAATGAATTAATTTATATTAAATGAACAGTATTTTAGTTTTTAAATAACTGCATGATAATAAATTTAATAAATAATAGCTTTACTTTTTGATGTTACAATAATTGTTTATCTATATAAATCATATTTTATAAATTCACATAAATTTGAAATATTTTTACTTCATTGTTTGTAAAGTTTATTTTAATAATATGTTCATATACTTTGCTTAACATCTAAATATACATATCAATAACACTTTTGCACTTTTTTTTACCATTTTTTTTTTACTAGTTTGGAAAAACAAAAAAAAATTATTAATATGAGATAAATAATAATAATTAAAGTTGTTATTTAAAAAAATAATTATCTTATTTTCTTTTAAATAATTTATATTTAGAAAAAAAATTTTTTTAATTAACATTCTTAAACTCTTTTTAAAATTTTTAATTAACATTCTTAAAGTCTTTTAAAAATTTTTATCTTATTAAATTTTATTAGTAGTGTAGCATTTTAATCATTTAATTAAAACAGAAATATCTTTATTTATGAATCAATGAAAAATTAACTACTAATCACGCAATTTTCTATACATAATTTTATTTATATTTTATATTACTACAAAATTTATTTTTTTTTCTCTGTTATAATGATTATAAATATATTATAGACAAAAAAAAATAAAATATTTTTAATACTTTTTTCTTCCATTTATTTTATTTACATTTATTTTATTAAATATATAAAAATAATTATTATTTTCTTTTAATATTATTTTACTTAAATTTTAGAAAAATTTCTATTACTTTTTAAATACAATTAATGGCACATTATAAAAATAATCTTAAGTTAAAAAAATTGATGGCTAATATAAACATATTTTCTTACCATTATATTAATTTAACAATTGAAGAAAAATATATATATATATAAATAAAATTAACCACTGTTAGTCGTCTTTAGTTTATATATTCATATTCTAGTCTGTCATTATAGTTTTGTTGTATAATAATGTTTTTATATAAATCTTTTTAAAATTTTTTTTGTTAAGAAATAAAAATATATATTTTTTTTTGCATTTTGCAAAATAAACACTTAAAATTGATATTTTTTAATCTATTATTAAAAAAATTTTGTTATTTTCTAATGTTATTTGTGAAATATAAGAAATTGTAAATGATAAACGATCAAATCATTTTAAAATTTTTTCTTCGTCTTTTATCTATATAATATAGTTCTACCAACCAATCTTGAGTATAATGTGGAATATATACATCGTCATCAAAGAATATATATATATTATATTATATATATATATATTATATTATATTATATTATATATATAGATACTAATGGCAGAGACAAAAGTAAAAATGGTTGTTGTAAGTCGCCACCAACACAGCAAAAACTATGGTGTACAACTATGTTTAACTCAGACAGTTGAACTAGCTCAATCGACATTACCATCTTATAGTAAATGTTGTAAAGAAACTTGGGCTAACGCTAACTAGTGTATAAAAGATCTTCTCACTGTAATATATACACCTTTTTTTTTTTAAATTTTAAAAGATAAATGCATTTAAATGACAAAATAAAATAAAAATAATTTTTATAAATGTTTATAAATTTTTTTTTTATAGATAAAAAATTTTTTCATGTATTTTAAAAAATATAATTTTATCTATTTTTATTTTTAAAAAAATAGTACTAATTTATTATTATAACGAATTTTATTTTTTAATATAATTTTTTATAAAGCTTAATTTTATGTTATGTCTAATATATATATTTTTTTAACCATTCCAAAATTTTTATTTAAACAAATTATAAGAAACACATTTTTGCAATAATTCTTAATGTACCATCAATTCTACTATATTTGTACGCGTGATAGTATTATAATATTAACAAACTTTTACCCTCTAATTTTTGCAAAAAAGGAGGACACCAAAACTTGTTTACTCTTATGGTTGCATTAAAATTGTTTCATTCTTCCTTTTTAATACATGCAATGCTTTTTAAAGCATATTCTTATATTGTTTATCCTTGAACACTCATCACTCATATTTAAACAACCGTTAAAAAAATATTTTTTACTTCATGAAACTTTTCTCTAAAATATGATGTATAATTTAATTTCATTAAATTATATATATTGTATATATTATTAAAATATGGAAAAGTGTTAAATATATATTACTTTTTAATTTAAAATTAATGTATACTATTCCTATTCATCTTATATATACAACTATAGTATATTTTTAACAATCTTTATGATAAGACCAAATTTTTATGAAAATATAATAATTAATTTAGTTGTCGTTTATTTATCACTTTATTTGAAATATAATAAAAAGTAATTATTATAAAAAAAAAGAAAAAAAAACTTGTTAGTAATATGATATGTATATTTTCTTTTAATAATATATTATATAGTCAAACAGTCATTTATGATCTCCCTCCAAAATTATCCTTTTTAATGCCTTAGAGGTGAAAAAGTTAATCTTTTAATATGATATTTTATCTTACTTCTGTTTATCGGAAACATTAGGTCAATTATGGCAACATATTGGCATTTAAATAAAGGTATATATTATCTGCTATGTTGCCGAAAATTATAAACTAGGTCAAAGAGGCGGATAAATTATGCTTTTTTGCATGCCCATAAATAGCATATATATTTTAAGCATCATTATAAATCTTCAATTATATATGTTCCCTCTATTAGCACTTCAGATTACACTTTTTGAAACAGATGTGGTGAATTGTTATTACAATTTTCATTGCCACATGACATGTCGATTTTAGTCTTTGTAATTTGGTATATAGTCAAAATATACATATATATATATGTATTAAACAAATGTCAAATAGTAAAAAATGTATTCTTTACATACTACTTTATTCTTCATTTCAAATCTAATAATTAAACAAACTTGTGCCAATGATCGTATAGTGTGTTAATATATATAATATTAAACATATAAAAATTTCTTAATATTAATATTATAACTATTTTATATAATTTTTCTCAAAATTAATACATTCGTATGTATAAAAATAAAGATAAAAGTTTATTTTTTGCTATAAATTTTTTTTTTTTCTATAAAATATATTAAAAAATTTTTAATATATAATATGATTAAAATTTGCTTAACATAAAATTATTCTTAAGATTTATTCATATTATTAAATTATCATGTAATATTTTATAATAAAAAAATATAAATAATACCAATTAAGTAGTATTTAAATTAATCTTTAAATTGTATATACTCTTATTCTATTTATGTATATAATATATCGATTTTTTAACTATTGACTATTGTTTATTTGAATTTAAAATTATTAATCTTCTATTTTTCAGGGTACTTTTTTTAGATAGTAAAAACCACCTTTTTGTAATTTTTTTTATTCAATTATTTAACTTCTATTTAAAGGTTAATTTTGTAATTGCTAATTTTTTATTTTTTTTTAAAATTCTTTTAATTATTTTTTAATAATAACACTGTAAGAATTTTTGTTTTTGTAAAATGGATTCATCTGAAGGTAATAAAAAAGCTAATTCCCCTGCCGCTACTACCCCAGCTGAAAGTAAACCTGATGCTCCATCTTCTACTAAGAATTCTTCCGGATCTACATCACCAGTTAATAAGGAAAGTGGAAGAGATTCAAGTAAAGGAAATACATCTGAAAACATCAAAACTAATGGTCCTACTTCACCAGGAAGTAAAGGACAAACAAAAGGAAATGAGGACAAAAAAATTTTTGTTGGAGGAATTCCATACGATATATCTAATGAAGAACTTAGCAAATATTTTGCTCGTTTTGGACCTGTTGCTCAAGTCCAAGTAAAGTATGATCGTCTTACCAATAGATCAAGAGGATTTGCTTTTGTTGAATTTGAAACAGCTGCTGGTTGTACTAATGCCTTAAGTGTTAGAGTTCAAAGTATCAATGATAAAACAATTGAAGTTAAACCTGCTAAATCTCGTGAAAACAAAAAGGTTTTTGTTGGAGGACTTCCATCAGATTTCCCAGAGGCTGATTTAAAAGTTCATTTTGAAAAATTTGGAAAAGTCGAAGATATTGAATGGCCATTTGATAAAACATCAAAAGTTCACAAAAATTTTGCCTTTGTTGTTTTTGAAGAAGAGGCAGCTGCTGATCGTGCTGCTGCTGAACAAAAACAAATGTTTGGCGTTCGTGAATGTGATGTTAAAAAGGCTGTTCCACAAGGAAAACGTTTCGTAAGTAATCACCGTAATTTGCAAACTTTGAGAAACTTTAGTGGGGCTTATCGTTGTCAAATGAATATTGCTAATCCTAATTGGTATCCACAAGGTTGGAATGGATTAGCAAGTGGCCCTATACCAAACTACAATCCAGCTGGATGGGCTCCTGATTGGTATCCAAGTACAATTTATCCACAAAATGGATCTGGTGGATATGGTGGATATCAAAATAATGGTAACACTGGATATGAAAATTACCCTTCAAATGGAGGAAGAAATAATCAACGTTACCCTCAAACACAATTTCAATGAAGTAAAATGATACAAAAAAAAATGTTGCAGTATCATTTTTCATTTTTTCTTGTGTATACACTAAAAGTTTTTCAAAACACATTAAACACCATTTTAAAAATACAACATTTTTTCAACAATTTTCAAAATCAAATTTTATTACAATTATCTATCTATCTTATTTTTTTTTCAAATAATTGTCTAACAATGTTTAAAAAAATATATTAAATTAGGCAATTCTTAGATTAGTATGCTGTTATAGGAATTCAGTAATGGAGAAGATCTTTTTGCCAGTAAAGTATTTACTATACTTAAATGCCTCAATAAATGGTTTTTTTTTTTTTAAGAAAAGAAAAACAATTTTACATGAACAAAAAATATCATTATTAAAATTATCAATATCTCAATCTTCTAACCTTCCAAAAAAACATCTATGCAACTTAATCTCAATAAAAAAATTTTACTTTAACAAAAATAGAACAAGTTTCTCTGTGTGTCGCATCATCCACAAACCTTAAAAAAACAGAATTTTTGATTTTGAAAAAATGTACAAATATTGTTGTATAATTACTTCCTCTTTTTTTCATTTATCCTTATGATAATTTGTTGTTGTTTAAACATAAATTAACATATTTCATAATTTTATATATATATCTATACATATATATTTTAATATTTTTTTTTTAAATGCAAAGAATATTTTTTTTAGGGATTTTTTTTAAAATTTAAAACAATATCATCAGCATATCCTAATGTATTTTTAATAAAAAAGAATACTTTTATTAAAAAAACACGGTACTATTTCCCTTAACAAATAAATTTTAAGTTTTCGTTTTAAATAAAAAAAAATAATATAATATATCACAGAATTAATAAAATAAGATATAAACTTTGTTATAAATTAAAATTAAATAACTGCACTACTTCTACTATTAAATTATTTATTCTCGAACGTAAAATCAAATATATTAAAATAGAGATAAATTCATATGATTTATTTAGTAAATTATAAAAATTTTTTATCAAAGTATAAAAGAATTCGTTATTTTATCTATCTTAATAACGGAACGATGTGTAGATTTACTTTAAAAACCAAAATGTAAAGCTACAAAATTTTTTAGGTTCTTTTTGAAAAATCTATTAAAAGTTATCTTTGAAAAAATTATATTTTACTGAAAAATTCGTTTTTAAAATCTTAAATTTTCAAAAATGATTTGTAAATTCATATTATCAAGACTCATTATATCTTTGTACTAAATGTTGAATTAAAATGTTTTTTTTGCGTCATTTTACGGTGTTAATTTATTTTTGAAGCAGAATCCCTACGTTGTTTATTTTTTTAAAAATAGTTTTGTTTTCTTCTTCAGCAAAAAAAATGGTTCCAATTACGTTTTAAAAATTCAATTTTTCTCTAATATATGGTAAGGAGTTTCTTCTAATAGATAATAGGGATTAAAAATTTAATTTTAAAACAGAAAAAGGTATTTTTTTTCTTTATAATATAACTTTTTCATTGTAATTGTATTCTTTTTTTAATACTTAATAAAAATAAGCTAAAACACAAAAATTATTTTATATTTAGAAACCTTTCTAAAGCTTCTTCATTCATAAATTCTCCAGGATTAAAATTTCTTGTTAACATATTTAAATTGTAAAAAATTTTTTAAACGAAAAATAATAAAGATTTAAAGAAACTTTTATAAAAAAGATATTATAAAAACTTTAATTTTAAAAATTCAAAAAAAAAGTGTAGTTTGCAATATCAATCAATTTTTTTTTATTTTTTCTTTTCGATTTTTAAGATAAAAGTAAATATTTAGGAAATAAAAGATATGAAATTTATTAAATTTTTTAAGGTCGTATTTACATATTATTATCATGTGATATTGATGATGGTAAAAAATCTATTTTATAAGATTTGCTTGTAATTGATGAAATTGATGTTGAAGAATAATCTTTATTACTTCTTAAAGATAAAGAAGATTCTTTTGTGACTAATGAGGGTTTTTCTTTAAATAATGATATAGATGAAATATTGTGTAAAGAACCTTTTGACTTTATATCATTTTGTTCGCTTTGTGTAACACGAAATTTTTGCCATTGTTGTCGATATGCCTCATATCTTTTTCTTGCTTCATCACTATATTGTTTAGAACCAGTAAATTTTCCATTTGAAAAATAATCTAATTATTAAAAAAAAATAAATAAAAACTTGATTACAGTAAATTACCTTTGTTTTTGTTCATTATTTTGTCTGTTTCATAGTACCTTAAATTTGGATACCTTGAAATTATATCATTTTTACACCCCTTAAAAAGATCTTTTTCACAAGAAGTTATCGATCCCCTTTCGTTTGGTGGTAATGGTGGTGGTGTTGGTGTTAAAATAGCATGTTCATAAAAAGCTAAAGAAGGGCTTAAGGATCGTGATGGTAAGATATTTTGAGCAATTGATGGATTGGCTGAAACAAAAATAATATTAGAAAGGTTTTTAATACTTCAAACTAAAAACTTGGCTTTTATGTTTATATTAATATTATTTTCAATAAAACAACTCACAGAAACAAGCACAACTTGATTAAATTATTAGTTTGATAAAATTACTGATATCAATAACTGAAATAAAAAAGCGATAATTACTGAAAACTTAAAATTGAGCATGCTTTATCTCAAATCATAAGATATAAGCAATTATTATAAACTTTCAACAAAACATTGTAATTTCGTAGACAAATTAAAACAATAATTAGATAATTATTAATAGACAAAAAAATAAGAAGTTATCACAATACAAGTTTAACATCAAATATCTATTCATTACGAAATGGTGAAATTTCTATAAGTTCTTCATCATCAGCAAATATAACACTAGCACCATCATTAATTTCATGAAAATCTGTTATATAAATTGGTTTATTAGGATCTAAGTTTGGTTTTCTTAATGTATCTAATTCACCTGCTTCTACTTTTATTGCAGAATCAACAAAATGTTCCATATTTAATTGATGTAACTCATTTTCTGGTATATTAAATTGATCACCTAAATTTTTAACTAATTGCTTCATAGTAAGTTTTTTTCCACCAAACCATATTGCTACATTTCCAACATTATCTATTTTTCTACCAAAATAATGAAGTTTTCTTAAATAATCAGCTGCAATTTCAATAGCAATTGTTGTTAATGCTAAACCAATAACACAATATAATAAAGTAACTATTAAATAACGTTGACTTTTTGGTACTAAATCTCCTAAACCAATTGTTGTTAAGGTAACAAAATTAAAATAAATTGCCTTAAAATATATTTAATATGTATAATTATTTTGTTTTTTTATTTATTAATTAACTTACTTTAAAAAAATCCATCTCAGGTTCATATGATGCTATAATAAATGAACCAAAAACTATATATAATACAAAAGCTATAAAAAGACTTAGTGCTCCATATTTTTCAAAAGGATCTTCTTCTTGAAAAATTTCACTTTCATCATCATCATCATCATTAACAATAATATTATTATTATCAAGAGTTTCAATTTTTTCTGTTTCAATAGCAAAAGTTGTTTGTTTTTTTATTTTATTTTCAGTATTAATATTTTCTTTTTCCATTGATAAAACATTAGTTGTATTACCATTAACATCAACCATTGACTCTTTAAAACTATTAATTGAATTTTTTTTTATAAGTTGCTGCTTACTTTTTGATTTATTTAAATTTTTTCTTTTTTTGCAACATTTCAAACAATATTTAATACAACAATACATTGGTTTACTCCATTGTTTAAGAATTTCAGCTAAAAATTTACCAAAATTAGCAATTGCTAACATTGTAAATGGTACTCCAATTAATCCATAAAAAATAACAAATAAACGTCCTGCTGTAGTTTGGGGTGCTGTATTACCATAACCGATTGTTGTAATAACTGTAAAACAAAATAAAATTGCATCCATTAAAGTCCAATATGTATAATTTTCATCATCAGATAAAATATCTTTAATAAAAAATAAATCTTCTAAATTAATATCATTGAAGAAAGTCTTTTTATCATTAGTATCGTTATTATTTATTAATTCTTTTTGTATGGTAGTATTTTGTAAAGAAATAGCGGATGGATTTATTGTTTGTATTGATAAATGGTTATATGATGATGGTGATTCATGTATTGTATGTAACAAATCTTCTTTATAACATTCATCTAGAATTTTAAGCATTTCAATGTTAATGGCATTTTCTTTACAACTACTCCCTTTAGAGATAGTTTTTAATGCACTTATAACACAACGTCTTTTCCGAAGCACTATAATTTTTTTTTTCAAAACAATCATTGTAAATAATAATAAACAACTTACTTCTTGGCTTTCGTTTTGTATGATATAAATTATTTTTACCATTTTTTAATGTACTATGATTGTTCTTTGAAGTATACATTGAGACATCATATTTTACATTATTTAAACTTGTTGTAACATATTCATCAAGAATCATGTCTTTTTTATTTTTATAAATTTCGTCATCATTCAAAAGTAGTAATTTTTTATTTCCCTATAAAAAAAACAAATAAATTATTTTTTTTTTTATTTTTTAGAATAAAAAATTGTTTTGTATTATGTTAATAAAGTTATTATCTTTAATACAATCAACATTGATTCTTATCATGACTATGCTAATTTTGTAAAATAATAGAAATATTGTTGTAAAATACTTAAAACTTACATTCTCTTGCTTACTTAACAATTCCACAGAGAATTCTTTCTTGTTCAAAGAATCTTTTGGAACTGCTTCAATATTACGTATGGCTATGGCACCTACGATAACATATACACCAACAGCAATAATTATACAAAAATGAAGAGCATATGGTGCCAACTAAAAAAATAAGTAAAAAAAAATGAGTTATAATATTGGATACAAAAATTTTTGTTAAAAAGTTTCTTAAATATACCTTATTCATATCAAGTTTTTTAGAACTTGTAAAAGATGAATATCTTCTATTGTAAACCATTTTCAAAAGGTAATTATTAAATAAAAAAAATTTAATATAGGTTTTTACATATAAATTTTAAATATCCATAAACAGCTAAATAAAATAAAAACAATAACTATAATATTTGAAAAAATTATACTATATAATATAGAAAAAGATCATTAACATTTTCAAAAAAAATATGATAAATGAAAGATAAGATTCTTTTTGATTAATTATATTACTATTCATTATATGAAATTATAAATACCAATATACTTAAAAAAGTTTCAAAGTAATTTATATTGTTTAAAATATATTATGTTATTTAAAATATAAAACTACAAAAACGCCAATTGTTATTTTTGCAGTAAATATCATTTCTTTAAAAGATTATATTTTCATTAAACAAAAACATGCAGATTTATTTGTTATATAAACCTGATAAAACTTCATCTTCTCACACTTATTCTTTTTTATTGTGAAAATAATAGATAAATAAAAAAGAAAATAAAGAGTTTTTAGTTAATATATTTTAGTAAATTTTTATATACACATATTAATGTTTCAAACTTAAGAATGGAAACTTGGAAAAACCTTTTTTAAGAAAATATATTGTTTACAAAATTGTTTCAAATTTGTTTGTTGTGAAATTTTAGACTCCTTAAAAGTAGAAATGATATAGAAAAATAAAAGAAAAAGTACACGTCTAAGTTGGATCTATGAAATAACTAAATATATATAACTTTAGTTTATTCATTTACTAATATTTTGTTATCAGTCATCTTAAGAGCTTTATATCTTCATAGACGAAAACAATTTAGTAAGGTCATAAATACATTTTTATGTCAGAAAGAACAAAGTACCATATATAATAAAAGATAAAAATGATCGTATACTTTAAGTTTACTTATCTCATCAAAATCTTAATATTATAACATGAAGTCATCAAAGATAAAGTTAAATATTTTGGATGTTATGAAAATTGCTTTACTCGGATATTTTCTTTTATTTTGATAATCAAATCACTCAATCAAAATATTGTAAATATATTTACATATTTTATATAATTTTAGAAATTAATTTTTAATATTTCCGTTATAAAGATAAAGTTTTGTTCTAAAATGAGTTTGTTTAACTCAATAAAAATAAGGAATAAATATGTTTACAATAAATGAATGTATTCTTGAACATTATAACAATGTAACAAAAAGAGTTTAAAATTAATTCACACAACTTTTAAAGAATTTTTAATAGAAAGAATGAAAGAAAATGATTGTATTATAATTATAAAATAGTAAAAAGAAGACATACTAATTTAAAAATGCCTATAAGGGAAAATTAATAAGTAAAGAGGTCAAAAAAGTGACTATTTAAAATGAAGGATTTTACAAGAAAAGAGGGAAATTTAATAATTCTTAATAGAAGATTAAAGTTAAAATTTTACCATTTTATCTTTTTATTTTCTTTAATTGATCTTAATATACTTTCTTTTTTTTTATAAATTTCTTTTAAAATTATTAAAAACTAGACATATTTTTTAATGATAATAAAAGAAAATTAATGTTTAAGAATGTAGAACAAAATTTTATTAATTTTCCTTTTTTTAAATTGATTAAGACAACAATAAATAAGATATTTAAATTAATAATTATTTTATATTACAACAAACAAGACGTTGGTAAAATATTTTGAAAAAAAATTTAAAATTGAGATAAATATTTTTTTTTGCTAAATATAAACAATAAAAATAAATAAAAAAAATTTTAAAAATATAATTGATAGTAATCAAATATATTTTTAAAAAGATTATTTTATTTTTATTTAATCTTATCATATTTTATTTTTAATATTTGTTGAAATATGTCAAATTATTAAAAATTTAAAAAAATAACTTGAAAATAATTATTTTTATTATGAGAAGAATATGAAAACACCAATAAAATAACAATTATTATTTTCTTATAATTTCTTAGTTTTTAATACTATAACTTTTTTTGTTAATATTTAATTGATAAATAAATATCCCTTTAATTTATATGTAAAAGTTATTTTTATGATAAATGGTATATTTTAAGAAACATTTTAACAAAAATAATAATAGAATAAATGTTTTGATAAAGTTTGCATAATAAAAACAAGAGGTATATAAAATTACCTTCTTAAAATAAACTTTTAGCTTTATACAGGAATCATTATTTGTTTTGCCTTTTTGACTTTCTAAATTTATCATATCAAATTTAGTAGATTATTAGAAATAACGTATCAATTGCCTTAAAATGGTAGTGTTAAAAATAAAATTTTTGCCTGTTTTGAAATATCTGAAAGAAAAATTAAATTATGTAATAAAAGTATTATATTTTTATAAAGTATGTTTAAATTGATATTAAAAATTTTATCTGTATATATAATTAATTATTTTTTTTATAAAAATTGATATTTAACAAATCAAAAATCATAGTTTATAGTAAAGGTTGTTAATACTGATTAAATTAAGATATTAAAAGCAATAGATAATAGATGGATCATTATTTTAACTTAAAATTCAAAAAGCATTCCTTTTAACAATTTAATTTATATTTAATAAAATATATCTACAAATTTATTTTATGTAATAGTAATGGAAATTACGTAAATTAAAAATTTTATCCTTAATTTAATAATTTTAATCCATTTTATATATTAAAAATAAAAACACTCCCAAAAATAAATAGGTAAAAAGATAAATAAAAGATAATAAATTTTTAATTTTATTTTCAGAAATTAATATTAACTTTTTTAAATTTTTTTACAAATGAATAAGTAACATTAAAGGATAATTATTTCAATAAATTAAAAATATAATTTTTCATCAGATGTTACTAAGATAATAATAATAATAAATTAATTTTTTTTTATCAATATACATTTTTATTTACTCAATATTATAATTTTATCTATCATTTTTTAATAAAAATTTTACGAATGGGAAAATAAAAATACTGGAAAAAAAATTATGAAGACATATAAATAATATTTACTTAATTATATTATCAAAAGACAACTATTTCAATATATTTAAAAAATCTTATTTTTAATAAAAACTGTGTATTAAAAAATTTTAGAAGAAACTCATAAATAAACCATCTTTTGTTTTATCAAAAAATATTTTTTATTGTGAAAATAAATTTTATGAAATTTGAGAAAAGAAAAGTTAGATTAATGTACTATTATACACAAAATAAATATTATTAAGTAAAATCAATTGATAAAATTATTTAATCATAATGATTATAGTTTTATTAGTTAATAATATCTGTGAGAAATATTTCTTTGTCTATTTAATTATTTTTAAAATTTAATAAAAAAATTCAAAACTAAATAAAATGTTTATAATCATATTTTAAAACAAATTGATATAATAAATATAATTAAAACTAATTTTTCAATTTTTTCTTCATTAATTATTATAATAAAACGGTTAAAAAATAACTTTAATATATATTTTTGAATATACAATTTTTTTTAATTTTTAATATTAAACATTGATGAATTATTTGTATGGATAAAATAAATACAATAATTTTAATGGCATTAAATATTAAGATTTAACTCCAACTTTTACAAACATTATTATTTATTTATTTATTCATTATTTAACATCTTTATAATAATTATTAAGATGCCTAACATATGTATGGATTAAATGTAAAAGATATAAATGAATTAATAATGGTACATCACATCGTATATTTATTCTTTTTTAAATGAAAAATTAAAAAGGTCCTACATAAAACTATAAAAAAAATTTTTTTACATATATTATAAATATATGATCATTTCTTAACTTTAAAAAATATATTTAAAATATTAAAAAATTTTGATAATATACTTAAAATTTTGTTAAAATTTTTTGAACACAAATTTATTTTACACTAAGAAAATATGTTTTAATATTAATGTTAGGCATTAAAAAAGCCAAACTATTAATTAATTGAGTAAATATTTAGACATTATATCTCTTTTAGTAAAAGTAAATAGTTTTAAATTTGTTAACTATTTGTAATAACCATATGAAAATTTATTGTCATTCCCAGAGTTTATAATTTTTAGAAAGCATTTAATGAGATGAAAAATTTTAAAGCCAATAGAAAAAGAAAAAAATTACATTTTTTTTTGGATTAAAATGAAAAAGTAAGCTTATCAAAAAATGTTTTCTATTAAAATCATGTTTTGATAAAAAAAACAATTAGTGTCTTAAAGGAAAACTGTCAGCACAAAAAACTGAACAAAATTAATTCTTTTTTTGGCAACTCTTTTACCATTGTATCTTTCTCTGAATAATAGAAAAATATTCTTTGTTAAAATCAATCCTCAAGAGGAAAATCGAACGAAAATTGTTGAAAAAAACTGTTTTATTACTTCACACTAAATCATTTAAACTTTCTTTTTCTTAAATGATAAAAAAAAAAGTAATACTCTCATGTGAAATATTCAAATCTATTATTAGTCATCAATTATAAAAAAAAACTTTTAACATTAAACATTTGTAGTATGTAATAAATTGTTTTCTTTTGAATGTTAAAATTGGAAAAATGTTTATCACTTCAGGTGAAACAAATTACTTTCATGATTTTTTGATAAAAAATATACCTTTTTTATTGTTAATAATTTATTTTCTAAGATAATAAGTACTTATAATTTTGTTATACTAATAACTTATTACAATTTTAAGAAAAATTAATTGTAAAATAAAAAGCGTTGTCTTTTTTGTATATGCCTATGAATATGTGTTTTATTTTAAAATAAACAAGTGTTTTCTATAATACTTTTTTTACAGATAGCAAATATGACATCGCTTTCTGAATTTGTTTCTGAACAACGAGGTAAAAATCAATCAGGAATAGGATCAATCACAAATTCAATAAAATCATTTGGTATTGGACAACGTTTAACTGGAGTTCTAAACAGTTGGAATGGAAGAAATACAAACAATGATGATGTTAGTGAACCATTAATAAATGGAAACGACGAAAACAATGATACATCATCATCTTGGTTTAATTTATCAAATCGTAAAAATAATACTGATAATAATGGTGATTGTTTTGGTCTTGGATATCTTCAACGTGTTGGTTTAACAGTAATGTTTCTTATAATGGCAATTATTTGTTTTGTTTCTGCAGGATTTCTTATTCCAGTTTTAGTATTTTATACAAAGAAATTTGCCACTCTTAACACAATTGGTTGTATATGTTTAATGACTGGTATGTCTTTTTTCATAGGATGGCGAAATTTTTTTAAAGTTCTTGTCTCTGATAAAAGACGTACAGTATCATTTACATATATTTTATCAATCATTTTGACATTGTTTGTATCAATTTCTGTAAGTTTTTTTTATACATTTTGAAAAAAAAAGTATAATTATATCTATAATTTATAAAAATGGGAAACTTTAGGCTAATTATATAATTTATATTAAGAAAAAAAAAACTTTTATTATTCCAAATCATTTCTTTGTGCATATAAAAAATAAGTAATATATATAATAAAAATAAAAAAAATAGATAATAATTAAAAAGAAAAAAATACAATTATTCTTTTTAATTATTTTTTTTTGTATATATAACAATTTACAATTATTTGTTGGTATAAAATCTTATGTAGCCAATACAAGCAATTAGTGAGATTTTGAGTATCAATCATGAATGTTGAAATATTACAAACTATTGACAAGATGTTTAGTTATGAATCTGTCATCATTTTAACGAATTCTTCATAATCAATCTAAAAATAGATATTTAAGTAAATTTATTAAGTATATTATTTTATTTTTAAAAATCCCTTTTACTTCTTGCTATTTATATAAATCATTTTCTCTAGTACAATACCAAATTGTGACATATCTAAGTAAATATGTCAAAATAAAATTTATCAGATTTTCTTTTTCAATAAGATTAACTTTCAATTCTTTATAACTTCCTTTATATTATTTTAAATAAAATGACAAATTATTACATGGTTTAGACAATCTAACATTTGTTTTTTAGCTTTCATTTAAATATATTATTCTTGTTAGCAACTCATATTATATATAATATGTTATCTACCATTATTCATGGGATAAAAACCATTTATATATCACAAATATAACAATTTGATGTAGTATTTTTATTTTAACAATAAAAAAATTGTAAGAAAATGCACTTAAACTTTAGAAACTATTCTTGAATAAGTAAAATGTCAAAGGATATTTATTACTTATTATTCTTAACTTTATCAATTTTTTTAAAAAAAATATATATGTATATATCTGCTATATATATATTTTAAAATGAAAGAAAATGTTTTATTTATAACCTGTCTATTTAAAATGATTGTATATTTTATATGAAATATAATGGCATGAATGAAGTATGCTTAAAATGAGATAACAATTTCATTAAATAAGAGAAAAAATTATCTTACATTTTAAAAACTTCTAATAGACAAGTATTTTTTTTTTTTTGTTATTTCAAAAATATTTGCGTGTAAAAAAATGTTTTATAATAAGAAACAATTTATTAACTTTTTGTTTAAAATGTTGTAATATCACATGATTTATATAAAAAATATAATATATTAAAATTGATCATAAGTCAAAAAAAGTTTAAAAAATATTTGATAGATTGAAAGATGATAAGGTTAAAATTTTATCAAAAATTTTATAAAACTAAATAATAATTAACTACACTTTTTTTTTACTTTTGAATAATTAAATAGTAATTATATTGAAATACGTTCTACATGTTTTTAATACTGACATCACTTCCTTTATATTATAAAATTATTTATAAAACAAATTCCAAAAATAAAAGATAAGTTATCAGGTTTTGTTTACATTTTAATGATACTTTACTATTTCTATTATCTAACCATTATAAAAATATTTTTGCACTTGCTAAAACTAAATGTTAATAGAATTAATGCTAATTCACTAACATAATAGATGTATTTTAAAGTTAAAGAACAATGATTATTTTATCTATAATAATTGTTAAAAGAATCATAGCAATTAATTATTTATCTTTGTGAATAATTTACTTTCAAAAAAGAATGTGAACAATGTATAATAACATAATTTGAATAACTTTATTTTTTTTTACTCACCTGACCATCACCATCAATATCTACTTCCGCGATTATTTCATCCACTTCTTCATCACTAAACTGTTCTCCCATATGAGTCATAAAATAACGAAACTCATCTGCTGTAATATATCCATTTCCATCTCTGTCAAAAACACGAAAAGCTTCCCGAATCATTTCACTATCATTTTCTTTATTCATTCTTTTCATCATTTGGCAAAATTCAGGAAAATCTATAGTTCCACTTCCGTCAATATCTACCTCATTAACCATATCAAGTAATTCTTGTTCAGTAGGATTTTGACCAAGAGATCTCATTGCAACACCTAATTCTTTAGAAGAAATAGAACCATTTCCATCCTAAAATATTTAAATTATAACCTTTTTTTTGCTACAAAAAACAAAACCTTATCAAAAAGTCGAAATGCCTCTTTATATTCAATCAATTCTTCATCAGTAATTCCTTCTAACTCAGCTTCTTGATGATTATTATTTTTCCATCTGTTAAACAGTGATAGTTTTCTATTTTGGGACATATTTATAAAAACAATATATATAATAAAATTTAAATAATTTTTTTTTTCTAAAAATACAAGTTTATTTTAAAATATAACTAAAAATAAAAGATATTTTAATAAATTCTTTTTAGTTAACAAATATAAATTTATAATTTTAAAATAAATATCAATTAAAATGAAGAATTAGAAAAATATTACAAATATAATATAAATTATAATAATTGATACTTAAGTCAAATTTATGACATTCCAATGATAATGTTATAAAAATTGATGTCACATATATATTCACATAAATCCTTTCATTTATAGATATATATTAAAAAATTTAAAAACGACATAGAAAATTTATCTTATTAATATATAAATTTCATTAATATAAAAAGCCCTACCTCATAATCGAATTTAGTGTATACTAAAATAATGATATTAAATGTTATTAAGATAATACATATATTTTTTTAGTTTAAATAGATGTACCTAAATTTTTAATGACTTATCAATTAATATATTATAAGAAATATTAAATATTACACTTTGTCTAATAAAATAGTAGTTTGATTTAAAATATTTTATATATAACAAAAAAAAAAAGAAAAATGTTTTAAAAGATCAAAAGGTATTTTATTAAAAAATCTAACAATAAAATACTAGCGGAAATAATTTTTTTACCTCCCGGCATATAAATTGCTTAAAAAATAAAAAATGAATAGAAAATAAGATATCTATTCATGATAATATGCACAGGGAAATAGCGTTTTGTTATTCAACGATGATAGCTTCAAATAAATTTTAACATATTTCTAGAAAATGATAGTTAGGGACAAAGGGTGGTACATATGTTAGTTCAATTTCGACATATTTTTCTAAAGGCGCATTGTTTTGAAAATAAATATATAAAAAATATAAAATAAATTTTATTTTTATAGAAATTTTTAATTATATATATTATTTAATTAACGGTAATAATAATAATAAAAAAATGAGGAAGTGGATAATTATAAGAGTGTGTTTTTTTTCTATATATGATAATTTTTAATGATCAAAATTTTGTTTTTAATATTTTGTTTTAAAATATATTATATTCTTAAAATTATTTTAATAAAATATAAATGAAATTTTGTTAAAAACTTATTTTAAAATCACTATTTTAAAGAAAAAGGAAATGTATTAATTGCAATAAATAATATATTATTTATAAGATTTACTTGAATTTACTTATTTTCTTTTTTTTTTAAATAATCTCTAACTTTAGTACAGTATTAAAATTTTAAATTATTGCTTTTTTTATAGTGATCGTTGGAATTAGATTTTAAAACGAAAACAATAGTATGTGTTTTCAAATAAAACGTATAACATTAAACGTATTACTATATTTATACTATATATTCTTCTACAAATTTGGAAACAAAAGATGGCATTTTAAAAATGTCATGTAAAAATTTTAAAACTTTGTTTGGTTTTGACTTTTTGTTTTGTGATATATAGTAATAAAATTTAGTCGTCAAATTTTTTTTCATAAATATGATAAAATAAAATAGTGTAGTTGAAAAATATTTTTTTATAACTATATAAATTTTTGTTATAAGGTGTTTATAAAAATAAAAAAATAAATTAAATTATAAAATTTTTCATTTTTGATAAAGAAATTATATAATATGGGGATAATTTTCTTTTATTATTTTAATATAATATTGACTTGTATTTTTAAATATATAACGTTTACTTTTATGAATTAAAAAAGTTAAACCTATATAATTTAAAAACAAGCAATAAAATATTAAAAAAACAACAACTTAATATTAAAAAGATTTTTCAAAATAAAATTAATAATATTAATAAAAAAAAAATATGCTAGAATAAAAAGTTATGCTATATAAATTTTCATTTTTTTTTTTTAGATTAACAGTGTTATACTAACTACTATAGCAGCTATTTTTCAAATGTTGGCGTTAGTATGGTAAGTGCACAAATATTTGGTAATTATACAAGTATTTTATCATTATTATTTATGTAAAACATATGCATTTAACAATATAAATTGGGTTTAAAAAAAGTTCAATTTTAATTTGAAAAAAAAATATAAACATGAAATGATTAGAATTCTGTGTTAAAATTGAGCAAATAAGATACTTGTAAAATTTGATTGTTATGAAATTATACATTTATATTTTACGTAAAAAAATATCTTATTATATTTTCAATTTGTTTTGAAGGAAATTATTAGAACTAAAAAAATACGGAAATAGCAAAAACATATATACTTTTTAATATTTTTATTTTTAGGTTTTTAATAACGTTTCTTCCGTTTGGTGAAAAAATTTTAAACTTTTGGAATACAATTATTTTTGGATCACGTGTATCTAATGTTTTACCTATCTAAGAAAATTTAATTTATTTTTATAATTTTTTAGTATTGACGCAATTAAACTACTTGTATTAATATGATTAATATAATAGTTTTGATAAAATTATATCAAATAAAAATAATTATATATATTTTATTTGCAAGCACATAAATATGAAAAAAAGTTACCTATAGTATTGTAATAAAATTATGATCATTTATATAATATAAATTTTTTTTATATTTTTAAATTCAGAAAAAATATTTTGTTTTTGGCCTATACACGTACAAACAGCACACCCGTTACTTTACAATTATTTTATTATATAGACAATAGACAAAAAAACTTAAATACAATTTTATCAGTTAATAATTAATAATAATTATATAATTACTTACCCTAGTACCCCTAGGTTTTTACTTAACTTAGAAACCCTTAATACAATCTCAAACCCTAAAAATACAAAATTATAGAAACATGCAATTAAATTAAAGAAATGATGAAACTAAATACAATAAAATGACAATATTGTTAATTCCCCCCTTTTTATATAAAATTTTGTCATCATTTCTTTACTTCCTTCACCTTCAGATTCTTCCCTGGTAAACCTGTGAATCCTTTCCAGTATCTATTTTTACATAATCCATAAAAACTTTCATGGGTCTTCCTCTTCCTTTTGTGACCCAGAAGCAATCACCTTCTCTCCTCAAAACTCTGTAACCTTCTCGCCACTGAGAAGTAAACTTTCCCACAACATCTGGTCCTATTACTGGTTTCTTAATATATACATATGTTCCATCTCTTATATCTTTTACACGTGTCGGTTCTTTCGATTCCAGGTTGTGCTTCTGATTCAGGTGTTTTCTCTCAGCCTGTATTATCTTTCTAGTTATTTCAAAAGATGCCTTTCTCTCCAACAAGTCACTATTATATTCCACAATATAACTTAAATCTTCCTCCTTTTTTAAATCAATAGTTAATGGAGCATTCCATCCAAACATTATGGAATGTGGACTTCTTCCTGTAGTACAATGAACCTGTTGATTGTAGAAGTATGCAGCAGGTTTCAACAACTCATCCCACCGCAAATAATCATTATCCTTAATTAACTTAGCTATCATATTTTGAACAGAGCGGAACACCCTCTCTATGATAGACGATCCTTCATGATGCATAGCTGTACTGTGAACCAACTTAACTCCAAATTCATCCATTACATCTTTAACAACTCCAGACACAAAATACTTTGCATTGTCTGTCTTAATTTCTTTAGGAATAGCTATACGATAGAATAAACAATTTTTTAGTGTCTTAGCTATGGTTTCTGCTTTACAATCTACCATAGGTTCCAGTATTATATATTTACTTAATATATCCACAACGCCCAGTACATGACAGTTTTCATTTTCACTCCTTTTAAATGGACCCATAACATCAACCGATATTCTTTCCAGTGGGTAACTTGCTTCAATAATTTTATATGGTAACTTTGCCTTATACACAGGATTTCTTTTAAGACAATTAGGACATCTACTTATAAAATTCTTCAGATCATTACACATCTCTTTCCAGTAAACTCTTTTAGATAATAGTGGAAAGCATTTACGAAAACATCCATGCCCAAGATTTGTATGTACTGCCTCCATATATTCAACCTTTTCTTCTTCAGTAAGATTTCTTTTAACTTTACTTTCATCTGGAGCTTTCTGTTGAGTTTGATCTACTTCAACAAACTCCTCAACATCAGCTTCCTGTTCTTCATCCTCCTCAGATGATTCACTAACCTGTTCAATATTTGTTCTTCTTAAATAAGCTCTACTTAAACAGTCTGCAACTACATTTCTCGACCCTGGCAAATATTCAATTTCCACATCATATTCTTTTATGATTCTTATAAAACGAAGTAAATGACGTTCACAATTTTTCTCTACTACCTGTTTTAATGGACGGTGATCAGTTAAGACTAACACTTTCTTCCCAAATATCCATTGACGAAAATATGATAGCGAACTAGCCAAACATCTTAACTCTAATTCAATAGCTGGTATAGTGGTTTTTCTATCTGTTAATCTCTTAGAATAGAATCCTATGGGTTTTAAACCTGTACTTGATTCTTGCATCAAAGCGGCTGCGTAAGAATCTGCGCTTGCGTCACAGTGTATGATATATTCCTTAGATTCATCTGGTAAATTTAGTTTACATGCCCTAACCAGTTGCTTTTTGATTTGTGAGAAACTTTTCTCACATTCCTTATCCCATAGAAAATGTGTCTTTTCCTTTTTTAAAAGGTTCGTTAACACCACTTCTAATTTAGCTAGATTTGGTATATGTGATCTGTAAAAATTAACTTTTCCTAGAAATCTCCTTAAACTTTTCAAATTTCTTGGCCTTGGAAAACATAATATAGCTTCTACAGCTATAGGACTTGGAACTTGACCTTCTTTTGAAAACAGGAAACCCAAATATTGTATCTCTTTACATGCGAATTGACATTTACTAAAGTTTATCTTAAGCTTATGTTGTCTCAGCCTGTCCATAACCTGTTTCACCCTTTCAAAGTGTTGTTTCAGATCACCCTTTGTAGCTATACATATATCATCCACGTAACTGAATGCTGACTCAATATTTTGTAATACAAGATCTATAATTCTCTGTGATATTGCTGTTGCATGTTTTATTCCAAATGGTAGCCTCACAAATCTGTATGTAGTATTATCAGGTGCACGGAATCCCAGATATTTACTTGACTCTTCAGTTACTTTTATTTGATTGAAATATTGAACAAGATCCAGTGTAGTATAATAAGTTGCACCATTTAATATATTAGCCTTATCCTTTAATGTTGGTGTCTTATAGTCAAATCCTATCAATCTACTATTAAGTGGGCGACTATCCAAGCATATACGATCAGATCCATCCGGTTTTGGAACTAGCACAATATTCATTATCCATTTTACAAATTTATCCTCCACAATAACATTAGACTCTTTCCAAGCCTTAATTTGATCCATAATAGCTTCTCTTTTACTAAACGGTGTGGGGTAACGTGGAATCTTAGGAGGTTCCTTATCTGTCAACTCAAATTCCGGTGCCATTATCGTACATTCACCCAAGTCATTCTTTCCTTGACTTATAATATCCTTAAATTCTTCTTTCAATTCAGATATATATGTTTCAGCATCATCTTCAGCTTTTATAGCCTGTAACTTAACCATGGGTTCCTTTTTCTTTTCAGATACATGTGGAACTTCTCTACCACACATCAATATTGTTTGATTTCCAAAATTCAAAATTGCAGCAGTAGCTCTCAAAATATCACTTCCAACTATCATTGAATATCTGTCATCCTTTAATTCATCATCATTCACTACAGCAACCAAACACTTTACCTTTATTCCCGGTATTATTGTAATTTCAGTTTCTAGATCTCCAAGAGCTTTTCTGATAGTTCCATCAGCCAGTACAATCTTAGTTTTACACTCTTCCTTATCTTTATATCCACATCTCATAGCAGTACTCTTCTTCATTATACTTCTGGTTGCTCCAGTATCTATCAGACCAGTTAACATCATCCCATCGATACATTCGATTGCAATATAAAATTCATAGGGTTTCTTTGCAGTTCTCAAAATTGTATCTATCTCATCACTTTTATTTATATCAATATCTTTAACCTTTTCTTTTATGACATCACCTTTATCAATAACTTTATCAATAACCTGTATATCATCACATTTATATTTATCAAATTTATTTGACCCAATAACATAACCTCTATTAAACACTTGATTTTCCAACATTAGCTTTAGCATCTTGTTGGTTTCCATGATAATATCCTTATCACTAACTTGATTTTCAACACTTATATCAGCCCGTTTTGAATTAACTTTAGATCTTTCTCCAGTTGACAAGGGACACTTATTTTTATAATGACCAGTTTGATTACAATTGAAACATCTGACAGTAGTGATTGGTAATTTGTCTCCCTGACTGAATCTTCTTTCTCTTGAATTTTTATCTCTTTTGTTATCAGATCTTAGACTTATCTTTCTTTCACCTCTTCTTTGACTTATAAGTTTCCATGTAGCTTCCATGTCTGCAGCACACTCAATTAAACTATGGTACTTATTGTTATTTAACAGTTTATTCCAAAGCTCATAATATGGTTCTAATTTATCATGTACCATATTTATCTGATAACGTAACAATTCTTCTCCTTTTAAGTCAGAAGTAGTAGCCAGTAATTCACCATAAGCAACAATAGATTCATATATCTTTTCTTCTCTCATATCTATTCTATAAACTCTGGCTCTCATACATGCAGCTTCTTTAGCCTTTTCCCCGTTGTATTTTTCACATAAAAGTGCCACACATTGCTCATATGTTCCAGTGACATTTTCAGGATTAGCTTTTAAGAATTCCCTGGCTTCTTCATCCAGTCTGGTCCTCATGGCAGCTTTCTTAGCTCCATCATCAGTTAAATTATCAACAATAAAATAATCATTCAGGATCTCAATCCACTTCTTGAAACTTTTGCCACTTCTCGTGTCAAATATCTCTATAGATCTCCAAGATGAACCAGTCGCCATACCTGTTATACTCATATCATCAAATTCACTGTCATCAATTTTACTGTCATCAACAATACTCCTGTTGATTCCCAACTTGTATATATCTAACAAGTTTTTCACAACCTCAATCTTTTTCTTATTATTATCAGTATAGAACGGAATAGCAGCTAACGTTAAATCCAGTAACTCTCTTTCTTCCAAGCCTTCAGATACTGTTTCTAAAGTAACCCAAATTTCCCTTAACCTGGCTTGTTCAAATTCACTTTTATTAACAAATTCCTCACAGTTTTCTAATAACTCCAGCTTGCTTATCTGTCGTGTATGTGACTGATGCCTTAATTACCAGAAAAAATATTTTGTTTTTGGCCTATACACGTACAAACAGCACACCCGTTACTTTACAATTATTTTATTATATAGACAATAGACAAAAAAACTTAAATACAATTTTATCAGTTAATAATTAATAATAATTATATAATTACTTACCCTAGTACCCCTAGGTTTTTACTTAACTTAGAAACCCTTAATACAATCTCAAACCCTAAAAATACAAAATTATAGAAACATGCAATTAAATTAAAGAAATGATGAAACTAAATACAATAAAATGACAATATTGTTAATTCCCCCCTTTTTATATAAAATTTTGTCATCATTTCTTTACTATTCTTTTATATATTTTTTTCTTTTTAAACATTTTGACAACAAAATGAAAATTTATTTCAAAAGAAAAAAGTATATATATATATATACATTGTTGTAGAAAGCTAATTTAAAATAAAATATTTTATAGTTATGAATAAGAAGTAGAAATAATTTTTTAATAATAAAAAGGTTTACATTTAAATATTTATAATTTGAATATATATATTTAAAAAAATGTAATAGAAAAGCTTCCAGGTTATAATTATTTTAAGAATAGTATTATAAAAACAATGATTAAAACATTGCAAATTATTTTAAAAAGGTTTATTTTAATTAATGAAATTTTAAAAATAAAAAAAACATAAAATTATTTATGAAGTGTGTTGTAGGCATTCTACAATATTATCATTTATTTTTTTATTCTTAAAAAAAATAAGAAATAAGCTATTTTTATTATTATATAAATTAAACTTTATAATATAAAGAAAAAAAATAGTTTATCAGTTCGTTTTTTTTTTTATAAATTTATCAGCATTTCTATTTCTTTTTAAATTATACATAAATTAACATATTTTTATAATATTAAAAAGATAGTTAATGAAAAATAAATAAAAATTTTATTTTATTAATTTTTTATATTTGCATTTATTAAAAATAAGGTATTTTTATTATTGGTTTTAAAATTAAAAAGTTTTATTATTTTTAATATATTTTTCATAAAAATTTTATTTTAAAAAATAGTAAATAAATGAGAAAGGATAATAAGTTAAGTTAATTAAAAAAAAAGAAATATGAAAAATAAAATTTTTTTAAATGATTTTCTACTTTTATTATTTTTAGGAAATATATATTTATAAAAAGAATAATTTTTAATAATATTAAATGATTAATGTTCATATTCTGAAAGAGTAATGAATTAAACAAAATTACTATAATATTAATTTAATTTTAATACAAAATATTTATCCTACGCACAATAATTTTTAAATGTATAAATAGAGTAAAATATTTAAGACATTTTTGTAGTATGTTTTTGTAAATGGTTAAAAATTAAAGAAGAATGTATTTGCAATATATTTTAGTTTATAAATTTATTAAAAAAATTTATAGTAATTTATAAAATTTCTAGGAATCATTTTTTTTTATAATTATATATTATTATTTAAATTTTTAAAAATAATTTATTTATATAATATGGTTTAAAAATTGCTTTTATTATTATTTCTATCGCTTTTTAAAAAAAAAAAGTATATAAAAGATATATAAAAAAAAATTTTGTTTTAGTCTTTAACATAAAACGTTATTTTATAAAGATTTTTAAAGCATCTTCTTAAATACTAATAAAAATGTACATTTTTTCTTATTAATAGTGAAATTAATTATGTTAATTTCAATAAATATTTTGTTTAATAAAATGATTTCTACAAAATTGGAATAAAAATTTAGACAAATACCAATTTTAAATACAAAAAAGAAAAAAGAAATTGTATAATTAAATTGCCATGCTTTCTATATATATATATTAATTTTATATAGTATTTGAAACATTTAATAATTAATTATTATGTTTATCAAAAAAAAATGATTTCATAATATTAAAATCATTTATTTTTTAGAAATAATTTATGCAATAGTAATATATACATCTAGAAATATTTATATTTATTAAAAATTAAATTTTTATGCTTTTTTAAACTAGAATAAGCAAAAGTTTTAAACATCATGTTAGGTTTTATTAAAATTGAAAAAAATTATAAAGTTAATGTTTTTTTTAGTTAATTATTTTACAAAGTTATATCAACTTTTTTAATCTTTGATATAAAAATATATAATATTAAATTAAATTAAAATTATCTTTCAAAAAAAAAAAAAAATAATAATAATTGATTTAATTGTAAAAAGCAAACTTTTTGGTGATACTGATAAACAAATATTGTAAAATAAATAGGACAAATATTGTAAAATAAATAAGACAAATATTATGCAATATTGTTTAAAGGTAGAAGTTTTTTATATTTATAAATATTTTTTACTTCTTATTTTTATAATATGCTTTGAAATTTATTATCACTAAAAATATTGATTTATAATCACATTGTATTAAATTAAAGGAAAAAAAAATACATAAATTAATTTTAAAATAAAATTATATTTGACAGAGATAATTTTATTTATAAAAAATAACTAAATGATAGAAAGAGAAAAACAATACTTTTTTTAAACTAAATGTATCAAAAAATTAATACTTAGTAATTTTTAATGCAACGAATTTATATTTTGATTGATACAATATATTTTTAATTATTAAAAGTAATAATTTATTACAATATTAATAAATTTTTTTTTATTTTTTTTATCAATAAACAACATATCCAACTTAAAAATAGTAACTTTTGTAACAGTGTTCGAAACCTCTAATTATCTATGTTTCTTTATCTAAAAAAATTTAACTTAATAAAATTATTTCTTTTTGATAAATATAATTAACAACAAGTATTAATTAAAATAAGACATATACAATTTATATCAAAAATATAGATAAAACATATTATCAAATATCTCTTAAACAGATCTTAGTAATATTAATTTTTTTATTCTTTCTTTTAATTTCCTTTAAAGTAATGTTATTAAAACTGATAAAGCAGAAACAAGAATTTTTTTTTTATTAATTTATAACAACTTATTTTTTTTCTAATAATAAACGTTTTTATTTATAAATAAAGAAATATTTATATTTTTTTTTTAAATTTCAATTCTTATATTACATTAATTGTTTAAAATTTGTATTATTTTTAATTTTTATAAGAAAAATTTTAAAACAACAGTTTATTTTAATAATAAGTTGTTTGTCATATTTTTTTTTAAATTTATTTCAATTAATTTTGTTTAAAAAAACATTTAATATAATAAAATAAACAGCTAAAATTTCAGTGAATTTTTAAAAAGTAATTTTTCATTTTAATACGATAATATATAAAATATTTGCATAGGAAGATTATGAAAATTTTTTAAAAAAAGATTGAAATTTATTCAAAAGTTTTTTAAATCCATCACGTATTAAAATTGATTTTTGAAATTTTAAAATATTTGTGAAATTTCAATAATTTTAGTTATAATGCTTGAGTGGAAGCAGCTTTTGCTTGATCAAGAATTTTTTCTTTGTCTTCCTAAAATCAAAAGTTTTATCCATAAAATATAAATATTAAATTACATACCAATAATTCATGATACCATGATTGGATTTGAAAATATTCTAAGTCAATTTTTTTGTGACTATCCATAAGATCAATAAAAGCATCAAAAGCAGCATTAATTTCAGCTATAGCATTGTCATACTCATTTAATGCTACAAAATATGCACATTGAATTTTTGTTGTATTAAATATATATCTTAAAGCTTTAAATGTTTCAATTGTTTTATAAATATTACTATTTTTAATCATAGTATATATATATTTTTTTAATTTCTAAAAAAGAAACTTAACTATGAATAATTTTAATTTATATTATACTATCATAAAAATTATAAAATATATATAATATATCTTTATATAAAAAAAAGTTTTTATCTATGAAATCTTTAATTTACATTTATCATTCATCATATATTTTAAAATAACTATGAAGAAAATTTTACATGTCGTTTTTCAAGAAACAGGTAATAAAGCTGTTTTTAAAATAATAAATAAAGGTATATAAATGTTAATATAAATAAATTATGAATTTCTAATAATTGTCTTTCTTAATTATTACTAATATTATAATCATAAGTAAGTTTAAAAATTCAAATAAAATAAAATTTTTAAATATTTTCTGCTACAGTAAAATAAATAAAGCATTTAAATTAATTTGTATATATTTATAATATACAAATTATATAAATAATAAAAAGTAAAAAAAAAACAATTAGTAAAATGTAAAATGTAATAAATAACAGGTAATTTTTAACAATAATTATAAACATTTATAAATGATAAAATAAGTAAACTTTTACACTATATTAATATAAAATAAAATATTGTTATAAAATATATCATTATATATGTTCATATATCTATAGTAATATCACCTTCTAATAGCATGACTGATTTTGTCAAACTATTTCTTAAAGTTCAAAAGATTTGTTGACGGTCTACTAAACAATTAAAGAGGATTACATTGATTTTGAAAGATAAAGTATTATTTCTTTTTTATATATTGTCATTTTCAAATTTATATACAAAGTAATAAAACTTAATCTAAATTTTATAAAGTAACTAAGGTTAAAATAATAAAAATTAACAAAAATATTTTTTAAAAGAAATATTATTATCAGTGACATTTAAAATAATGATATTTTATATAATTATAATAAAAACATTTATATACTATTAATGTTTATAAATTTTTTTTTAAAATTATTTTACTTTATTAAAAGAAAATAGATAATTATTATTGTTTACAATAATATAAAGCATGTTAATTTTCTTAAGCAATCATCTCTCTTTTTAATATCAATTTCTTATCTTATTTTGATTTCTTATTTTGTGTCATTAAAAAAGAGTAAAAAAATTATATTTAATACACTGTAATATTGTTTCTCATATAAATATATTTAGTTTAAATAATAAAATATTTTAATGCTATCATAATAAAAGAATATTTATTTTATTAATAAAAACTATAAGAAACAAAAATTATTTACAATAAGATAATATTTTATTTCATAATATATTTTTGTAACATTTATGTAGTGAAATATTCTTTATTGTTCAAAAAGATTGATATTTTTATTTTCAGCAAATAAACATAGCTCATTTTTTTCAAACTAAATAGCATTAATAATATATTATACTAATTAATTTAAACTTACTAAAAGATTCATATACCATGCTCTCATTTGGTTTCTTTCAATAGAATTAATATCAGGTGCTTGCATAAATTCATGAAATTGATTAACACTATTATTAAGTTCAAAGTAAGCTTGACTTAAATTACCCTGTTCTATTGCATCTCTAGAAACTTCTTTACAATAAAAAAAAATATAATGAGCTTTAACATATGTAGATTCATTATTTGATAACTTTTTGCTAAATAACTCTTGCAAATCCATTTTAAATTATTTATTTTATTAGAAATAACTATATTCTAAAAGTATAAAAGTATTTATTTAATTGTATTATCCAGATTTTAAACAAACAAAATATAAAAATAGTAATTAGAAAAATATTATAAAGCAAAAATTAGGTTTTAAAAGCAATTAGATTTTTTTTTTTTTAAATTATAAAAAAAAGGCAATTTAATATCAAAAAGCAATTATTTATAATTATTATATTACTTTATTAATTGTATTTACAGAGATTTGGAAAAGCAAAATAATATAATTGTTTATGTTTGATTTTTAATTTAAATTTTATAATAATAACTAGAAAAGATTTAAAAAACATTTTTTTTTTTGATTTTTAAATATACAGATTTATGCAAAAGAAATTAAAAAAAAATTTTTTTTTATTTATTAATTATAAGTAATAATTCTTTTCACAACAGTCTAATGCTAAATGTTATAATTGAACACTAAACTCTTTTCATTTGTTCTAAACAATTTTTAATTATATTTATTATCAAAAATATAAAAAGAAAGATTACTAAAATTACAAGTTGTAATTTTTTATACAAAATTATAATATTTTTTTTTGTAATTATAGATTAATAAATATTTAAATTATAAAAAAAATAAGTTTAAAAATTTTAAAATAACGTACTTATATTAAAGTGAATATTATTTTAATGTATTAAAAAATACGTAAATTATTATTTATTAAAAATTATAAATACAAATTTTTTTTATAAAAACAAATCCGATCATCTTTTGAAAAGTAGTTATATTTCATGGAAACAGAGCTTGTTTTTGGTTTCTTAAAATGTTTTTAATCTTAAAAAAAGTTTAATCCAACCAACTATATTAAATGATGTATAAATTGTTATTAGAATGTATATTCATATTTAAATAACCATTTATAAAAACATTTATTTATTTCAACAATTATATTTTTTTTATTTAATTTGTTATTAAGTGAGAACAAATTAACTAAGTATGCTTAAATAATATTTTATTTACACCTTAAAGATTAAAAGATTATTTTTAATAAATTCTTCAGTATTAATTTAATTTTTAAAACAAAATTAACTTTATTATTAATTTAAAAGTTAAAATTGACACTTTATTAAAGTGGAAAATTATATTATTTTAATAAGTAATTTATTTAATAGTGAAAGCTTATCAGGAAATGACATTTTGTTTTTTTTTACTTTCAATATCTGTATTTACAGTTTTATCACTTATATTTGTATTGTCACTCTTCTCATCTTCTGTTACTGCCAATTTTAAATGTGTTGAAATATTCATATAACTTTTTTTGTCATTACCATAGTTATCAAAAAAATTTATTGTTAATAAAGAAGGAGTTATTAAAAGACCATGAATTGTTCCAATAATAGATACAAGGCAAACTGTTTGAGCAAATGTTTTGACAATCGGAACATGTATTAAAAATAATGGACACATGCATATAATTGTTGATAATGCTGCCTAAATAAAAAAAAAATAGAAATATATTAAAAAAGTGTTCAAATATTACTTACTTCAATCATTGGCATTCCAACATAACTAAAAGTTTTGGATAATATTATTAATTGATGTTTAATATTAATTTTAGAATAATTTATTTCGTTTCTTAATTTTACTTTAATATTAAAGTAATGAAATGAGATATGTGCTGCATAATCAACTGCAAAACCAATTGCCATTAAAATATTAACCATAATTACAATATCTAAATCTTGTCCTAATAATCCTAAAAATCCAATTAATGTTAAAGCAATTGATGTAACGGAAATAATGGCAATAGATGTAATTATTATGTCTGGAACAATAGCAAAACAAACTATAGACATGCATCCAATTGTTAATAAAACAGCTTTAAGCATTTCTTCTGGTACAGTTATTATTAAATCAAATATTGTTGCATCGTAATCGTATGCTGTTACATTATATTCTGGATAGTTATTTATTAAATTTCTTACTTTACTTAATAAATATGCTCTTTCATGCCAACTTCGTTTATGATGATTAATTATTACAATTACAAAAGCATTCAATTTAACATTTCCCTCATTATCAATTGTATATTTTACAACACTTTTATCATTCATATAATTATCACTTAAAAATTTTGGTACTAACTCATATGATAGTACTTTTGATGAATTTCTAATATTTTTAATAAAATATTCTTCATAATCTCTTAACCATACATATGAACGTTCTTTAGACCATGATTCAGGAAATTCTTCTAATTTTTCAATCATTTCCATAAATTTTCTATTAGATTCTTTATTTGTAATATTTGGTGGTGAATGAACCATTAATGTAACTGGTGCATATTCACTATAAATTTCATCTAAATTTTCAAATACATTTATTAATTCAGAATCTTGTGGAAATGTTTTTTTTGGTTGAAATGTTGATTCCATACTACTTATACCAAAACATGCTAATATATACATCATAATCATAATAAAGAAAACAATTATTTTTCCTTTTGTTGATATTATAAAATTTGTATATGACAACCAATAATATGGTTTTTTTTTAATAAATAACCCATTTTCATTACTTTCCTCATAATTATTATTTTTTTTATTTGTATTTAGGATTAAAAATAGGGGTGAAAATATTGTAAATTCTAAAATAAAATCAACAAATACAGCAATTGCTGTACATATACAAAATTCACTCATTTGTGAGGATGGTGATGTAATGCCAATACTAAAAGCAAGTGTATTTGTAATAGATGTTATTGTCATTGATGGTCCAACTTCCTCTATTACTTTACTAAATTTTTTAATATTATTTTTTATCATTGAATGTTTTTGCCAACAATGATATATTAAAAAAGCATCATCAACACCTATACCTAGGACAAGGAATGGTGTAATTGACATCATACTATTTATTGAAATACCAAACCATCCTATTATTGAAAATGATATTATTGATGCAAATCCTGGACTTGAGAGTGCACCAAATAATAAAATAATTTGTGTAAAATATGATATACCACGAAATATAAATAACATATAAATTATCATTCCTGTTATACCAAAAATTAACATTTTTGATGTATTGATACTACCACGTAACATTTCCATATTTGCAATCTAACAATAAATAAATAAAAATTATCAAATAATATCAACATACCTCATCACCATAAATTTGTACATTAATTAAATCAGAAAAATTATTAAACTTAAAATATTCAAAAAGATTTTTTTCTATATCTATCATCATTTTGTAGTGATTTTCAGTATTTGGATGAAGCATATACCAAAGTGAACACATATCAACATCTTTAATTGATGATATATGTGATTTTAATGAATCATTATATAAACGTACACCAAAAAAATGAGATCCTAAAAAAACTTTGTGACCAAATATGTATGAATTTGGATAGGATAAATTAATGTTTTGTGATAATGTTAATGACATATCATGATTAAACTTTTGTAATTCATATCCCATTTTAAATGCATCAAATAAAAAGTTAAATGTTCCTCTTGGAGAATAAATATCTTTTAATTTTATTGTTTCATTTTTATATGTAGATGTCTTATTTTGTATAAAATGATCAAGTCGTTCAATCTAAATGATTTTTTTAATATAACAGAAAACAAAAATACCTACTTCAGATAAAATTTCAAATGTTATTGGTAATCTTGTTTTATTCTTTCCTTTAATTATAATAGCAATTATTTCTATATTATCAACAGATAAATTATAAAAATCACCAAGAACCTTAAAAAAAAATATATATATTTTAATTTTAATTTTAAAAATATAATTTAATTAATAAATTATTTTTAAAATACCTTAAATTCATACTTTGCTTCACCATTTTTATGGGCAAATCCTCTTCTAATATCAGTTTTAAAAGTAAAAGGTAAAAAAATATAGTAACTACAAATAGGTAAAATGGTAACAAGTGTAACAAATATAACAATATATGGATTTTTTGCAATAAGTATACTTAAAAGTTTGTAAAATAAAATCATATTTCAGTTCAAAAGGTTGTCATAAAAATTTTTTCTAAAATTAAAAATAAAGACAAAACTATAATATGATATTTTAATAAAACAAAATAATATAATAATATAATAAATTTATTTATAAAAGGTTTTATTTTCTTTAAAATATACTAGATATTTTGAGAAATTTCAAAGAGATTTTGTTTTCCTTTTTTAAACGAACATCCATCAAAATCTATTGCTTTTACATAAAGCAACCAGGTTTACACCTTTTATTTGTAGTGTAATATAAAGGGGCATGTATATAAGATAAATAGGAAAATAATTTAAAACATGTTCATGTATTGCTTTTGTTCATAATATGGAAGAAACTCTTTTAATTATTGTTAAAGATAATCATATCTTATATATATATTTTTTTTTGTTATAATTAACAACGAATATTTGACATTATATGATATATTAATTAAACAATAATTGTTGATAAAACTTTAAAAATAAAATGTAAAAAATACAAAAATATTTAAAAAAAAAAAGTATAAATTTAAAAAATATATATATTTTTTTTAGAATTTAGACTTTAAATAAGAAAAAATTACGTCTTTATTTTCAAATGTTATGATCAGTTTATCACAACAATATTTTATGTTTTAATTAAAAAACATATAACAAGTTTAGACATTATTTAAAATAAAAGATTAAGTCATTAAAAAATTTTATTTTTTGTTATAAGTTGTTATTGATGATAAAATTTGTGATTAAATAAAACGTCTAAAGATTGTTTGTATGTTATGATATATAAAAAATATTATATTTAATCATCATTAAAATTATTATAGTGTTTTTTTAATCATATATTATTCAATATGTATCGTTTGTACTTTTGTGCTACAAATATATGCTCGAAAAATGATTAATTAGTTAATTATTTGAAAAACTCGTTGTAATTTCTTAACAAATTATTAAGCATATGATGTTATCAAAATATAATTCAAATATACAAAAATATGATATTGTATTGAATATGAATATTTATAATTAGGAAGTTTATTTAATTTTTTTTAAATTCAAAATTATATTATCAGGAGATTTATTTAACTAGTATGTTGTTTCAAATTGTTAATTTTATAATCATTTATGATTAAAATAACTTTTTAATGAATACTAATTTTTTCGTATTCTTAATTATCAATAATACGTCTTTTTATTAGATTGAATTCATAATAAAATGATGTCAAATAATTATTTTAAAATAAAATTACAATAATAGAGAAAGAAATTGAAACACTTTTTTTGTACTTTTGTATAATTAGATAAATATTATTATAAATAATTTTGATAACTTTATTAAAAATATTTTTTATAAAAACTGTATAAAATAAATTTACTTTATTAAATATTGTAAAACGATTTTGATAGTACAAAGGAGAATTGTTTCAAATATTTTGATTTTTACCTTTTTTTGTTGTTTTAAAACTTTAATAATAAATATTTTTAAATAAAAGTGAAAATATTTACAAATTTTTAATTAAATTTAAGACAAAAAAGGTAATTCTTACAACGAAAATAAGATCTTATCATACATAAACATTCACCCAATATGAAAAAAATGGATAAATTTAATATAATGCTACTTTAATAAAATTATATTAAATGTTAATAATTACTATTTGGCAAATAGTTTTATTATTCCACACTCTTAGTTATCAAGGATCATTAACAACATTTTAACACTCCAGTAAATGTTTAAAAAAGTATTATATATTATAAAATAATAAAAAAAATTTTTTTTTTATATATATTCTTCAAAGACATATTAAAATACAAGGTTAAGTGTATTTTTAATAATAAATATTTTATTTTTTTTTTTTTAGAAATTTCAATGAGTTACAATAAAGTAGAAGTTGATTCTTATAAAAATATTATTTCTATGAATAAAGTTGGATCAAATAAAAGGCAAAGTAATAACTCTAAACACCCTTCTTCATCATTTACATTAACTTTTGATGATGTACCAAATAAATTTAACAATACTTTTCCATACGATATTTTAAAGTATTATAAAAAAGGAAAAGTTATATTAGTTGGAACGGGACATTTTTTAGAACAAAGTCAAAATGATGTTCGAGAAGTTATTCATTCTACCCTCCCTGATGGTATATTTGTTGAATTATGTCGTTCTCGAATAAGTATTTTGAATATAAATGAAGAAATTATTTTTGAAAATATATTAAATCCTCTGGAATTAATTTTTAATTTTATTAAGCAGGAAGGATTAACAAAAGGTTTATTATCAGCTATTTTAATCTCTTATTCAAATGAATTGATAAAAAAAAGTAATCGTTTACCAGGAGGAGAGTTTAGAATTGCACTTCATGAAAGTAGAAAAATTAAAAATTCTATATTTGGTTTTTGTGATAGAAATATTGAAATAACACTACATCGTTTATGTACAAATTTAACATTTATAGAAAAGTTTAAACTTTTAAAAAACTATGTATGGTTTAATATTAATAATTATATGGATAAAAAAATAGTTGATGATTCATCAATATATTTAAATTTAAATGATTTTACATCATTATTATGGAAAAATTTTCCAACAATCAAAAAAATAATGGTAGATGAAAGGGATCAATATATGGCTACGGTTCTCCTTCAAAAGTATAATCAAATTTTTGAAGAAAAAGCAAAAATTGCATTAAATGAAAATAAAAATATGGAAATAGTTAATATTGTTGCTGTAGTTGGATATGGTCATATAATAGGTATAAAAAATTATTTTGGCAAAGAATATGATCTTGATGATTTAAATTCTATATGTATTACTGATAATAACAATAAACCCCTACAAATTGCCATTCTACTTTCAATAATGGGTGGGATTATTGCAACTGGGTATTATATTTTTAAAAAATAATTATAGAAAAAACCTTTTTTATTATAAATTATAATATCATTTTATTTTATTTAATAAAATACAAAATAAAAATATAAGTGTTAATAAAAATTATATTAAAATAGATTTTTATGTAAAATAAAATAAACAAATATTTTATAAAGTTGTTATTTCTTTTAAAGAGCGATTTTGCTCTGTATTTAAAGATAATGGAGAATGATTAATAAATTTTTTATGAATATATTCTTCAATTAATATAAATCCTTCAACTATATGTGAAACAATAATCGTTGATGCTACACCAATAAGTGTATAATATTGGTATGAAATTTGTGACAAATATTGGAGGTAATTTTTTGCTTCTGGTGCTTTTGTTTTTTCATAATAGTTAAAAGGTAAAAATATTTCCATTGCATCACATTTATTGGCAATTGGTAAATTTGGTAAAGGTGTTTTATAATAAAATGTTAAAAAGATTAAAGTAATAATAAAATATAAACTGATTAGTTGAGCTATAGTTGCAGATAATTTATTTTTAATCCATGGAAAAAACATTGCAACTACAAATATTCCTAAAACCAATCCACCAAAAGCACCAAAAACTGATAATGATATTTGAAGGATTGCTGAATTTATACGTTCTATTAATAATGCTAAAATAATTGAAATAATAGCAATAACAAGAGGTAAATATTTTGACAACATAATCCTTCTGTCTTCAGTTAATCTTTTTATTTTTGTATATTTTTTTAAGCAGACACAAATAATGTCTTCAATTATTACTTCTGATAAAGCATGGTATGATGCTGTTAATGTACTTATTCCAGCACTATGAACTGCAGCTACAAAACAACCAAGTAAACCGGGTATATGAGAAAATTCTATTAAAACAAAATATGGTAATATTTGATCGGGTGCTTTATTTATTGGATGGCATGTTATTTCAAAAACTGAATACATAATTATTCCTATAAAAACATACATTGTCAAAATTGCAAAATTTATTGGAATATTTAATAAGACAACATGTTGTGCTTTTTTTAAACTTTCCATAGCTTGATATCTTTGAACAGACATTTGATTTGTTGCAAAAAGTGAAACTATCATAAAAGAACCTCCAATTACTAATGCGGGTGCGGAGTGGCGTATTCTAGGATCTATTCTAAAATCTGTTAAAAACAATCTTTGGTGTTTTAAAGCAGTTGAAAAGATGTAATCAAAACCATGATAATATATTGATATTACAATAATTATGAAAAGTGTTACCAAAATTAAAATCATTTGTAATGCTGATGTTATTACACCTCCCCTTAATCCACCCTATTTATTTATATTTTAAAAATTAAAAAAAAATTTAACTGTTAACTTACAACTATTAAATATATTGAAGCTAAACTTGATGTTAAAAGAATAGTAAGATAAAGTGGTATGTTAAGAACAGTTGATAAAGATAAAGCTGGAGCATACAATGCAACTGCTACATAAAGTAATGTCATAATAATAAAAAGTGAAGATGCTATAATTCTATTAAGAAAAGAAAATCGGCCTTCCAAATATTGATAAATATTTTGATATTTTCCATTATATAAAATAGGTAGAAATATGTATGCTACTATAGGAAATCCAATACAATACATAACTCCATACCAATATATCATAGATCCACGAAAGTATATTTCAGATGGAAATCCCAACAATGAAATTGAAGAAAGATATCCAGATGCAACAGATAACGCTACTTTATAAACACCTAATTTTTTATTTCTTCCATAATTACTACTAAGACTAAAAAAATCAAATATACCAGCAAAAGATATAACTCCCAAAATTGCAAAAACTACAATATAATCAACCAAATGCATTTTACTGAAATATAAAATAAAATTAAAAATAAATTTAAAAAAAATAAAATATTTTTCTATTAAAAAAAGATATAGCTTAAATATTTTTAAAATGTTATATCAATGACAAAGATTTTTGTAAATAAGTCATTAAATCACTTATTTTAAATATCTTTTATTACAATTTAATATAAATAAACTTTTTATCAATGATTATGTGAATGTCATTTTTAAAATATTGTGAATAAAATTTAATTATTAAAATATACTTGTGAATTTTTATATATTCAATTCATTTACCTCAGATAATATTATATTATTTAAAGGAAAAATTTTTTATAAATAAATAAAAATTTTATGTACTATAGTTTTAGAAATTTTAATAAATTTAAATATATATTTCTAGGAATATATTTTAATAATAAACAGAAATGTTATTAAAATATTTAATTTAAAAAAAATTTTTAAAGAATTTGCTTCATATAAATTATTGATAAAATAAACTTAAACAAATATTTTAATATTATTTGTAAATTATTGTTATATATAACAATTTGAATATATTAAAATAAAAAAAAAATTATATTTCATGTATACTCTATGTAAGAGTATTTATATATTAATTTAAAGTTTCAATTAAATTTATGAAGCAACTTTGACAAAATATTAAATTTATATAAAAATATTTGTTGGAACAGAAATTTGACAAATGTTTGTCAAAAAATTTCTTTTATTATGAATTTTAAATTAAACAGTTGTTTTTGTAGTAAATTTTAATTCCACAGATATAACAAAAAAATTTATTATGTGCTTATTTTTAAAGTAAAAATTAAGTAGCAAAATTTAATGTTAATAAAAAAACTTTATTTTCTCAAATTTTGATAAAATAATAAAATGTTTGAATAGATAAATTATTTTTTACATTAATTAAACAATTGTTTAAGTACTTTTTAAATAATAATGTTTTAATATGTAAATGTATTTTAATTCTATGTTTTTTGTTAACGTAACTTTTTTTAATAAAATCAGTAAAGCGATTAATAGAATAAATAAAGTATTTACAATTGTTTTTATTTAAAATATCTTATGTATAATAAAATTTGGATAAAGACAAAATTAGTTAATAATAAGTTAAGTACATTTTTATAAAAATATATAAAAAAATCTAGTACAGGTGTTTATATTATAAAACATTAAATTTTGTTTATAAAAAAATACTTTTAATTCTAAAAAAAAACAATTCCTTTTTATTGACAAAAATTTATTACAATTATCTTGGTATTAAAAAAAAATCTTAGGAAGAATGTTGCTTTAGACGTTAATCTTAAACATTCTATATAAATTTATTCTTATAACAATACTTCTTTTAAAAGACATACTTTTAATCTTAAAATACATCTGCTGACAAGTGTTTATAATTAATCAATCAAATAATTCTCTATTTTATATTAAAAAAAAGTTAAAAAGGTTATATTCATTTATGACAATTTAATATTGTTTTTCTTTTCTTTTTTAACTTTTTTTTTATGTACATTTATTCTTTTTAAATGATTGAAAAAGTTAGTGTTTACTTAAATAAAATTTATTTTTGTCTACATTTAATGACTATTTATGTACATATAAAAGACGGCATTATATATCCCTTGTAAAATGTATACAAATAAAAAAAAATATATTTAAAGTATAATTATATTAATATTACAAAACTACTAAAATTCCAATTAAATATTTACTTTTATTTTAATATATATAAGTACTTATATAACTGAAAAATAAACTATTCTATTCAAAATTGTTTATTTTTTGTTTCATATATTTTTTTGTTAATTTTTTTACATGTTTTTATATAAAAATGAATAGTTATTTTTCCAAAACGATGGTTATGTTAAAGAAATATGTAATAGTAACAGTATGTCATTTCTATATATTAATAACTCTATATTTGGCCGCATTCATCATACAGCAAATAGTAGAGATATATACTTAAAAAAAAAAGTAAAAACTTGGCGTCTCTGTAAATAGAATATATTACTTTATACAAACAATAAAGTGAAAACCTTTTAAATGAAAATTATTTTTTTGCCAGTTTTTATTTAATTGTCATTAATGACAATTTTACTGCGCATTTATATGTATATATATCTTTATAGATTATTATGATTATTATTAATAAATTTATTTATTTAATAAACAAATAATCATATTTACAAAATGATATTAATTTTTATCATAAGTTATTATTTATTTGCGCATTTTTTTTCTATTATTTTTATAAATACTGCCTTATTTTTTTATAAATAATCTCTGATTAAATAATATATTTGATAAATATCATTACACAAATAATAATTTTTTTTATAAAATATAATTTAATAATATAAATAAAATTTATAATACACCTATTATTTTAGTTTATTATTGTTTTTAAGCAACTGTCTTACAATATATTTTATGTTTTTCAAAAAAATATATTGAGAATTGATTAAAAACAATATAAAAAATGTTAATTTAAAAATATAAAGTAAATTTAAGATATCTTATATAATTATAATTTATGTAATTGATTAATTTTTTAATTATTAGTACATTTTTCTTATTTTTCTAAAAATACTTTTAAATTTTAATATATTTTTCTAACTTATAAGTTTTTATATTAAAAGTATATTACTAAATATTGATGTCTATTTTATTTAGTATCACAAAATAGACATAAATTTTAAACGTTAATAACTTACTATAAAAAAAAAGATAGTATATATATATATATATATATATATATATATATATATATATATATATTAAAATATATTATTAAAATAGTGATTTATATATTACTATTATAAATATTAAAAAATATAAAAAATGTTTTTGAAACGGTGTAACAATGTAAGGAGGAATTATAATATATCTGCCAAGTTAATATATATTTTATCTATTATATATAATTTATAAGATATTCTTTAGTGCCATTATTATGTTGGTCAAAATTGTGTTAAACATAAGATGTCAAATTCTACACTTTTAATAATATTTTTAAAAATAAATGCTTATCTTAAATGAAAAGCTTTAAAAACTATTATTTTAAAGGATATTAAGTATTATATATGGTTATTAAAATTGAAAAACCAAAACATCTTAAAATTTATTTATTTTAAAAATTTTTATGAAACATATTTTGAGAATAAGTTAGAAAAATTTAATGTTATAACTAATCTTTAGTCTTATTTTATATTATACTTTATTGTTTTACTTTTAACTATAATATTTAGAATTATATAAAATTATTATTTATACAAATACTTAAAATCACTAACATAATTATTGAAAAATATGATTTAAGAAATTATTTATTTTTTATTTTTAATACATCATTGATATATATATATGATTTTTTATTTAAAATTTACTTTTTTACTGTTCCAATTTATATTTAAAATGAATACATTTTTTTTCCTATCATAACATAATATTTTTAACAAAAAACCTATAAGAAATCATATTATAGTAAAATTACTATTTTATGACATTTCTTTAATAATTCACCTTCCTTTTTTATTTATTTATTTATTTTTTTTGATTATCTTAAGATTTATCTATTATGTTGCAATATCAATATCTTTCTACATCATTAAACTTTTTTTTTCCTTATCGCGGCTTAATCATTTAATAATAACCTTGCATTAGTTTAATTCTTTTTAATCTTTTTACTATAGACTTTTATTTAAGTATTGCCATTCAAATAAATTTTCTTCTACTTATATAATGTCGCAGTCATCTTTAAAAAAACCTGATGAAAATCAACCTTTAACACCTGAAGATGGTAAAAAAGAACAAAAAGGATTAGAAAAATCTTTAACATTATTTAATGGTGTTTCAATGATTGTTGGATGTATTATTGGATCTGGTATTTTTGTTTCACCAACAGGTGTTCAAGAAAAAGCTGGAAGTGTTGGTGTTAGTTTATTAATTTGGTTAATATGTGGTATATTTGCTGGAATTGGATCATATTGTTATGCTGAACTTGGAACGTTAATAAGAAAGTCTGGTGGTGATTATGCATATATAATGGAAGCATTTGGACCATTTTTAGCATTTGTTCGTTTATGGATTGAAGCTATTGTTGTAAGACCATGTACATGTACTATTGTAGCATTGACATTTTCAATATATATGCTACAACCATTCTTTAATGATTGCCCCCCTCCAAATGGGTTAACACAATTAATAGCAGCTGCTTTAATTATTATTTTAACTGCTATTAATTGTATATCTGTAAAAATGGCTACTGCTGTTCAAGATGTTTTTACAGTTGCTAAGGTTTTTGCTCTTATCGCAATTATATTTTCTGGTATTTATCTTATAATTTTTGGAGATTATAAATATCGTGAATCTTTTGAAAATATTTGGGAAGGAACGACAAAAGATTTTGCTAGTGCTTCATTAGCTTTTTATTCTGGTTTATTTGCTTATCAAGGATGGAATTATTTAAATTTTATTGTTGAAGAATTACAAAATCCAAAAAAAAATCTTCCATTAGCTATATTAATATCATGTGTAACTGTTACACTTATTTATGTTTTTACAAATGTTGCATTGTATGCAGTTATATCACCTGATGAAATGCTTCTCTCACCTGCTGTAGCAATTGAATATGCTAATAAAGTTTTTGGACCATTTGCATTTACAATGCCATTATTTGTAGCATGTTCAACATTAGGTTCAGCTAACGGAGTTATTTTTACATCTTCACGTCTTTTTTATGTTGGTGCAAGAGAAGGACAAATGCCACTTGTCTTAACAATGATTAATAAATCAACTAAAACCCCTATACCTGCTGTAATATTTACTGGAATATTATCTTTAGCTTATCTTCTTTTATCTAAAGATGTATTTGCACTTATAAATTATATTGCTATAAGTTATTGGTTGGCTATTGCTGGAGCAATTGCTGCATTGTTTGTTTTTAGAAAAACAATGCCTGATGCACCAAGGCCAATTAAGGTAAATTAATTATTTAATATAGTAATTTATCATTATTTTTAATTTTCTTATTATAGGTAAATCTTATCTGGCCGATAATCTTTTTCATAGGGTGCATATCATTAGTTATAGTTCCAATAATAGGGGCACCTAAAGATACAGGTAACCTTGTATTATAAAAGAGTAAATTAATTATTTATTATTTTTTTTAGCAATTGGAATAACTATAATGTTGACAGCTGTCCCAGTTTATTTGATTTTTATTGCATGGAAAAAGAAACCAAAATTTATTTTAAAACTTTCAAATGGTTTTACAAAGTTTTGCCAAAAATTATTTATGGTTGTTGATGATAACAAAGAAGAATAATAATGGAAAAAAAAATGTTCGTAAATAAAGATAAATAAAATTTCTGTTTAGTATTTTTTAAATTTTCTTCCTGATAACTAACTGTTTTATATATTGAAAATTTTTAAAAAAAAGCAATCCAAATTTATGGTATTATATTAAGTATAATTGTAAACTTTTATTAATTTACTTTGTAATATTACCAAGAATAAGAAATATAATATTTTAAAAGAAATTTTTTTTACAAGAAACGTTTTTTCTTATAATGATTTAGATAAATATATATAAAAACTAAAAAAAATTAATAACTTTAATCTTAAATTCTCAACACAAATAATATATGCAATAATATTTTTTATAAAAATTATAATTATTAGTTTTTTAGTATGTTTATTTAACAATATTTTGAAATTAACATGTGAAATTTATAAACATTTTTTAAAACATTTTAACTATGCTTTTTTAATTTTATAAATAAATATTAATTTTTTATTTCGTTTTATTTTATTAAATTGATACAATTTTGTAACAAATATTTATAATATAATTTTAATGCCATAATAAACTAAATGTAATTAACAAAATTTTAAAAATTGATTAAATTGTTTTTAAATTTATGGCTTTATATTAATAATTAACTAAATATAACATTTCAAATGCTGTTTAATTTTTATTAAAAAATAAATTAATAACTTTTTAATAAAACAAATATAGAAATAAATAATATTCTCAATTATTATACAAGGATTATCAACTTTAATTGTCTTCTTTTTATTTGAAATGCTTATTTATTTTCCTATAAGTTCTGAAACATTGAAAATTAATTTTTATTATATCTTATAAAAAATATAAAAGAAATAAAATGTTAAAGGAAAAATGCTTGTTTAAATATGTTTAATTCATAAGTAAACATTTATTTAATTGGTTTTTGAGATTCAAATATATATTTTAATAAATAAAATAGGTAAAATTCGATTCAAATTACAGTACTTTCCAGTAGCAATGTTGGTAGTGCAAAATAAAAAACTCAAAAACGGTATAATTGTGTTGAAAATAATCCAAAATGTAATATTAATTTTCTTACTCTCTTCTTTAATAATTTATTCTTATTTTTTTTTAATAATCAATAATCATTTATAAAAATGGACAACACATTTATATTAAAAATGTAACTTTTCAATACATTTATTAAATTTTGAATTATAAAAAACAATATGGATTTTTTTTATAAAAATTAAATTTTTATTTCAATAAAACTAATTTTTTTCAATAAAAAAATTTAAAACATCACATGTACTTTATTAGTTTTTTTATCATTTATGTACAGCTAAAAAGTTTTTTATTTTATTTTATTATTAAAAAACTTTTTTTTATTTCTTAAAGATTTTATTAATTATTAATATTTAATACTGGTGATTTAAAAATGATATAATGTTTTTTTTAATTTACGCATTGAAAAAAATTATTGGTTCAAAAATTAATAATATTTTAAAAAGTTTTTTATTTTTAAAATGTTTAATTAATAATAAGGGCATTTTCAAATATACTCAGAAAACATAATTTTAAATTATATTCAATTAATTTTAATATTTAAACTATTTAAAAATTTTTTTATATTTATTGTTAAACCTTTGTATTTTTTATATATTATCAAAAAAAGTTTTAAAAAAAAATTGAAATTAACATTTTTATCACAATAACTTTTTATACTTAAAACTAACTTATTAAAAGAAACAATGATTTAAAAAAAAATTAAATATTTAACATAATCCACATGTCTTCTTACAATATTGTTTACGATGATAGTAAGGTACATTTAAAATATCACAATATCCAAGAAATTTTGACAAAGCACAATCTCTAAAAGTATCATGACAAATTGATGGATGTGGTTTTACACATAATCCACAGGTGTACCTACATAAACTACTTACAACTCTACCTAAAATATAATGAGAACAGATATTTTCATAATATTTACACCCAACAGTACTATCATAACATGAGGGATTTATATTTGAAGTAACTTTTGGAGTAGTTGTATAGGATATTGTTGTAGTAACATTTTGATTTGTTGTTGTTTTTTTAGTTATTTTATCAATTATTGTTGTTGTTAAATTTGGATTAGGTAAAGTTATACAACTTACATTATTTTTTAATGTAGTTGTAGCTTTTGTTGTTGTAGTTGTTAATTGAATTATTGTTAGCATATTTGGTGGTAAAAATGTATTATTACTAATTGTTTCTTTAGTTGTAATTTTTGTAGTTTTTATAGTACTTATTTTTGTTGTAGTTGATTTAGTATTTTGAAGATTTGTAGTTGATAAATTTAAATTAGAAGTTGTTTTTATATCTTTTGGCGTTGTTGTGGTAGTATGTGATGATCTTGTACTTGAAAGAGTAGAAATAGTTGTAAAAGGTGTTGATAACGTCTTATTTGTTACTAAAACAGTTGATGGTTTAGAAGTTGTAGTAGGTAAAATTATTTTAGTTGTATTTGTGTGTTTTTTAGTGTCTGATTGTGTAATAATACTTTTTTGAGTAGTAAATACAGTGGAAAATATTGTAGTAGTAATATTATTTGTTTTGGGTGTTGTTTGAAATATGGATAAATAAGCTGTTGTAGAATTTGTTATTAATTTTTTGGTTGAAGTAAATGTTGAAGTTGAAATTTTTGTAGAATTTTGTATTGTTGAATTAGACACTAATACATTATTTTCATGTTTTAATGTTGATCCTGTTGGTATTAATGTTGTTTCTCTTTTTGAAGTAGAATTAATAGGAATATGATAATCAGTAGTTTTAAACGTTGATTTGGTAGATGTAACTAAATTATTTGTGTATAACATTCTTGTTGATGTAGTTTTATTTAATTTAACTTCAGTAAAATTTTTTAAAGATGAAATTGTAGATGTGGATAATTTTGTTTGTGTTGTTGATGTTGGTTGATTTACTATTGTAGTATTTAATAACGTATTAACTGTAATAGTTGATAAAGTTGTTTTTTTAGTAGTTTCAATAATTTTAGTGGTATAAGTTGTTTGTAAAACAGTAGATAAAGATGTATTTTTATCTAATGATATATTATTTAAATTATTATTATTAGTAATATTAAACTTTTTTGTTGGTACACTTGTTTGCGAAAATGATAATGTACTTGAATGAAATGAAAGCATTGTAGGAATTGGTGATTTTGTTGAGGATGTAACATTATTTTGAAAACTATTTGTAGAACTTGAAAAAGAAGTAGTAGAATTTTGATTTTCTTTGGTAGTGATTTCTCTTTTATTTATATCTAAAAGTATTAATATTTTTAAAAAGATTCTTACCATTTTTAATATTCCTATTAACAAGATTACTTTCAGCTTCTTCCAATAAATTAGAATAATGTTCTGCCTTTGTGTAATTTAATAGAATTATTAAAAATAGCAATTTTGATATATATTTTTTTTTAACATGCATTTTTTTTATTTTGTTTTTTTTATTAAAAGAATGGTTATTTTTATACTACTAAACACAAAAAAACAAAACGTACTTTTTAGAATATTAAATAGGTTTCAATCAAAATAGAAGTTAAAAACATTTTAAGCAAAATCATTTTACATTTTTTTTTAACATTTATCTATAAATAGCTTAATCGTTAAACTTTTAGTTAAGATATATTACACTTTAATTTAATAATATTATAATAGATTATTATAATTCCACTTTTTTATCATGTTTTTCATTTTTTATCAATAAAATGTAATTTTAATTTATTTTATATATAAAAAAATTTATTCAAACATTTTATTTTAAAAAAATTAAAGATTAATAAGTTCAGTTAAATGGTTTTATTCAAGCATAGGTTATAAAAAAACATCACAATCTAATCAAAAACGACATGTATAGTTGAATAAGAGATTAGTTACATAATACTACAATGTATACAGCTCTTTTTTTATATTTTTAATCTTTTCAAAGAATCATATGATACAATAAAAAAAAACTAATAAAATTTTTTTAGACAATCTTCCTGTTTTATCAATTTAATAAAAATAAAATTTTATTAAAAATAAAAAGTCTACAATTTATTAACATTTTATGTTAGACAAAATAAAATTACTTAAAGCTAAATAATTTGGATTATTTAAATTTATTTTATACACTCCATTTGGATTTAACATTGTTAGATCATTTGTTGATATATTATCTCCTATAACAATAAAATTCAAACTTCCGTTTTTTGTTAAAATTGTAGAATATTTTAAAGATTGTTTTAATTCATTATAATCTACTGATGTTATGAATATAAAGTGATTAGTAGGTTTGTTAATATTATATGAAAAATTATCAGACGATAGTAAATTAAGTAATTTTAAAATACTATTTCCTGTATTAGATCTTTTGACATTTTTTATCAATTGATCATTAAAAGTGTTTTTGTCTATTACAGAATTGAAATTAATGCTAATGTTTGGATTTAAATTATACGAAACAACAGCAATCCTTTCAAAATGATTCCAATATATTTCAATAATATTATTACTAGACAAAAGATTAAGTTGTTTTTGAAATTGTAATTCTGAGGTAAAATCTATTGAAGTTGTAAGGGAAAATATTATTGAACTATTACAAGGTTGATACTGATTATTAATGTATCCTGTAGGTTTAATAGTTGGTGGTACAGTATTCATTGTAGATGGTTTAAAAGTAGTTGATTTTGGATATTTTCTACCATTATTATTTCTAGAAACATTATCTTCAAAAGGCCATTGACTTAAAACAACAGACAAAGTATTTTCATACAATTGATAATCATTTTTATGATAATTATCTAATAATTGATCATTATATAATGATTGAATATTTAAATATTTTAAATTATTAGGATTAGTTATTGATTGCCATGGATTTGAAAAACCATTTAATGATGAAGTATTTTTTATAAACATTGACCAGTAAGTTCCAAGTTTATGAGCCATAGCAATATCATTAACATTAATAAGATTAGAATTAGAAGAATCAAAAAATTCGGGCCGCATTGTTAATGCAAAAAAATCATCTGCATGTGATAATGCTATAAAAAATTATATTAAAACTATTATATAAAAATAAACTTACGATTATATATTTTACCATTAAGAGTTATTTTGCTACAATAATTATAAACATAACTATTTTCATACATATATACATTGTTATTTCCTTTATTTAATAAATTAACACTATGTAATGCTAAAAAATTATATATTCCAAGTCCACCTGCAGTATTAACAACTATTTTAGTCCATTCATATAAATCTGTACTATTAGTTTTTAAAGGTACATTAAAATTATAAAGAAGTTGTGCAAATTGATCATTATTATCACTAGTAAATAATTGTGACATTAACATTAAAACCATATCATAACCATTTTTATTTAACAATGATTTGACACTATTAAATATATCAATAAGACCTCTTCCAACTTCTTGATCAACACTACCTAAAACAGTTGGTAATAAAGGTATATTTTGATACAAATTTGTTGGTGTATCTGGTAAAAAACCAATAAAATCTTTATCAATGTATAATACAAAAGAATATAGTTTCCATTTTTGATAATCTATAAATTTTTGAATAGGAGTATTTTTTATACATTCATTTACATAATCCATAGGATAATTATCCCATTCATATTTAGTTATATTACATAAATCAGCAGCAATATTATAATTTGTATCTGTATTTACCAATGGCATAATACCAGAAAATTGTAAGTTTATATCAGCAGACATAACTATTAATTGATTAAATAAATTTTTTGATAAAGGTGATAAAGATTGAGCTGTAACAGATACAGCACCTGTAGAATGCCCTGCAAGAGTAATCCTATTTGGATCTCCTCCAAATTCAGAAATATAATTTTTTACAAATTTTAAAGCATTAGTTTGATCATATACCCCTCTATTTGGAGGAATTTCATCTGTAAATGTTGTAAAAAATCCATGAATGCCAAGTCTATATTGTACTACGACAACAATAATGCCATTACTAACAAAATTTGTTATAAATCCTTTATATCCCCATTCTTTAATACTTCCACTATCAAATCCTCCACCAGGTATAAGAACAAATACTGGATATTTATTTGTTGTTTTAACATTTGGTGAAAATATATTAATATATAAACAATCTTCAGATTCTCCTTCTGATATAGTTAAGTTATCTTTTTTTAATGTTTGAGGACACATAGGTGGTTGTATTTGAGCTATTTGTGGATTATTTGGAAATTTATTTATTGGAATTGAATGCTACAAATGAATAAAATAATTTATTGTTTTATTTATATACCTTTAAACGTAAATCACCTATTGGTGGATGAACAAATGGAACTGAAAAAAAGGCATCGGCTTTTCCAAAAAATTTTTCATTTTTATTATTTCCTAAATCTACATGAGTACCAATAATAGTTCCTAAAGATGTATTTAATGTAATATTATTATTTGGTAATGGATTATAAGATATATCATTTATTATTTTACTTTCATATTTTAATGGTAATATAATAAAATTTTTAAGTATATCTTTATTTCCTACTGTTAAAGAAAAAAATATAGGTAGTAGTAATTGATAATGGTATAGCATGCTATTAAATGAGAATGATATAACGTTTTCTTACGTTTTATATTTTGACATTATCAGCATTGAATTTTATTAATATTTTAAATGCATATTACTAACATAAAAATTATAGAAATTTATAAAAAAATTTAATAAAATTATAAAAAAAAGATAAGAAAATATATTATTAAATTATAACAAATACTAACATTGTTCAGAAATAAGTTGTTCTAAAATTTCAAATAAATTCATAAAATTTATTTCATAAAAGTGTTATTTTTTTAAATCTATTAATGCATATTAATATTTATAAAACAATTTAAAGTTTTTTTTATAAAGTTTTGTTAATATAATAATACAACAAAAATTGTAAATTAATCAAATTATTTGATTAAAAATTGTGATAAAAATATTTTACTCTATGTATATTATAAAAATATTATCAAAACTATTATCATTTAAATGAAAAAAAAATTGGAAATTTTTTTTTTGTAAGAATTTAGATAAATAACTTCTCTTTTATCAAATGTTGATGCAGATAAAAATAGTAAGATTAAGAATTAACTTAAATAATATTTTTAGAATTTTTTTACAATAGCGACCTTCTAATTTTTTTGCTCCGTTAAAAAGTTAAATTGGCTTTTTAATAATTTAAAATAATAAGACAATTTATATCAATCAATTAACAAAAAAGAATCTTGTTTTCTTCTGAAATTTTCATTCATTTTGAAAATTGCAAACATAGTAAAAAAAATTAGTAAACCGCTATTGTACAATTCAGCCAAAATACTTCCTTGAAGTGATTATGTTTTTAAACAAAATACTTTTTCTACACTTGAAATATTAATCTCTGATATTCTGTATTTTATATTTGAAATTGCTAAATTTTCCATATAATTAATTTATTAAGAATTTATAGCACATTTAATTTATAAACTATCAATTTATTGTTAATCAAATCATATTTTCAATTGCATTTGAACAATTATTTAAAAATATTATCAAATAATTTTGATATTTTTCAAAAACATTTGAAAAATAGTTATTGTTTTGATACAAAAGAAATTCAATATGTTTTTTTATGTTTCCAAAATATTTTTTTTATTATTTTTATACAAATATATTTATTAAAAATCATATTAAAAAGTATTAAAAATTAATATTAATAAAAAAAAACAATGAAAATAAATGTTTAAAAAAAAAAATTTTGATGTAGAAGGTATAAAAAATTCTTACTATTCTAAATAAAAAACATATTATCACGAATTATATTATCAAACAATTTAATTAATATGAATAAAAATGTTTTATCTACATATAATTATATGTTTTTATTAAACTTTATTATTTCAATGAAATTTAAAAAATATTTATTTTGTTTTGTAAGATTCTTGTATTTTTAATATTAATTTGATAAAATATAAAATTGTTTATATCCAAATTTATAATTTATGAAAATTACTTTTCAAAGAATTCGTTTGTAATAAACTTTTATAAATAAATATGTATTTACAATTTTGATTATATCAAAATATTTTCAACAAAATGGCTATAAAAATAACAATTTAGGTTTATTACAAAATCAATTAATTCGTAAAAAAAATACAAACAATTTATGTCTACTTTTTTTGTATTGTCTAAAAAACATGTTTTATCATGTAAAAATAAATATTTTTTTAATTTTATATCAACAATGTTATTAAAATGGTATCGTTTTGTTTTATGTACATTAATAAGAGAAGAAATTATTTATACTGCTAAAAGTACAATTAGATATTATATTATGAAAATTTTTATTTTAATAAACAAACAAATTATAAAAACAATATAAAAAAAATAAACAGTTTGTAAAGGAATATTCTAATATTTGATAGTGATTCTTATAAATCCTTTTAACTCAAACATTACAAAATATTAATAATTCTTCGTAATAAATAAATACTTACTAATTCATACAAAAAGTTTAAAAAATCTATTAATTATTCATTGTAAATCTTTAATACAAATAAATGTTCATCTTTATAATGTAACTTATTATTATAAAGAACAATTATTTTCAATATTTTTTTGTAAAAATGAATACTATTATTATAATATTAATATTTATACAATTTTTTATTAAAAATAGTTTAACTATTGAATGCTTAGATTTTATAGTTAGTAGATCAGATACTTCAATAATAGAAAGTGTTAATGATAAAAAATGTTCTGCTAATTATTGTACTTATGGTATAAAAATAACTTTTTTATTAATAAATATGTTTTTATAGTTTCAACTGAATTTTTATTAAATGAAAATAATAAAAGTATATGGATTCCTTCTAGATATTCTAGAGAATGTACAAATTTACCAGAAATAACAATTGGAAATATCAATATAAATTCATTAAATATTTGCAAATTAATATATGATCCAAATCAACTATTAAGATATTATGTCAAGATATGTAACACAAAATTATGCAACGAACAATGTGAAATAACTTCAAATGAAAATAACACTAGTACCAATAATAACAATAATAATAATAATATTAATATATATATTGGTTCAAATTGTTGTGATAATAAGTCACTGGATTGTTGTCAAAATTTAAATAAAAAACCAGATTGTTGTAATAAAGTATTACCACATTGGCCTCCGTTAGGACCACAATTACAAAATACATCAATCACTTCATCAAATACAAATGATAAATATTATTTAGCAAATTTTAAATGCTGTAATGGTAATAATCCACAATGTTGTAATATTTTAGATTCTACAAATATATGTTGTATGATGATGTTACAATACTATAAAGAACCAAATATTAATGCTGGAGCAAAAAATACACTAATTGTTCCGACTTACCAAAATAATGAATTAATAGAAACATATGATACTGTAATGTTAAATAATATTTGTTGTAAAAACTTTAAACCAAATTGTTGTAGTAATAATTTAAATACAATTCCATGTTGTAACAAGTATTCCAATGTAATGCATCCAGGACCTATTTCTACTAGTTCATTAAATAATGGTATGATATATTCTAATAAAGTTGGACAACCTAATATACCTGTATCTTTATCAACAAGTAACAAAAATGAGATTATTAATCCGTTTTTAAAATGTTGCGATGAAAAAAATCCTTTTTGTTGTATTCCTGTAGAAACGGCTAATTCATGTTGCTTGAAAATTCTATACAATAACCATAAATTAAAGAATCATTCTTTAAATTTTGTTTTAAATGAAAATAACTCTTCACATTTTAAAATTTCTTTTAAATATTTTACTACACTTTATTTTTTTATTTTATGCTTATTTATTATAAATTTTTAGGCTTCTATATTAAATATTTTTTAAATATAAAATTATTATTAAAATTATTAATATTTTTATGTAAATATATTTATTAATTCACCTTTACAATAAAAATATATACATAAGATTTTTAAGTGTTTGAAAAATTTTTAAATAAAAGATTTTTTTTAAAATTAAATGATAGGAGATGTTCTTTTTGGTATACGAACAAGGTAATCAGCAATAAATGATCCTAAATAAAAATATTTATCATCTTCTGCTACTTCAGTAACTCCAGGAAGAGTGACACCTTTATTGTCATGGTAACTTTTTATAATATTACCATTAAGATCTAATTCAAGAAATACTGTACCAGGATGTGGTAAAATACTTTCAAGTTTAGAAAATACAGATATTGGAATATATGAAGCTAAAATACTCCTAACACTTCTTGCTAAAAGTCCATTATTAAGTTGATCAATTATAGAAGGTTTTTCCATACTACGTTTCATTGCTAAAGCAACAAAAAATGATTTCCCAGACTTTGATAATCTAATATTATCTGGCATACCAGGTAAATTATCTATAAATAATTTTGCTTCATTTTTTCTTGAGCCATTTACGTAATATCTCCAAATATTTGCTGAATTAAAATCACATACCAGAAATGAATCACCATCAGGATGCATTTGTATGCCATTTGGAAAATAGTAACCTGTTGTTATTTCTATTCCTTCTCCTGTTTCAATATTGATTTTTAATACTCTTCCACGTGGTTGATGTTCAAAAATAATTTTTATTGCATCATCATATCCATATTTAGTTGAGGCATCAGTAACAAATATTTCTTTGTCATTATATATAGTAAGATCATCAAGAAACAAAGCTTTTTTGTTATTAATTTTTGTATTAATATCAAATACTAATTTTATTGTTTTTTTATTAAAATTAACTAAATAAACTCCTTTTGTTGGATCAACTGTTATCAATTCATCTTTATTCAATTTTCTTATTCCAAGTGGTCTTCCACACTCTAAAACATTTTCTCCATTACAATTTTTTGCTGATTTATTAATTTTTATTTCACTTTCAATAATACCATTTCTTATTTTAACTATTTTTCCATCAAGTGTCCCTGTATATAAAGTATCACCATCAACAACAATTGATTCTGGTCCATGAATTTGACCTTTCATAAGCCAATCACCACCACGAAGTAAATCATTTTCTTTTAAAACACCAACTAATGCTGGAGGTGGTTGTAATCTACATATATATATTTATTTTATTATTTATAAACTTACTGATAATTTTGAACATTTAAATTTCCATAATTAATAAAAAATTTATATAGTACTATAGAAGAAATAATAGTTGAAAATAATATAATAAATTTAAAAATCATATTATAAATAATTTTTGGGATTTTAAAAATTACTTCAAAATATTTTTATTAATTGATTTTAAGAAAAGTCTAAAACAAAAGAAATAAATATAAGTATTTATGAGTTGTAAAATATATAAAAAGAAAATTAATGTACATAAAAATTGTCAATAGTATGTCAATCAAAAGAGTTACACAATAATATGTATCGAAACACTTTATTTATTGTGAGAATAATTGATAAATTTTGATAATAATATACAATGTATAAATATTTTGTTTAAAAAATTAGTAGTATTAAACAAAATATATAATTACACCCTTTTTTTTAATTAATTTTAAAAGTAAAAAGTATTCACATAAAAATTAATTTTTTGTTCATATTAAATTATTTAATTATTTAAAGTATCTTCATCATTTATACCTTCATTTGATATATCTTCTTCTTTTGATTCAGGTAGTAAAAAAAATAATATGACATTAACTGTTGACAATACTGCAAATAAAATCATTAAATTACTATTTTTTGGTATCCAATTATGTAACAATGTATTTAATATTCCACCAATATTTGCTATTGTTTGACATAAACCTATTGCTGTATTTCTTATTTCTGTTGAAAAAAGTTCAGCAAAATAAACATATATACATACATATGTAAATGCTAAAAGTAATTTGCAGGCCATCCAAAATATAAGATATGTTACTGTATAATTTTCTGGAATAAATATAAGACATATACATAAAAGTAAAATTGATATTGATGAAACAATTAGAGGTTTTTTGCGATGAAATTTACTCATAATAAATGGTCCTAATATTACAGAAGGCACTTCTGCTAAACCAGAATAAAGAAAATTTAAATAAGGATTGCCAGATAACGTTGAACTACTAATTGAAAATGTTAAATATAAAAGAAATTGTATTGTCCATAAAAATGATGTAACAAAACTATACAATATATATTTTTTGTGTACCATAAAATATTTAAAAACTTTCATTATTTCATATTCTGTTTCCATTGTTCTAACTTCTTCTATCATTTCATCAATATTTGCATTAACTCTGTTATTTATAAATTTTTTTAATCCCATTGAATTTTCTGATTTTAATAAAAAATAAAAACTTTCTGGTATTAAAAAATATGCTATAAAAAAAGTTAAAATTAATGGAGCAGAAAGTAAAATTGATAATATATCCCAACTTGGAAAATAATATGCTATTAATGCAACTACACAATACCCAATTGACCAAAGTATATTAAACATTAACCCTACTATTGTATGATTTTCAAATGAAACTGATTCAAGTACTAAAATCCACATACACACTCCAGCTGCAGGATAAAATATTCCTTGAATTACTCGTAAAACTAAAATGTAACCATAATGAGGCATCCAGGCTGTTAACATTCCTGTTACTCCAACAATTAAAAAAGATCCTAATGAAATTAATTTCCTTCCATAAATATCTGAAAAATAGGCAATCGTTACTCCTCCAATTATACATCCAATATAAAATGTTATTGAATACCATTGCAACTCATCATTACTTAAATTATACTATTTTCAACAATCTTCATATTATATATATTTTACTTACAGTATCTTTCATTTTTTTTGAATTATTTAATCTTGGATTACAATTATCACAAACAACATCATTTTGAACAAATGACGGAATAAGCATAGGAAATATAGTTAAGCCCCATATAAATGCTCCAAAAAGTGATAATGTTAATTGTTTTAAATTCCATAATCCTAATTTTTGTAAAACAATATCTGGTTTCGGAACGACTGGAGAAGACATTTTTTTATATTTACTTGTCGTACAACTTTTTTTTTTCGCTAAAATAATATATATTTTATTTTAAATTAATTTTGTTAAAATGTATTTTAAAAAAATGACAATTAAGCGATTATTTTATTTTGTATAAAAATGTTTATTAAAACTTGTATATTCTTAGTATAAAATACAAATTGTTTAAATGATTTTTTTTTACATTTATAAAAATAATAAATATAAAAATATAATATTATTATAAATATAAATTAAATTAAATAACTTTTTAATTTTTAAAATTATTAGTTTTACTAAACTTTTTGTGTAAATTTTGTTTTATACGTGTTTATATGGTGAAAAGATTAAAAAGAAATGATAAAAAAACTAAATAAGTTTAATATAAAAAGAAAACTATGAGAATAAAGGTTATTTTAATATTTTTTATAACTAAAAAGTTTTTATTATAAATTATTCTTTTCATTGTTTTTTTTATCTTAGATTTGTGTTAATTTAGAGGTACTAAGTGCCAATAAAATATATTTACTATATTGTAATATTTTTAGAATTTTTTTTACAATTAATTATTAAAAGAAAATTTTTTTAAAATATTTTTTAGTTATCAAAATAGTAAATCTTTGGATATTTTTAATTTACCGCCAAATTTCATTTGTTATTGTAAATTTTTAGTGTATTATTATCATAAGCATCAATCAGGTATTAAAAGTAATTAGAAATTTGACCTTTTTTTTGTTCTATTTATGCTACATGTGTATAGCAATATATAATAAAGTTAATTTATACTTTTTACATTTTAAAAATATATTTTTAGCATCTACATACCTTAAAAATATTTAAGTTTTTAAACATTTGTAATTTTATCGTTTAGTTATATAAAGTTACTTAAAATATTTTAATTAAAATACAACATCATTAAGATAACTTTTATTTTAATTTTTTTTATTATAACTATAGTCAAGAAAATTACTATATTTGTACTATAAATATTTAGTGAAAAAATTTACCACAAATTTTTTTTAATAAAATTAATTTAGATGAATGATTATTTATTCTACATTTTATTACCTTAAAATTTTTATATAAAATTTTATCGACATTAAATTTAACTAAAATATTTTGTTTATCATAAAATATTTTATTGTTGTTTTTAAAATTAACAATTATAATTCTTTTATATTATTAAACTAGCCAATTGATTTTCAAAAACAACAGTTTGTAAAATGATAAAAATACTCTAATCATTTTTAATTTAAATTATTCATATACAAGTTAAATTTTAATATAAGTTAGTAATTTAAACAAAATAATTTCTATTTGTTTCTTTGAAATATAAATAATTATTTTTAATTTATATACTACAATTTATATTAAATTAATATTTCAAGATAACTAATTATTAAAATACTATTATTAAACAGCTTAAAAATCATATTGTAATGTTATTTAATTTTATTTTAGTTATATAGAACAATTGTTATTCATTTATTAGACAAATAATAACAATGAACACGCCGAAATCAGCAATTGCATTATCACAATGTTTTGGAACAGTGCAATACGTATGTTTTTATAATTTACTTATTATTTATTAAAATAATTATTTCAATGATCTTATAAGTTAATTATATAGATATAAATTTAAGTAAATAATAAAATTCTATTAAAGGTATAAAAAAGTTTCGCAAATAATATTATATAATTATATATTTCATTAGTCCATTAAAGTCCGAATTAATTAAATAATTGTCATTTTAGATGAGTAAAGAAGATCATGACCGCGAAAGAAATAGGTGGCAACAACGACTAGACGAAACAGAAGAAAAACTTCTTGAAATGTCAAATGCGAATTCACATATGATGCAAATAAAGGCGCAACTGGTAAGTTATATTATCATATAAATAATATATTTATATACATAAACATTATCATAACTAATTTCTATATAAATCATTTAAATTAACAATAGTAAGATAAAAATATTTTAATACTTTTTTATCTAAATTTATATATTTTTTAATTATTATTATCTAATTATGGCATTTCTTGGTTTGCAGAACAAAAAAATTATTGAATTTGAAAAAAATCAAAGACCTTTAATAGAACAAAACAAAAGATTAAATGAAAGGAATAAAATTTTAACACAAGAAATAAGGAAAATTAATGATAAATTAACACATTCTCAAACTGACATGATTAGTCTGGTATATTAAAATTTTAATAATAGTAATATTGTTGTTTTTTTTAGAAAGACAGTTATGATAGATTAATAAAAGAAAATAATATGTTAAAAGAACAAAGAACATTTCCGGAAAAGATAAAAGAATTAGATCGTTATCGCAATCAAGCTCTTGAATACTCAAAATGTATAACTGCATTAAGGCATTCTGGTATGGAGAAAGATAAACGTTTTGAATTATTATTACAAAAATACAGAAGAATGAGAAGAGCTGTTCTTAATAAAGTTAATACAGATTTAGATGAAGATAAAATGAGTCAATTTGGTTCTGATTGTTCAGTAGAAAGTTTTTCATGTTTGGATACAATAAATGAAGATTTACTAGAATTTGAGAATGTTGAGAGACAAATCAAAAATGAAATATTTGATGGAAATGAAAAAAGTAATGACATTGATAATAAAGAGGAAATAAAACTTTTAAATGAAACAATAGAAAAACAAAAAAATGAAATATCTATGTTAAAAGATAAATGTAGTAATTTAGAATCAGAAATTGCTAGTTCTAGAGAGTGTAATGATTTATTAGAATTTCAAATTTTAGAAATGACAGAAAATATGAAAGAGATGCTTCCAATATCTAATATTGAAAATGAACGTAAAATGTATAATGAATTAATAAAACAAGTTGTATTATTATTCAATTCAACAAGTAATATAATTGAAAATGAAAAAAATAATCTTCCAAAAACTATATTATCATTAAATAATATATCATCAAAATTATACATTGACTTAGATAGTGAAATTGGAGACGAGAAAATAGAATTAATAAAAAACAGAATATCTACATTTAATAAAAATATACAAGCAATATTAAAAGAAAGAATAGAATGTGATAAAATTCATGATGCTGAAAGAGATGCTTGGAAGGATGAATTAAGTAAAATGTATGATCAATTACAAATTGCTTTACAAAATGTTAAAATTCTTGAAGAGAAAGAACATCCTATAAGATCACTTTTAGAAAGAAGATTAGAAGAAGCACGTTATAGATTAAAAGAAGCATTACAAACAATTGAAAATTATGAAAATCTTATGGAAGAAGCTAATAATAGACTTGTTCAATTAGAACTTTCTGAAAAAAGAAACGATGAATTAGAAAAAAAAGTTACTTACCTTCAGTCATATGTAAGTGAATTTGAGGAACAATTTGCAGCACAAATTGATGTAATTAATTTATTAAAAAAACAACTCGAACTTGTGCGTTGATATAATTTCAAAAAAAAAAAACAGTAACGAAATAAATTCTTTTTGAATTATAAAATTTTTACTTAATTTATAGTTAAATATTTATTTTGATAAGGATAAAAAATTAAAAAAATTTAAGAATTAAAAATATATGTAATCAATTAATATGAATCAATTTGTAACTTTAATAAATCAAAAATTGCGGAACAAAAGTTATATATAGCTTGTAGGCAAAAATTTAACATTTAAAAATTTATTAAACATTGTTAATTAAAATATAACTAAAAATTTAAAAAGATATCATTTTAATAAAATAAATATTACATTTTATAGTAGTAAAACAATATTTTATTTAATATTCATACTTGATAAGATTAGATAAAAAATTTTTTTTTCAAACTTACTGATAAAATTTTTTTTTACAGAAAATTCCAAAAAATTGCAACAATTTACATTAAAATTATATTAAACAGTACATTTTCAAAATATTTTTTAAATAATTTTGTATTTTTTTTTATTAAAAAATACTTAATAAATTTTGCTATTTGAAGTTTTTATAAACTATTTCAATGTTATTTTTAATTATGCATTTTTCTGTTCGTATTCAGTTTTTGTTGTTTTTGAATAATTATTATTTTAACATAAAAATTTTTAGTTTTTTAATTCTAAAAAACATTTTCAAATTTACGCAATTAATATAATGACTATCTCAAATATATATCAAAATTTAAAATCAAAAATTATTATTTTTATATTATTAAATAATATTTATTAATATAACTTATAACAATATATATGTAATTTATTAAATTATATATATATATATCAGTATTCATATTATGAAATATAGATATTATATATAAAATAATATGTTTGACTAATGAATTTCTAGTTTTAATATTACATCATCAATGCCACAATCATTAAAAATACGTTTAAATATTGAGAAAAAATATATTTCATTATGTAAAGTAATATGATAATAAAATTTAAATTAATAACAATAAGTAAAGCCTAATATTACTTTAAACAAAATAGATTAAAATAATAGCAAGCAATAAAGAAATTATAGTATAGTAAAAGTAAACAACGATTTTTGATATTAACTTGATTTAATAGATTGTAAATAAATTATCTTAATGACAAGATAATGCTAAAAATTAGAGATAGGTATTATATTTGTTGCAACGTCGTTATTTTAAAAAAATTAGTTTATTCGTATTAAGGCGTAACAATATACAACTGCTAAAATTATGATTGGCATTTTTGAATTCATCGGTTATACATATTATTCAATCTTTTTCATAAAATAAGCTAAATAAACTTATTTTTATTACATAATATTAAAAATGAAAAGTTTTCAACATTTAATTGTTGTACTTTTTTTTATAAATATTGTTTATGGACAACATTTTAAACAAGAAAGGCAAAGACAACATGGAGTAAAAACACAAATTATTCATAGAATATTTTCAGATTATGATCCATCATTACGACCACCACCACAAGGTTAGATATTTTTATAATTTTTATAATATATTACATAAAAAACACAATTTTTTTTAGAAGGATCCGATCATAACTCAATAGTAGTTATGACTTCATTAACTATTTCAAGAATTGATCTAAATGGTCAAATAGCAGAAATGGATGTTACACTAAAACAACAATGGCTTGATAATCGTTTATCATATCAAATTGATCCACGTGAGGGTGTTGATGAGATAAAACTTGATAGTAGTCGTATTATTTGGACACCACAAACATATTTTCCAAAATCTAAACTTATTACAAAAGAACCTTGGGATGTTTCTTATATTGTTGAACCATCAGGTTTTATTAGATCTAAAGAAAAGCTTACATTACAAACATCAATAGAAAATTCACCATCTTTTCCGTTTTCTTCTGATAAAGCAATAACATTAAAATTATCTTCTAAAGAAAACAAAATTGAAGATGTTGCTTACGTTTGGTCACATGCACCACCAGCTCTAAAACCAGTAACTGTTTTTGATTTTGCTCTTCCAATGGGATATTCATTTAAAGAAGCATTTGCTGGTGATTGTGTTGGAAATTATACAATTGGAAGTCATTCTTGTATCTATGTATCAATTCATCTCGAAGGATCACTTGGAAAATCTTTGATTTCATCATTTGTCCCATCATTGTTATTACTTATATCTTCATGGTTCCATTTTTTTATCTTACCAACTTGGTCAGTTCCAAGAACTATTAGTGCTGTAATACCATTTATTGTATTTATTTGTGTTGCATTATTTTCAAATAATGGGTTTTGGAATAAACATCTTGGAAGTGGATTTCAATATTGGCTATTGTTTTGTACTGTTTTAACCTTTTTATCTTTTCTTGAATATTTTATTGTAATAATTTTTAATAGCAAACGTAAAGAAATTCATTATACTTTACCACAATCAACTCAAAATAACAATCCCTTATCAAATAATGGAGAAGTGAAGGTAACGAATATACCTATTGAAATTAATAATCAATCAACTTCTAATAGTAAATGTCAAAAATTTTTACAAAACATTGACATTATTTCACGAATTATTTTTCCGTTAGCAACAATTGTATTCATTCTTTTATTTTCAATTTTCAATTATTTTTAAACATTTTTATAAAAAACATTTCTTTTAATAAAATCTATTAAAAATTTATTGTTATATTTTATGAATATTACAACGTAATTAATATTAATATTTAAAATTAGAATTTTTTTTTTAATTTAAAAATATCTTTTTATTAATCTTACAAACATTTAAGTAGTACCTTAAGATTTATTATATCTTAGAACAAAGTATTAATTTAACACAAGTTGATAACAAAATATTTTTATTATTTATGTTGTGTTCAAAATCTTACTACTTTTTTTATTTTTAAATTTCAAAATTAACAATTTTTACTACATATCCTTACTATGTATTTAAAAAAAAGAGAATGATAAAAAAATTGCTTTAAACAAATATGACTTCTGTTTGTATAGTTTTGCAGAGTTGATAAAAATTAATTGATCAGTAAGTTTAATTATAATTTCTATAAAAAAAAATTTTATATTTTAGACTCTTATCTAAAATTTTTTGATAAAGAAGTACTGAATCAACAATAAAAATTAAAAACATTTTTTAAATAAAATTTAATTAATTGAATAGTTTTTTAAAATAGAATAATAGTGATTTTAATAAAATATAATGAAATTAAAAATATTAAATTTTATATCATAAGTAAAAGTAATATTTTGTTTTTAAATTATATAAAATTTTTATTAAAATAACTTCATTGTAATCATTTTCTTTTGAAATACTTTTTAAATTTCTTATTTTATTTTCTAAAATTATAATTTTCAATACTTCTTCATCTTCAATACTTTATAATTAAAATAATGTTTAACAAAATGAATTAAATTAATTATTTTTAAAAGTAATAAATATTTATATTAATTTTGTTTAACTTTATTTTGTTAAATAAATAAAAAACATATAATATAAAGTTTTGTCTCTCTTATTATTTATTAAATTATATTTTATAAAACATTAACTGAAAATATTTTTAGAAAATTTATTTTATTTATAGATTATAACCCAATTTTTACAATAAAAAAGAAAGTATATAATTTAATTTTACACAAATTTAAACTACTAATACAAAATCATTTTTTTTTAACTTTTATAATTATTATTGTTTTTTTTTGTTTCAATAGTTGTTGAAAATGTTCTAAAAAATTAAAGTTTGATTTTCATTAAATTAATTAAATAATATTAATAATTGTTTATATAATTTATGTAAAAAAAAAACAAGAAATTAGAAATACGATAATGAAAAAATATTTTTTATTAAAAGAAGTTGAATTTAATTATCAAATAGATATGATTCTGTCGGAAATAAAATGAAGTATTTATTTTTGTACGTAAAAAAACTAATTTTTTTAATTTTTTTATTGAATAGTCAAATAAATTATTATGAAAATTGAAGTTAATTAAAATGTTATAAAAATAAAATAATATTACTAAGAATTTATACATATTTATAATTTCAATGTTAAAATTAATTATAAATACTATTTTTTATAAGGGAAATAAAAATATTAATAAAGAATATTTTTATTGATTAAAACAACTTTTTTCAAAAAGCTACGAAAGTTGTGAAAAAAATATTTTGATTTTAATTTAAAAAACGTTTGTTGGATTAAAAATTTAAATAAATTAATGTCCTATATATTTACATTTTTAAGTTAAAAAACAAAAAAAAAAGATAAATTAATATTCTAAAGAGTTACATTAAAAATATTTTTAAGGTAATAATATTTTTATAGATAAATTTCATTATTTTCTTTGCAGCTGATTAAATATTCAAAGTTGTTATGAAGTCAATTTTTGCTTATAAAAATCCTAAGCATTCGAAAATTACATATACATTTGAAAATGCGTTTTTTAAAAGAAATATTACTATTCTTAACAACAGTTCTTATTAATTTAAATTTTTCATATTATCTTAATGATTTAAATGGTCATGATTTGGTTCCTCATAAACAAATCCAACAAAATGATTTATCTATTGCTGACAATGGTAGCAAGCTTACAAAATCAGATTTGTTAAATAGTTATATAAGTGATAGTGATAAAAGACAAAAAAGGCAAGCAAAAAAACAAAGAAGTTTACGTAAAGGTAGAAAACAAAGAGGATTTAGACAACAAAGATCACGAAGATTAAGAAGATTGCAAGGATCAAGAAGATTACAAAAACCTAAAAGTCAACAAAAAAGAAGGCAATCAGGACTGAGACAAGGTAGAAGACTTCAAACAGCAAGTAGAAGAAGAAACGATGAATATGATTATAATTATGATGACGATGAATATGATTGCCCTGATGATGTCGTATATTTAAATTTTTTAGATTAATGAAGTGATTATACTAAATAAAAACAAAAAAATAAACTTCAAATAAATTTTAGGATAAAATTAATGTAAAAAATATTTAAACATTTTACAAAAATATGTTTAATTTTTTTTCATAATAAAATATATTTTTTTATACATTATGTTATAATGATTTCATAGAAAAAATTATAATAACTTACTCTTACTTAACAGTAATTATTATATCACACAAATATCAACCAAACATTATTAAATAAAGATATATAATCCAATAAAATTTTGAAATTTATAAGTTAACAAAATAATTAAAAAATAGTTTGTAATGATAAAGTTATATATAAAACAAATAACATTATAAATCTTATTAAATATAAAAAAAATATTTTTTTTGTTTAAAATTTATTTGCTTTTTTATGCCTTTTTAATCATATTGTTTTACAAATATTTTTTTCAAATAAAATTAACATTACAAAACTATTAAATAAGAATTATAGTTTATATCTTTAGTTAGAAAAAAAAAGGATAGCAAAATTAACTTTGAAAATATTCGTAATTTAAAATTTTTATAATTTTTATTATTTCAAACCAATAAAGCAAAATTAAAAATCTTATTAATAGTTAAAATACTATTAAAATTAGAAAATTTAGCATCTTTGTATCAATATCTGGAAAAAGATAAAATATTTTAAAAAACAATTTTGTTATTCTTGAGTTTTTAAAACATGACAATTTTTTAACAATTTAAAAGATTTGATAACGGATGATTTTTCACATATGGATTATTCAATTAAAAAAATATAATAAAAATTACTAGTGCTATATCATGAAAAATCTTTGTGATAACAGTTTCTAGTTGAATTTTTACCAATTTGATAAAGTAATTAAAAAAAGGTAACATTGATTATCACAATGTGTGTGAAAGACATTCATAAGTGTATGAATTTAAATTTGGCTATTAATAAATTAATTACAATTTTATGATTTTCTAACAAATAATTGAAATATTAAAAAAGTTTTATAATCAATAAAATTGATAAATAAAGAATAATATGAAACTCAATATTCAAAGTAGAGAATTACATATCTTATTTTAGATAAAACAAAAAAAAAACTTTGATATTTAAAATTAAATTTAAATCAATTTTTTCCAATTTCCTTTCCACGCTCACAAGATGCTGTTATAGCTTCAATAAATGCAGATCGTACTGCGTTTTTTTCTAGTTCAGCAATACCAGCTATAGTTGTTCCTCCTGGACTACAAACTTTATCTTTTAAAACACTTGGATGAATTTCAAGTTGGTTAATCATTTCAGCAGCTCCAGCAACTGTTTGTGCAGCAAGTTTTAAAGCTAAATGTCTTGTTAATCCATTTTTTACACCACCATCTGCAATAGCTTCAATAATAGTAAAAATAAAAGCTGGAGAACAACCACTTAATGCTGCTCCAGCATCAAATACACTTTCTTGTATTTCATGACAATCACCCATACATTTTGCGATACATTTTGTTACATCTTTAATTGATGGATCAGTATTAGCATTATCACAAGTTAATAATGTTACACCTTTTGAAATTTGACATGCTATATTTGGCATTAAACGTATTATACTTTTATGATAATTTAAAGATACAAAATCTTCATACAATTGTTTTAATGTAATACCAGCCATTACAGATATAATACCATCTGTATGTAAAAAATATGATTTTTTTAATTGTAATAATAGTGAGTTATACATTTGAGGTTTAACACAAAGAAATATTAATTTGAAATGTGTCTGAGGAAGGTTAAACATTTCTTCATTTGAAGTAAAAGAATTTTCAAAACCATCTTCTTTCCAAGCAAGACATGTTTCAAGTGAACGTACACTTATAAAAATATTAGATATTGGTAAAAATTCTAAATTTTTTTGTTAAAATATTTATAGATAAAACTTACTATGTTTAATTAATGCATGAATTATAGCTCTTGCCATATTACCACCACCGATAATTGCAATATTATCATGATATTGATAATCTACATGAGATTGTTGAACATCAGAAATAGCATTATTTAAATCATTCATTTTTATTTCTAAAACAATTTATTATTATTAAAATATAAAATTATATCTAACAAGTAAAAAATAATTTATAAAAAATTTTAAATAGATTTTAATAGTTTTAAAAATTATTAGTAATTACAAATTATAATTTATTTATCTTAAATTTTTCTAAATTAATTTCAATAATATCAAAATAGTATAAATAAAACAATCACATTATATCGAAATGAATGTTTATATAACATTAATATCTCAATTAAATATTTAGATAAAATTTATCTTTTTTTTTGTATAAATTAAAGTATAGTTAAACTAAGACATAATTTTTATGAATTAGACATCTTTTTATAATATGTACATTACTACTTCAGAAACAATTATTACAATTTAAACATATATGTAGACAAAAAATGAAATATAAAATGTATTTTAAACTATACTTTCTTATGTAACATTCTACAATTTGTATTTTTTATCTTTATTGATTAAAAAATTCATAATTAAAATATAATTAATTCTAACAAATTTGAAAATCAAAGTAAAAAAAAGTACTACTGTAAAGAATGTTTTTAAAAATAATTTTTAAATATATTTTTAAAAATAAATAAATAAAATCCTACTTAATTAAAAAATAATAAAATCAGACATTAGTAATAATAATAAAAAACTAAAAAATTCTAAAAAAATTTCTTAACAATGATGACAAAATATATATGCTATTTGTTACATTGTATTGTAATTATCTTACATATATAAAGAGTGTCGTTTTTCTTCATAAATTCAAAGTAAGACCAAAACAAAAATAGTTTCATTTAAAAAATTGATAAAAGAAATTTTTATTTTTATAAACTTTTCTTTTAAATACAATATGTTAAATTATACTAATTTACAAACATAAATAAAAAGATAAAATACTTTATTTAATAAAATTATCTGGTACATTAAATATTTGAAAATTATACACTTATTTATTTTTTTTTCAAATATAAGTAAATAATAAATTTGTTATTATATAAGAATCGACACTTGAGAAAGATTATTTCAATGTTGTTTTTCTTTCTTGTAAATAAAAAATTTATCAACACCTACAATTTATTAAATTTTTTTAATTTTTAAGAATTATTTTTATCTAATTAATTTACGTTTGCCATTATCATAAGATTAAATTAATTAATTTATGTGATATTATTTATACCAACATAATCTTAACAGAACTATATTAAGAATATATTAAACTGCAATTACAAAGCCTAACTTTATTTTTATAAACCAGATTCTATTCTTTAATTTATTATTATTTTTACATGAACATTAATTGCAATTTTACAGATTCTTTTATTTTATTTAAAGTTTTATTTTTTTAAAAAATTGTCAAACTTGACTAAAAAATAAATAATTTTTCTTTATTTAATGTAAAACTCAAATAATTCTCTATTATTTAAATTATAATTTTAAATATATAATTAATTGACAGAAAATTTTTAGAATTTAAAATATAATTTTAAACAATTTACAAACACAATGTTCAATTTTTTCAACGATTAATTTTTTTATTTTATAATATAACTAGGGGGCTTCGCCCCCTAGCCGCCTTCGGCGGCTCAACCCCCCATTTACTATCCCTGAAACATATACAGCGTCCCCCAGAACTTACCTGAAAACTTTAAACTTCAATAACTTTTTTTTAACTTTGTATTTTTTTATATTTTTTTTTCTGATAGAGAATTATATGTTATAAAATTGCTCTTTAAAAACAATTTTAAATTAAGCTAAAAAATAGGGATATATTATGATAATTTTACAAACTTATAAATCAAAAATTTCTACTTTTTGATTACATTATATTAAATATGGAATATAACATCATTCAAATGTTTTCCACGTAGTCGAGGACATTTTTTTGTTCTTATACACTTTCCATTATCATTTTTAAAGTGTGTTGTCCTACGTATGTAATTTCTTCTTCAATATTATGTCTAAAATCGTCTAAAATTTTTTTGCCAATTTCTAAAAACGCTATTTTTAAGATAATATCGTTAAAAAAATAAGTTAACGTGGATAAATCTTATATTTCTTAGATACATTTTTTAAATTAAAAAGGATCTTTTAATGTTGTTATGTAATTCTCTGCATGAATCTCTATCAGATAAAAAAAAATTTTTTAAAATATAATGTTTAAGAAAGGTTATTAAAGTCCAGGTTTTTAAGTTGGTTCTAAAAGACGCTGTACATAAAATACATGTATAAAAATTAAAAGAAAAATTATTACTTATATTTACAAAATTAAATTTAATTAGTTAGTACAATTAGTAAACCTTTTGATACAATAAACACTCTTTAATACAAAAAAAATACTTTGTTTAGAAATTATTTTTTATTAATAATAATTAAATTTGAACCTGTATTTTTTTTGATTTAAAAATTTTCACAAAAGCACATGTATTAGTAATACTTTTTAAAAAACATGTCTTTAGTTTTGCATCTTTTGGTCTATCTTGAGAACGGAAAGGTGTCTGAACTTAGTTTATATGTCAAAGTGTAAATATAACCAATACCCAAAGTATTTTTTTAAAACCTTAAAAAAAGGTAATTTTCCACAAAGTTATGCTGCATTAAAATTTTTTGCTTAAATTTGAAAATTTTGGGTGATTTTAAATGACCATATCTAGTTAAAAAATTTTTTTTTTAATTTTATTTATTAATTGTTTATATTAAAGCATTTTTTGTCTTTTTACAAAATTTCAAAAAAAAAATGATTTATTTGCTTCAATTTATTAAACTGATTTATGAATCTCAGTTTAAAGCACAATCTCCATGTTTTTGAAATTTTTAAAGAAAATAAATATATTTTTTGTTATCAGGAGAAACGTTTAGTCTAAAATAGATATTTAAGTTATTAAAAATCAAAAAAAAGTTTATAAATTTTTTTCTCTATTATATATATAGTAGATTTTTATGGCATTTTATATCTCGGGGCAAAAACTTAAAAATTAAAAACAAATAAATTAAATACATTTTTTATGCCTGATTATCCTTATTTATTTATTTATTTCTATAAAAAAATATTAATTTTAATAATTATGTCAAAAAAAGCTTCAAATTTGGAAATTTTTCAACTTTCTTCAAGTATACCTTGAAAACGTAAAATCAGATCAATTTTTTTAAACTAATTTGTTTACCCCATAAAAGACTATATAAAAACGCTTTAAACATCTTAATTTTTTATGTTATTAGTGTTTTTCATTTTTTGCTAATCATTATACATATATAGATAGATATATATAAATAGATTTGAGGCATTTATTTAAATTAAAAATTAAAAATTTCAAAAAAGTCGTTTTTCCAAAACGTTATGCTTCATTAAAATATTTCCTCCAGAATTAAAAATATTTTAACACTTTAAATGACCATATTTAGGTCGAAAACAATTTTTTTTTTAAAATTTTTTTGGAATCTTAATATTCAAACATCTTCTATCCTTATATTAAATTTCATAAAAAAATGTTTTGTTTGCTGCGAGTTATTAAACTGGTTTATGAATCCCAGTTTGAAGCAGAATCTCCATGTTCCTAAATTTTTTTTGAAAAATGATCATTGTTTTCATATGCAGGAAAGAAATCTGAACCCGAGTACATTTTTAAAAATTTAAAAATCAAAAAAAAATTTTTTTTTCAAAAATCATTTTTTTTTTTTTTTTTAAATGGCTATAAATGGATTAAAAGTTAATATTTTTTTAAATTTTAAAATTTTAAAATAAATAAGTTGTGAATTTCTATCTATTTATTAAAAAAATTTTTTAATTTGGTTTATTACACTTGAAATAAATGTTGCCAAAATTCGAATTTTCATCGCACTTTTTCTCAAGAACGGAAAGGTGCTTTAACTTGAATTATATGCCAAAATGTAAAGCTACTTAATACCCCCAGAGCATTTTTTAAAACCTTAAAAAAGTCGGTTTTTCAAGAAGTTATGCTTCATTAAAATGCCTCCTTTAAAATGAAAAATTTAAAATGCCCATATTTAGGTCAAAAAAATTTTTTTTTTAAAATATTTTTTTTTGAATCTTAATATTTATACATCTTCTATCTTTGTTTTTAATTTCATAAAAAAATGTTTTGTTTGCTGCGAGTTATTTAATTGGTTTATGAATGCCAGTTTGGAGCAATATCTCTACGTTGCTGAATTTTTTAAAAAAAATAAATATCGTTTTCGTAGTCAGCGACCAATTTTAAATCAGAATACCTTTTTAAAAATTCGAAAATCGAAAATAATTTGCAAAACTGATTTCTCCTCTATATATATTAAGGATTCAACAAATACTATATTAAAAAAAATTAAATGGGTAAAAATTAAATTATTTTGATATTAAAAATTGGTTTATTTTTGAATTATAACAATTTGGAGATTTTTTGTAAGATAAATTTTTTTGTTTAGAAGAGTTTATTTTTATTTTAATAAAATTATTATTAAATTATTCATTTTATATTTACTTTTTTTATGTTCAATCTTTTTACTGTCTTTTTTTGTCTGATTCAATACAAATAATAAAAATACTATTTTATTATTTACTTTTAATAATATTATATTAATTATATAATAATTTTATAAAAGAGTTTTTTTTAATTTAAAAAGTGCAAAAACTAATAAACGCTATTAGTCTACTTTTGTTATAATTAATAAAGAGATCATAATATTATAATATTTAATTGCTTATTATAAAAACAAAATATAGAAATTTAAAAAATTGCAATGATAAATGTAATTATGTTTTAATTTTGATTCTACAATAAGTTTATAAAATAAATCTAAATAAAATAAAAATAATAAAACATCAATTAAAAGAAAACATTTAATGAAAATATAATAATTTTTCATAAATTATATAATTATTTTACATAATTTTATATATCTATGGTTATAAATATTATAAATATTTTTAAAAATATTTTTTTATACTGTAAATTATTTATAACTAATAAAACTATTCTATTCTTACAATATTTTTAATTGAGATAAACTTTTTTAACTTTTAAAATAAATATTTTACGAATTAACTAATATTAATCAATAAATAAATTTAACACTAACTTTAACAAATTAAAAAAAAAATTTTTATAATATTTATTATTTTCATTAAATCATTTTTTTTTGTTTTTTATTTTAAATTATAAAATTTAATTTTAGCAACATTCTTACCGTATATTATAATAAATACTTTTTTATTTATTGCAACATGTTAAATAAATATATATGAAATTATATTTATAGAAATCATTAAAAATTATATAATTGTTTTTGACTATAAAAAATATACAAATATTACATTTATTTTAAAATTGTTTGACAAAACTATTAAAAATATAAATAAATAATCTTTTAATACGAAAGTAATAAAATAATTTATAGCTTTTTTTTAAAAAATAAATTAATTTGAAAAATAAATTAGATTATATATTTATAAAAATAAATTTTCAACATAAAAATTTATAATTTTGAACAAGAAAATTTGTTAATTGAATTAACAAATTTATAGTGCATTAATGTATAGAATTACTTTTTTGTTTTTGTCGATTTTGAAGTTGTTGATGGTTTAATTGTTGTAGTTTTAATTTATTCATCTGCATAAACATTGTTTTTAAGATCGTTAACTTGGTTTTCAAGTTTACGTATTTTTTTGTTTAACTTTTTAGTTAATTTTCTTAAATTTTGGTTTTTTTTCCCTTTTTTTCCTCTTTTTCCATTTTTTCCTTTTTTGCTTATTTTTCTTTTTTTGCTTTTTTTGTTTCCTCTTTTTGTTCTTAAATGTTCTTCTCTTGGATTATCATTTAAAACAATTGGAATATTTTTTTCATCTAAATTTAAATAATTTTTAACAAGTGAATTATCACTTTCTTCAAATGGTTCAATTAGTAATAAATTCAAAAATGAAATAAAAACAAAAAGTATTGTAAGATTGTTCATGATTAAAAAAATTAAAAAAAGATATAAGGTGACTAAATTAAAATTTTTTGTATTTTTATATTCCCTATTTGTTTATTTCTATCAAAAATCAAAATTAAATTATACATTTTTTATAAAATTTAAACAATAAATCACAAATTTTTAAAATAGATATATATTTTTTTGCATAAAAAAAATTTATTTATTCACAAATAATGACCACAAATTATTTGAAAAGAACTTTCATATTTTTTAATTTGTAAATAAAGTTTATAAAACTAAAAAAATGTTTATATTAATAATGGTCACTTTTTTAAACATTAATTATTATTTATTTTACATATATTAAAAATGTTTAATAACTTTATTATATAGAGTATTTTTATTAAATAAAATTAAAAAATTTATCAAAATATGTATTTACATTTTAATTATCCAGAAATATTTTATTTTTTTAACTAATTTAATATTTAATACTTTTTTTGAATTTCAAAATTAATGTTTTTATTGAAGAAAAATTTAATTTTTAATTTAATAATAATTAACTAAGATACTTTTCAATCATAAAAATTTTAATTTTATTAAATTATAATATTATATAAATAAAGGATAAATTGTATTGGTGATATCTTTTTAAATAATTTTTAACAAAAAAAGAACTTTTTTTTCGTCATGTTTAGACATAATAAAAAATAGTACGTTTTAAAAAAAAATCAATATTAAAAATTACATGACAAAAAAAGGTACTTAATTAAAAAATTTATTTTATTTTATGACAAAAAAGATATTTTTTATGTGTTCTTATTAGTTTTTCAACTTTAAATCATTATTAAAAAAGTAATGATTTTTGTCAGCAAATATGTATACAATTAGGTAAAATTTTTTTTTAAAAAATTATTAAATTTGTTTGAATATTAGTTAAATGGATACTCAATATTTTTTTCAAAATTATCATAACAAAAAATATAATTATTATCATTATTCTTGCATTTCCCGACAATTTTGAAATTTTGATTTTAAATTAAACATGTTAATTAAAACTTTACTAGTTTATGTTAAACAAAAAGTAAATCAAGATATTTTAATTTAATAAAACATAAGATATATTAAAAAAATAGTTTTTTTTATTTATGAAAAAATATTTCTTTATTAAATATTAAATTTTTACATACTTTTTTGTTGTATATAAATGGTAATTATATTATTTTCAAAAAAATGTTTACTATTTTAATAAAAAATAAGAATAAAAACGTTTTAAGTTTTAAGTGTTAACTTTATTAAGTAAAATAGTATTATTTCTACAAAAGATAATTTTTTTTAATTATAATTAAGCATTTTTTTAAAGAAACATAATATCTGTAGAATTTTAGTCCATTTTTCATAAATCAATTTTATATTAGTCTTTTTTTAATAATAATATACAGAAAAAAGCCTCCAAGTACACAGCCACATTGGCTCAGTGGTAGTAGCGTCGGTCTTGTAAACCGAAGGTCGCTGGTTCAATCCCAGCATGTGGCAATTTATTGGACTTTTTCATGTCTTTACTTTTAAAATCCTGCAAAACAAAATAAAAATCTTCACATTGTACACATATTTTTTTAAAAATTTAGATTATTCTGTTAAGTATTTATTAAAAATAAACTTTAAATTCTAGTAAAATAATAAAAACGATATACATAAAAAAAGCATGATAACTATAAAAAAATAAAATATTTTTACTCTATTTATAAAAATAATTATATTTTTCAAATATATTTATAATAAAATAAAATAAAAACATTACAATCTCAACAGTTTCATTTTTTATAATAATTATATACTTTTAACATATTCTTTTTAGTAAAAAGTTTTTTTTCTTGAATAAATTAAATTAAAATTAGTAATATTAAAATATTTGTATAAAATATAAAAAGTGATCTACAAAATTTATTTTAATAATATGACAAATGAGTATAATTTCTAAATAGATTAACAATTTCTATAAAAAAAATTAAGCTTAAAAGTAATAATAATATCAATTTTAAAATCTCAAGTTTCAATAAATTTTATGTATTTTGTTTTTTGCTAGAACAATAACGTATTTATATTTTTGATAATAAAAAATATATTTAATTACATTGTATCAAGAAGGCTTATTCAAGTCATTCTGTACCAACATTAAAAAACTTTTTGATTATTTTATTTAAAAAATAATACAATAGAAATTTTATTTATTATTATAAAACAAAATTATAAGAGAATTGTTTTAATTATCAAATAATACACAAAACAAAGCTATTGTAATTAATTTTGAAAAAATTAAAGTTTTTCTAGATATTAAAAAAGAAGCAATCGCCCCCGGGTGGGCTTGAACCACCAACCTTTCGGTTAACAGCCGAACGCGCTAACCGATTGCGGCACGGAGGCTGTGGAATGAGGATGGTACCACTATCTAACAAATTTCCAAAATTAAAAGGAAAAATTGCTTAATAATATATTTTTATTTATAATTACCTAATTAAAACAATTACGAAACACACAGAATCCAAAAATAACTAAAAAACTTTTACCTTTCTCATTAATAAAATCATTGACATTTGATTATTGTTTGCTAAAATTTAAAAAACAAAAAAAAATTTTACAATTTTTAACTCATTGATAAAAATTATAATTATAAATTTCAATTTTTTTGCCAAAAAAACTAAAATTAATGTCGAAATAATTTTTTAAAATAAATAACATTAATTACATTAATTTATCCTTACTTATAATTATACTTTTTCAAATTCTATATAGCAAAAACAGAAAATTTAGAAAAAAATTGCAATTTATATATATTTTAGAAACAAATGTTTTTTTTGTAAATAATTGCAATAATAAGATTAATTAACAGTTAAAAACTATAAAAAAATATATATACCAATTATTTTTTAAAAACTTTAATTGTAAAATCACTTTATAGAAGGTATAAATGAATTCAAATTTGTTTTACTTTTTGATAGCAATATTTTGTAAATAAAAAATTAAAATCGTTTTGTTGTGCTGTCACTAAAAAATTTAAACAAAAATTAATTTATTTAAATTAATACAATTCAATTAAAAAAAATGAACCGTTATTAAAAAAATTTTTTAAATAGTGTAAAAAGTTTCAAAATGTGTCAATAATTTTAAAAGGATATTTTCAACATTAAACTTTATAGTAAAAATGAAAGCTAATCTAATTGTAGTTAAATCAACTTTATTTACACTAAAAAGAAGAAATTTTTCTTTATTGAAAAAATTCATTTTTTTATCTACATCTACAAATGATAACCTAATTCTAATAGACCTAAATTATTACAAAGCTTTTGATTTTATCTATAAAAAAAATTATTTAAATTGGCATAAATAACATTTAAGATTTTTTAAAAAAACAATAAACTATAACAATCTCATTTTATCAAATATTTGTAATATTTTAAATTAAACTGTTTTAAATATTACAAAATTTTCATATTATAGTCTCATTGTTTTTATAAACTTTATTCTAAATATTTATTTTAAATATTTTTAATAAAATTCCAAATAAACTTAGAAATGGTTTGCCTAGTAAGATTACTTCACTATCAACAAAGTCTTCTATTGTTTTTTCAACTTCATTTTTTTCAAATTTACCGTTTAAATCATTCAGGAATTAAAATAAATGAATTTCTCTTAAGTAATTCTTTAATTCCACAACATTGGAAACTTCTGAAGCTATTTTAGATGCTCTTTTTAAAGTTTTAAGACAATTCATAAACTTCTTCAATATGCTTTACATAAATGTTTGAATCAACTAGATTTTTCTTTTTTGAATAATTCTTATCTGTTATGCTTAATCTCAATTCAATTTCTTAAATAAATTCCAAATAAGCACATTTTTTAAACAAAAAAAAGCTTTCTAAAAAGATTGAATATTAAAAATAATTTGAAAAAAATTGAAACATTTTTTTTCTTTTTGCTTATGTTTATTATCATTAAGGCATTTTTCAACAGCACTCTCAATGTTCTATAAATTATCTTCACTTAACTTTTTGATTTATCAAAGTTAGATGATATCTTTACAACTATACATTGTTTTGGATTAATTTTAGATTGATTAATCATAATTTTACTAATATTTTCTTTACTTTCTAATTAAATAAATAAAAATTACTATGATAATAACAATTCTAAAAAAAATAAAAAAAACATCTTTGAATTTTTAAAAAAAATAAACTTTATGTTAAAAAAAGTGTAGTTTGCAATTATTATATAATTTAATGTAGTAGAAACTTTTTAAAAAAGTTATTTTTAAATATATGTTTATAAAAATAATTTTGTTATTAGTTTAAAATAAAAAATTTTTTAAAATTAAATTTGTTTTGTGTTAAAAATAATTTAGATTAATTTGATATATTACAAAAGGGTTAGATAAGGCTAACATTTTCACCTCAACTTCAGCAGCTATGTCCGAGCGGTTAAGGAGAGTGATTAGAAATCACTTGGGCTTTGCCCGCGCAGGTTCGAATCCTGCTGGCTGCGAACAACGTTTTTGCACCTTATGTAAAATGAACGATAATTTTAAATAAAAATATATTTATTTGATTTTTTAATATAAATTAATAATTTTGCTTTTGTAAATTATAATTTAAAACTTTTGTATTATTAAAAATGTAGTTTTATTATTTTATATTTTTATATATTTGCATAAAAATATTTGTTTTATAGTTTGAAGATTATTTAATCTAAAAATTATTAGAAAATAAAAGTAGAATAAATGTTTTATTTAAACTAATTATTTTTTAATATGTGTTTTAAATTATTTTATTTAAGTTTTAAAAATTATAGATTAAAATATTTTTCTGGTAATTTCTAATAATAAAACAAAGTTATATTTTGTTATCATTATAACTAATCAAAGGCTATTACTACTTATGTTCTTATGATTTATTTAATTTATAAAATTTATATCATTTTTGTTTTTTTTAAAAAAAGATACAAACATTTAAAATATTAATAAAAAAAGTTTTTTTTTATAATATGGTTATTGAGAAAGAATAGGTCATAGATTTATCTTCTTTGGACTTTATCTAAGAATAATTTTAATTTTATATTTTTGTTCTATTGTACTTTTATTAGGGGTTGAGAATCTCGTAGGGAACATTGTAGTATATAAGACTATTTCATCATCACATTTAGTCATTTTTTCTAATTTAATTTCTGATGATGTTCTTGTTGTAATATTATTGTAATATTTCGAAATATCTGATATTTTTATATTAAAGGGGTTTTGATTGTATTATTGCTACTTGTGTTAATTATTTAATTAATTAAGTCTAAGCTAAGAACTAGATAAATATTGTAAGTGATCCTCATTCCCTATTATCATTCTAATAATTTTTTATTAGGTGGTCAATTTGTATTGTCTTATTTAGTCTATTCTTAAAGTTAATAAACTTTGTAATAAGTTTGGTGTTATTTGAACTATCCTGGGAGCTATCTTATTCACACGGCCCTAGCTAAAAATTATACTACGCCGTTTATAGTATAATATAAACTTAAAAATTTTTACTATTGTTAAAAAAAATTGATTAAAACATAAAAATTTTTAGAAATATATTCAATTTTTTTTAATATAACAAAAGAGTACTGCCGCCAGCAGGGGTCGAACCTGCGACCTTGGGCTTATTAGACCCACGCTCTAACCGACTGAGCTATGGCGGCTACGACCTGTCACTTTTTTTTTTTGTTCCAATATGTTTTATATTAATTATTATCTTTAAACTTTTACTTTACTGTTTAATATGTATTTATGCTAATTTGTAATTTTATAACAAAAACAAAAAATATAATATCATTTAAAAAATTTTACTATTCTATTTTTTTTTTCTAAAAACGATTATTTAAAGAAATAAAATAAATAAATATTTAAAATATTTAGTGTATTATAATTGTTACTTTAAAATATAATTTTTTTTTTAAATTTAATGATACTAAATAGAAAATTATCTAATTTACTTTTTAAAATTATTTTTTTTGTTTTAAAAACTTTATTAAGTAAATTCTAAAATAAAATAAAACTTTTTATTTTTTTTTTTTTTTTTAGGATTTTGATGATTTATTCTATTTAACTAAAAGCGATTTAATAATTTTTTTTTTAATCTATATAATGTTAAAAACTTTTAAAAATAAGAAAAACGATTCGTCACAGAAGCCTCATTGGCTCAGGGGCAGAGCGTCTGTCTAGTAAACAGAAGGTCGCTGGTTCGATTCCAGCATGAGGCATTCTTTAAACTTTATTTGATATAATATTGTTTTTTTAAATAATAAATTTTTATTTTGTTTTATTTTTTATAACCATTATGCAATAAATTTATCAATATTTAATTTAAAAATACATAAAAAAAAAAAGTTTTTAATAATTTTTGTAACATTAATAAATTATGAATAATAAGATAATGTAAAAAATGCAGTAAAATTATATTATATTTTATTAACACTTTGCTAACCCATGCCAGGTTAACTCGTAATGCATTTGTATTAACAAACACTCCCGATGGTATGGCAAAGTTTTTCTGTAAAATTGCCGGTCAACAAGGTGTTAATTTTGTATGATAATCTTTTATTATTTTCTAATACCAACTTTACTTTTTTAGATATAATATCTTTACTGATTATTTAATTATTTTATTAATTTAATTTATTAATTTAGAATAAACTATCAAAAACATAAATTATTAATATATTTTTTGTGATTTCTATTTTAATTTAATTGTTTGTGTAAATCTATGTTTTTGATTTAATTATTTTGAGATTAATAGTCAGAAATACATAATTATTATAGCTAAATAAAAAATTTTATAAAATTAATATTAAAAAACAATTAAATAATATTATTAAATTAAATTATAAAATTTAAAAAAATAATTAAGAATTAATTTTTCATAATATTTTATGTATAATTATATGATAAGTATGCATAATGTTAAACAAAAACAATAAAATATATTTTTCCACTATTATTTTAATTAAATTTATTTTTTTAAATTTTTTTCTTTTTAATTTAATAATTTATTATTTATATAACTATTTATATAACTTTTAATGTCACAAAAAACAACGTTGGATCCTTCGTTGGGGATATAGCTCAGGGGTAGAGCGCTCCCTTAGCATGGGAGAGGGCTGGGGTTCGATTCCCCATATCTCCATATCACTTTTTTTTTAATTTATACTAAATATTTATTTTATAAATATATAGTTATTAAGATAAATTAAAAAAATATCTAACTAAATTTTACACTATTTTTTGTCTTTTATTATCTTTTTTTATGTTAAGTAAGTAATAATAATTAGAATATATAAAAATAATTTTATGTATAAAAATATCTAATGTAAGATTTATTTATTTTTTAATTAACACTTGTATAAATTGTAATACTTGTAATTTATTATATAATTTAAAATTGTATTTTAACTTGTAGTTTATTTTCAAAAATTTTTTTAAATTTCAACATATTATTTAGGCATTCCAGATAACAATATATTTAAAAAATGGTTGTATATATAAATTTTCATATATATAAATGTAATATATTTTTAACAATATTTCTTATTTAATAGAAAAATTTTGGTAAAAAATTATTAGTTTTTTGAAATATATATAAATTGTTGCAGTAAAAAAAAGAATTATAACTAAAAATTATAACTATATTTTAAAAATTTTACTTATTTTATGTTTAATAAAAAAAAAACAATAATTTTGAATTTATAAATAAAAAATAAATGACAAAAATTTAATAGGGTATAAATAAATCATTTTGAAACGCTTAACTTTATTTATTAACCAACCATAGCTCAGTTGGTAGAGCGGAGGACTGTAGATTTAACTTTCTGATATCCTTAGGTCACTGGTTCAAATCCGGTTGGTTGGATTCATCTTTTGAAAAAGAAATGAATTTTTTTGTGATTTTATTTTTTTTGTATATAAAACTGCCGACAATAACTAAAATAAAATTTATAATAAAATAATTTTTTTTATAATTAATACAAAATTTTTATTATTACATTATTTTCATATACTATTACACAAACAACAATAATATATTTTAAAATCACACTACATTCTTTATAATATCATTATTTTGATTATTTTCAAAATGATAAAATATTTATGTAGAAAAATTATAAAAAATAATATTAAAATATTATATATTATCAAATTTTATTTTAAATTTTATTAAAGGTTTAATAAATGTATTTATACACAATTTATAATAAATAAAAAGTAATAATTATAATAAAGTTGGCATAGAAGTATCCCATGTGGTCTAGTGGTTAGGATTCGTGGTTTTCACCCACCCGGCCCGAGTCCGATTCCCGGCATGGGAAATCTTTTTGGCTTTTTTTTTAATAAATTGTCAAAACTGTTATTTTTTTTATATATTGAACAATTTACAATTATATTGTATGCAAAAAGAGTTGCAAAAAATGTAAAAGAAAAAATTTGAATCCATTTAAAATTTTTTATTGTAGGCTTGATTATCAAAAGTAAAAAATATTTAGTAATATTTGATATTTTTAAATTTTATAATAAAAATGTATTTTAATACTTACTATATTTTTTATTTTTTGAAAGAAAATTTTTTAACAATTTTACAATTTAGAATTTTAATAGTAAAATAGACTGTGTTTTTTTTTTTATAAACATAAAGAAAAAAGAAAAATTGTTGTGATTAAATAAATTTTCAATATTAATATTATCACTTTTGTTATATATAATAAGAAAATATCTTATTTGTTTTAATTATTCAAAAAAATTATATTTTTCTTACAATTTTATAGTATTTTAAATAAACAATTAAAAAATTCTTGTAAAAAAAAATATTAAAACAATATAAATAAAAAATTAACATATTATTTAAATAATATTTAATAGAAAAATATATTTACTACATACTTTTTAGTAGTATAATATTTCCTAAAATTTGAATCGAGGAAACTACTAAAGAAGTAGTCCTGCTCACATGGCTCAATGGTCTAGTGGTGTGATTCTCGCTTTGGGTGCGAGAGGCCCCGGTTTCGATCACCGGTTGAGCCCTGCTTTTTTGTCTTATCTCTTTATCATGAAAAGAACTAAAAAATTATTTATTAATTAGTTAAAAAATGAATGATTTGTAATTATAACTACTATTATAACAACGACGGTTTTTTTATTATAACAAACACCGTAAATAACTTATTCTTTTAATATAAATTTATTTAACTTTTATAATATTTATTAATTATTATATTTTGATTTTTTATTCTCATCCTTAATTAATTTCGTCATTATCATTAACATTAATCATACTACTCCAGATAATATAATATATTAACAATTATATATTAATACATCTTTATTTTTATAGTTCTGACTAACACAAATAAATTAATTTTTTTTAATTTAAGATTAGTTGTTTATAATATTAATATTTTAAATTAATGATTGATATTTTTGTAGGAAAGATGTTTGTTATCATAAATTATTATAAACAAATTTTCGTATTATAAAATTAATAAAAATTAGAATTTTAAATAAGAAAAAAAGATAATACAATATTTTAGGTAGAACTTTTTCAAAATAATATTGTTTATTTTAAAAAATAAAAACAAAAATGTTAATAATAAATTAATGTAATTATTATGTTTACAAAAGATGTATAAAACCATTAAAAACTAAAAATTAAAAAATATTCTTAATAAAGGTCTCGGATTCTGCCTCCGTGGCGCAATCGGTTAGCGCGTTCGGCTGTTAACCGAAAGGTTGGTGGTTCAAGCCCACCCGGGGGCGATATTCCTTTTTTAAATCTTTTTTTACCATATTGGTACAATAAATGTTATATAAAAATTTTTTTAAAATTATATTTCAGCTAAGTAGAAAAGTTAGAACTATCTTTAAAGTATAAATTTAAATATCTACTATTTTTTTAATGACTTAAGTTGAAAATTATGCTTACTTTAAACATTTTTAATTTTTGCAAACATTTTACAGTTTATTATTGTAATTTTTTAAAATATAAAAAAATCAAAAATTGTTTTATTGCCGTTTTTTTAAAATCTACGATAAGTTTTAAAGTGAAAAAATTTTATATAAAATAAAATGCTTTTTTATATCATTTTAATGTTTATTTTTTTAAATACATTTTCTGAGAGACTAGAACATTTATAATGACCTAGAACAAGCAAAATTTTAAATTCATGGTTTAATATGCTTATTTTATTTACTTAGGAGACGTATTATTAAATACAAATTATTAGCTTCACTTCTTTTTATTGAGCTTCGATAAAGTTCTAGAAAAATTTTGACACGCTTTGAGTATCTCAAAAACTAGTATATGGAACTATATTTATATGCATAAATCTTTACTATTTTTTGAGATCCTTTTAAATATGTAAATTATAATTAAAACTTTTGATTTTTTATATATGTGGATTTTAAAAAGTAATTAAAAATTGAATTCTCTAATTAGGTGATTAGTCTCAATGAATACAGCGTGTTTGATACTTATAGTTACATATTTATTTTATCGTAGTTTATGTGAAAAAAAAGTTATTGAAAAAATTATCTTAAATATTATTAATATATTACTAGTTATAACCAAATAAATGTATGTAAAGAAACCTTCAAAAAACAGACCGTTTAATTCATAACGTTTATAAGATTAAACCACAGATTAGTTAGTAAAAGTACATTAAGTTGAAGATATATCGCTTTATCACTAGGAAATCTTTGCACATAGATATATTAGTAATAAGCTATAGTTTTCATAAATTGCCTATTCGGGAGATACAGTTTAATAATAAAAAATGTAAACTAACGTTTTTAATTATATTAAATTTAACTTTATTGATTTTATATTTGAGATTTTCAATTACATTTTTGTAGGAAAAGTTTTAGTGTAAATATATTAACAATATTAAAAATGTTTTTATCAATAAATTGTTTTCTCACCAAAATACAATGTTATTAACTATGAAAATAGGTTTTCAGACAAGATGAATTTATTAAATCTAGTCGTATAAATAAGGAATTTTATTTTCAACGGATTTTAAGAATCTTTGTAGTAAAATATACTAAAAAAATTTTTATCAATAACTTTTTTTTTACACGAATTACAATAAACTGAATATGTAACCATAGGTTTTCAAACATGCTGTATTTTCTGAGACTAATTGCTTAATTGGAAAACTCTATTTTTATTAATTTTTTGACATTCAACTACATTAAAAAGTAAAGATTTTTAATTCTTTTTTTTCATATTTGATAAGATCTCAAAAATGATAAAGATTGATATATATATTATAGTTTCATATATTAGTTTTTGAGGTATGCAAAATGTGTCAAAATTTTTCCGAAGCTTTACAGAAGCGCAATGAAGGTATGTGAGACTAATAATTTTTATTTGGTAATATACTCATTTAGTAAATCTATTAAGCGTATTGTTTTGAGAATTTAAAATTTTGCTTGTCTTAGATTATTAATCGAGTCTCTCGGAAAACGTGTTTTAACTATTTTTTTAGTTCTTATGATTAATTTTAATAAAAATACTGACAAAAAGATGCGTTGACTGGGAATCGAACCCGGGACTCCCGCGTGGCAGGCGAGAATTATACCACTTAACCATCAACGCTGGCTCCAGAGGTTTCTACTTAAAATAAAAGAATTAATGTATACTTGTTTGGAAAAAATTTTAATGTATTTTTTTAAATAATAAATTTTTATCTTTTTTTTTGACATTAAAAAAGTATAGATTTGAATTATAAGCCTTTTATTCCCAATATTAATTGCCTTTTTGTAAAATATGTGTTTACTGTAAATATTACTAGAAAAAATATATTTTAATAATGGTTAAGATTTAGTAAAATATTTTTAATTGAACATTTGGTCTTCCATATAATAAAAAAAATTATACACTTGTAAGTTTTAAAGTCAAATTATTCAAATTATAAATAAACAACTTTTGTATATACAACTAATTTTAACTTAAAATATTAAGAATAATAAAATAAGTTTAAGCAATTGTAAAAACATTCATTTATTAATATCATGAAAATAAAGAATTAAAGATTATATAAATACAACTAAAACAATTATGAAACTCACTTATAGACTTTCTCTTAACTTTGAGATTTAAGACAACATTTAATAAATATTTTAACCTTTATTAGTAACTTACTACGTTCTTTTTTTTGTAATATTTTATTTTTTCTTACTAAAAAAAAGCTTTATCAAAATTAAAATTTATATTTATTTTTAACTAAAAGTCTCCTTGTAACTTTATAAAGAATCCAACCAGATTACACTTAGAACATTGAAAAATATTAATATTAATAAAAAAATAAAATATAAGACATACTAAAATTAATTTTTTTATGTTTGAGAGCGACAATTTTGAATTTAAATAGAAAAAAAGAAATAAAAATATTTTTTTAAATATGTTAAAAGTAATCTTTAGAAAAATTATTTATGCATAAATAATTAAATAAATTATTATAAATAATTAAAAATTAAGTTAATTTTGTAAAAGATAAAACATAATTTCAGTATTTTCTTTATAGAATATAATAAAAATTATAGTAAATTTTAAAATAAAAAAATTTTAGAATTACACCAAAAAAAAACATTTTTTTGAAAATGTTAAGGTATTATTGAAAACAAAACAAAATTATATCTACTAACGAAGTTTTTTTTAAAATATCAAAAACGTAGTAGCCTCATCCCGGGCTCGAACCGAGGACCTTATGATTAGAAGTCATACATTCTATCCAACTGAACTAATGAGGCGTTTCTTGAATTTTTACTTCATATTTACAAAATATTGATAGTTTTTTTATAACAATTTTTTATTGTAACATTATTAAGTATAATATAAAAATGTATTGTATATAATTAAAAAATATATATACAGGGTATTCTATAACTAATACTTAACGTATTTTTATTAATAACGTTTTTATTTTCCAATGATTTTAAACAAAATTGACTCATTAGAAATGCGAGAAAACCTGATTTTAAGGAATGCTTATATTATTTAAAAATTCTAAGTTTTACTGAACTTGTAGACCTTTGAATAAAAGGTTAGTTTTTTGTTACATATGTAAATGTAACTTTTAAATGGAAAGTTTTAATTATAATTATTGCTAATAAATGATCATCTAGTAAATGCTTATGTTTGGTAATAGTAACATTTAAAACTAATTTTATTGACTATTATTAACTAATTAATATTTTATCGATATGGACTAAGAAATTATCTGATAGAGTTAATGATTTTCTGTCGAATGATTATAATAATTTTAATTTCTATTAATATTGAAAAAAGTAATGATTAACTAAACTTTGTAAGTTTGTTAAAAATTTTTTTTATTATTATTTTGCGATATTTTTTAACTTAGAAAACATTAAAAAATCAACATTAAAATATTGTTTTTTTTAATTTTAGACAAAATATTAATCTTATTGTAAAAAAAAACAGCATCTTCTATATCATTAAATAATATCTTATCGAATTGACAAATTTTAATTAGTAATAACTTTTTGTAATATTAATAGAGATTAATGCAATTATAATTATTTAATGGAGAATCATTTACACTATTAGAATATTTAAAAGTCTATGTTAAAAATTAATTAATTAATAAATAATAATCAAAAAATGGTAGAAAAAATTGATAAAAAATGATAATTTTTTTTATTTTAATAATAATTAACAAACTTAAATTTAAATAATAATACTATCATACATTATCATTTACTAGATTATTGTTAAATGTCAATAATCATAATTATAGCTGGTTACTATAAGTACAGGGTATTCAAAAAGTAACCGGACATTTGTTTAAACATTCATAACTTTTTTTCTACTGGATATTTGTTCATGATATTATAGTCATATAATAGAGAATTATCTAATATCTTATATTAATAACAATAAAATATTGTTTTCAAAATAAATAACTATTATAAATAGCTTTAATATAAACAGCTGAAATTAAATGAATTATTTAATGTTTTTCAAGTTTTTTTCAATGTAATTTTAAAACCACAATCTTTAAAACCATCAAGATACTTATATTTTTATTCTTCCTTGTTCTTAAAGTGCATTTATTTTGTAAAAAATGATTGTATTAAAAGAAGTTTCTGATAAATAGTTCCATTCTTAAAATGTTTCAATTTACTATTTTTAAAGTTGTTATTCTTTTGCCACTTCTTATTCCTATTAGTTTAACCACTAGTAGACTAAGTCTTAAACAAAAAATCATGCTTGTAGAATTATACATACGAAATAATTATAAAGTTACAAAGACACAAAAGGATTTTCAAATGTTTTTTACCTTGTGCAATCTCTAAGAAGGGGAACAATACAGAAACTTTATCGAAAGTTTCATGTAACTGGAAACTTTTGATATACCCTATCCTTAAGAAACCCCCTACGAAAAAAAATCTAGTGGAGATAAATTAGGTGATCAAGCTGGCCAATTAATTTTAGCTTTCTTTGAAATAATTCTATCCCCAAATAACGACTTTAAATAATTAATTGTTTCATTTGCCGTGTGCGGAGAGACACCATCTTGCTGATACCACATTTCTTTGACATTGTTAATTGTTGGTATCAATGAATGCTTGAACATGTAAATGTAATTATCTTTATTCACAGTAACAGTTTTTCCTTCATTATCTTCAAAATAATATGATTCGTAAATTTTTTGGATGTTATAGCACCACATAAAACAGTTACTATTTAGGTTGTTTTGTTTTTTCTTCTACTTTGCAAAGGTTTTCTATTCCCCAATACTTTAAATTTTGCTTGTTTCGTATCAATATAATTAGAAGTATGCTTCATCTATCATTATTAATTTATACAAAATGTTTTCATCTTGACTAGTTTAATTTTCAATATCCCTTACAAATTTCAGTCTTTCCAAAATGTCACTTTCAAGCATTTTATGTATGAATTGAATTTTGTATGGTTTTAAACTTAAATCATTTACCATGATATTTCTTAATGAAGATGCCCGTAAACACAATTCTTGTGAACGTTTTCTTAAGAATGTTGATTAATCTGCATTAACGTTTTCCCTCACTTTTTTGATGTTTTCTTCCGTACGTGCGCTTTTTGGTCTTCCTGATCTGGGGAGATCTGCTTAATTTCCAGTTACGTGAAACTTTCGATAAAGTTCCTGTATTGTTCCCATTCTTGGAGGTTGCACAAGATTAAAAAATATTTGAAATCCCTCTATGTTTTTGTAACTTTATAATTATTTTGAATGTATAATTTTACAATCATGATTCTTTCTTCGAGACTTAGTCTACTAGTGGTTAAACTAATAGGAATAGGAAGTGACAAAAGAATAACAACTTAAAAAATAGCAAATTGAAACATTTTAAGAATGAAACTCTTTTTCCAAAGCTTCTTTAAGTATAAGCGTTTTTAGAAAAAAAATTGTACTTTAAGAACAATGAAAATAAAAATTATCAATATCAAAGTGTTTTTAAAGATTGTTGTTTTAAAATTACATTGAGAAAAACTTAAAAAACATATTAAATAGTTCATTAATTTTCAGCTGTTTATATTAAAAGCTATTTATAAATGTTATTTATATCGAAAACAATATCTTATTGTTATTAATGTAATAGATTAGATAATTTTCTATCATATGACTATAATATCATAAAAATTATCTAGTAGAAAAAAAAGTTATAAATGTTTAAAAAAACGTCGGTTTACTTTTTGAACACATGTACATCTTGTACTTTAGAATACTTGATATTAATTTTTTCACGTGTTTATCATATTTAAATGTTTAAGATTGATTATTTCTAAGAATTTGTAAACAATAGTTTATTCATCTAGAAATTTCTGAAAAATAATTTATTTATAATGTAATTAAAAAAAAAAATTAAAACTTTTTAAGTTACATCTAATTAAAGTCGATGATAAAAATATTTTTCGAAAAAGTTTGATTTTTGTGTTATAATTAAAATTACAATATTAAGCTATTAGTATTAAGCTAATTTTTGCAACAAAAAAAATACATAAAATAGTTATATATATATAAGACCTTTTGTTTTTGATATCTGATAATAAAAAGAAAAAAATATTTGTAGAATTCTGCATATAATTTAATTTTTGACATCATAAAACAAAAAATATGTTGCGTTGATCTTATTTTGAATTTTAAGACATAGTGCATTATTAGAATCAACTTTCTTGTGTAATTTTATTAGACAATAATCTAAGTACAGAAAATTATAATTCTTCTAATTAATCATAAAAAAATGTAACGATGTTTTTAGATTTTTATTTTCTACAAACACAGAAAAATCATGACTGTAACAAAAAAAATATCACTTTTAATTTTTCGGAAAACTCTAAATTTATTTTTCAATATCTTTGGTTTCTTTGTAACAAAAAAATCTGATTTAGTTTAAGCGTTTTAAGGCATTTCTTTAATTTTAATAAATAATTAAAAAGTTCACTTCATTATTTTCTATTAATGAAATAACTCTTGGAAATATTATTTTTTCCTATTAGGTCCTGCTACATCAAATATATGTCTTTATTGGTAAAACATTACCAATGTAGCAAATCATCATTTTTTCATCAAAATCTTTACCACATTTTTTGTCGAACTAAAGTATTTCATAATCTTCTATTTTTTTACTGTTTTTGGAATTTCTTGGTTCTTTGGTCACTTCATCAACAATAATTTTATTTTGTTGTCAAAAATCAACCTTATAAATAGTGGAACTTGGCTAAATTAAGATCTTAAATTTCTTTTATATTTCTTCTTGTAAGTTTAAACACTTTCATTTTAACTTCTTTTCCTTTGTAGAAATCAGATACTAGTGCTTTCTTTTAAATACAAAGTTTTGTTGGACTATGAATCTAAATTTCTTTTATTCTTGTTTTTGTAAGTTTTAACTTTTTTATTTTATTATTTTCTCCTTTTTTAAATATCATATTTCAGACAATAAGCATATTAGATATAGATGTCAAAAAAATTTACTATAATAGTGGTAAAATTCAAATTAAAAATCTTTTGGACAGTTTTTAAGCCGGTTTGGACGAGGATTAAAAATTTAAAAGAATTCTAAAATATGTAAGTATAGTTTGAAATATTTAAGAAATATATATTTGTTGTATACTTTAGTGAATGATATAACAAACAATTTCAACTTGAAAAAAGAAGTTGTATAAAGTAGAATGGTGATTCCTGAGATTGGTCAACATAGTTTCAGTACGTTTGTTTAAAGTGTTTTATGCATGTTAAAACTTTAAATACTTCAGGGACTTTCATAGGATAAAAAAAGAGAGGATTCAATAAAACGCTGTATGCGAGGATCGGATTTTACTTTTAATTTTTCATTATTATTTATATTTTATGCTATTGTGTCTTATTTATTCTTTTTTGTTTTACTTCTTTGTTTTTTTGTTTTTGGTTTCTTTGGGTTTTTCTTGTATTTTGTGATCTGGATTTTTGATCATTTTTCATAGGCTTCGAGTTTTTCTGTGGTTTGTATTTTGATCTTTTATTGTATTTTGTTGATTTAGAGTTTTTTTGTTACTTATATTTTGATCTTTTGATCATTTTTTGTATGTTTCAAGTTTTTTTTCTGTAATTCGTGTTTATATACTTCAATTACTTTCTATTAATTTCCGGTTCTACATATTTTGTATTATAGATTCTTGACCAATAGTTGTACATGGTACTAATCATATAGAAAAATAGATTAGTGGAGGAAAACAATTAGCAACATTTCAATTTTCGCCTTTTGTTGATGTAAGTAATATAAGTAGAATTTAATCTAAATATTTCATGTATATTAGGAGATTCATTACTTCATTTTGTACTTTTTGGTGTTGGAAAATTAAATGATTAGAGTTTTGATGAATCAAGTAATTCATTTATATCAGTAAGGTTATTAAGTGTTTACAATGGAAATATTGCTGATTCTTAATTTGGAAATGACTATAAATCTATGGATGATAACCACCTAAGAACGTGCGTTTATGTTATTTTTGATAAAATAAATTATTTTAAACAAGATGCTGTATTTTTTAACTTTTTTGGACAATTCTCATCAAGACAAGGTATTACATAACCATAGGGATTCCGTAATTATCTTATACCTGAATCTGAAGCAATAGTTTATATGAAAAAGCAGACATTTGATTATGATATTATTTCAAAAAATCTTTATATACTATCATCCGGCAATAAAGAAATATTAACAAAAATCATTTTAATATATTAACATTCACATGAATTATCAAGGAATAGGAAAATAATGATTCGGTGTAGAAGACGTTAAATGGGAAAATTAAGAACATCATCATATGCATTAAGATCAAATGTTGGTTAGGATGCTGCACATATGTCACAAATTTTATTTTTATTACAATCATGGAAACTAATATTACCATAAATTGCTATAGAATTATTAATGTCAATACTATCCAACTAATAAAATAAAAAAAAATTGCTATTAATGTACTTAGAAAACATCTAATGAAATTATTTCTAAAATAGTACTATTATTGATACAATGTGTACATTATGAATCATATAATGATTGTAAATTAACTCAATTTTAAATTGATAAATGTATGGAAATTGAAAAATTAGTGTATGATATATATAGAACTATTATTTGTACATTGTGCCATTGTGAAGTCTTTAAATTTAAATCAATATTAGAAACAATAATTTATAATGTGACAAAATATATAGGTATTACAAATTTTGCAATATGTATTAGAACAACAAAAAATGAATGAAGGTTTAAATGAATATATAAATGATATCAAATCAGGATATGAATATTTTAGATAATTATTTTAAGAAGTCATCCAGCAAAACGCGCTTGTTCTTCAATGTATACTTTTTATAAATCATATTTGGCTTGTGAATGGATTAAATTTAAGAACGACACTTTATGGAATTTTACCATATGATATAAATAAAGATTATATTGAAATAGCATCTAATTATCATTTATTATTTCAAATTGAAGTACTTCATGAACATCAGGTATATTTGAAAATGAAATACTTATTAATCAGTTACAAAAACATAATTCTGGATATTTGTTATTTAAAATTACATTAGAAAATTCTAGAAAAAGTTGTGCAGGGTGATATTTTACAACACATATATAGCAATATACAATGTTGTTTACCCCAAAAAATCAAAATGCTCGTATCCTTTTGAAATTTTATATATATATAGGTTTCAATATAGTAAACTTATTTTTATTAAAATTTTTTTAAAATTATTTATTTAAATCAGTGAAAATTGAGGTAAACAAAAATTCTTTTCAGAATGAAAAATCACAGGCGCGTAGTTCCAATCAATGGTAGACGAATACATATTTTACCATTCAGACTATTAAAAGTATGCTTTGAGAAAATTTTTTAATGAAAAAATGGGGACCCGTATGTTCGTCAAGGCAATTTTGCATTTTTTTTCCGTGCGGGATCATTTAGTATATTTTTATAGTAAACACTGAAGTGACGAAAAAACCTTTTAAAGGCAATTTTGCATTTTTTTTCTGTGCAGGACCATACTAAATTTATACAAAAATAAAAAAATTTATATTTTATTTTAAAAATAAAAATATATTTACAAAAAGCAAAAATGCATTTATTTTAATAATACATTATTTTTTTAAAAATATTAAAAAAAGTTTTTAAAAAGTTCTATTAAAATTAAACAACTTAACATTAAATGAAATAGTATTAAGAATATAAATAATTATTTATGATCAAAACATTCTTTTTCCGATTTTGTTTATTTCTAACTTAACATAAATATGGTTATGTTAGAATTATATATCATTTATGCTAACCTTCTTATTTAATGTTGTAAAAGATTATTAGTTTTAATTAAAAGTGCATTAATAAAAAAGTTTCTTCATGCTTTGTAATCTTTTAATCAGATAAAATGTTTAACGTGTCTAATGTTAGAAGTTATTTTTTTAATAAAAAAATAACTGTTATATCAACAATGATAAAACAGAATAGTTAACTTAATATATTTTAAATATCATTTCATAAAAAATGGTTTAAAAAATATTTTATATCAACTTTTTTTAATTAAAGATAAATATAGAAATTTTCATATTTTATCATTTTATAATTTTATCCTTATTGTTTATCATTATTTTTATCCATACTTATTATTTGACATTTAAATAAATATTAGATATTAAAAAAAAATTATTAGTCAAAGTAAATGATCCTGCACAGAAAAAAAGTGCAAAATTGCCATTATAAGGTTTTTTCGTCCCTTCAGTGTTTACTATATAAATATACTAAATAATCCCGCACGGAAAAAAAATGCAAAATTGCCTTGACGAACATACGTGCCTCCGAAAAAATATGGAAAATTAATGTAAAAATTTGAAAAATTTAATTTTAAGTGGTTTTTTTGAGCTTATTTAATAAAAAAATTATTTTAAGCGAAATTTAAATTAGAAAAAAAATTTCTTTTAATTATAATTAAATTTTTATCATAATTGCAAACACTTATGAATTTTTTCCCACGCCGGTAGTAAACTTATGAAAATAATTTATATGTCTTCTTGTAGCCAAGACTATGCTCTAAAAACGCATGGAACAGATTTTTGTATTTTTTAATTTAAAAAAAGTTATTCCATTTTAAAGTTAAAAAAAAATATTTTTTGTCACTTTCTGACCGAAATTGTAAACACTTATGAATTTTTTCCCAAGTCGGTAGTAAACGTAGAAAGATGATTTATGTGCCATCTTGTAGCCAAGACTTTGATCTAAAATCGCATGGTACAGATTTTTTAATTTTTGATTTTAAAAAAAGTTATTCCATTTTAAAGTTTAAAAACGTCATATTTTGTCATTTTTTGACCTAAATTGTGAACACTTTTGAATTTTTTCTGAAGCCGGCAGTAAACGTATGAAGATGATTTATATGCCATCTTGTAGCCAAGACTTTGATCTAAAATCGCATGGTACAGATTTTTGAATTTTTGATTTTAAAAAAAGTTATAGCTATTTTTGTAAAAAAAAATTAAAAAAAGTACACTTTATTCCAATTTTTTCATTATTTTATTTTTTTTTGGTAAATCGTTTTCCCAAAAAGGCCGACATTGTATGTTGCTACACATATACTTGAAACTGATGATTGTCACAATAATAACGTTATGATTTTAAAATATGGGTTACGTTTTTCATTTTGATTTTGGAAAATATTTATGAAATAGGCAAATAGCTGTTTAAATTAAACATGATAGAGTATCAATTTTTTACAAAAGATATGAGATATGTGTTATTGAAAAGTTATATACAATTACACCTTTTATAGAAGAAAGCTATTTCATATTTTACAAGATTAATTGAAATATTATTATAAAGTTGTTTTTCTTTACTTAATTTCATTGTTAATTCAATTACATATAAAATAAAAACAATATTTTTATAAGCAATAAATCAAAAAGTTTACAAAAGAATGATATTTATAGTATTTTGGCAGACGTCAATACAAATAAAGAAAATTGTAAGATAAAAAGTATAATTGTATTAAAACTAGAAAGATGAAAAAAATCACCAATAAAAAAAGTTAATTCATCTTTAAAATATTATTTTTTATTTTTTTTTAAATATGTTAAAACTTAAATTGAAAGAGAAAATAAAAATATACCAACATATAAAATGTGTATAAAAACAAGCAATCAAATTTTTAACTTTAATAATTTTTTTTCTACCTTGTATTTTTTAAATAATTTTATATATATTAATTAGAAAGTTCTTTTTAAATATAATACATTATGTTATAAAAATAAGATCATTTAGATGTTTTCCACGTAATTCACGACTTTTTTTAGTTTTTTCATACGCAATCTTTAAATATTAGTTTATTACTAAAAATTAATTTTAATAAATTAATTGTTTCTTTAGCTATTATGTTAAATTATTTATAAGAACTGTTTTAGCAAACTTATCTTCAAAAAAATATAAACCAATAATTTTTTTAATGTACTATTACACCATACTATTACTTACTTAATTTATAGGTATTAAATTTAAGAAATAAGAAAAAAAATATAAAAATAATAATTTTTAAAATAAAATATTCTTTTTAAAATTTTTTTAGATGCAGTCATGTAAAAAAAAAAATCCTATAATTAAACATAATTAAAAGAAAAAAAAATATTTTATAATTACTTATAGCTTCATTAAATAATATTTTTTATAAATTATAACACTTCATATATTATTGCTATCATTCTTTTAATCTGAATGATTAAATTTAATCATTATATACATTTTTTTGTTTAATTTAATAATGTAGAATATTAAATTTTTAAAAATCAAAATATTTCTAAAAATTGAGGTAAAATAAATTTATAGTGAGAATAAAATTTTTATTTGTTATGTTATTATCTGCTATTTTCAAAATGATCCAAAGCTGCACAATTACTTTGTAATCTCAACGAACTTTTTAATGAAATAACAATCTACAAAAGTAATTTTTGAAAGTAGTTTGCTTGTTTCAAACCTAGAAGACTGGTAAAGTCTACAACAATTAGTATCAGTTTTTAACCAATGTCAAATCCTAATAAGCATCAAAAAACGGCATTTATTTGCTTATGGAATTGATTGGTGCTATTTAAATAAAAGATACTTATAAAAGTAGACAATTAATATGCTTCAAAATAATTTATAGGATATGTTTGAAATGTATTTATTTTAAAGTTTTGTTTTGATAATAAAAAATATTTAAAAAACATAAGTTAATTATGCATCAATTTAATATTTTAAATTAAAAAAAACTATGGATTATTAACTTATAATTATACAATATAAAAAAATAATTCGATTATTAATAATTCATATTTTTAAAAATTTTGATTTTTTAATTAAATTCAATAAATTTATTATAAATATTATATGAATTATGATAGAAAATTATTTTTTGTTGTTATTTAATAAAAAAATCTCATCTATTAATGTTTAGACAAGTTTTTTTTTTAATTTTAGTGAATATATTATATAAATAGAAGGAAAATATAAGTTAAAATCATTTGTTTTATATATAATTCTTTTTGTATTTCTTTAATTGTAATCATTTCTTTATAGATAAGTTAACCCATAAATTTATTACTTTTTGAAATTATGAAAGAAATTTTAAATAAAAGTAATTGTAATTTTTTTAATTTATAAAACTTTTAAATATAATACATTGTCTACAACTGATATATTTTTATCTTTCATGTTATAAAAATAAAAATTTTATATTTGTAAAACAAAAAAAATTAATATTTAAAAAAATATTACAATGTTAATAAAAAACGAATAATTTTTTTGAATATAATAAAAAAATATATATTTAAACAAATAATTTTTTTCTAAGCACGTTCTATTGTTCCAGTATTCAAAAAATTAGAATTTGTGTCTATAGTTATTTTATCTTTTATAGCTTCACTCATTTTTGTCCAATGATCATAACATAATTTTTGACCTGTAGGAATTTTGATATCAATTGTATAAACAAGCTTTGTCTTTGCAGGACTTGATCTACTATATTCTAAAGTACCGTTAATACAATTTGTGTCTTCATTTCTTTGCATAACTAAACCATTTTGAACAAAATATGTATCTCTATAAGCAACTAATTCTGTACCATTTACATTTTTACATTTAGATGGAATTATTTCTACAGAAAGTAAATAAAATTGTTCTATTTTAACATTTGGTGTAAAATATGAAACATAAGCTGCATTTTCTGAAGATACTAATTCATAAATTTCATTAGTAGCTAATTGATTTAGACTATTAGCTAAGGAAGATGATGATGAATGTTGTCCATTTACACGGGTATATGTAGGATTGTATGTTAAATATAGAGATGGTTCAACTTCATAAGTAATTCTTGCTTTGTTACCGTAAGGACGACAATTAAATGATCCACATGAAAAAGATAAAGAAACAAGTGTAGTTGAAATAATTGAAAGAATAAATGTTAATCCGATCATAGTTTGAATGGTGTTTAAGATAAAAATTTTTCATTATTAAATACTTAAAATTTCCTTTTTTTTTCTAAACAAAATGATTAATTTTCATGAATAATAAATGGAATGTATTGTAAAAATAAGATATTTTTTATTTTAATGTAATTTTAATAGTTTTAAAAAAAATAAATTATTTCATAAAAATATGAAGATATTGTTTAATAATGAAAATAAATAAATTGTAAACATCAATAAAATAATGTGTTTTAATGATTAGAACTTTTTTTTTAATTTTATTTCTTTTGTTACAATTAAACTTTTTATTTAATAATTAAAAATTCTGTTATTTAATAATAATAAATTATTATTAGATATGTTCAAATACCATAAATATTATAATTGCAAAATATTTAAATTTAAAAACATTAATAATATGGCAATAATTTTATTGAATTATTTTATAAATATTTGTATAAGAAAAAATAATTTTGAAGAACATACTTGAGAATCATTAGTATTATATATAAAAATTAAATTTTTTTAACATCGTATTTTTTTTATCTTTAAACAATCAACTAATAGAAAATTATCAAAAGAATTAAAAAAACAATATTAAAAAATTGTTTTAAATACAAATAACTGATAGCAATAAAAAAAATAAAATGTTTTAAATGTTTCTAATTTTTTTTTATTAATATAAAGGATGTTTAATAAGTAACTTCTAATTTTTTTAAATTCTTATAACTTTTGTTTTACCTTATATTTTTTATGAACTTTTTTCAAATGTTAGAGTATTATCTAAGAAATTATATAAATATTATTAAAAGATCTTTTTTAATATTAAAAATTGGAGAAAAATAAAACATTTAAAATTTTTTTAATTTTTTTCAATGTATGTGTTAAATGTTTATAATTTTTATTATCCACTGATTAAAAATATTTTTTTTATACAAAATTTCTGTATTTAAAGAAATTTCTAAGTTAATATTTTATTTTTAAGATGTTGAAATTAATTAGTTTTAAAATTGCTATTTTTACATTCCTTCTCCTAATATTGGTTTCAATACTCATAAATTAATTAAGTAACTGTAAGGTATAGCATTACATCAAAAAGAATTATTGATTTACATTTTTTGAAGATGAAAATGAAAAAATTGTTACAGTAAATAGTTTAAAATTTAGCTAAAAAAAACAGTTAATTTTTTAATATCAATTTTTGTTAACAAACTAATATCTAAAAATAAAGATATTAACTGATCATTGCAATTACCAAATTTATCTGTACCCGATTTCTTTTTTAAAATTATTTAAAAAATTGCGTTTTTTTAAATTAGTCAAAAACTTTAAATAATGTTAAAAAAAAATTTATGCATAAAACAAAATATTTTAAAAAAAGTGGTAAAAAGTGTTTTAAACTACGTGTAAAACATCTGAATAATATTATGATCCACACTTAATATTACATAATTTTAAAAATAGACGTTTTTATAGTATAAAAATTAATATAAATACTATAATATATTTATATCTTTAGTTGAATTTAAAGTTGTTACTTAAGAACGATTTTACAATATATAATAGTTAAAACAATTCTCAATAAGATAAAAAATTCATAAAAAAATATAAAGTAAAAAAAGGTTGTTAAAGTTATAAAAAGTAGAGAACGATTTTTCGGTAACACTGTATATTTTTTTTCTGTTACAATTTGATTTTCTATTTTTAATATCTCATTAATTAATTAATAAAACATTTAACGTCTTCCATGTTATTGAATATTAAAATTTTACAATAAATTTTATTAATACTATAAAAATATATTAAAATCAACAAAATTTAATAAACAATAAAAAATACTAAGATAACATCAAGAAAAAAACATAAAAATTTGAAATACATTATTTTATTTAGAAAAGGTATTTTACAAAAAATATTCTTATTATACTATCAATAAACACAGCTTTTGAATTAATTAAAAAGTAAAAAAAAGTTTCATTATTGTTAATATGTTAAAATTAATATAATGTAGCATCATAAATAATTAACAAAATAATTGAAGTTGAAGGTAATATTATTGTACAAAAAGAAATGCATTTTTTTGTTATGTATATCAGTAGTGAGATTGTAAAATAAAATATTTTGAAATAATATCTGAATTTCCAAAACTTTTGAAGAATCTAATATAAAGTTTTTCTCTATACATATTAATTTTCAATGAAAAATAATTGCTGTCAATATTGGTATTATATAACAGATTTCATTGTAACACCGAAAAATTCAAACATACAGACTATTTTTTTTTATATTCAAATTGGCTATAACTTTGGTGAAATAGAAATAAAAAATACTGTTATTTTAAAATTATTTTAAGTCAGTTTCCGCACAGAGTCTACCTTCAAAACATTTTCGTATTCTTAATTATTTTCGAGATATAAAAAACAATGACAGTTTTTAAAACATGAAGAATCATCATTTCTTATATCTTAAGAACGGTTCGAGATTATAGAAACTTTGTAGAAATGTAGGGAAACACGATTTATCTTTCTAAGATGCTTGTTGATTTGAGTTGTAAGTGTATTCTTAAGAAATTTTTAGAAATAAATTTTCTATCATATCTCAAGAATTAGAAATTTTATGAAAATAAGTTGAGTTTAACAAATTCTTTGCAAAAATCTTTTCCAGAACAGTTAAAATACTTTTATAATTTTCGAAAACAACAAGGAAATCAAGTTTATTGAAAGATATTATTTATCACCGACGTAAACTTTTATTGAACACAACAATTTTATTGTAGAAAGATATCAAATAAAACCTACTTTTATCACTTAGACAAAAAACTTGGTTATTAAATCATAGCTTTGTTTTATCGATTTTTTTAATCTCCATTGTTCTTCAAGATTTAAAAAAATAAAAGTTTGTTCCTGAAATTAACTTCTTAAAAAAAGTGATTTTTGGTATTGACATCATACCAAATAATTTCGTTACTGGTACAAAAAAATCATAGATGCCGAATATTTTTATCATCATATTTGAAATTGATCATAACTCGGTTAGAAATAGTGATAAAAAGATGTTGTTTTTTTTAAATAACTTCAAATCAGTTTTTGATTAGGGTCTACATTCAAAATATTTTTATATCTTCATTACTTATTAAGATATATAAAATGATGACATACAAGAGATTCACACAAAAATTGTTGTTATCATATCTCAAGAATGGTTTAATATAAGAAAAAAATTTTAACACAGACTACATTTAAAAACTCAATACAAGTTTAGCGCAGCATAATTCATTCATATATGAGCTCATTGATTTGAGTTGTGAGTACATTCTCAATAAATTTCTAAGATTATATTTTTTATGATATTTCAAGAATAAGAAATCTTACAAAATTGATATTAAGTTCAGTAAATTCTTAATACAAATCTATTTTAGAACAGTTAAAATAATTTCATAAATTTGTAGTATAACAAAAAAGTCAGATATTGAAAAATATTCCCCAGCGCCAATGTAAAATTTAAATAAAAACAATTATTTTTATTGTATAGAATTATCAAATAAAACTTATTTTTGTTATTTAGACAATTCATTTTACTAACTATTTGTAACTTTTATTAAATAACTACTGAATCTTTTCGAATTTTCAAGATTTTAAAGTATGAAGTTTGTTACTTTGAATTAGACTATTTAAACGGTGTCTACTTTTAATATTAACATTATACCAAACAATTTCGTTACTGCCAAAAAAGTCATAGATAATGAATATTTTTTCATCGTGTTTGAAATTGTTCATAACTTAACTTAAAATAATGATAAGAAGATACTATTTTTTTAGAATGATTTTAAATTAATTTTAAATCAGGGTCTACCTTTAAAATATTTTTATATCTATACTACTTATTAAGATATATAAACGATGATTTGAAGATCGAGCGCCAAAAAGTGTTCTTTGTTATATCTTGAGAACGATTCAAGATTGTAAAAACTTGTCAACCTAGACTATATTTAGAAACATTGTATAAGTCCAGCGCAACAAGTTCTATTCTTTTATAATTTCATTGACCTGAGTTATAAGTACGTCATTGAGAATTTCTTAAATTTATATTTCTTAT